>CM074718.1:91029445-91629445 GCA_037306005.1 Rhinophrynus dorsalis | reverse complement strand
AATTCTTAGTGCATAGGCTCTATAGAATAACATGGGAACTGGAGAAGTGATAAACTGGAGAAGTCATCTCCATTTATCACCGCTTAATCACCACTTAGTGAATCTCCCACCCTATGAGTTGTTAGCAGTGGATTGAAGGTTATAGTTAGCATGATGAGCTGAAGTGTTCATACTGCCCAGGTAGTGTGGGAGCTCTCCAGACCAAATCAGTATTTATAAGAAAGCTTAAAGGAACATCTCAATTCGAGCGTTAGCAATATAGTTATTTTAACATATCCCAATTACTGATAACGCAAAAACATTGGAGAACAAAGCTCCATAATGAATTATACAAAGTGTTCAGTTTGATGCTTAAATAGGAGTGGAGGACGTTTCATAACACAAAGCACTGTGACTGTTTTATCAGTGTTGAAGGACAGTTTGTTTTTGGTGATCCATCATTCAACCGCCCGGAAATCTTTCTGTAATAGTCACATATTGTGATGTTTGATTTTTCAGAGTAGATTATGGTATTGTGTGCATACATATACACCCAGAGATTCATAACAAACTGTGTAGCCAATAGTTGTAAATAGTGAAAATAGGTAGAGAAAACTTGGGAGACCCCACAAGTAATTTGTTGTTTGGGGGGGGGGGTGCTGTCAGCAACTGACACACATTGCTTTCTATCTCATAGGGGGAAAAACAGTTTAGCAAATGATTACCTAAGTCTTAGTCTTTGTATTTGTTTATCAGACTGTTATGGTATCAAAGGCCTTCACTAAATCTAGGACAGGAGCTTCAGTAAGTCCACCATGTTTCATGCTGCTTTGCATATCATGGCATGCTTTTAGTAGGGCAGAGACTTTTGTGTTATCTGAAAGAAAGCCAGGTTGAAGTGGGATGAGGAAATTGGACAATTGGTAGACCTTTGCATAGTTGTGCGTGGATACATTTTTCCTGTACTTTAGATAATATAAGGAGTAAGGATATTGGTGTGTGATTTAATATCCGTTTTATTGGTACTTTAGTGGCTAGGTACAACTGTAGCCACTTTCCAGGCTTTGGGTATATAACTGGATGACCAGGAAGGATTTATTAGGAATGCAGTGGGAATTGAGCTTTAGTAACATTGCTGGCAGTTGGTAAGGCCCAGATTATATTTTCATTGTATGGTTGAGGAGGTGGTCATTTGTATCCCTGTCGTGTACTTGCATGAATTTGAATTCAACTTTACTGTTGGACGAGTGGGAGGGTGTTCAATGGACATTTCTTCTTAATTAATTCTTAATTAGTTTTTAATTATTTAGTCAGGGAGGTGGTGCACCTAACAAAGCAGTCGTTGTATGTATTAGCTATCGATATAGGACATTGTAGCGTTTGTCTATTTTTTTATAGTTCAGAGATAAGAAAGTTAACCACCTTCCAGAAGTTGTCTGTTTTTGATATTGTAATTTTGGGTTGTTGGTAAAATATTGAGCACTGGTTAGCTTTGTTTTGTAGAGATATTCAGTAATTTGTCTATTGACAGCATGATCAAACACAGAGCCAGTTTGTTTAAATTATGTCTATAAGGCATCCCTAAAATGGTCTACCTAAAGGAGGTCAGCTGAAACCTACTGTGCATTGGCTCCCATTACCCTGATCTTTTATAGTGAATCATGGGAATTACAGACCTGCAATAACTTAATAGTCAATTGCAGAGCCTAGATCAGGTATTCCATTTATTCTGTAGCATGTGTAGTTACTTAGATCATTTACATTTCTTAAGAGCTCTGGTAACAATAGTTTTGGGTCATGCTTTGATTGGCTTTGTTTTCCAAGCACAGCAAACTAGGGAATAATTACTTAATACATTTGCAACAATGTCTAAAACCTTTATTTTAGTTGAGCAGGATGAAATGATGCAGTTCAGCGTATTATATGTGGACATTTTTGATTAGGAGAGTTGATTGATTGTATTAGGTTCATTTCAGTTAACTGAATTTGACATGTTTGGGGTACAGCTAATTAACATTAAAATCTTCACAAAACAAGTTCTCTCATTGTTTTTAGTGGCAATTTCACTGAGGAGTTGGGGTGTGTCTGAGGGGACTGTGCTTGAGGTACTAGGTAGTATGTAGATGCCAGAAATTATGATTTGTTTTGAGAAGGAAAGGTTGAATTTTCCTGCAATGTATTCAGAAAAGAAAAAATTTGAAGTCTAATTAGTGATTCATAAAGACTAGGTTTGGTCACAAATAGATCTCCCATTGAAGACACAGGTCCCTAAAATGATTCCAGTGCAACCTGCATGAAATGGTAAATAGACAATTCAAATGATTTCTTATGTTATAATGAAATTATTGCTCTGTTCACAATAACAAGATATTCAGATATTAACAAGTGTTGATGGTGCTGAATATTTTTTTTTTGTAGAAGACAGCATCTTTCTCTTTCTGTGTGTGTGTGTGTGGTCATTCGTGTGTGTCTCTCTCTCTTAATATTGTGTATCTGTTATGGCCTTCTTATAGCACTCTGTGTGACAGTTCGTCCCCTACATCCATCTCTACATGTGCCTATGTGTGTGTATGTTTCTCTGTCACTACTCCTTACATGTTCTTGCCCTACATCCTTCTCTACATGTCCTTTTGTGTATCTTGGTGTATCTTGCCTCCATCTTATTTTGTGTTTTGCTCTGAATGTGCCCTGTGTTGTGGAGGTGCCCCCTCCCAGTTTTTCTTGGACATACAAAGGCAGATAACAATGGCGCATATAAAACAGTGCTTCGATTTTTCCTGCTGTGTGTTACTTTGCCTGCAATTACTCTGCTGTCTGTAACTAGTTCAGATACCACTTGATTCATTTCAATAGTTCCCAGATAACCAATACACAATTAGAGAGGGCTTTTTCCTCCCAGGCATTTCAGTGTATATGTGCATAAGGTAGACAATATATTACAGCAATATGCATTTTTTTACCATGTGACCTTTTCAATTATGATATTGATTTTTTTTCTTTACTCTTGTTTGATCTTTAAACAAGTAACATGGGTAATAAAAGGGAGACAATACCACAGAGAAGCAGTGTACCCAAGATAAATGTATGACAATGAAAGCAATAATTTGTATGATAAAACTGACCATGAAGTGCCCTCATGCCTTGAATGTCTCAGCTATATTGCAGAAGCTTGGTAACACTGACAGTGTTAAAGGAAAAGTAACGCCTGCTAATCATATCCCTCCACACTTTACTTACTATGGCCAGAATATTTGTAATGGGCTCCTATGAATTTTGCCATTGTGCTTTTATTGAAGAGCTTATATATTGACAGTTCTGGATGTCATCCATGGAGGTTGACATGACTGTTGTTAGAAGGACCTCCGGACACAATTTCCACCCAAAGCACATGGTAATCTTGGCCTTTTAAGGACCAGAGAGGTGGTGAATTCCATTGGTCCTTAACGAGGTTACGCAGGCTCATGCATTCTGCTTGCTTCTGTTAAAAAAAAAAAAAAAAAAAAAAAAAATATATATGGATTTTCATTAGGTTGAGGGAAGCAATTTTCTTTTTCATCCCTCCCTTCCTGGTCAGGGGGCTGCCTTCAGCAGAAAGTGAGGTAAAAAAAAGGAAAATGAATGCCTCCAGCTTGATGAAAATTTGCATGTGCAATATCCTCTTCTTCTTTTTTTTTTTTTTTTTTTTTTTGAGCAGCAGTCTTCTCTTGCCTTATCAACAGATCTGTTCCTCTGAGGGCAGATCTGCAGATTGTGACACCTGGTGGACTAACGGGGGATAAAAACAAATGTTGGAAAGGAGACCCTCAGATGATCCATGGGTGTGTCTGTACTGCAATGTGTAAGAGAGCTTCCTGTCCTGCACTACGCAAGTCCCCAAAGAGCAGTTGTATCAGGCATGAAAGTTCGACACAGCAGGTCTACTTATGCATACCTGAAGTTTGTGGCTGAGAGCCACTGACTTCTGGTTAAACATTTTTAAACATTTCTTGTCAATGGTAAAAATTGTTTTCTCTGTCGTCCAATACAGGTTACTGGTAACTCTGGGTAGGAGATCCGCCCCTTTAAGTAGGCAGGAACAATTCTAAAATTCTGTGCAGGGGGTTGAGCCTACCTTCCCTCCCTGGCTGCAGCTAGCCAACCAGCTCCAGAAAGATTTGTTCTTTGGTGAAGATAACACACAGGCAAGAGAATAGTTTTAAAAACTTTTTTAATGTTTCTGTTAGATATGGAATACCACCATTAGGCAGATTACCATAACTGACAATGCCCTTAGATGTGGCTAGCTCAGTATCCAGGTGCTTTTTGTGGACCTTAAGCCCTGAGGGGGAAAATCTTGATTTCAAGTGCTTCCCCAGGAGTTACCCACTGAGGTTACTTCTTACTACATGGTAATCTGAAGACAGAAGATCTGCAGGAAAGATGAGCAACCCTTTGAGTGCTGCAGGTCCACTTGTCCCACAGTGCCCCTCCGCACAGGGGTGTTTAATTTGGAGTTCCTATTGCACACTCCTGCACTCATTGCGTCTATCTGTATGTCTGTTGGGTGTTTTGGAGCAGGTTTATGTGGTAACTTAACCCTTTAGCTGCTGGATTGGCACTTTTTGGGGGGGTTTCTAACACTTTGCCTACTAGTTTAGTGTTTTGGGTGTCCTCACATGTTCTAATGCTGTTTTAGGCATTTTAGATTTACACTCACAATTTTAAAAATTTGAGTTCCGCACATTTAAGGTGTGCTTTACTGTATAGGCGCCATTGCTCTATTCACTTCTATGGGACTGTACTGTTTGGGACATATCTCTGCAACCGTTTAACCTAGTGACTTCAGAGATGGCTCATTTTACTTGTCTGCCCTTGCTCTATCATCCGGTTCATGTTTCTAGTGTGCTGGGGGACTCAGGGGGCTTCGGGCACTGTTTGGGGTACTTTTCTGAGAAAACTACATTTCCCATGAGCGCTTACTTCATGAGCTCATTTCTGATTGGCTTCTGCCGCGGCACCCATTTTGTGATATTTCCAGAACGAGTATCCTACGCAGGGCTTAGACTCCCCTTCTCTCCTCTACTGATTAACCCTTCGCCTGCCAGATAAGTGTATTTTGGCGATTTATGGGGTGAAACCTTAATCCTACACACTATAATTGGGTGATTTCTTATACAGTAAGGTTATTTGACACTGTGAGTGTCTATACCGCTGGAGCTTGGGGCCAGACCTAAGACTAAGGAGGCTGGGGTCTCTGTATCCCCCATTGTGCATTGCTCTTCCTGTCACTCAGGGCTACCTAGAGAATTCTCAGGTCATTTATGCCCAGCAGGTTCTGATGTCCCTGACAGCATTCCAGGGATCTCCAGCCATTCATTAGAGTCAGCTTGGGTGCAAGAGTTCAAGGCTGCTACTAGGGACCTTAAGTCCACATTGCAACTCTTTCCATCCCAGTTACAGGGGGTCTTTCTCAATTTTAACAAGAAAGATTTCTATCGCCTTCTCTGTGCCCCACTACACAAGAACAATACTTCTCTTAAGCCAAGCAGATACTATATTCACTTCTGACAAGGTGGAGGTGTGTCCAAGGCTGCAGAGGCGTGACACTTCTATTTGTAACCTGACACTTGGATGTCTGTGTCTAGAGAGAGTAAAACAACCGCATATTGTTGAAAAGCCAGCCAGGAAGAATAGGGTACATGGGAACAGTAGCAAAATCAAATCAAATAAATAAAAAAAAGGGCTAAAGTCCCCTGCACAGTCTTTTATAGGTGGAGACTCCATTTTTCCCCTCCAGCTTTACAAACCCCCACCTTGTTTCAAGTGACCTGTCTCAGGCAAAGGACAGGTTGGCACTGTTTTCTTAGTTTTTAGACTTTTTTTTTATTTGTAAGCTCTCACAAGCAGGGTCCACTGATCCTTCTGTTCTCCACATTTGATTTGTGCTGTTTAATACCTCTGTATGTTCATTGCCTATTATACAGCTTTGCAGAATTAGTTGGCGCTATATAAGTAAAGAATAATAATAATATCCTTCAGTATGGGTCTCTATAATCCCCCCATTAGAAGGGCTTCTGATAACTGGTTTACCTGGATTTGGATTGACCAGTTTACATGTGTATGTCTAGAACAAGTATATGCCTCACTACTGAACTCCTCTGAGGTTCTATCATTAAAAACTGAATTCTAAAGACTGGCAAATTAATCATTTGAGTGGTATGGTCCTTACTCTTTTGTCCCTTCTGTTATTTGGGACCCACTGGATTGTGGTGTTTTTGCTTTATTTGCACTCAGTTCTTCTCATTTCACTTGCATCCTATGTTTCTAAAGGTGTATGTTTATGTAGTATGGGTTTTTAAACTTTTCTGTGGGCTGTGATTGCACAATTATAACGGGGCTGTCTCTTTCCATTACAGTGGATTATCTTATTCAGTATATATGTTGATTCTTGTTCTTGTTAAATTGTTTCATGTGCAGGTTTGGTGTCCATTGACACCTGATGTTTATATGATACAAACTAGTCCTGTGGAATATTGGTCTACATTGAGGTTTTTTTTCACTCTTTTTCCTTCCCAGGAATCTTGCTGGAGGCTTTGGTATATCATGGATACTGTTAAAACATTTTCTTAGTCCATGTGGAATACATGACTCCCTCGCAGAGAAAACAAAATGTATTTTATGTCCCTGGGCAGATTGGTCCTCTTGGGATATTTGTTCTGGGGATTTCCTTCTTTCAGCTCACTTTTGTTTCTTTATGCCGGAAGGTAACATTTTAGGGAAGAGGGGAGTCTCCTCCTCAAAGGTCCTGCCTCTTTTGAAGTGCCCTGCCTATATATATAGTGTATGTATGAATGTTACAGCATCCTATCTCATATAAGAGAAAGTTAGGTTTAATGTTTTTTTCATATTCTTGTTCATTTCTAACCCTTTGAGTGCAGAGCAGTATACAATGCTTTTGATACCACTCTGATATGTTTATCTGTGCGGTTCGTTATCTATTAGGAAACAGTCTTCCTTTCATTCTAGTAATTGTGTAATCATTCTCCTAAGCTTGGAAGTGTTTTTATAAATCAAGTTTATTTACTTGCTTAGACATGATTACCAGTATTCCTCAGGTGCCAATGAATACATCTGAATAGTCATATTTTCATTATCTTTTCATTTTGAAATATTCCTTTAGGCTGTAGTGTGGACATTAACAAAACTGAAATGTGAGTTAGATGCCTCTCTGGCACGCAAAGTGTTAAGAGACAAGATGGCCTAATGGGCCATGTGCACAAAAGATCAGGGGAACACCATGGGGCAAATACAAATTTACAAAATTCCCATTAATATAAATGGACTTTTTAGAGTTGATATATTTCAGAAAAACAGCAGCTCTAATTAATCATCATAGTATTTGGGCCATGGAGAGTGCTATTTCAATACTGTCAGAGTTGTAGTTCAGGAGTAACTGAATGATAAAGTATCCCCCTCCTCCCTTTTACCTAGTGTAAGCCACCTCCCCTCAGATGTGGAATCTGATCTTAAAGCAGAATGTTCACCTAAAAAAATTTTAAGCATGGGTTTTAATGCATAAAACTAGATTAGCATTGTTTTTTTTTTTTGTTTTTGTTTTTTTCACTCATCTGGTAGTAGAGATATTTAGACTTCAACTCAGGCATTTCTGTGATCTGTGGGACCCTGTACCGTCTCAGGACTTCCCAGCTGCCCCGTCTCAGGACTTCCCAGCTGCCCCAGGGAGTCTATTCATGCTTCCCTTCATAGCTGTATTCTGTGGGCTAACGTTACAGGAAACTCTGTTTACAATTAAACTGAAGTTGCAGACAGCTCACAGCAAGGGACAATCTTCTTACTGTGAGAACAATGAAATCCCTGCCCCCACTGACAGGTTTTTCCCTTATGCTAATTGAAGATTGTCCCTCTCTGTGATCCACCTGGACACAATTTTCTGTTCTGAGGTGAGCAGTGTTACATCTGTAAAAGGGGCGGGAGGGTGATACTTTTTCATTCAATTACTCTTGAACTACAACTCTGACAGTATTGAAATAACACGCTCCATGGCCCAAATACTATGAAGATTAATTGGAGCTGCTTTTATTGTGAAACATTACTATCCTTTAACCACTTGAATGCATTGAAGACCTCTCCAGGTTTCTTGATGTTAAAGTGGGACTGTTACATTTGTAACAGCTGATTGTGAAATACCTTTCAAAACCACCTATGTTTATATTAGCTGCTGTTTTATTTCAATCTTTTTAGCTTTATTTGGTTGTACACATGAGCGGATACAGATTGGCAGGGAGTGACAGGTGGGAGGGAGAGCAGTGTGACAGCCTGACAGTACTGTCTAATTTGCATAAACTGACAAATAATTAGTTACATATTTGCATTAACTCTTTGGGTGCCAGAGAAGTAGCCAGTGCATAGCTTTGCAAAGCGTTGGCCACCTCCCTGGCACTCTTAAGGGTTAGAAAAAATAATGGCTACCATAAATGCAGGTGATTTCGGAAGCTCTTTTGAAGCAGCTATTTGTTTCATTATATAATCGCCATTTAAATCAGTGGGAATAGAAGCAATTTGGATTTTTGCCCCATACTTCAGCAAAAAGAGAATGGTCTCTTAACCCTTTGAGTGCCAGAGGGGTATGGAATGCATTGCAAAGCATTGTGTTCTGTACCCCTCTGGCAATCAAAAGGTTAAGTGCTTAAAGCCCAATGTGCAAAGAAAATAGTATTTTTCATGTGTGAGGAAATGTGTTTTTTTTTTTTCTTTCTTTTTTTCCTAAATTTCAGTACGAGTAATAAACACTTTTACATAATTATTCGGGATGTGTGTTTTAGCACTGAGGAGCAGAGGGTTACACAACACTTTGCTTTGCATGTCAAAACCCTCTTGCGCTTATAGGGTTAACTCTTTGAGTGCCAGAATGTGTTGAACACCCCTCTGGCACTGAAAGTGTTAATGTAATGAGCTGCAACCAGCCTTACCTACTGTTGTCTGGCACAGAAAAACACTCACTTTCTTATGTACAGAGTGAAAAACTAATACATTGAAGAGGGCCTGTCACCCTAAGATGCATTTAGTTCATTTTAACCCCTTAAGGATCAAGGACATACATATATGTCATGGGGGAAAATGAGTGTTAGGGACCCATAAAGTATATGTATGCTGTGGAGTTCAGGGGTCCCTGTGAGGCTGCATGCCGTTCGAGGACCTCTGATTCCGTTAACAAAAAATAAATGCTTTGTGGTCCTGGTGCCTGCTATGTTGCTGGGTTAAAGAGAATTAAAAACTGCAATGCTACATTGTGCTGGCCACTTGTTAGAAATATAAATAGATTCTGAGAAAGTAACCTTTAACCCTTTGCATGCCAGATTGATGTCCAATGCACAATATCTCCCTGGCACTGTTAGTGGCACAGTGTGGCACTTTATGCTAATTAGTTTAAATGCTGAGCCAATTTTTCTCAACTCTGGCAGTAATGAATCTAGACCAGTGTTTCCCAGTGTAGTCCTTGGTACACAACAGGTCATATTTTCAGCGTATGTCTGCTTGTTCACAGGTCTGTACGTAATGGTTCGATCATTTTAATTGTAATACCTGTGCATAATTGGGGGTATCCTTATAACCTGGCTATTGGCACATGATGAGAACTGGAGCTGTCAATCTCTGAACTAGACAGAGCCCACACATCAAAGACTTTTTTGTAAGAACATAGTGACATAGCCTCAGACATAACTACCTAGTATAGTGTATGTGAAGTTGGCATGAAGTTCCACACTGTACAACACAATTATGTTCATTTCTCAAGCTGTTTATTCGACAGAAAAATGGCTGCTGTTATGTCATAAACATATACAGTACTTAACTTTTCTTAGGGTGAGTTTTAAATTGGAAGTCACTTTGTAAAAATAAAATAGGCGATTTTGAAAGATCTTTCAAAATAAATTGTATGCCTTTTTTTTTTTTTTATTTCAAACATTAGATTCTGAGATGTTTAGTTTGGCTTAACCCTTTGAATGCCATAGGGGTGTTCTATGCCTTGATAAAAGGGTTAAAGGGGAGCTTTCACATCTTTACAAGTAATGCTCATTAGTTAGAGAATTTAGTGAATGTTTAAAAGGTTGTTATTATTATTTTTTTTTTTTAAACTTGATTTGCGCAAAAATTAAGGTTTAAAGAGTGCCCAGCACCCTACTTCCGGCTTGCCTGTCTGCCTCTGCTTCCGTCCCACTACCCAGCATCCTCCGATGACAGAGGCTTTCTGTCTCTAAGTTGGAGCGTTCTCATTGGCAAGATATCGATCTCTGTCAATGAGGAGGATGCTGGGTAGTGGGACGGGAGCAGAGGCAGAGCGGCAAGCCAGAAGTAGGGTGCTGGGCACTCATTAAAACTTAATTTTTGTGCAAATAACGTTTTCTTAAAGAAATAACATTTTAAACTTATTCGCTAAATGCTCTAACGAGCATTACTTGTAAAGATGTGAGAGATCCCCTTTAAGCAAATCAACTAGTACTGGCCGTCAGGAAGTGCACCCCTGTATTTCATTTCTCATTTCCAAATACACTGCCACTTGCCATCTTCACTCTGCACAGGACCTTCTCTCTGCAACTCTTATTACAGCTTCCCATTACAACCTCCTATTCCCACATACAGGACTTCTCCCATGCTGCACCGTAGCTCTGGAATTCCCTCCCTGCCCTTCAGACTCTCCTCCAGCCTTCAGATCTTCAGGCACTCTTTAAAAATACCTCCATAACAGTTATGAGTAAGGCCAGATCAAAAGCCTGTCCAACTTCTGCTCACTGTAATTCACTTCTAAAATCTTTCCCACCTATAACCCTATCATGACCTCATTATTGTTCACTTTTTCTCCCAAACAGAACCACTACTTCCCTGGATCACTTCACTCAATAGCACTTCTTTCTCCCACCCACTGAACAGTAGGGTGACCACATGTCCCGGAATGCCCTGGACAGTCCCTTAATTTATGTCTCTGTCCTGCGCCCCAGCCCACCTGCCACCGGGACTATTAATAGTCCCAGAATGAAGCCACAGCAGCTTGCCACCTTGGAGTAACACAAAGCTGACCTTCTGAACATATGTCTGGGCTGCTGCTAACTCATTCTGCTCAGAGGCGCACAGGCACTGAGGTAGCAGACTACACTCGGACGCCGGTCCCTGAACTGTGGAGACTGCACAAACTGTACCGCCAAGCCAGCCAATGAGATATACGTAATGTTGATGCTCCTCTCTCATTGGCTGGCTGGAGTCTGGGAGTGGGACTTGGAATGTACACACAGGCAGTCACAGGACATGAACCGGACAGGACCAGCGGAGTGGTCGAACTGTGAATGACTTCTGGTCTTCACTGACCGGGACCGTTCAGCAACACTTAGCATCCCCAAGCCACCAGGTAAAAACATTGCAATACTAAATGAGATGCCTCTGCTGCTGAACTATACCACATTGTGCAATGGGCTACCGCTTTACTGATGCATTATTTCCTTCTAATGTTGGTACTTAGACATTACAAGGAAATAATGCATCAGTTAGAACCAATAGCTCACTGCACGCTGGTATATTTCAGTATCAATGGGCAATATTACTGAGAGTTAGACGTAACTGCTGGAGAGCCACAAGTGGTTGACCAACTTAAAAATTAAAAATTCAATTACAAGAGCTGAATTTAAATTTGCATCTCTGGTTGCAAGTTCGCAATGCTCATTGACACCGTTGCTCCGTTTTAAATTACAGAATAATTGAACCTGAGAGCTTGCTTACACTATAGTGTGCCCAGGAAGTGCCCTCAGGAAGTTTACAGTCAATTGATGCTGTTCCATAGAGCAGGAGTAGGAATTCTGGCTCTGCATTCTGTTGGAGACAAACTTCTATCATTCTAGTTCAGCAGGTGGATGGAGGGTTGTTGTCTCAACAGCTAGAAAGTCCAATGTCCCCTGCTTGTAATCATTTATACACTTTTTTTATATATACACTGAGCTATTTTCAGTGTTTTTATA
Organism: Rhinophrynus dorsalis; assembly: GCA_037306005.1. Taxonomy (NCBI): domain Eukaryota; kingdom Metazoa; phylum Chordata; class Amphibia; order Anura; family Rhinophrynidae; genus Rhinophrynus; species Rhinophrynus dorsalis. The sequence continues at coordinate 91,617,464 of CM074718.1, read as the reverse complement.
GTGGTACCACTATTTAGTGTTATACATTGCTTAGTATAGGTTTTATATTTTGTATTTTATTGTGTATTAGTAACCTTTGACATTAAGCCTTTACATTGTATATTTTTTTGAATTATTGTAGCTATTTTCCACATGTTTATATCTAGGAATTAGATTGGGTTTAGGGGTAATCATATTTTTTATATTTTGTATCCTTTTACCTATACATTATTTCTAGCGCTCTCCCTTGTGTGTATATATATATATATATATATATATGTATGTGTGTGTGTGTGTATATGTATATATATATATATATATATATATATATATATATATATATATATATATATATATATATATAAATAAAATATAATTTTTTTTATTTTTTGGTATTGTTAGCAGACTTTACACACTAGTCTGGGGATAGGAGCATCTATTATAGGGTTTTCTTCTGGGTATCCATCCTGGTTTACATATTTTGTATTATTGTATTATTTTTTAATTATACTTTTTAATACATTTTTAACTTTTATTTTTCATTTTTTTTTTAATTATTATTATTATGTTTAGGGATTAGAGTTGTCAGATTCTTATTTACGTATAAGAGCCATATCAGCAGAGCACCAATTCTCCAATAATATTGCTCTACACTGATCTTAACCTGTTTGCATTCACTGAAACAGACTGAGTCTGATGCACCATGAACCACCCAATAAAAAACAAAAAAACTAACAAAATGATATATCACTGCTGTAATATACCACAGTGAGCAAATCAGCTTTTGGTTCTAACTAATGCATTATTTCCTTGTAATGTAATTAGTACCTACATTACAAGGAAATAAAGCATTAGTTAAACCCAATAGCCGATTTGCACATTATTTTTTTTCTTCTCTCCCACTGCTGAGAGCGGTGTTATTAAAAACTTATTGCAGCTCAAATCCGCATTATTTACATGTAGCATTTCCATGGGGGGATGTCTCAGCATAGGCAGTTTAATATATACACAAAAGACAGGTGCAGCACCATTATATTGATTTTAGCTCCTATTTTAGAAAGAGGAATTGCATTTGTATACCCCCTTTTATGGGTCTTGACTTTACCGTGACTTGTTCATAAAATGTGTGTCCCTGAATGGCAAAAAGTAAATGTGGTCACCCTACTGACCAGCAGTTAATTTGGGAGGAGGCACTTACACCCAATAGCACTTACTCCTTCTGCGTCCCACCTACCTTCCTCTAGATTGTAAGCGCTCATGAGCAGGGCCCTCTGATCAGCTATTAGCATGCACTATATCTGCAGCTGCCTGTAGTATTATCCTTTATTTATATAACACCAATGTATTTAGCAGTTCTGTACAATAGGGAATAGACAGAGACATTTATGTATGTAATAATATGTAATGAAATCTGCCGCTAGGCCACACTTCAAAAAAAAAAAAAAAAAAAAAAAAAGACCACACATATATATCTAGAGCAGTGGTTCTCAATCTTTTTTTGTTCGGGGCACCCCTAACACATAATCTAGAATATTCGGGGCACCCCTAACATATGTAATGTACTTTATCAAGGCCATAAGAAGGGTACAATACATAAATATACAGTTATTATTAGGTTTTATAATCATAATAACAAAACAAAATCTATTGTGCATAAAAATTTCTATAAATCTTTATTTATAAGTCCATTTTTGTCAGTCTTCATAGAAAACATGGGGCACCCTAAGCTGATGTCCGTGGCACACCAAAGTGCCACGGCACCCTGGTTGAGAATCACTGATCTAGAGACTCCAAAACCAATGTATATAAACACTCTGTATTTAAATGTAGGATAATGGAACAGCATGCAGACCAGAGCATCTCTCCTTTCTCCAAAGGACTAAAATATTACAAACATTGATTCACATCACTGTTGCAAATTCATCCTTAATCCGATGAACAACTTCAACGGTATTAAAACCATCTTCATCGTGGATCAGGAGAACTAAGATCAGCTAGTTAGTAACACCTCTGTGGTTGTCTGTATTTGCTCATGAAGGTATGTGTACGTTTTTTTACATTTCTGGATTTAATAAATGAAGATTTTTTTAATACCGGTGAAGTTGTTCATGGGATTAAGGATGAATTTGTATCAGCAGTGCCAATCAATGTTTGCAATATTCTAGGACACGCTTCCTCACACCAGTGTGCTGCTGTAAGAAGGACACTTACTTTGGAAGAACTTTTGAAGGACTTATCTAAGTAATTTTAAAGCCTTATTCATCAAGCCATAGAGGTGCAATTCTGGAGCACACTAATTGCGCCAAAAAGGGGGATAAGAATCCCCCCCCCCCCCCCGATTGGTCTTTTAACACTTTTGCATGCTAGAGAGGTAACACATTGCTTTAATAGCATTCAAGAGGTTAAAAGCCCCATTCAAATTGTGGACATTTGCATGTTTCCCCTATGGTGCAGTTTGTTTGCTCTAGAATCGCATGTGTTTTCTTTTGTATATAAGACCCTTAAGGCTTATTCATCAAGCTAAATGTGCAGTCCTGGAGCAAACCAACTGAATCACAGGAACAAATGAAAGTTCCACTGCTTTAAATGGGGCTTTTAATCCCTTGGGTGATAGATGTCTCAGCATTGAAGATCTACTTAGCATTCAAGAGGCTAACAGTCTGATTTATTTCAAGTGAAATTTGGGGAAATGTATTGGCCCCCAATGGTGAAGCTGGTTTACCCCAGAATTGTTCCACTTTTTCTTTATACAGAAGACCAGTTCTTTCATGTAAGAACAGCTTTTTGTACTTCAGCATTTGCTAATCCTTTGCCATCTATCGCTTATTCCTGATATACTGTGTTAAGTTCCCCTCTATCCTGATGAAGTTAGTTTTTATGTGCTTGTTTTAAAAATCATACATCAACTTGTCTTTTTTTCCCCCATGTTAGAAAAGACATAAAGCAGACAACTATGTGAACAAGAAAAAAACACAAGGTAGGTTCTGCTGTGTATATTTTTCAGTTGGCCTAATGAATCGTCCTCTAATAGCACTCTGTGGAATCGATGGATCTTGAATCTGTTTTATAGGTGTCACTTTCAAGGAAGGAATGTACTGGCATCCAGCAATAGACATGTATTGCAAAGATGCAGATTACCCTGTTGGGTGTTAGGAAATCTTTGACTTGGAGAGCTCAGAACTATGTATGAAAGGTGAAGCCACTTATGTTCCAAATTAACTTGAAACATTATTTTAATGCAGAGGTAGCCACGGCTGCCTGGGGATGATTGAAATTGTAGTCCCAGCTGTAAGTCCATCAGTTGAAATCCCCTGGTGTAAAGTGCCATAGTAAGTACTTTCCCAAGATGAGTAAACCTATTCTGCACTAAGATAGCCTCATCAATGCTTGAATATAGTGCTATGTTGAATGTACAAGAGGTTCAAAGCCTCAAAGCTGCTCAAATATAACTTTTATTTACATATTTAAAAACCCTTTGAGTGCCATGCAATGCTTTGCGTACACCTCTGCCACTCAAAGGGCTAAGAACATAGCCCCACCGTTTCAGTCTCTGGAGATATTCTCAGAATAGACTATATTCAACATAGGCTGTACAAGGAGCAATGTTGGAAGAGGGGTCAATTTCTCTCCTCCCCTTTCATCACTAATACAGCGTGAGGGAGTGCTAAGCATGTTAGTGTGTGTTAACAAGCTACCTTCTCCTGATATAAGTAACTGGGGTACAAAAGAAGAGTAAAGTGATGTAGGAGGCTGGTAGAAAGTACAGGTTTCCCTCCATTCTGAAAGGGAAAGGGAAATATGACACTTTCCTTCTACTTTGCTCCTGTTTGTACAAGCCCAGTTGGTGCACTTTCTGTAAGTGGAATGTGTGCAAATCAACAGAGGATCACTTCTGGGTTAAGCCAGTGCAACACAGGGGAGAAATAAATAACCCCTGCTGATATAAATGGAATTCAAATCTGGAAAATAGAGCGCATCAGCAAGAAGGAGAAATGGGAGTACTCGAAGTGTAGTATTTACTGCATACAAGACATAATACAGAACACCCATCTTGGGCTTAAAGTATCTCAGGGGTCCCAACCCTTTAAAAACCACAAAGCTGTGCCCTCTCTCTGTGTACTTAGTGTAATGGATGTTAAGTTCAGCACAGTGCAAAACATCACATTTAACTGGATGATGGGAAAAAAGCTGACACAACGATAAATTCAAATGCAACCGGCTGTGCTAGGCTGGAAAAGAGTGTTCTCACAGGTGGCAGGGAGGGACCCGCATAACCAATTGTGCAGTGAAAAGGGGAGGAGAATTGGAACCCAACATGTATCGCGAATTCTCAGATTCACTTCTTGTGGATCTGAGAATCCCGATACTCGTTGGAATCTGATTCTTCAGATGCACATGGTGTTTTGCGCTGTCCTTGACTTAACATCCATTACAGGACTATACTGTCCCTGCAGACAGCCTATACATCAGCAGCATACCATCTTTATCATATTCATATTTCATTGACTGCAAACATCCTGACTTTGTAGACGTATTGGGTATCATACAGACTGGTAAGATTGATGTAACTATTTCTGACACGTCTTTATACTACTTGGTGTATATACTTATTCCCATACTATGTTTGTTGGGCATATTGTTTTTGTATATTTGCATTGATTTAAATGGGGCTGTAAATCCTTTTGAGTGCCAGAGAGGTATCCAACACATTGCAATGTAATGCATTGGATATTTCTCTGGTACGCAAAGGGTTAAAAGCCCCACTCAAAAGTAGAACACTTTATAACAATGTGGGTGATTTTAGATATCACATATGTATATATGCTTGCCATTATTTATTTAAAATCATAGTTTGAAATGTTTACCTTTATTGATGTGCCAGTTCATGAAAATTAGGCAGTACTGGCTGGCCCAGCCTGGTGTCTCCGATATAGACATTCTGCTCTCCCTCTCAACTGCCACTTCCTACCAAATAATGGTGAATATCTCATAAACTCTAGTTTTACGTAAAGAATGACAACCCTAAATATAGGTGACATTAAAAGAACTTAAAGTGTTAGTAATGTCTAAAAAAAACTTTTTTGCATTTAGAAGAGCTTAAAAAGCTGATCTAAATGCAAAAAAACGTATCTCTCAAACCGCTATGGTTTAAGAGATACGGGCGTTTAAAGTTTGATTTCTCCTACTGACAGCTGTGAAGCTGTCAGCAGGAGATCCGTGTCGGTCGACACGGTGGTGCTTGAGAAGTGCCGGGATCTCGTTACTTACACGGAATCCCTTCATTGGAGTGGTCTAAAACGTGTGCCTGAACACTAGGCACACATTTTAGACCATTCCAATTAAGGGATTTCGTGTAAGTAACGAGATCCCGGCACTTCTCAAGCGCCAGCGTGTCAACCGACACGGATCTCCTGCTGACAGCTTTACAGCTGTCAGTAGGAGAAATCAAACTTTAAACGCCCGTATCTCTTAAACCATAGCGGTTTGAGAGATGTTTTTTTGCATGTAGATCAGCTTTTTAAGCTCTTCTAAATGCAAAAAAAGTTTTTTTAGACATTACTAACACTTTAAAAAATCAGAGAAGTCAATATAAAGTGTTCCGCTTTAAATAGGCCATCATTTTGTCCCTTATGTTACATTTGGCTTTCTGCAGACTTGCTCTAGCTCTTTGTGTGTATGGCCTTAATATTTATAGTAGAAAATTGGAGCAATTCTGGGGCAAACCATGTGTACCATAGTGCAGAAATGTCAGTCCCATTAGATTTTAAATAGGGCCTTGAATGCTAAAGGCAGTGTTGAATTGGAGACCACTTATGCATTTGTTATATTTTGTACTACATTTTGAGGGAGATAATTCATTATAGATATTTTCCTTTCCCCAGACATGTGTGCAAGTATATGCTCCCCACCATATGCACATGTAAATACAAGCAGTGTGTGTGCAGATCACAATAGTTCTTTGAACCAGCCCCTCCCAAGCTTCTTACCATGATCACATTTTGGTAATACAAGTATTATTATGGTGGTGTGGTGCATAGCAAATGTGACATTGCAAATCACTGCCCTATATATAATAGCATCAGTCTCTAGTGATAGTGAAGAGAGGGCATTGCATTAACTTGATATAAAGGGTTATGTACTAAAAGAATAGGAATTCTGAAGCAAACCAGCTCTTCAGGGAAGCCTATCAACTACCCACATAACAGCCTATCCAATAGCTACTCACGCTCCTTTCTACATCACTTTCCACCTACAACTCCATCACAACCTCACAGAAATGCAACAACTAGCATGTGGGAACAGGACACTGTTGCGGAAAATCATTTACTTTTTCTAATAAGAAATGTTTTTGAAATATTTACATTTTTATTCCACTTTAACCCTTTGAATGCAGAGTAGTGTCTGCGTTGGATACTTCTCTCAAAGGGTCAGTTTCTAGATGGATTTTGAGCCTTTTGAGGTTTGTAGTATCAGAACATATATTCAGGAAGATAACATGATGTATAGATCTGTATTCAATAAGCTAAAGAGGCTCATTTCTAGAGCACACAAGCTACACCTTATGGTTGAAATCGAAAAATCCAAATTCATTTTATTGATATTCCTTTTTTAATTTATTTTTTTGTTTTCAAAAGTTTTATTAGCAATTAAGCAAATACAGATGACAAACATCATGGCGCATGCCAATTAAAAGGTACCAATTACAAATTATAGGAAGACCGATTAGCAACACACCATAAGGCATATACAAGGCACTATCTCCAAATAAACAATACTGGAATGTTGCATCTAATGGCTGTGAAAGTCCCCAGCGAGAGAGGGACAGCTGAAATAAGGCAGATAAGAAAAGGAAAGCAGAAGACTCATGTGAAGAGATGATCAGAGGAAGAGAGAAGAAGAGAATAGAAGATAAAGGAAGTATGGAATGGAACAGGAAAAGAAGGAAGCATGGAAGGGCAAGGAAAGGAGAACAAACAGAGAGGGAAAGTGAATTATCGACCTCCCTGGATGAACCACACTTTTCCACCCACCCAGCCAGATTAGACTAATCGAGGAGCATAGGTTAGCCAAGAGGCAAACTCAGAGTCAAAGGATGATCCTCAGCCATGGGGGAGACAATAAAAGCGTTCCATATAAAGCAAGACCTAATACAGATTTTCCAGTCTGAAATAGGTGGTGGTATATTTGATCGCCTTCTAGCAGGCACACAAGCCCTAGCCGCAGTGACTAACATGATCCAGTGGTGCAGTGCCATCTTCAGGTGGGGTGCAGTCCCAACAGGCAGGATAGAGGGTAAAAGAGCCTCCAGTGTGGAAGACCAGGAACTGCATCACCCACCTCCCTCCAAAACTGCTGTAGAGCAGGACAGGACCACCAAATGTGTAATTCTAGTGATTTTAAATTCGCCTCTTAAACCCTTGAATGCTGCTAGGCTTCCAACCCAACACCACCTATCATCACATTGAAGGGATTAAGGGCTCCACTTAAATTAATCTCAGTTTTGATTTGTCCCCTATGATACAATTAGTTTACCCATGTTTCTTTCGAATATAGTGTTCATAGGAGCAAAAAAACCAAAATAATTACTTTATCTAACATTTTTATTCCATTTCAGTTTGATCCTTCGTGGTGTTTAATGTTTTGAAATTAGTAGTATTGGACAATATTCAGGAAAATAACATGGTCTCTAGTGAGGAAAGACTCCTAAATAACTACAGAACCATACCAAGATATTAAAAATAAATAAATAAGTTGTATTTTATTATAGAAGCTAGTTCAGATAATAATCACTTTATATTTGCATATTAAATTAAGCAAGGACCTATGTTCCAGTGCAATGTGGAGATATCCAGCTGGGCTTTTAATCCATTTAAACCTTGGGAAGTTACCAACATATTATTTAGGAATAAGTTATAGACCTCTTTTTTGCATTTAAGGATTTAAATGCCCCATTTAAATCAATGAATTTTTATTTTCCCCTGTGTTGCAGTTGGTTTTCACCAGGTTTCTTTTTGAGAATAAGGCCCTTTTAGGAGAGACCTATAAAAGTGGTGCAGTCATATATTTGTTGCTGTTTTCACATATAAATGTACTGCTCGTGTATAGTTTTTTTGTGCTTAAAAAGGCATTCTTTGCTCCATGTGCTCCAAAACAATGTCCGAATTTGTCAGCATGACTAAAATAAGAATTTTGTTGTAGCCTGTGTACAAAAAATGTTGCATTTTGTGACAGTTTTAAGATTGCTTTTCCCCCTTATTTGTCTGCCATCATCTCCTTGGTGTAATCTCATTACTGTCAGTCTTTGTAAAACATAGAGAGAAACGTCACGATGCTGGGAAAAAGTTACAGAAATGTTGCAGAAAATGTGTATTTGAAATGTCCTTATTGAGATTAGTAGGAATGTATAAAACTATTGCAAGTATATTTTTATACATATCATCTACAGGAAAATGCATAATAAACCCATTATTGTATTTGTTTAGTTGTAAATTGTAAAATCTTGTTTTGCATGCTTTATTTCAGTACTGCGAAACGGTGCTTGGGAGATTGTGCACTGGGAAAAGGTATGTTTCCTGCAAGCTTTGAAAATAATGACCATTTTTCCTATATTACATATGTATTATGATTACATGAAAATAGGTTTAGTGTTGGTCAAAAGGAGTAAAGTTGACTAGATGTTTTAAATGAAGTCTGTTGACATTTTTTTTTTTTTTACAGGCTGATAACATTTTATGAACATATTTTCCACAGATGTATACACGCATGTGGAGTGAATATATTATATGTTGTTTCTCACTAGTCGTTAGAGGGACCCATTGCATTTCTTTGGCCCCTATTACAAAGATTTTCAAAGAGGCATAACTAGAACCTATTAGACCTTGAGGCAGGTGGGCCCCTTGGATGCTATGCCCCAGGGCAACCATACCCTCTGCACCCCCTGTAGTTTGCCCATACCAAACATTTACAAGTAAAGATGAAGAAAACAAATTGTAGTGCAACATCAGCGCAGTACCCCTTTGCTTGAGATTATATCTTTTCATGACACTTTAATGCATTGCCCCATTACTTGAGATTACCCTGTAATTTTAGTCAACCCGTGTATTTCCCCGTTCCATTAAATCATCACCCATTACCTCATACCATGAGACCATATATAGTCTAGCACAGTGGTTCACAAAGGACATTTTCTGGCGGCCACAACAGTGTTTTGGTGGCCGCACTGTGATATTGCATGCACAAATGATACAACTATCTTTGCTTTACAGTAATTAACATTGCTTGTCATGTAACAGGAGTGACACTATATTGTGGATTCAGTGATGCAATGTGTTTGAATGCTCTGACTACACCAATACTGTATGAGGATGCTTGCCTAATAAAGATGATGTGCCTCTGCTTTTAGTATAACTGTTTTTAATCTATGTTGATGCTGATCGAGCGTTGCAACGTGTAGGAAACAGAGTTATGAAACCTAATTTATCTGAGATTGAAGGAGTTCTCTGCTTGATCTAACCTGTTTTAAGGATGTTTCCCAAATAAAGGATGTTTCCCAAATAAAGGCAGAGCCGGATTAAAACTCCATAAGTCCCTAGGCAGGATCCAAAATTAGGGCCCCTCCCCATCTTGCCCACTCACACTAGTGCCACAGACCTTTCTCAGTTTTCCCATTGTTCTTGTGGTTAGAGGTACTACTACAACTAACCCAATATAAAACAGATTGAATGTGTTAATCCCATGGATGCCAGAGAGGTCCCCAAAGCATTGTAAAGAAATGCACTGGGCAATTCCCTGGCATCCAAGGGGGTTACATATATTAAAACAAAATTTATAGCTTACAGTTGAAATTGTGCTATACAAGTAGTAACATATAGCTTGCAATTGAAGCAGAGCTAAACAAATTATTCCACAGAGCCTGTAATTGAAATTGGACTAAAATTTATAGCACAGAGCTTATAATAAAAATGGGGCTGCACAAGTGATACTACAAAGCTTACAGAGAAAATGGGGCTGCACTAGTGATATCAAAGTGCCCACTGTGCTATGTAAGTGCCCACTGTCTGCCTGGGTCCACTGGTAGTCACAGCTCCCACATACATTATCTAACAGCCCCACAGTCGCACACACACTTACCATGGATTAGCCTCCACATTTTAACACCACATACAGCCATTTAATGTTGTATTATTTATCTTTTACTCATACTTCCATCTCAACTATTTAGTCTTTACACCTTAGTTCAGTACTCACAACTCCAGTGTTACGTTGGCACACGTTACATGCAGCTTCTCCTCTAAGTAGTGTCCTAATCAGCTTCTGATGTCCCCCTATTCCCATGCCCATTATGACATTGATGGCAGGAGATTAGTGTAACCCTTAACATACTGATGTATATAGTTCTGCTGCTCTAGGGTTGGGCTGACTGAAAGTGTCATTTTTGCAATGGCTGGATTTGACAACCTCCTCCTCTGCTTCACCAAGACCACAGCACATGTGTAAGTGAGGTTATCAGAAGAGTGACAACCCTCCCACCAGATAGAAATTAGACATGACAGAGTTTGGGTGGTATGTGATTCTTTTTCTGCCTGAAGTCAATGTAGGACCCTAAGGGCACCTCAAACCGTTTATGCTGACCTGGAGTAAGTGAACAGTTATGTTTAGCAGAAACCTGGAATGCCACATTATCACTCAAATGATCCTTTTTGATTACATTTATAATTAAAGTTATGTACTGTTGGTAATGGTGGGGGAAGGGAGACGAGCTCTCTCACTGTGATGGTCACAATTGCTGTGATTGGCATGCTGCCAGCTAATTACAGCAGTGTTCAACTGAGACCAACCACAGACACACAGGCTTTGTTCATGACTGACTGTGGGGATATACCACCCCTTAAAGAAATATATAATTAGTTTCATAACTGGAGGATCCTGGAGATAGCACTATTTTAATGTCAATATCACATTGGCTGGCAACCTGAGGCTTTCCAGGTGTTCAGGACTACAGTTCCTATCATCCCCAGCCAGCTAGCGGCTGGCTATAAATGGTGGGATTTGTAGCCCTGAACAGCTGGAGGTGCACAGGCTGCCCACTGCCCAGTTCTGCGCTGCTGCTGCACCTGTGTTACCCCATTCCCTGAGCCTGCTGTACCTTGGTGGAAATTCAAAGAATAGCGTATCCTGCCGATTCTGCTATACTCAGCCTTGCAGCAGCAGGTGAAAAGAATTGGACAACTCTACTGGTCTATATGCTCCAGTGGCAGGTTTTGCTTAATCCAGCAAAATCGGTCAATTGAACAGATTGAGAGCAGACTACAGCACACATCACAATGCATATTCAGATCCAGGCTGTCCTAATATGATGGATAAAATAAATTTAAACCTCACATTTCTTTGAAAAGAACGTGGTTTTCATCAGTTCCCTGTGCTGTCAGATGCCAGCGATACGACAGAGTTCTATGATTGGACAAAGCTCTGAGTTGCGCGCCACTGCTCGGTGGGCCTTCTCCCACAATAGATATGTGCCCTAGGCCGCCACCTACTTCACCTATAGGTGGTGCCGGTCCTGATTGGCAGAGGCTTCCCGTCTGACATTTACTCAGCCAGTCAGAATTGTACTTTAAAAAAAAAAAAAAAAAATGCCAGCAATCATGTCCATGCGGGGCTGCGGCCACCATTTTCTGAATGTCTCATGGTGGCCGCACAAGAATGAGCTGGTGGCCGCACTTGAGAACCGCTTGTCTAGCATTATCCCATTTCATAAGACCGTGCATGGGTTATACCATTTGATCATTTAACCGTTATGACAACCTTGGGCTAATTTATGTATTCATCAATAGAATGTGTTGAATAATTGTTCTACTTGTTCTACATATTCTTTTGCATGTGGAAGTAATGCACGCACACATACATACACACACTCTCCCATACTCGCACTCTGGGTGTGTGCAAGAGAGAGAGAGACACATACACACACTCACACACATACATACACACACTTTCCCATACTCGCACTCTGGGTGTGTGCGAGAGAGAGACACACACACACACACCCACCCACCCACCCACAAACACACCCATATACACACAAACACACACACTCTCCCATACTCTCACTCTGTCTCTGTGTGTCTCTCTCTTTCACACACACACATACCCCCCCACACCACTCTCATATACACACACACACTTCCATTCTCTCTCTCTCTCTCTCTCCCCCTCTCACTCTCCCCCTCTCACTCACACTCACACACATACACACACACACACACACACACACTTTTTTGGTTTATATTATGTATTTCATGTAATTTACTAATATAATTCTGTACAAAAGAGGCATGCAAATACAAACAATTACATTTGCAAAAAGGTGCAATTCTGGAGCAAATGGAATGTAGAATCTTACAGATTTAAATGCTCTTTTTAAGCCCTCGAATGCGTGAGATGTCTCTGTTGTTTTGCTGTGTGATGCATTGGAGACCACTGTATTATTCAGTGTGAAAAGTTCAGTTTAAATCAGTGGGTATTTTCTTTTCCCCACTGTGATGCAGTTGGTTTGCTCCATAACCGCACCTGCTCGACTTGATAAATAAGGCCCAGTCAGAGAGGGTTTGATATGGTCATCAGTAGTAAATATGGGACATGGGGGAAGCACTCCTGTAGTGTTTGTGTGAATTCTGGGTGTTCATTTGCTGTAATGGAAGTGCCAGGGGACACATAACAGAAGAAAAACGAACAGTAATGCAGTTATGTTAATGGAAGCATGTTCTAAATCTTTAATGTGTTCTTCTGAGCTCACCAACTGGAAATAATTGATCTTCATTACAACAGAGCATTGAAGCCTCTTATTTGCTTTGCATGCTTGGATTCTCTTTCTTCCTCTTTTACAAGAGAATTGTTGTTCATATGAAAGTGAAGTAGATAATTTGATTTTGAAGCAAAATTTCGTTTATTTTAGCACTTTCTGAGTGTCAGAGGAGGGGCGCATTGCAGTGCAACTCTTTGCATACCCAGCTGTCACTCCAAGGATTTCTCGTACACTCTATCTCACAAGCTTTTGCTTGCTTGTACTCTCCCTATCACTCACGTGTACGTGCTCTGTCAAACTTTCACTCACACGCACCCTATCAAACTTTCACCCTGTCCCCCTTCTGGCGCTCTCTTATACACTTTTTCTCTCCTGCATGTTGCCGAGTCGCTCAAGCACTCCCTGTCATTCCCTCATTCAAAACGTGTTAATACAAGAAAATAAAACAGGGCAGTTTTATTCTTCTGTCCCTTATTCACATGGGGTAAAAAATAAGTAAATAAATGAAAACTGGTTAGAAAGTGTCTTGTGGTGTTGCTTCAATGGGAGCTAGCCTTTGCTCTGAGTCCCTCCACATCTGGTGATGCCATCTGAGGAAATCCCTTAAGGACCGGCCGCGCACGCACGAGGCCGGCAGTTAAGGACCACGGACCTTTTTTTTTTTTTTTTTTTTTTTTTCACGATCCGGATTCAGTGCTCCCCGAACGGCGTGTAGCCATGCAGGGAGCCGTGAATTCCATGACGTACATGTACGTCCTTGGTCCTTCAGGGACATCTACCCCATGACGTACATATACGTCATGGGTCGGGGTTAATGTCATCAGTGGCAGTTTGAATATCTCTGGGTTTGATACATTATTGTGAAGAAATGCTTTAAAGGGGAACATTCACATCCCCAAAAATTTTCACCGTTGCTTTTAAAATGTAAAACAATATTAGTGCTGGCTTTGTTTATTTTCTCCACTGCCTAAAAATGGAGATATTAATATTTGAAATGTGGCAATTCCGCATTCTGGGGAACAATGTTTGAGCAGCAGGACTTCCCACCTTCCTCCCAGGAGCCCCTGTGGCACCCGTTCGCATTTCCCTTCGGAGCTGCATTTTTCTGGGCTAACGTGACACCAAGCTCCGTTTACCATGCTACTGAGGTTGCAACCTTAGTAGCATGGTAAACGGAGCTCGCGGTCACGTTAGCCCAGAAAAATGCAACTCCAAAGAGAAGAGCGAATGTGCGCCCTAGGGGCTGCTGGGAGGGAGGTGGGAAGTCCTGCAGCTCCATGCTGCACATACACGGTGCCGCAGACCCGGAAGTGGCACATTTCAAATATTAATATCTCCATTTTTAGGCAGTGGAGAAAATAAATAAAGCCAGCGCTAATATTGTTTTACATTTTAAAAGCAATGGTGAAAATTTTTGGGGATGTGAATGTACCTCTTTAAATGATTATGATAGTGACCTAAGCAAACTTTGATGGAAAAGGAGTGTTCACATGCCATTTTGTCGTGTTCACCACTAACTTTTAAAGAAGTGAGAATGGCACATTACATTAGAAACCTTTGCAGCCCCATTTAAATCACTGGGAATTTATGGAATTTTAAACCAATGGTGTCGTTGGTTTGTTCCAGGACTACACCACTTTAGCTTGATGAATAAAGTTCCTTGTGGTTATCTGTTCCATCCACTGAAAAGTGATTTACATTCCAGCCAAATCATTTTGTTTGTTTGCAGACTAAGCTCTTCTGTTAGTTAGTAGGCAATTTGGTGCATAAATCTGTTAAATTTGGTTTCATTGCATACTACATTGTAGACACCTACACCTTAGGTCTGGAAATATTTGACACAATTTTCATAATTTTGGCTTTCTACACCACCGCAATGGATTTGAAATGAAACAGCCGAGATGCAATTGAAGTGCAGGCTTTCAGCTTTTTAATTCAAGGGGTTGAACAAAAATATTGTATGAAATGTTTAGGGATTGCAACCATTTTCATACACAGTCCCCTTATTTCAGGGGCTCAAAAGTAATTGGACAAATTAACACTTTCATAAATAAAACGTTCATAATGTTAATACATTGTTGATAATCCTTTGCAGGCTATGACTGCTTGAAGTCTGGAACGCATGGACATCACCAAATCATGGGTTTCCTCCATTGTGATGCTTTGCCAGGCCTTTACTGAAGTTTTATGTTCGTGGGTCTTTCTGACTGAAGATTTGTCTTCAGCAAGTGAAATGCATGCTCGATCGGGTTGAGATCATGTGATTGACTCAGCCATTGCAGAATACTCCACTTCTTTGCCTAAAAAAAAAAACACAAAAAAAAACTCTTGGGTTGCTTTCACAGTATGTTTGGGTCATTGTCCATCTGTAAAGTGAAGCAGCCAATATATCCCTATACACTTCAGAATTCATCTGGCTGCTTCTGTCATCATCAATAAACACTAGTGACCCAGTGCCATTGGAAGCCATGCATGCCCATGCCATCACACTGCCTCCACCGTGTTTTACAGATGATGTGGTATGCTTCCCATCATGAGCCGTTCTAAGCCTTCTCCATACTTTTTTCTTCCCATCATTTTGGTCCAGGTTGATCTTAGTTTCATCTGTCCAAAGAATTCTGTTCCAGAACCGGGCTGTTTTTTTTTTTCATGTTTTTGGCAAAGTCTAATCTGGCCTTTCTAGTCTTGAGGCTTATGAATGGTTTGCACCTTGTGGTGAACCCTCTGTATTTGTTCTCATGACGTCTTCTCTTTATGGTAGACTTGTATAATGATATGTCTACCTCCTGGAGAGTGTTTTTCACTTGGCTGGATGTTGTGAAGGGGTTTTTCTTTATGGAAAGGATCCTACTATCATCCACCACTGTTGTCTTCAGTGGACGTCCAGGCCTTTTTGTGTTGCAGAGCTCACCAGTGTGTGCTTTTTTTCTCAGAATGTACCAAATTGTTGATTTGGCCACTTTTAATGTCCTGCTATCTCTTTGATGGATTTTTTTTTTTTTTTTTTTTTTTGCAGCCTAAGGATGGCCTGTTTCACTTGCATTGAGAACTCCTTTAGCCGCATGTTGTGGCTTCCAAATGTGAATGCCACACCTGGACAGACCTTTTACCTGCTTAATTGATGAAGAAATAACTAAAGAATAGCCCACACCTGTCAATGAAACAGCTTTTGAATCAGTTGTCCAAGTACTTTTCATCCCTTGAAAAATTTGGATGTGAATACCCTCAACTTAATGCTGAGAGACTGCACTTTAAGCCCATATTCATTATTTAACTGTAACGTTAATTTATGGTAAACAGTAGAAATAACAAAACATGTCGGTGTCCAAATATTTCCGGACCTAACTGTATATGTTGTATTTGTATTCATTTGGTAACCCTAAGCATGTTAGAGTTAACATTTTTTTCTCTGTCGTCCAATATAGGTTACTGGAAACTTTGGGAAGGCGACCACCCCTTTAAGTAGGCAGGAACAATTCTTGAAGAGAAATGCAGGGTGGAGCCTTCCTCCTCTCCTTAGCTGGTCCCCAGCCAATCCTCATCCAGTAAGATTTGTTACTTGATGAAGCAAGGCATGAGAACAGTTCTGCTATAGTTTTAGCTTATTTGTTTTTTCTGTTCGATATGGAATACTAACCATTAGGTGGATTACCATTACTGACATACCCAAGTGGATAGCTCAGTTTCCAGGTGCTGTTGTGGACCTGTCAGCCCTGAAGGGGAAAAGCTTGTATAGCATGTTTTTTCCCTGGAAGTTGCCCTCTGAGCCACTGAGGCTTCTTCTTTAGCAAAAGGTAATCTGAAGGCAGAAGACCTGCAAAAAAAAGGTGAGCAACCCTTTGAGTGCTGAGGTCCACATGCCCCATGCTTCCTCTCCCCACAGGGGTCTCCTTTGGAGTTCCTACTCCATACTCCTGCACTCATTGGGTTTATCTGTATGTCTGTTGGGGTTTGGAGCTGTCAGTCTCTGAGTAGGGTCAAGCAAGGTAAAGGACTCAGGTTAACCAGTTCACTGCTCCTCTGAGTTCGAGACTGGATCAACAGGAACTAGGAGGCTCGGGAAGGTTCAAGACCGTAGTCAGACTGCAGGACAGAGTTCCCTTTAATCGAAGGCCTCGAGGTCAAGATAAGGTTTGAGGCAGGTTCGAGGTCTTGGGGTAACGATAATGTTCAAGACAGGTTCGAGGTCTTGGGGTATCAATAAGGTTCGAGACAGGTTCGAGGTCTTGGGGTATCGATAAGGTTCGAGACAGGTTCGAGGTCTTGGGGTATCGATAAGGTTCGAGGCAGGTTCGAGGTTTATGGACTACGAATCCTCTATTCTCTGCTTGAATCGGGTTTGGACTCGCGGCCCAGGAAACTGGAAGCAGGTAAGGAGAATACGAGTTCCTACACCCTCGACTGGCCGGGGCAGTCACCGGAGCGGCCGGTGATGGCAACCCAAACCAGTCGGAGCCCCAGAGGTGAAGGAACGGAAGACTGGAACCAACCTTGAGAGCAGCTGGAGGGACTCTCGTTGCGAGGCAGAAAGTTCCGAATGGAAAGCGTAGTCCGAGAATACTGGGTCAGGCCGGAATCGAATCAGTAACCAAAGGAGCAGGCAAAGACGTGGTCAGGCAAAGCTGGGGTCAAGATCCACGGGCAGAAGACAAGACTAGGTCGGTATTCAGGCAGGGTTCGGTACACGGAATCAGCAAACACAGGAACTCACGACAAAGGTTTCTCTCAGACTTTTGGCGCTAAAATCGAGCAAGGGTTGATGGAAGATCCAGGTACATAAAGCCTACAGCCGCCAATAGGATTATAGGTAGGAGGAGCAGTCAGGAGCAGCATGACAGGAGCAAATGGGTTTCTGTGGTAAATTTACCCTTTGTTTGCTTGTTTGGGCACTTTTGTGGGGTTTATTGCACTTTCCCTACTGGGTCCAGTGCTTGTTCCTTTATTTTAGTATTTTCAGATGTGTTTTGCATTGTTCACACACAATTTGAAATTTTTTTTGGTTTATTAAGTTCCGGCGTGCTCCATTCACCTCTATGGGACTTTACAGTTTGGGAAATCTCTGCAACTGCACAACTTCAGAGACAGCTCATTTTGTTTGTCTGCCCTTGTTCTATCATCCGATTAATGTTCTGAGTGTTTTGGGGGGCTCAGGGGGCTTTGAGCACTGTTTGGGGTACTTTGAATGGAAAACTACATTTCCCATGAGCGATTGCTTCGCACGCTCGTTTTGCCTTCCCTTCACGAGTATCCTACGCAGATTAACCTTTCTCCTGCCAGTTAAGTGCATTTTAGCTATTTCTGTGGTGAAATCCTTAATCTATAACACTATGTTTGGGTATACCTTATACTTTCAGACCCGTTGGGACATGGGGCTAGACCTAGGGCTGATGTTTCTGGGGTGTCTTTGACCTCCATTAACTATTGTTCCTCATGCCAAATGGATTATTCAGGACACTTATGCCATGTATGTACTGTGACCCCTGTGCTTACGCTAGGGCCTTCCAGCCATGAGCAAGAGCCACATTGGGTCATGGACTTTAGGTCCTCTACGTAGCAGATTCCTCTTCTTCTTCAATGGGTTCTTCAATCTTGGATGCCCTCCACGTCCCTCAGGCATGTGGCCCCTATGGCACCTGGCATTCCTGACTTGTTTAATTCCTCTGTGGAGGAACCGCTGGAAGTTTCAGAGGACTCTGTGTGTTCACTTTGGGGCTTCCATCCACCTTGGTAGCGCCTCCTTTGAACTTCATCCTGAACCCTCCGCTGAAGGTCTCAGTGGGCTACACCTCCTAAGGTTGATGCCTATATTGCCAGTCCTTTCCCTTCCCCTGCATCTCCTGCAGTGGATCCCTCTACTCTCACAGACTTAGTTGATGGGGAGCGTGATGATATTTTACAGGCTGTAGGTGCATCCTTGCAACCTACCCTGGCCTCTGCCTGGGTTAACAGAGCTATTGCTGTTTGTACTGACAGTCTGTCTGATGCTGTCCGTACGGGTGCTCCTAAACATTTTGTCGCTTCTGGATGATATTTCTGTGGCTCAGCAATATTTTACTGATGCCCTATCTGATGCTGTTCGGCTTCAGACTAAGGCCTCTGCCCTTCCTGTGGCTGCTAGGTGCTCCCAGTGGCTTAAGTTCTGGTCTATTGACCCACTCTTTAGGCAGTCTCTGCTTTCGCACCCTTTCCGGGGTTCCTCCCTTTTTGGCCCTGATCTGAAGAACATCATTGGCGAGATCACTGGGAGCCAGAGTGCTTGGTTCCCCTTGGCCTCTAAGCGCAATCCTCAGGTGGGAAGGCACATCCTTTTCATGCTTCTCCTGATGGAACACAGGGGTCTGGCCCGGTGCTATATCAGGCACCGTGTTCCATCCCTATGCCTCCACATCACTGGAGATCAGGTGGCTCCTCCATGAACCTAACCTCCTTCGGCAGGATTAGCCGACCGCATGCACCTGTTGGTGTCTGTCTGCAACGCCCTTTTTTTTTTTTTTTTTTTTTGGTATTGGATTCTTTTCTGCTTCCTTTCTTCCTTCCATTTTTTTCTTCTTTTCGTTCCCCTTTATGACCGGATCCGCCTGGTTTCCTTCCTTTGATCCATTCAGTATCTCTTGGACAAGGAGGATCTGGACCTGATTCATTACCCTGTGCATGGATCAGACTTGTGTTCCACCCTGTTTGTGTTTTCCAGGTTGGAGGGCTACTGCTATTCTCTTCTGGACATCAAGGGCCTTGATTCCTTTTAGGTCAGACTCCATTTTACCAGGTTTTTCTATGGTCCTTTATTCCGGCAAGGTGCCAGAGGGGAATTCCTGGGATCCTCAGGGTGCCTGTCTGCACCTGGCTGTTCATCCCGAGACCTGGCGGTATCTCAGGTGTGTTTGTAACATGGGCTTTTCCAGTTGTCTGCTATCCCCTTTGGGCTGACCTCCTCCCTGCTGGTGGTTTTTTGAGTCTTGGGTGCATTGCTTTCTGTCACGCACGCCTGGGAATTCAGGTCCCTCTGTTCAGGGCTCCTTCCACTCTCTCACCCTTCCCTGTTGGGTTCTGCTTATGCACAGGTCACCCCCTGTCCCATCGCTGGGCTTCATCTGTATGGGGCTCCTGTTCAACACCTGGGTGGGCATGTTCTTTCTGATGGCGCCCTATCGGATCACCTTTGGGTGGCCTCTGTTCTGGCTTGCAGATCCATTCTTTCGTTGGGTTCTTGGTTTCCGCCAGGACATCGGTACCAGTTTGCCTAGGCTTATGGGGTTCCTCAGTGGCTGTGGTCCCATTTTTGCATGGGGTATCTAGGTTTCTTGCAGAGATATCTCTCTCTCTCTCCCCCCCCCCCCTTCCATGTGGTGCTGAGTTTTCCTTGGTGGCTGAGTCCAACCTGCAGAAGGTAGGCCCCTTGTGATTCCATTTGCATCTTGGATTCGATGGATGCACATCTATCCAGCTGGGGAGTGCTCTGGGTCGCCTGGATTTTCCAGTACCTTGGTTGACTGGGGCACCTCTTCTACCTGTCTGTGTTCCGGAACTCAGGGCGATATTCCGTGCTCTGAGAGGTTGGTCATCTCTTCCCACAGGTTGTCCAGTCTGACTTTTCCTCGACCGTCGCTTATATCCTCAGCCAGGATGGCTCCTGATGTCTCGCAGCTTGGTTGGTGGTCAAGGCTACTTTCCTGTGAATGGAAGAACATGTACTTGCCCTCTTTGCAGTTCAGATTTCAGGTAAAGGAATTGTCTTCACTGTCTACATGAGTCGCCTTACCGTGGACAACAGAGGGTGGGAACTACCCCAGGAGGCGCTCATCATCATCTTTTTGAGATGGAATCTTCCCTGGATCGAGTTGATGGTCGTCAGTCTCGACTGCAAGTTTTTGCTACTTTGCTCTCGTTGGAGGGACCATCTGGCTTACACAGTGGGTGTTCTGTCATTCCCTTGGGTGTTTACCTTAGTCTAGCTTTTTCCTTCTCTTCCTCTGCTTCCCATGGTTCTGAGGGGGTTATGGATGGAGTGGTCTCTGATCATCCTAGTTGCTATGTACTGGGCCTGGCGACCCTGGTTTCAGGGGTTGTTGGACCTGTTTGCATGTGGACCGTTTCATCTTCCATGCTCTCCAGATTTCCTACCGCAGGGCTACCTGCAGAGGGTTTACGATGGGGCATCTGGGTTGATGCCTTGTTTATTGCAGCTGTGGTTGCCACCATGTTCAGCTTGGGAACCTGTTTCCTCTGGGCTTTCTACTGGATTTGGTCTGTCTTCCACTCTTGATGCGTGGATGTGGTTCTGCCCTCACATGGGTTTGCTCTGTCTACTGTCCTGTCCTTTTTACTGGATGGAATGTACATGGGCCTTATCCTAAGTTCTTTGACGGTTCTGACTTCTGCTCTCTCTGTCCCTTTCGGAGGCACTTTGTCATCCTTCCGGATGTCAAGGGTTTCTTTCTAGGTGTGTCTCATGCTTTCAATGCCTTTCGGCATCCCACTCCTCAGTGGGATCGTACGTTGGTCTGGGAGTCTTGCGGCGGCCTCCTTTTGGAGCCGTTGGCTACTATTCCCTTTTGTCTTCTGACTTGAGAGATGGTTTTCCTCTTAGCGGTTGTCTCTGTTTGCAGAGTTGTGTCCTAATGGCTTTGTCCTGCAAGCTGCCTTTCCTGGTGTTTCACTGGGCAAGGTGGTTCCTTGTACTTCCCGGAGTTCTTCTTAGGGTGTCTCTGAGTTCCACATCGATCAGGGGCTTGTTGTGCCTTCATCTTGTCCTGACCCTAATCTGACAAGGAAAGGGATCTCCTTTTATTGGATGTGGTTCTCTGCCTTGGGTTTTATGTGCCCCGCACTGGGTCTGTTCTCCAGGCTGCTGCACTCCTTGTCGTCCCTGGGGGTCTCAGGGCTGACACGGCTGCTTTCATGGTGACTACTGTACCTTGAAGTCTGTTTCTATCTGTACGGCCTATGTCCTCAGGACAGAGACTGCTATTTTCCATTTCATGGCTCATTCCACCAGGTCTGTTGGGGCCTCCTGGTCCTATATGACACTGGCCCCTGCTGCTCTTTTGTGCTAGGCAGCCACTTGGTTGTCTGTGCATCCTTTTGTTCATCACTATCGTGTTGTTGTTCTGGCTTCGACTGAGGCCAGCTTTGGCAGGAAAGTCCTGGAGGCTGTTATGACAGTCTAGGACTTTGTTTCCTGCGTATTAGTGATCTTTACCATTGAGCCCTGTTGGCTCTTGTTCAGTGTGCTGTTTTAAGGTTACTGGTGTGCTGTGTTACAGTTCAGTGTCTGTTGTCACTTAGTTTGTTAATGGCCTATGCTGGATCTGATTAGTCCATTTGGGCTTTGATGACCGTGGGGACCTACGCCTTGTCCTTGCCTCACTTCCCACCTCTGGGAAACTCAACGTTTGGACATCCCAAAGCTACCAGTAACCTATATTGGACGACAGAGAAAAGAGGATTTTAATCTTGCCTGTTAAATCCTCTTCTCTTAGTCCATATAGGTTACTGGTCTCCCACCCTGTCAAGGGACCATACTTGGTTCTCCTGTGACCGAACATGGGAATCCTTTCGGGTTCATGCTCACAGGAGTCGTCTTTTCCCTTCTTACTACCTAGTCAATAGTGAGTGTTTTCAAATCTTACTGGATGGGGATTGGCTGGGGACCAGCTAAGGAGAGGGGGAAGGCCCCACCCTGCATTTCTCTTCAAGAATGGTTCCTGCCTACTTAAAGGGGTGGTCGCCTTCCCAAAATTACCAGTAACCTATTTGAACTAAGAGAAAAGGATTTAACGGGCAAGACTAAAATCCTCTTTTCTTGTAAATGCTGGGTGTCATTAACCCTTTGAGCGCCAGAGGGGCACGCAACACATTGGCACTCAAAGGGTTAATTTCCTCTTCTCCTCTTAGCTTGAAACAGTCAGGCTAAAACAGACCCCATATCACCATAATTCTGTGTAGACCTTGACAATGTAAGGATTTGGAAAGCTTACAATCTAAAGTGGTTAAAAAACCTACAGAGTACATAAGGGTTAAGTGCTGAATGCAGTGCTTGCATTCTGGTCACTGTAACAGAAAATAAACAAGTACATTTTAATAGCCTTGAATGTACAATGTGAGTGCCTTCTGGTTTGTTGAAGCCTTGTTGATGAGACACAAAGACCACAAGAGAAGTACAGGGCTTCAGGCTAGGAGGTAGAGCATTCCACAGATAAGGAGCAGAGAGAAAAGGGTCTGACGCAAGAGAGCTGTAGTCACAAAAGGAGCTGCGAGAAGAATTAAGTTGGCTATTCGTCAGTGGCGGGATGGGGTATAGCAGGAGATCAGAGTGAAAATGTAGGAAAGGGTAGAGGAGAGAAGGGTCTTGAATGAGAGAAGCAGAATTTTATAAGATATCTGAAGTTTAATAGGCAGTAGCTGGAGTGATTGGAGGAGGGGGCAGGGACAAACCTAGATTACAGTAAGGTAACACGTGGCGCTGTATTCTGCATGGGTTGAATTGTATGGAGTTGGGAGGCAAGAAGTCCAGCGAGAAGAAAGTTACAGTAGTCCGTGTGGGATAGGATGAGTGCTTGTGTAAGAAATATAGCCGAGGAAGGGATGGATTTTTACTATGGTACACAAGAGAGAGGTCAGAATTTGGCAATACGAGGAGAAAAGGAGGGGACAGCATCAGTTATCACTGCTAGGTACCATGTTTGCTGTGTTTATGGTAGTGAATTTACTGTCACTTGGAAGGGCACTACTTCAGTTGAGGTGAAGACGAATAAGCAGATGACATCTGGCTTTAGAGATGATATTTGAGTCTGAATGAGTTAGCAAGCTCACCAAGTCGTGTTGTGTGTGGAGGGAAAAGAAGTGGTTGTAGAACAAAACCAGATCATGATAAAAAGATGGCAAGGAGACCTTTTGTATTATTTGTATTGTAGTGGCAATGTTGGGTATGAAGGCTTGTAAGCCAATTGTGATTGAACCCTGGCGAACCTGACATAAGGTGTCTGAGTAAACAGGGACTGGTAACATCAGGGTGCGAGGGTTTTCTTTACATATTTGTAAACTTCAAAACTGTCTGTTAACCAAAATTCCAGCAGATGATAGTTTAAGACATATTCATGCTTTTATTTCTGGGAAAAGTGAATGTGAAAATGTCCTAGTACATCACAGAGCTTCATTAGCATGTGGAATGTCACTGAAAACCTTCAATAGCATATGACACGTAACTGAAAATGCCTCCTTAGCATATGAAATGTCACTGGTTCCACACAGGTACTGCAATTAGCATAAAACAAGTGTTAATATCTCCAAACTAACTGTACATTTGCTGATCATTTGTCTAATATGAGACATAGTCAGTTTTTAAAGGGAAAGTAATGTCCCAAAAAATGATTTATACTTTTGTAGAGCTGAAACTAATAAACTAAGTGCAACAAACCCTATCTCTCAAACTGCTATGATTTGAGAGATATAGGGATTCAAAGTTCTCCCACCCTCTCCTTCTCCTGATGTCAGCTGTAAAGCTGACAGCAGGAGAATCGAGTCGTACAACTCGAGGTGGCTCTGCAACAGAGCCGAAATTGCTAAAGAAGTCATTCATTGGAAAGGTCTAAAAAGTGTGCCTGGTTTGCAAGCACACTTTGTAGACCAACCAGTGAATGAATTCTTTTTAAGTAACGAGATTCTAACTCTGCTGCAGAGCCTCCTGTTGGTCCCCAGACCAGGATCTCCTGCTGTCAGCTAGATGATGACATCAGGAGAAGGAGAGGGAGGGGGAACTTTGAATCCCTATATTTCTCAAACCATAGCGGTTTGAGAGATAGGGTTTGTTGCTCTTAGTTTATTAGTTTCTGCTCTACACAAGTATAAATAATTTTTTGGGACATTAGTGTCCCTTTAATACAGTTTTCAAAAATGCAGACTTGAACAAAGGTGATAGTTTCACTTTAAAGGCACCTTATTAGATGTTGCTCTGAATACCTGGGATAGTCAGCATGTTCAACCCATTAAATAAAATTGATTTGCAATATATCTGGGTATATACACTTGTTTTAAGAAACAGTAAACCAAATCTAAATTAACTTAATAGAAAAGTTGTAGCACAGAGGTTAATGCTTACAAGTCGTTTACCTGATCCTATGCCGGTTCCTACAATTGGGTGAAGGCGTGCTCTTCCACCTTGACTAGAGCCTGGAGATATGGGGTCTGATCAGGGACAAACGTCTCGATTGCTCAAACCCAATACCACTACTGAGGTTGTACAGAGCAGGGATGTTGGCTTTGTACAGTATCGTAGTAATATGGGGTCTTGAGTTTAAAAACAAACTGAAGTTTGCACTGTTGCACTTATCACTGGTGTTAATGTTACTCATTACAGGTTTGTGTACAAATTAACAGTAATTGTGGATCCGGCTATGGGCAAAAGAAAAAGTCAAGGAATTCTGTGGCAAACTAATTGCACTTTACTGGAAATTCCAAAAATTCAGTTATTCAAATTGGAATTTTAACCCCTTAAATTCTATTGTGGTGGTCAGAGCTTTGCTCACTAGCATTCAAGGTATTAAAAGTCCTATTTATATCAGTTGGAGCATTTAGTTCTTTCCTGTAGTGCAATTGGTTTGCCCCAGAATCCCTCACCTTTTCTTCAGTGGACATGTTAGTGTAAACAGATTCTAGAGTACCAGCACCAAAGGGAGTCTTCGTAGATGATGGCTTGTCTGTGAGCAGAAGATAAAAATATTTGTAACTATGATCCCTTGTCATTTGCTGTTAACTTTCCATTAACCCCCTTGAGAACCAATTGTGCACCCTATGGTTTTGTAGCGGTTAAATGTAATGCAACCAATCTTTCCCTATATCTGTCCAATGGTGTCCTACTGTATTGAGATACTTCCATGCTGTTGACATTAATACTTATTTTTTTTTTTTCTTTTTATCCCCTTGAGGACCAGAGGAGGTGTACGATGTGTTGCATGCCTCTCTGGTCCTCAAGAAGTTAAAGGGATAGTATTTTTTCTCAATAAAAGCACCTCTAATTAATCTGCATAGTATTTGGGCCATGGAGAGTGTTATTTCAATACTGTCAGTTGTAGCTTAAGACTAATTGAATGATAAAGTACTAGTGTAAAAGCCCATGTACACGGGCCAAGGTCTGACTGATGTTAACCTTTTGAGTGCCAGAGGGGTACTTTGCAATGCGTTGCGTACCCCCTGACACTCAAAAGGTTAAATGGCCGGTCCTGCCGCAGGCACAGTAATGCGTTTTAGAGACTTCCCGAAAGCACAGAACTCCCAGCATTCTGTGTTTTTGGGCAGTCTCTACTGTGCATGACTGCTTCTGACAAACATCCTTGCAAATTATTATATCGGATTTCCCTCCCACCCCTTTTCCTGATGTAACACTGCTGACCTCAGAGCAGCAAGACTGTCCGAATGAATTGCAGAGAGGGACAATCTTCAGTGAACATAAGGAAAAACCTGTCAAGGGGCACAGTGTTTTCATTCCACATCTGAGGGGAGGCAACTTACACTAGGTAAAAGGGGTGGGAGGGGGATATTTTATCATTCAATTACTCTTGAACTACAACTCTGACAGTATTGTAATAACTCTCCATGGCCCAAATACTATGAAGATTAATTGGAGCTGCTGTTTTTGTGAAACCTTACTATCACTTTAAATAGTTTGAGTATGTTTACTGTCTCACCTTGTTCTCGGTGTGAAACTGCACAAGAAAATGTTGCTTCCTAAGGTCTATATGCACAATGGCACTCCAACTGCACTATAGAGGAGCAATGAAAACTCCCTTTGATTTAAATGGAGATTTTAACCCCTGGAATGATAGAGCAGTTTTCAAGGATGGCCTTTCCTGCAGAGTAAAAGAAGGGGTACACCCATACTTCATTCAAGTATATTAAACTCTGTTTACCTTGTTTTATTCAGCAGGTAAATTAACATTTTTTTTATGCTGCTGCTCCTTTAATTGGAATTTTTATTTGTCCTCTGTAGCGTATTAGATTAGCCACGTAATTGTTTTACTTTTGTTCTTGTGCATATGAACCTAAGTGGCTCCATTCACAAGAATGGTAATGAATGTCCTGCGGTATAAATCCAGGACAAACATGTTGTGCAGTGTAATCTCAGTGTCTCTGTTTACAGCAGATACTTTCTTGTGACTGGTTTAATTAAACATTTGTGTTAAGTGCAATGTATGTATCCAGACTATTAACCAGTTGCCAGTTTTCTTTCAGATAGAGGTTGGAGATATAGTTAAAATAAATGGCACAGACTATATACCTGCAGATACTATACTGCTCTCATCAAGGTAGTGATACCTACTGTTGCTAATGCTGTAAAGACTGGTTTCTCTGCCCTGTATTGACTTTAATTGTCCCAAGGAAATCGCGATAAACTGTTAGAATGTTTACTCAAAGGGATTGGTCGAATATCTTGCCAAAAATAGTTAATTTATTAGTGTTCATATCAAGCTTAACCCCTTGCATAGTAGATGCCTACAACTCAAGATGTCTCTAGCATCGAAAAGGTGTTTTAAATGTACAGGTTCGATTGATAACATCAGAAGTTTTCCCAGAATCCTTTTAGGTCTCCAGCATTAGTTATAAACCAAATGTTTATCGTTATTTCCTTGGAATATTTTTAATAAAGTTCATCCGCATTGGGAATACACATTTTTATCATCTATTTTATACTTTGGTCTGGTTTAAACGAGCCTAAACATTATCATGGTTTAAAAAGACATGAGCCATAAGAAAGTAAAAACTAAAACTGAATTAGATTGCAAAATATATGGCAAAATACATTATTTTAGCATGGTCTTGTTCTTTGTTAAAGTGAATCTGTCGGCCTAAGACCAGCTTCATTTGTTATACAGGTAATAAAAATGCCTATGTATTTTAATAGCCAGTTTTCTATAAATTTGAGAAATTAACTTTTACATTTTGATGGCACTACATGCCAATTCTCTGCACAGTATGCTAATTCCCATTTGAGGCTAAATGTATTTCTCACTGTGCTATTAGAAATGCTCCCAGTGTGAGATTTCTGCCTTGATTCATTCATTGCACACCGTATGGTAAGATTGGCTCAGCACCGAAACTAATAAAGAGCCAAAATGCCCCACCAACAAATACATTACCTTTAAAAATATCTGTCCATCCATCCACATGGCTAGTACAATGTATAGGCAGTTTTTGATTCTGGATAAAATGAACGTAACCCTTTAAGAACCAGAAGGATGTGCAGTATTTTGCACAACCCTCTGGGTGACAGGTCCACTTTAAATTTTAAAGAACTTTTTTTTTTTTGTTTTTTTTTTCTTCCATAAAAGCATCCAGCTGTCTCTGCAATGCATCCACCACTGATGCACAGGGGTTAAATAAGAAATATAGATCTATATTTTTTTTTATGATCTGACCTGAGTTTAAAATAGATTTTGAAAATGTCAGTCTCTATTGTATTAATGTGTACTGACTTGAAACTTAATCTCTACATTTCTGTCTTTGTCTGTTTCCCTTTTTTATGTTCTTCATTTGTTTTGGTTCTGACCATTATCATATTGGGAAACATAGGTGGCTATAGGGGAAATAGTGAAAGTGACCAATGGGGAGCATCTCCCAGCTGATCTCATCAGTCTATCATCAAGGTCAGAAAAACAACTGTGCAGAAAATGTGCAAGTGGGTCCTCTTACACGTATTCCTGTTCTTTACACATATTCCTGTTCCTGAGCACAGACTGCTGGTGTTTTGTACTGAAAGTTTTCACCACTTCATAATTACACTTTAACCCACTGAGTACTATAGGGAGCACAATACATTTCTAAATAATGCATTGCACACTCCCTTTGGTTCTCAAGGGGTTAAGTGCATGTTTTAATGGGGCAATACAGATATGACACATCATATAATTAATAAATTTTCTTACAACGCTTTATCACAAAAAGTCCTTTAACCCTTCTGAGTGCCAGAGGGATGTCCAGCACATTGCTTCACCCTGCATTGGATACCCATCTCACAATCAAATGGTTAACCCCTGGGGTGCTAAATACATCACCGAAGTGCATTGAAGACCTCTTTAACAGCCAAGGGGTTAAATGTCTAGTAACACAATGAAATTAAAAATAGAACAGTAGATATTTTGTGGGAAAACATGTATATTGGACTTCTCCCACTCAGTAAAACACAGGTACTCATACAGCAGGGAAATTATAAGTTCCAAAGCAGTTGTTGCATTTGATGACCATGCAGTTCAGCTGGGTGAGGTGCACTAAGGTATGATACAGCTGTAATAAACTCTCCAATTCCTTTGTTGTTTTATGTAGCCTATGCACTTACATGTCTCCAGCTTGAGTCATGTTGGTGCAGAGGCTTCATAGAGTAACAAATGAACTGGAGAGTTTCACACTGGAAGAATTCCCCTCTTTATCACACCATAGTGCAATGAGTCTCAATGATTTTTGCTCAAGGCACCCCTAACATGCAATCTGCAATTTTTGGGGGACCTCTGGCATGTTATATAATTTGTCAGGGGTGTAATAAAAGTTACAAACACACAAATATATAGTTATTCTAAGCTTTCAATCAAAATAACTAAAGTGAATATTCTTTGCATAACCATTTCATAAATATACAGTTGTAACTCAACATTCACATTGTGTTCGTGTCTTCAGAGATAAAGATGTGCACCCTAAGTGGATGTCTGTGGAATGCCAGAGTATCGCAGCACCCAGATCTGATAGCTTGAATTGTCATAACCTTTGAATACCAACTATGCTAGTGCACTTGATGTACTCAGCAGTATATGTTTATTTCAAAATAAAACTTTACTGACCCTTTATTATTACTGTCACCCTTGTGAATGGAAGCATTACAGATTTACAGCTTTTGTAGAAAAAGCTTTCCACAGCTTCTTGTGCCACCTTCTGTAAAAAAAAAAATGAATCCTGCTGGTGGCAGCTTCATTCTCAATGGGCATGAGGTGGGCTATCATCAGCTGCCCATGTCTACAGCCAATGGGATTCCCAAATTGCCTCTCTGGAAGTCACAGCACTGACTCTGGTGGGGAACCTAGGCATTAATAGTTGTACATTTGTAATTCTGCTTCTGCCAGAGGTAGGGAACAGGGGGTGATTTTCTAAAAAAAAAAAAAAAAGTAAGAGCATGTCATGGTGTTACTCCCCAATATGATGACCGCAATGCAGAACTCTCCAGATCTAGTGTGTGCTTGTGAATATCTGTATGCACCATTACAGGACAATATACATTTAATTACTGTAATGGTATACTGCCTCTGCTGGGGACATGAACTGTTGCATAATCCTGCTGATCGCATATAAAACCCTGGTCGGGCATAATATGTTAACTAATAAAAAGATTTACCATAAGTGCTTCTTCTTTCAATGTATTATTTGGTTGTAACACTGAATGAGATTAAGGGAAATTTTTAAAGGAAAAGTAGTTTTAAAAGAAATGTCAGGATTTATTTCTTTGGTCTTTAAAATGGCAAGTTTTCAGACCGCTATAGACCATTTTTTACTAGTCACTGTCATGAAAGGCAGTATTGGAGACATTCTTTCAAAAGTGAACATGGTCAAACTTAAATTCAAGAAATTATATTTTTTTAAAAATTGTGGTGTTAAAAATGTCATGCTATGTCAGAGCCTAAGGGAGAAATCTCTTTAACCCAATGCCTCTCATGCCAGATTTATTTTCCCTAGTGAATGTTTTGGTATTCTGCACAACCCCCAGGGTTCTCATCCTTTGAATATGAGATGATATGGGTTAAGGCTTTAATTTCCTCAGTGAGTTCTATCCATTCATCTATTCAAGAAGTCTTAGACTCTGGATCCCTGGGCCGCCCTGCTCCTCCCAAAAGGTGCTTGAGCCATCTTACAGAATTTGATCCCCAGTTATTGGGGATTCCACCACTCAGGAAGGGGAACTGACCTGAATTTGTTCTTCATTGTTGGGGATTCTTATGAGGAAGATCCCAGTCCTTTTGCTAAGGATTTTATTCAAGAAGAATACAGCTTTGCTGCTGACAAACGCTGATGCCTTTAATGTTGCTAGGTTCATGGGAGAGACCTCAAATTTTTGTGGCCACAGTTTGCACTCTGCGGCTTAAAATGTTGTTGGCTGACTAGCCTTCCAAGACATCTTTGTTGCCTATTCGGTTTGTGGGCCAGCAGCTGTTTGGCCCAGAACTGCCAAAGGTTATCAGCCATGCTACTGAATACAAGAGTGAATGGTTGTCTCCAGTTACTCCTAAACATTCCTTTCTCCACAGATGAAGAGTGGTTTCATTATTTCTGTACAGATTCCCTCAAGGTGTGTCCCCCCCCTAAAATCCAGGAAGGCCTGGTCAGACCAGAAGCCTGCACAGAACTCCAAAAGCTGACAAGCCCAGATCCAAATGACTCGTGAGTGTCTTGTCTGGCTCAGGAATTAGGAGGTGTATGATTTTTCCAACAGACTGCAAGTGGGCCATTTCTGTGGTGGGCCAGTGGGTTTTGCAGATAATTTATAAAAACTAAGGGGGGGGTCAGAGGAACCAACATAACTGCCAAGGAGGGACCAGAAATGTGGCAACATGGTCTGAGGCTGATCCCTCGTGGGTGGAGGCTCACATGCCTACTTTTTCCACTGTTCATTTCCCAGGAGAAGACTTTTTGTAGCCAGTGCTCAGATATTTGGCTGTATAGTTCACTTACAGTGAACCTTTAGCTCAGTGGAAGCAATAGTCATTCCATAGTTTTTTTCCTAACACATGTGTTTTCTCCTTTTCCCCAGAGTGCTGAGAAAAATGAGGCTGGAGAAGGCTCATGTAATTCTGATTGCCCCATTCTGACCTAGTCAGGCCTAATTTTCAGATCTTCTAAATCTGTCTATGGCAGAGCTGTTTCTGATCCCAGAGAACTTGACTCTTGGTCTGTTGTGTCATCCAGAGGTGGAGAAATTTTCTTTTGAGACCAGATTTCTGGCAAAGAAAGTGTTATCTGATTCTGTCATTGGCAACTATGCTGCAGTCATGAAAGCCATTTTTTTCCAAGGCAAATCACAGGGTGGGGTGGAGTTAGCTGCCACAACCTTTTCTGCTTCCGGTTGTTTTACCCTTTCTTCAGCATGGTCTTTAAAAGTGCTTGATCTTAGCTCTATTAAAGTCCAGATTTAATCTTTCTGTCCTTTTCCAGGGGTGTATCGCCTTATTGCCTGACATGCAAACACTTATGCAAGGGGTGACTCATGCCTACCCAGTGTTTTGAGATCCCACTCCTCTGTGGTACTTGAACCTGATTTTGTTAGTGCTTCAGAAGGCTCCTTTTGAGCCTTCATCTTCAGGTTACTCTGCGTTTCATGATGTTTAATACATCCTTTCTGATGGCTATTTTATCTGTCTGGCAGGTGGCCAAACTTCAGGTTTTATCTTTTAAGTCCCCTTTCCTAGTCTTCCACCCTGATAGGGTTGTTCTTTAGACTCCCATAGGGTTCGTCCCTAAGGTTGTTTCTGAGCTTCACATTAACCAGGAAACTGTTCTTCTCTTGAAAGCTCCATCTAATAGGCTGGAATAGGACCTTCATCTTTTGGATATAGTTAGGTGCTTGAAGTCCTGTGTTCATTGCACACAGTGGTTTCAGGAATCTGTGGCTAACAGGCTTCTTAGGAAGAATCCTGTGCCCTTTCAGGTTATAGTGCAATCTGCCTCTGCTTAGCCCAGCTGTGTCCGGCTGTAAACTGGTCATCCTTTCATACATTTGTCAAACACTACCGTGTTAATGTTTCGTTTGGCTGAAGTCCTCTTTTGCCGGAGGGTGCTAGAGGCTGAGGTGCCTGTGGAGGTGTCCGCCTTGATTTTTTTTTTTTTTTTTCACCAGTAACCTTTTGTTTCCTGGTTGTTGGTTTGCAGTGTTGATTTCTGTTGACGCAGGAGGTTCATGTTATACTGGTTTGTCCTGGTTGGCACCGATCTGTGTCTTGAAGGGTTTTTTCCTTTCCCTCCCTTAGTGGATGTTCCACACAGGACACCAAAGAAAAGAGGATTTTTTGTACTTAACAATAAATCTTTTCCTTAGTCCAGGTGGAACACAAGACTTCCCTCCAGGTGAAAAAAAATACAACTGAGTACCAACTGAAGGAGGGGGGCTCTTTTGGGTTCTTTCGATCAGGTGATTCCCTTTGTTCCACTTCAGTTTTTTTGGGGAAGTTTTTTTTTGCTTTTTTTTCTTTCCTTTCATCTTTCCTATTTGTTAAAAATGAGCATGCCTAGGTTGGGATAACGTTGAGCAGAGTGAGAGTCTCTGCCTCTGAGAGCCTTTTTTTCGTAAAGTGCCCTGCCCTTCTGGAGAAGGAGACTTTACCCTGTGGTTCCTTTGTTCCATGTGGACTAAGGAAAGTCTTTATCAGTAAGTACACAAAAATTGTGCTAAAACAAGCCAAGTGACTTTCTAGTTAACCCTTTGAATGCCAGAGGAGTATGCAACTCATTACAAAGCAATGCGTTGTGCACCCCTCTGGCACTCAAAGGGTTAATATTATAGTCATCAAACAGTCATTAAAAGGAACTCACATTTAGATCACCCAGTTTTTTTAACATACGGCCCTAAGAGTTTAACATTTGGAATTAAATGACCCTGATATCTGAAATGGAAAACAGTGTACTGAAAGTTGTATAGAAGCAATACTGTTAGAGTTTGCTGAATAGCACAATTTATTTTTATGTTAACAAGACAATCATGTGTATTAGTAATTCCCTATTCCTAAAATGGCTATTGACTTTTTACAAGTAGTAGGAATATTATACACTGTAAGCAGAATACAATTGTGAGCACTGCACTGAACACCTGCTCTTATTTATATAGATAGTTTTTGTTTTGTTTTTTTTAACTCTTATATATAAATAAAATTTATAATGTGGAAACAAATAATGCATCAAGGCAGAAATAATTATGCAAACTGTTCTTAACCCCTTGGATGTTGGAGACATTTCTAACACCCAAAAGGTTACCAAGAGAGACTAATGCTGAAATCCAAGTTGTTTGTCTATGACAGAATGGACCTCATATATAAAGGAAGAATGAAGCAGTTCTGTGGCAGACCAGCTGCACTATAGGGGGACAAATAAACTTTCCCCAAATTCCAATTAACTTGAGCTTTTAACCCTTGGAATGCTAGAGAGGTGTCTATACGTCCATAGTTAATATCCTTTTGTTTTCCAGCAGGCTGGGGGAGCAGTGTTCATGGTGTGTAACTCTCCTGGTCAGGAGGCCATGTTCCCAGTTATCCAAGAGCCCTGCTTCACCCAGCATTTTGAAAAACTGCACTTGCAATTTCATGTATCTCAATTACTACCAAAGTATGTAACATTTTATACAAATCTGTTATTGTAGCAATCTATTCATTATAAAAGAACAACTTATTTTTTAGCATGTGTTAATTTAACCATTCAAATGCCAGAGGCATGACAAAATCATTGCTTTGCAATTCATTGGACACCACTATAACGGTAACCCAAGATACCGGGAAGTCCTGAGCCATAGTATCCGGATTCTCTCTACAGAGGCCGGCTGGTGGCATCGTTGAATGTCTCGGTCGAACAGTGGAACCGGGGCGTCGAATCCGCCAATCGAACCGGGGACCAACTACAACAGCTTCCTTCGAGGCAGTCACCCCTTCGAAGTTAGAGATCACACCGAACAAGTTGAGTCGGTCCGAGGGATCAGAGCAGGAGCGGAGATGACTGATGCGGTAGGACGAGCGGGTCAGCGTCGTAAGCTCCAGCAGGCGAACAGTGAATTAGCTCAGTTGCCCTGAAGGGATGGGAGTCAGAGAGCACTCTTTAAACCACCACAGCAAAAAGTAAACACGGAGACTGCTTACACCAAACGAACACACTTTATTGCCAGAAAACACACACTTTTATACACAAGTCACACAAAGGAACAATGAACTGGGAGTGGTCAGCTATGCTAAGGGCTAGAGTTATGCTAGGGGCCAGTGAGCAGGGGAGCGACCGTACTAGGCAAGACCCGACTGGTTATTTCTCAGGAGTATTTTGAGTAGGGCGGGACATGGGACACAAAGGGCCAGACTGTGATGACATTATCTCCCAGTGGGGGGTACAGTTTCCAGTGAGTCCTAATACACATCTGGCAGACAAAGGCTGAGGCTCAATAGCTGTTATCAATAGTTCAAGAATAGCCCGCCTTTTGTTCGGCCAACTGTAAGTCCCTGAATGTTCGTTTGTCCAAGCCAAGGGAAGAATGTGGCGGTCGTATGATACCGGGTCGACCGTTACCGCCGTCCCGAGATCCACCGACATAACTTGTCGAGTAACCATAGTTCCAGGGTTTCGAATATGAATTGTGCAACCCTGACTCGCCATAAGATCGAATCACTGGCCCCAGTGTCCATAGTTCAAATCCATAGCCCCAGTAACTGCCTATGGCCCGTTACAACCACCTCCAATGGTTAACTTTTTATACCTTTTAAGGACTAAAGGAGTGTGTAACAGATTGCATAGAGGTGTTAAAGCAATAACGTTTCATTATGAAAAAATTACAGATAAATACTGTAGTATTTTCCTGCTGAGCAAATGCAAGAGTGCACCCACTGCTGGTGAATGTTCCAAAAGAACTCTTTGACAGCTACAGTTTTATGATAATGTTGGCTATAGAACATGGTAGATATAGCACATACTAATAATGGCAAATTGCAGTTTAATAATAATAATAATAATTAATAATAAAAATTTGTGATGACTTTTAACCCATTGAATGCCAGAGGAGGTATCCAATGCTTTGAGACGCAGTTCATTGGATACCCCTCTGGTTCTCAAAGGGTTAAATTAGCAGTCTCCCAGCCATGGGAACTTTATGTATTTTAGTTTTCACTAGGATGTATTGGCTCATATGTATGAAAGTGGAGTGGTGCAGTGCAATTCTGGAATCAGCCATAACACCATAGGTAACAAATGACAGCTTCAATGGACGGAATGGAGCTCTTGACCTATTGGCGCATTACAAATCAAAGTGTGGTAGTCCTCTGTGATTCAAGAGGTTGAAAAGCTCTATTTAAGTTGATGGGAAACTTAAGAATCTTTACTTGTCCCATATGGTGCAGTTATCTTCAAAATTGCAGCACTCAGCTTTTCTGTATATGGGCCATTGTCCCTTCTGTAACTCTTTGAGTGCTCGAGGGGTATGCAACGCATTGCATACCCCTCTGGCACTCAAAGGATTAAAGATGACCTAACACTTATTTTTATGTAGATTAAAATATTATAATTCATATTATGAACTAAATCTTGTAATATGTTGAAGAGGACCCCTTGCACAAAGCCAGACATTGCACATTAATCTACAGCATGTTACCAGGCACCTGTTTCACAGCTTTGCACTTATAGCTGCATGTTTCTGCACTTCTGAGCTCGTTCCTAGGCTGAATACCTTGGCTTCTACTAATCCATACAGCACATTCATTTGCAATTCACAGGTTTGTTTATCTTGTGTTTGATGTGTAAAATTCCGCTTGTACTTGTCTGTTTCTTTGCTAATTGTATGATCTGAAGAAGAAAAGCATTATATTTGCATAAACCATTGGCGATGCATATTATATATAATATACACTTTTTTTTTTACTTGGCATGAAGAAATTAAGAACAAATGGCAGGAAAGAAACCAAGTACCCCATAGTAGAGAAATAAACATTTTCAAAAATCCCGTGTATTTAAAGGAGCAGTAATGGGTATTTTATGAAAAACAATAGTTACTGTAAATATTTTCCAGCTCTGTAAAACATGGATACTCCTGCAGATTTTATATTTTTTATCCAAGTCATTAAAGTTGAAACTTTTTTTAAAATTAACTCGGAATGCCAAACGGATCTCCAGTGCATTTCGCCACAATGCACTGGATACCCCTCTGGCACTTATGGTCTGTAGGGAATTCTTTTCCTATAATTTATTATGGAGTCTGAAGTTGGTGCCTTTTGCACACCAGTTGTCTCTGCTGTTCAGAACAGGGAATGGGCTCCCCCATGCTAATCTCCTCTTCCTGGTTGATAGCGATGTCTGTGGCTACCAGGTATGATGGAAAGCAGACCTGATTAGATGGCTCCACAGGATAGTGCAGAGCCATTGGATGCTGGAACCCATTACATCTTTACCCTTTGCACCCCTGTAGTTACACCAGTGTGTTTAAGCTGAAAAACATCTGAATTAAAAATCTCCCAGCAGTATTGAAAATGTTTTATTTTAGGAAAAAAGTTTACTGCTCCTTTAAATTACTTTTTAACTCCTTAAATACTAGGGAGTTATCCAACGCATTGCAGAACAATGCGTTTAAGACCCCTTTAGCATTCAAGAGTTTAAATGTCCCATTTAGATAGAAAGCTATCAAAATTCCCTTTCATTTGTCCCCAGTGGTGTGGTTGGCTGGCTCCAGCCAGGATTGCACCTCTCCAGCTCACTGAGTCCTACACTTGACTAGTGAACCCAGGCAGCTAACAGTGGCTGTTCATTAGAGCGCCCAGCATTTGGGAATGGAACGCTGGCCATGCATGATGGACCTGATGCACTGCTCACTTTGCTGGATTTATTCTTTTTTACATTTTTGGCTATCATCTTTAACCCTTTGAGTGCCGGAGTGGTACGAAACGCATTGCTTTTGCCATACGTTGCGTACCACTCTGGCACTCAAAGGGTTAATCATTCTCATAATGAGCGTTTTGATCCCACAAATTGGATAAATACTAAAATAAGGAATGCACCGAATGTCGGATTTGGGTATGTTTTCAGGCACAATAATGTATTTAGAATTTCACTAAATCGTTAGAATCTGTGGGAGACACGTATAAAGACAAAAGGGGAGCATTTTGGTGCCAACAAACTGGCCCATAGAGAACAAATAAATATTCCCTTGGTGTAAATAGGGCTTTTAAACCATTGAATACTAAATTGATCTCCAACCACATTGCTTTGCTTTACATTGGTGACCTCTTTACCAAGAAGTAAATGTCCAATTTAAATCACTGGGAATTTATTTTTCCCCTGTGGTGCAGTTGGTTTGCCCTGGAATTGCTCCCCTTTTGTTATTTTATGTATTACCCCTGTGAATGAAATGCAGTGTGAATAATAACCGCTAATGACCAATGAACTTAAAGTCACAGCCCACTTCCTGTTTGAAATTACATACACTAGTTTCCAAGAACTGTCTTGCAGGTACTGTGAAAGCAGGCATAGTGATACATGGTAACGCTATCCTTTCAGCAGAAAAGCCTACTTCCGGTTCAGCATACAAAGCACTCTGTGCTGCAGGGATATTGTTATATCACTCTCCTTGCTTTCGCAATCACTAACAGCTCTCTGGAAGCTTACATCCAGGGAGATCACTGTCAGCAACAAGTGTAATAATAATAATAATGATGATAAAAGTATAGAGATTGGCTGTATATTATACTCTTGCACACTGTCAATTCAAAAAGGATGTAGACTGTTACTCTAAAGCAGTGGTTACTCCTGTCCTCAGGACCCACTAACAGGCCAGGACTTAGGGATTTCTCTGCTAGAGCACAGGTGTGGTGATCAGAGGCTCATTCACATTGATAACTCACCTGTGCTCTAACAAGGAAATCATCAAATCCTGGCCTGTTAGTGGGTCCTGAGGACCGGAGTTGAGAACCACTGCTCTAAAGCATATCCTTCTGGCGCCAATCACATCTCAAGACTGTTAAGTCGGTGCACTGGTGAGCACTGTATTATGAAGCAATACAAGCTGTGTTTTTTTGCTGTTCTGATTTTGGCAGATTTTTCAGTTCCAAAAGGTTCTGTAAATGAATGCTTTTTTTCTTCTTCAAAGATATCAGATTATATTTTGTTCACATTCTCTGCACTGTTTAATCTCCTCATGTGTCTGACTGTGAGCATTGCTCATTTACATCCTCTCTTGTAACAGCGAGCCCCAAGCTATGTGCTACATTGAAACCTCAAATCTAGATGGGGAAACGAACCTGAAGATAAGGCAGGTAAACACAATTTGTATTCATTTTTACAAAACCTTATATAACCCTTAAAGAGCACTCAAAGGGTTGAAGTACAGATTTTATTACTATGGGAATTCATATTATGTGACTGCAGCAATTATTTTAACCCTTTGTGTTCCAGGGGGTAAGCAAGGCATTGTTTCGCAAAGCAATGCGTACCCCCTCTGGCATTCAAATGGTTAAACCCTTAACTGCCAATACCTTGTGATGCACTCAGAGGATTAAATCAGAATATTTTTCCTCTATATCAGGGTAGGCAACCTTTGGCTCTCCAGCTTCTGGCCACTATAACACCAGTTATCCCCAAGCAGGCATTGATTGGCTGGGGATGATTGGAATTGGTGTCCAGCAACTATTTGCATTGGTTCACCAAAATTAATCTTTATTTAGTACTGGATATAAGTCCCATAGAGTTGGACATAATTCTTTGTGACCAGACTCCAGGATCCCCATTATTAAAATAAAAACAGTTTGGTGGGAGGAGTGTGAGGTCCTGGAGTCCAGCAACAAAGAATCACGTCCTCCTCCATGGACATGACACTCATTACTAATTAAGGATTAATCCTGAACATCCAGTGCAAACAAAATTGGTTCATAAGGACCATAAACACTTTCTGGACCGTTTTAATCAAGTTGACGTTTATTATTACAAGGTTTAGTGCTTATATATCTCTTTAAGGATCAGTGGGGTGCGCAACTCGTTTCTTCACAGCGTGTCATGCACCCCACTGGTCCTTAAAGGGTTAAGGTAAAAAGGAAGCGGTTACAGTACAAGAAACACTAGAGTGGTCTCAACACATAATGAGGCTATGCTTTAGAGACCTCTGTAGCATTCAGGGGTTTAACCTCTTAACGTCCACAGTTCTGGGAAGTAACCTTCCCTTAAGAACCACTTTGATGTTTCCGATGCGCCGGTACATATGACCTTTGACGCATACCGGCATGCCGCGCTGGGGACTGAGAGAGACCACTCCAGTCTTGGAGCGGTCAGTTTCACTCCTCGTTTTTATTTAAATCACTCCTGTAAAATGTACGTGACGTACTATGACTGTCACCGGTCCTTAACGCAAAAACCGTGTGATTGGTCATAGCACAGCACACAGGCGTTAAGGGGTTAAAGCCCCTGTTTGTTTGTCCCCTGTGATACACTTGGTTTGATCCACAATTGTTCCTCCTTATTTTTCTGACTATAATCTATACTGCTGTTAGTATAATACATTCTATACTTTTGAGCATTAACTATGAGTGTTCGTCATCAGTGAATATAATGGCTATTAATTTAACAGTACAAGTTAACTGGGTATTGCTCCTTTATACAACAGTCAGCTATATCTATGGATTATATTTTGCAACTAGTACTAGTTGCTTCTAGTTTACAATCTGATAGACAGTTAACCTATGTGGATCATTCAGGGCCATTTACAGCTGTTATTTATTGTGAAAAGGACTGATCTAAAGGCAGACTTAAACATCGATCATTATATACAGTAAACTGCAGTTACAATATACAAAGCTAAATACGTGTGGATAGCTATACCGAACTGCTGGAAGAGGAACAGCTTAACTTAGTCTGCTAAAAACAGACACTTTTTTCTCTGGTAAATTTCCCCTTTAAAGTGGACTTGAATTAATATTTGCATATTTGAAAACTTTATTATAACTGACTCTGTACTATGTGTCTGAAAGACCAGCAAATGCCTATTTTAGTTGGTATTAATACTGTTATTTCTGTATTTGCACAATATGCTAGTTTAGGCTAATGAAGCATTCAGTGCAACACAGAGATTCATGAAACTGTACTGGAGGAGACCCACTTTTTCAATATCTCTTAACCCTTTGAGTGCCAGATGCCTCCCTGGTACTCAAAAGACTAAATTCTGCATCTGATGCTCTTCTAACTAACATAACACAACCTGTTTTGAATGAAGTTTTCAAACATGCAAATAAATTTTAAAGGACAATTGATATACATACTTAACCCTCTGATTGCCAGAGGGGTACGCGTTGCTTAAGGACCGGCGCGCACGCATGTGGCCGGCACTTAAGGACCACGGAGCTTTTTTTTTTTTT
Source organism: Rhinophrynus dorsalis (assembly GCA_037306005.1). NCBI lineage: Eukaryota > Metazoa > Chordata > Amphibia > Anura > Rhinophrynidae > Rhinophrynus > Rhinophrynus dorsalis. The sequence goes on along the minus strand of CM074718.1, from coordinate 91,576,583 downwards.
TTTTCCAGAATACGATTCAGGGCTCCCCGAACGGCATGCAGCTGTGCGGGGAGCCCTGACATCCATGATGTACATGTATGTCATGGGTCCTTTAGGCACTTCTACCCATGATATACATGTTCGTTCTTGGGTGAACAGAAAATCCTTTTGGCCTATTGGTCAGTTCTGTGTAGTTTGGTTTTCTATAGATAATCTGGATTTCATGTCCATGGAGGCAGACCTTTTTCTTTTTTTTTCAGGACTCCATGGCCCTCACACTCCTACCCCTGAAGTGTACGTGTGAAGCCCTCAGTGGAAGAGACTGGAGTCTAGAACCTGTGTAACACAGGACCATTACTGCCTCCATAGTCATAACAGACATGATACCTAGTACTAATTAAATAGTTATTTTGGAGAATGAATTTATACAGAATTGATTCATAATAACCATTAGGATTTCCTTCCAATATTGTGATAAGTGGGAGTATATTATTAGGAGGTGTGCTTCTTTAACCCTTTGAGTACCAGAGGGGTATCCAATGCATCAGCTACCCCTCTGGCACTCAAAGGGTTAACTTTGAGAACCCAAAGTGTGTTGCGTTTGACACCCCTCTGGCACTGAAAGAGTTGTTGGCATAATGTTAATGTTCATTTAATAAAAATGCTTGGTTATTCTTAAATAGACTATTCTTAATGGATTGCAAACCAAAATCATAGTATAATTTAGTAATGAATGTCTTTGCTTTGCTTTTGTTCCCTTTCACTTCAGGGTCTGTCACTGACTGCAGACATGAAGGACATCGATACACTGATGAGCATGTCGGGAAAAATCGAATGTGAAAGCCCAAACAGACATTTATATGATTTCAATGGGAACATCCGACTGGATGGCCATGGGTTTGTACATAACCTGTTGATATCCCTGTAGAGTTCTGGAGTTTGGGGTGTTTTTAAAAGTTCCCATATGGTTTAACCCCTTGAGGACCAGAGTGGTGTGCAATGCATTGCAAATCACTCTGGTCTTCAAGGGGTTAAACTGTTGTTTTCAGTTTAATTATTATCCCTTACTTTTTGCGATGGTGTCAGGACTGTATTGCTTCACTTATCAGAGGCCTCCGTGGTCTCTATTACCCAAGGGGTTAAAGTGGCCCTGTCACCTTCAGTCAAGTTTAGTTTGTTGTACAGATTCTTAAAATCATCCTGTATGTTATACTAGCCATATTTATGTAAAATATAATTTCTGCACAGTATGGTAGTTATTTTTCTTTCAGGGCTAAACTTGACTGCTGTGCTATAACAATTGTCCCAGTCTGTGGGCTCTGCTTAGATTCTTCATAGACTTGTATCTTAAGTCCAGCCCAGGATCTAATTGGCCTAAAGTGCCAGACTGTGCCAAAGGCAAATACATGTGAATTTCTCAGAACCATTTCTATTACAAACAAGTGGTAAGCACAACACATAGGCAGTTTTAATTCTTTTATAACTAAGCTTATATTAGGGTGGCAGGTCCACTTTAAAATTTTGAGTGCCAGAGAGGTATCAAACGCATTGCTGGCACTCAAGAGGTTAAACCATTGAGGACTAGAGGGGTAAGAGTCTGCTGTGGGGATTAATCTAGTTGCGCAGGTCTCAGTTATATGTGTAAGATACAATTATGTGAGGATTGATTGACGTATCAGTAATGACAGTATTAAAATGATCGCTAAACCCCTTGGATACTAGAGGTCTCCAAAGCATTATTTTGCAATAACGAAACTTCTCTAGCATCCAAGGGTATACTCTTATATGGCTGAGGATGGTGGTAGCTGAAGTCCAACAGCTGGAGGGCCACCTTTTACCCACATTTCTCTAGCATTTGCATAAAAACTGTTTTACACTCTGCAATTACTAGCACCCTTACACATCCTGATAATAAACTCACACTTACATTAATCTGGACAGAAAATCCTCTTATCCTCCATGAATCAATTCCTTCTGAACTGGTTCCCTAAAAGGTACTGGCTATTAGACCCATGTAAGTGAACATAATGTTCATTTGCCAGACCCCAGGACTCCATACTTCCACTGAAGTTTTTTTTTCGATTCCTAAGGAGTGCTGGAGTTCACCAATAAGGCATCATGTCTGCCTCACTGGTACCCAGTACTTATTTAACACCAATTTTGGAGAACCAGTTAACACAGAAATTAATCATAGAGGTCATTAGGATGTCCTGCCCAGGTAAGAGGGGGTTTATGATTAGACGAGGCTTGTATTCTGTTAACCCTTTGAATGGCAGAAGGATAATTGATGAGATAGATATATATATATATATATATATATATATATATATATCACAGAGCATTGTATTGCTCACCCCTCTGGCATTTAAAGAGTCACATGCCAGCTTGAATAATGCGTGTTGATTACACCATGAGGTTGATGTACGAAGAAGTAGTGGAGCAAACCATCTGCACCATAGGGACAAGTGAAAATTCCCAATGATTTTAACTTTGCATGCCAGTGGAGTATCCAGCGCATAACTTTGCAGTGTGTTGAATACACTCAAAGGGTTAAATTGAGCTATTAATCCCTTGAATGTTTTTGAGGTCTCCAGCACATTGTTTTACAATGCATTTGAGACCTCTCAAGCATTCAAGGAGTTACCTTCCCGAATTCCCATGTATTTATATGGGACATTTATGTTGCATATAGTGCAGTAGGTTTGCTCCAGAATCACGCTGGGTTCTCCCTAGTACATCAGTCTCTCTCATTGTCTCGGTCATACACAATCCATGCTTGCTCTCTCGATCACACACATGCTACACACGCCCTCTCGCTGACGCATGCTCCCCACATGCTCTTTCACTCACGTGCGCTCACTCTTGCATCCTGTCTCCCTCACACACTGTCTCCCTCACTCACTGCACACAGTCTCCCTTGCATCCGCTCTCACTGCACACATTCTCCTCTCTGTCTCACTTGCTCACTGTGCACAGTCTCCTTCGCTCTCTGTCTCACTGTGCACAGTCTCCTTCTCTCTGTCTCACCTGCTCACTGTGCACAGTCTCCTCAATCTGTCTCTCTCTCGCATCCTCGATCTCTCTCTCGCATCCTCGATCTCTCTCTCGCATCCTCGATCTCTCTCTCGCATCCTCGATCTCTCTCTCGCATCCTCGATCTCTCTCTCGCATCCTCGATCTCTCTCTCGCATCCTCGATCTCTCTCTCGCATCCTCGATCTCTCTCTCGCATCCTCGATCTCTCTCTCGCATCCTCGATCTCTCTCTCGCATCCTTGATCTCTCTCTCTCTCTCGCATCCTTGATCTCTCTCTCTCTCTTGCATCCTCTCTCTCTCTCTCTCTCTCTCACATCCTCAATCTCTCTCTCGCATCCTCGCTCTCTCTCTCTCGCATCCTCGCTCTCTCTCTCTCTCTCTCTCTCGCATCCTCGCTCTCTCTCTCTCTCTCTCTCTCTCTCGCATCCTCGCTCTCTCTCTCTCTCTCGCATCCTCGCTCTCTCTCTCTCTCTCGCATCCTCGCTCTCTCTCTCTCTCTCGCATCCTCGCTCTCTCTCTCTCGCATCCTCGCTCTCTCTCGCATCCTTGCTCTCTCTCTCTCTCTCGCATCCTAGCTCTCTCTCGCATCCTAGCTCTCTCTCGCATCCTAGCTCTCTCTCGCATCCTAGCTCTCTCTCGCATCCTAGCTCTCTCTCGCATCCTAGCTCTCTCTCGCATCCTAGCTCTCTCTCTCTCTCTCTCGCATCCTAGCTCTCTCTCTCTCTCTCTCGCATCCTCTCTCTCTCTCTCTCTCTTGCATCCTCTCTCTCTCTCTCTCTCTTGCATCCTCGCATTCTCGCTCTCTCTCTCTCGCATCCTCGCTCGCTCTCTCTCTCTCGCATCCTCGCTCTCTCTCTCTCTCTCGCATCCTCGCTCTCTCTCTCTCTCTCGCATCCTCGCTCTCTCTCTCTCTCTCGCATCCTCGCTCTCTCTCTCTCTCGTGCGCCCATCCTCGCTCTCTCGCGCATCCTCGCTCTCTCTCTCCTTCCCCATAGTATAACACCGGTAGCTCTACATTGTGTTTTTTTAGTGATTAAGGTTAGTGATGTGGCAAAGTGATTATAAGCTTTAGTCTGTCACATTTTAGCTCCCAGTCCTTATGACCTTTTACAAATCACTTCTAATCCCAAACACAAGATTTAAGAGTTCTGATGGCCTACAATCTCTTCCTTCTCAATAAGCCAATAAAAAAATATCAACTGCTGTTGGTTTTTCATTTTTATGACGAATGCATGGTGCATCTAATAGTCTTGTAAAAGTGATAGCCCTAAAGCTTCAGTCACACGCCTTTACTATCTGAAACAGCCCAGCTCTGCAATATAAAGCAGTGAGAGCTGCTCTCACATCAGAGAATCTGCTGCAGTTGTACGACTTGCTCATTACCTCATATTGCAGAGCTGGCAAACACAAACCCACAGGAACGATATTCAGTTTATTTGAGGTTACATGTGTTTATTTACAAATGGGTTTCTGGGGTTGAGACAGTCAGTGGATTTATATTTTGTTTGCATACCAAAGGCCATATTCTCACAGAAAGAGGAGCAAATTATTTAAAACCTATGTGGTTTAACCCTTTGAGTGCCAGAGGGGTACACAACTCCTTTCAAAGCAATGAGATGTGTTCCCCCTCTGGCACTCAGAGTTAAAGCATATTTTTGGTATTCTACAGGCAAAAAAAGTACTTTAATATTTTTTGCATTTGCTTCTCCAAAATGACTGTTATCTGTATTTCTCTGTCATCCAACGCAGGTTACTGGTAACTTTGGGTAGGGGATCCGCCCCTTTAATTATAGGCAGGAACAATTATAGAATTGTATGCAGGGGGTGGAGCCTACCTTCCCTCCTTGGCTGCAGCTAGCCAACCAGCTCCAGAAAGATTTGTTCTTTGGTGAAGATAACACAGGCAAGAGAACAGTTCTGCTCAGGGCCGGATTTGCTATAAGGCAGAGTAGGCACCTGCCTACAGGTGCACCCCACAGAGGGGCACCTGTCATTGAAATATATATATATTTTTTTTAATTCACAGCAGTTTTTTTATATATGTACAGCGCTGCGCACAGTAAACCGTCTTATGAGCTGAGGAAGAAGTCTGTCCCTTTCAGGGTCACGGCTCATTCTACAAGATCTATTGGGGCCTCTTGGGCTTACAAGAATCAGGCCTCTGCTGATCAGTTGTGCAAGGCTGCCACCTGGTCATCTGTGCACACCTTTTCGAAGCACTACCGTGTTGATGTGGAGGCATTGGCTGAAGCCAGCTTTGGGAGGAAAATCCTGGAGGCAGTCTTGCCTGTCTAGGATTTCCTTTGGTTCTTGGTGCTTCCTTTACTTTTGAGCCCTGTTGGCTCAAGTTCAGTGTGCTGTGTAACAGTTCCTGGGGTGTTGGTACCCCTGTTCAGTGTCCGTTGACACTTCATTGTTTTGTTGGGCTATCTCTGATCTGATGGTTCATATCTGCTCTGGTGACTTTGGGGGCCTTGCGCCTGGTCCTTGCCTTACTTCCTGCCTCTGGGAAACTCAGTGGTTAGATATCCCAAACAGAGAAAAGAGGATTTTAGTCTTACCTGTTAAATCCTTTTCCATACATGTTACTGGTCTTCCGCCCTGTCAAGGAACCATGCTTGGCTCTCCTGTGGCAGACCGGGGGGTCATGCTCACAGGAGTCTTCTTTCCCTTCCACTCTCTAGTCAATAGTTAGTGTCTCAAATCTTTCTGGAGCTGGTTAGCTAGCTGCAGCCAAGGAGGGACGGTAGGCTCCACCCCCTGCTTACAATTCTAGAATTGTTCCTGCCTACAATTAAAAGGGCAGATTGCCTACCCAAAGTTACCAGTAACCTGTATGGACGAAGAGTAAAGTATTTAGCAGGTAAGACTAAAATCTTCCTTTTTTTTTGTGTATGGAGTATACATGTATATATTGGAGTATACATGTGTTAATTTGGTTATTTAATTCTGCCTATTCTGGTAAAAAACTAATTGGCTGGTTTTTGCCCTGGTTATTGCTTGGTCAGATTGGGCCTACAAATTGGTAGTGTTGGTTATTCCTGTCTGAAAATTTTTAATGTCCGGCAATCAGATTTCTTCATGTATAGTATCAATAGACCAAACCACAGCAAGTTATCTGTGGTGATGCAAGATCAATTTCCACAGCTCCACAAACAGAGCGACAAATTGGCAAATGACAAAGTGATCTGGTTGCCTGAATTCAGTGTGTGTGTTTGTGTGTGTCTGTGTGTGTGTATTTGTGTTTGTATAGGAATTACCAGCAATCTGATTACTCTGAGATCTGTTTTCTGGCTTGTTTTCTCACCCCGTGTATTGGTACTATAACCCTTTAAAGCGGAACTACCATCGGTAACAAACTTGCCCCCCAATAATTCCCCATCTGGCAACTAGCTGCTCAGTAGTTGCCAGAATTATTACCGCGTTAACGAGAACTATCAATTGCTCCTGGGCTGACAGGCAGGAAGGAGCACAGATATCTTTCCATAGTGATGTCTGTGCGCCTGCTCTGTCAGTCCCTTTCAGAGCCAAATCGCGCCTACCAACGCCTCCTAGAGCGGCTGGGACTGACAACACAGGTGCGCAGACGTCACTATGTGAAGATGTCTGTGCTCCTTCCTACCTGTCAACCCAGGAGCAATGGATAATTCTCGTTAATGCGGTAATAATTCTGGCAACTACTGAGCAGCTAGTTGCCAGATGGGGAATGATTGGGGGGCAGGTTTGTTAGCGGTGGTAGTTACGCTTTAAGTATCAAAATGTAACCTACAGTCTGATATACCAATTGACCATGCAAATAAATTTATGAATACATTGGCTTTATAAATTGAGTGCCCCCTCACTAAAAAGGTTAAACGATTTAGAATTGTTTTTTGTTTTTTTTCTTTTCCAAATTTAGATGCTGGTGAGTGATCCCCATTGTTGTTTCTTCATTCTGTTATATGAGTGAAGATGTCATTGTTCGTTAGAGAAAAGGCAGTTGCGCTTCTATGAACTAGACAATAAACTTGACCGGTCACCTAGAAAAAATAATTATTCCCTTTAAAAAGTGAAATTTAATAGAAATTACTTTGGCTTCATTTGTGAAAAGGTTGCTAAAGTTCAGTAGAAGGAACATGGCCTAGTTATAGATGATCACTCATCCATCAGTCTATAAATAATCTATTGGCATCCGCTAATGAGCCTGAAAATAAGCTGTCATAGGGGAAGTAACAGTGTGCAGGCAGGTAAAACGGAATGTGACTTGTGGAGGGATGAGTAGGACAGTAAAAGATACTTCTGCTAATATTTTCCAAAGACCCATTAGAGACTGAACAATACCCAGTTGCAACATGTGCTAAGGACGATATGCACAAAGACTAGGGTTGCCACCTTTTCTTCAAAAAAATAGCGGCCATGGCATTCCCTCCATAGACTTAACATTGGACAGAAGCCAATTTTTTACCGGCCTGCCGGTAAAATACCAGCTAGGTGGCAACCCTAACAAAGACAAAAGAGGAGCAATTCTGGTCTAAACAAAAAAAAAAAAAAAAGTAAAAAAATTCCCCTTTCAGTGCCACTCTGGCACTCCTAGTTAAATGGATCTATCTGTAGCACAGACTGTTGAAAACATTGGGGTGTTATTTATTCACTATGTTGCCTTTGTGCTTTTTGCTGAAAGCAAAAGCTATGCAATTCCTGTGCATACCAGAAATTACCATTGGCTTCAGTGAGGCTTTTAACCCTTTGAATGCTAGGGAAATCCAATATGTATTGCTGATCGATGCATTGAAGCCCTCTGTAGTATTGAAGGGGTCTAAAGTCCAATTTATATGAGTGGATATTTTGGAATGTATAATTGTCCCCTGTGTAGTTGGATTGCTCCAGAACTGTACTCATTTTGTTTTCTGCATAAGGCAGTAAGGGACTTAACACTTGCATACTGTACATGGTGACAGATATTTTCGAGCCACATTCCATTGTGCCACAGCATCATGGAAACAGAGCACATGTTGTGACTGAACACAGCACGGCTTTCTAATTGGAGAATGGTTCACTGATTCCAGATGCATACAGAGTACAGAGAACAACAGTGCATTGGAGACCTCCCAAAGGATTAAAAGGCCCATTTAAATCAATGGGAATTTTTATTTGTCACCCTCTGACACAGTTGTTTTTGTCAAGAATAACCCCATTTTGCGCCCAGTGTTACCAAACGTATGCATTTTCTCATGTTCCAAACACTTGAAATAGTCCCCTGCGAGACCTTAACCTTGCTGACGTCTTATTTACCTTGAGTTTGCTTTAAATGTCTGCTGTGTTTGTGTGTGTCGGTAAATTGGTGCTATTTAAAGGCACACTATCACCCCCACTTATCTCAGTATGTACAGAAAATCCTACCGGCATTAATCTTTCACTGGATACTGGATATCATGTCTGTGGAGGTAGTCATGATTCTTCTCTGTGGGTCTCAGGGTACAAAACTTCTCCCACTGTATGCCTCCCAAGAATATGAAAACAATCAATCAATCATTGGTTTCTCCACATAGAGACTATGAAGAGTTGTGTAACCCTAAAACTGACTCGCTGTTGAAGTGTAAATACTTAATGAAGCTGAAAGTGACATGGAATTCAACACACTTCTAAGCCAGGGAGTATTAACCCTTTGAGTGTCAGAGGGGTACGCAACGCATTGCAAAGCAATGCGTTGCGTACCCCTCTGGCACTCAAAGGGTTAATTTGTTGGACCTTTAGCTGTTGGTGACTAGAACGCCCATCACCCCCAACCAGACAAATGTTGGTTGGTGGTGATGCGTTATAGTCCTCAAGAGCTGGGCAATTGACTAGCTTTGGTCTAAGCCATTGATGGGCAACCCGAGGCTCTCCAGCTATTCAGGCTGGGGATGATGAGAATTCTAGTTCAGAAAAATGTAGGGCCTCAGGTTGCCCAGCCCTCGCCCAAGCTCCCAACAGTTACCAAGCTTGTGAACATTTATTTGTGAGATAAAAGCAGTGATCACTTTTCTCCCCTGCAGTAGAATTCACTGCTATGCATGGTACTATATATATTTCCCTACTTAGAGACATCTCCACCAGCTCGACTGGAGACCTCTTTAGCACAAGGTTTCAGAGCAGTGTCCATAATGTCCAAAATTTCTGTGAAAATGAAATAATAAACCGTGACAGTCAACTTCCTTTTTTTTTGTTTTTACTTAAAATTCAAATTGCCTGTACTTTTTTTTTTTTTCCACAATACATGCAGCACTGGGATAAGGCAGGCTTTTCTGCTGCATGGATAGACAACATAGTAACACTGTGCCTGCTTTCACAATTCCTGACAGCGCTCCTGGAAACAGGCATTCAATGACTTCTTTGTCAAGGAAATAAAGTATAAAAAAATAGGTGAAGATAGGGGGAAAAAAAACAAAACACACATAGGCATGAAGTTTTTGATTGCAGCGTGGCTGAAATCTGCACTGTGATCACAGATCATGTTTCCATTAAAAAAAAATGTGCCCTGCTCTTCCAGAGTGCAGTTCTTAAGGGGTTAAAACATATGTTGATTGTCACTTTAAAGGGCAACATAAAGGACTCTATGCACAAAAGTAACTATATATATATATTTGTGCACTTAGGGTATATGAGGGAGTTGTTTCTACACTGTTAGCATCCTTGATGAAGGTTACTACAATGTAACCGAAACGTCGATCCGCTGAATAAACACCTTTGTCATTATAAATAAAGACCTGAGAGTGCTTTTTTCGATTGGAAAATATTTTACACATTGGCTGAATTTATAGCACCTAGGCAATTACTTTTGTTAGCGTGAGTGCTTCTCAATTGACTTTTGTAGTTTTTATATATATATATATATATATATATATATATATATATATATATATATATATATATATATATATATATATATTTCTTTATTTATATAGCGCGCACAGATTACGCAGCGCTTTACACTCATATTGGTCCCTGTTCCCATTGGGGCTCACAATCTAAATTCACCTATCAGTATGTTTTTTGGAGTGTGGGAGGAAACCGGAGTACCCGGAGGAAACCCACGCAAACACAGTGAGAACATACAAACTCATTGCAGATGTTGTCCTAGGTGGGATTTGAACCCAGGACAAGGCAACAGTGCTAACCACTGAGCCACCGTGCTGCCATAGGGGACAAATTCACCAAATTACCCTAGATGTAAATGGAGTTTTTTAACCCCTTGAATGCTAGAGGTCGCTAATGCATTTCTCCTTTAAGTTAGGCTTTTAAACCTTCGAATACTATAGCGTTGTCAATGTTTTGAGACTTTGTAGCATTCAAGGGGTTAAATAGAACCATTTAAATCAATGTGAAAGTATATTTGTCCCCAATGGTGCAGCTGGTTTGCTCCATAATTCCTCCATAATTTTTAACATTTGAGTCTTTCCAACTCTGTAAAATTTACTAATTTGCTAAAAGTCTGTAATCGTAATATAATATATACAGTAACTTTTTTTTGAGGATGGCTAAAAGATTTAACCTTTTAGATCCCAAAGGGCTTCTCCAATGCATGCACTGGACACCCACTCGGCACTCAAATGGTTAAAGGGGATGTATCATCCCTATACAAGTTAGCCTTTATAGTTAGATTATATAGCGAATGTGTAAAAATGTATTAATTTTGTTTTTAAAATCTCTGTTTAGCCGAACTTGAAGAAATAAACACTGCCCTGCACCTACTTCAGGACAGACTGGGGTTACCTGCTCTGTAACCGCAGCTCGTCAGTTTGCCTCTGCTCTCCTCCCTCTATCCAGCCTCCTCCAATGATGGAGGCTTTCTGTCTGTAAGCTGGAGCAGTCTCATTGGCCAGAGATCAATATCTAGCCAATGAAAGCACTCCAGTTTACTGGCACAAAGCCTCTGTCATTGGAGGAGGCTGGATAGAGGGAGGGAAGCAGAGGCAGAGTGACGGACTGTAGTTACAGAGCAGGTAACCGCAGTCTGTCCGGAAGTAGGTGCAGGGCAGCATTTATTACTTCAATTTTGGCCAAATAGAGATTTTAAAAACAAAATTAATTTACTGTTACACATATTTGCTATATAATCTATGAATTTTAACTTGCATAGGTTGATAGATCCCCTTTAAGGATTTGAGTGCTAGAAAGGTATCCAACGCATTGTGTTTGATAACTCTGACACTCAAAGGGTTAAATTGCTTTCACAGTTATACACTGCTTCATGTTTTTAACTCCGTAAGGAACAGAGGGTTGTGCAGTGCATTGATAAGCAATGCGTTTCACTCTCCTTTTATTATTAAAGGGACAATAGGAATTGTAGTCACTGAAAAAAGTAAAAGTGGAACATTTTTTTACTTGAACTCTGTTTCAGAACTATCCCTTTGGGTCCAGATCAAATTCTGCTAAGAGGAGCTCAGCTGAGAAACACTCAGTGGGTCCATGGAATCGTTGTCTACACTGGACACGATACAAAGCTAATGCAGGTACATGTTCACAATTTATTGTTTGCATTGAATGTGCATTATGTCTACATGCAGAAGTGCAGCAATTATTGGACAAACCAACTACACCATAGGGCAGAAATAAATGGAAGCAATGCGTTGCTCACCCCTCGGGTCCTTAAAGGGTTAAAATGCAGCTTTAAAACCCTGTGATGCTGGAGAGGTATCCAAAGCATTGCTTTGCAAATAGGGGTTAAAAACCTCACTTAAAGTGGAGGTATCACCTATGCACAACATCCTCTAAATAGTTAGGTGATACATCCAATAGCATTAAAACATTATTATTTGTTTTTAAGATTCCGTTTGGTTTAAATGTGACTTATAAACGTCTAGGCTGCAGCCACTTCCATATAGACTGCAGCCCAATGCACTGTCTCTGCTCTCCTCCTTCCTCGGAGGCTTCTGTCAGTAAACTGGAGCAGTCTCTTTGGCTAGATATCGATCTCTGCCAATGAGACCGCTCCAGTTTACTGACAGACGCCTCTGTCATTGGAGGGGGGAGGGGAGTAGAGGCAGAGCTCTGTAACCCGGGCAACTGCAGTTTTCTGTGAAGTGGCTTCCCTGCCCAATCCTCAGGGAGTACCTGACTTGTCAGATTCATCTGAGGAGGAACTGCTGGTGCATTCGGATATTGAAGAGTGTTCTGTGTTGGGGTCCTCTCAGTTTTTTGGGGACCCTTTTGAGGGTGATCCTGAGCCCTCTGCTGAGGGCCTGATCAGGGTTGTCTTAACTACTCTTAACATTCCCCTAGTTCAGGAGGTTCCTTCTGACCCCTCTGATGTTTTTCAGGAGCCTACAAAGCCCCTTACTTACTTTCCACCTAATCCCACTCTTGACCGCCTTGTGTCTGAGGAGTGGCAATCACCGGACAGGAAACCCTCTGTGTCCAAGAAATTTGCCAAGCTTTATCCTTTTTATGAAGCTGCTCTTGCTCATTGGGTTCATCCCCCCCCCCCAAAGTGGATGCTCCGGTATCCAGGCTATATAAATCCACTGCCTTGTCAGTCTCAGATGCCTCCGCTCTGAAGGACTGGACAGACAAGAAACTTGAGGTTTCCCTCAAGTCCATTTTTGCCACTGCTGGTTTTGCTATGCGTCCAGCATTTGCCGCAGCATGGGTGAACCGGGCCATTGCGGTCTGGACTGAACAGCTCACCTGGGCTGTCCGTCAGGATGCACCTACTTCAGACAAGTTGCGCCTTCTTGCCAACATTTCTGAGGCACAGCACTAAGTTTCTGCTGCCTTATTTGATGCCCTCCGTTTGGTGGCTAGGGTTTCCACCATGTCTGTGGTGGCCAGACGAGCTCTTTGGCTCAAGATCTGGTCTGCTGACACTGCTTCCAAGAAAACTTTGCTTTCCCTACCCTTTCAGGGTACCTCCTTGTTTGGGCCGGATCTTAAGGAACTGATCAGTGAGGCTACTGGAGGTAAGAGTACTCTTCTACCCTTGGTTCCCAGGAAGAAATTGCCACTTAAGCATTACTGGTATTTTCATTCCTTTCAGAATGAGACACGACCGGCGAACCAGACGGTTCCCTCAGCTCCGCATACCTCCTCCAAGCCCAAACAACAATGGAAGCCCAAGGTCTCCTCCAAGCCCAAGGCTTCCAAGACTTCATTAGCATGACTCGCCGAACTCTGGTCCGCATTCTGCTGTGGGTTGTCGTCTACGACATTATCACAGCATTTGGGAGGGCTCAGTGGCGGACCCATGGGTTTTACAGGTAGTGACGGAAGGGTACAAGATCCCTTTCATTTCTCTTCCTCCCTTTCATTTTCATCCTTCTCACATGCCTCAGGGTGCAGAGAAGCGCATTCTGTTCGACAGTGCTGTTCATGCTCTTCTGGACAAAGATGTTCTAGAGCTGGTGCCTATCCAAGACAGGGGTTTGGATTTTTACTCAAACCTCTTTGTGGTTGCCAAAAGTGACGGCGGTTGTCGTCCTAGTTTGGACTCCTTTGTGATCTGGTCTCAATATCACCAGGAGTCTCTACGGGCAGTGATTGCTGCCATGTCCCCAGGGGAATTCCTTGCTTCTCTGGATCTTCAGGACGCGTACTTATACATTGCCATTCATCCAGAGAGCCGGCAGTACCTCCGGTTTGCCTGCGACAGGGACATTTTCAGTTCTCAGCTTTTCCATTTGGTCTGACCACAGCTTCTCAGGTCTTCAACCGTGCCCTAGGTGCCTTGATATCCATCCACCACCGGAATGGCATCAGAGTTACTCCATACATGCACAACTTGCTTCTTCAAGCCCCCTCTGTGGAACTTCTTCATCAGCAAGTTCAGCACTGCATTAAGGTTCTCACCCGTCACGGGTGGATCATTCATTTGGATAAGTCAGATCTTGTCCCATATCAGTGTCTGGTCTTCCTGGGCCTTCTCTTTGACACTCAGAAGAGCATGGTGTTCCTCATGGACGAGGTGGCTCACCAGATCGCCCACAGGGTTTCCGGGATTCTGTCTCGGGATCCAGTTCCAGTCCAGAAGCTATCCTCTCTGGTGGGGAAATTCATATCCACCATAGAAGCAGTTCCGTTTGCCATGGCGCACACCAGGGAGCTCCAGAGGTTCGTGATCCAGGTGTGCAGGGGTCAACCGGATCTTCTGAATATGTCTGTTTCTCTTCCTCTTCAGGTACCCTTCTGGACCAAGGTGACGACGGATGCCAGCCTCTACAGCTGGGTAGCGGTCCTGGGTCGCTTGAGAGCTCAGGGCCGGTGGTCTCCGGAGGAGTCTCTCCTTCCGATCAATGTATTGGAGCTTCGGGGCAATATTTCATGCCCTTCGACATTGGACATCTCAGTTGGAAGACTGTCCGGTCCGAGTAGAGTACGACAACGCCATGGCCATGGCTTACATCAACAAGCAAGGCAGAACAAGACGTCTCGCTGCTTGGCTAGAGGTCAAGGCCATTTTGTCTTGGGCAGAAGAACACATTCCTGCCATATCTGCAGTGCACATTACAGGCGTAGACAACGTCATGGCGAACTTCCTCAGTCAACACACAGTGGACAGCACCCAGAGGTGTTCCACCTCATTGTTCAGAAATGGGGTCCTCCTTACATCGACCTGATGGAGACAAGACACAACAGGAAGGTTCCGAGGTTCTGCTCTCGGTTGGAGAGACCCTCTGGCTCTAGCAGTAGATGCAGTGTCCATTCCTTGGTTGTTTCCTCTTGCTTACATCTTTCCTCCCCTCCCCATGTTGCACAGGATGTTATGGAAATTACGGCTGGAACGTTGTCCAGTTATTCAGATTGCTCCGTACTTACATAGTCAGTCTTGGTTTCCAGAGCTTTTGGATCTATCAGTGGCGAAACCCTTTCAACTCCCTTGCTGTCCGGATCTTCTTCTACAGGGTTACCTGTGGAAGGAGGATGTTCACCAGCTGGCTTTGACGGCTTGGAAATTGAATCATCAATATTGAAGAAGAAAAGCTTCTCTTCTGGTGTGGTGGCTACTATGCTCAGTGCCCTCAAGCCTGTTTCTTCCAAGATCTACCATTGTGTATGGTCGACTTTTTTGTCTTTGTGTGCTGACAGGGACCTGTCTCAGGAATTTGATCTGCCTATGGTCCTGGTATTTTTGCAGGACGGTGTGGATAAGGGCCTCAGTTTGAGTTCCCTTAAGGTTCAAAATTCTGCACTTTCTGTTTTCTTTCAGAGGCGCATTGCCATCCTTCCTGATATCAAGGTTTTCTTCCAGGGCATTGCTCATACTCGTCCAGCCTTCAAGAATCCCGCTCCTCTTTGGGATCTTAACTTGGTTTTGGATGTTCAGCGCCCTCCATTTGAATCTTTGGCTACTATTCCTCTACGCCTCTTGACATGGAAAGTGGCCTTTCTCCTGGCGATCGTGTCCGTTTGCCGTGTCGCAGAGTTACATGCTCTGTTCTGTAAGCCACCCTAATTGGTGTTTCATAAGGACAAGGCGGTGCTTCACAGTTCTCTGGAGTTTCTCCCGAAGGTGGTTTTGGAGTTCCACATCAATCAGGAGATTGTGGTGCCTTCTTTCTGCCCTGACCCCACC
Organism: Rhinophrynus dorsalis; assembly: GCA_037306005.1. Taxonomy (NCBI): domain Eukaryota; kingdom Metazoa; phylum Chordata; class Amphibia; order Anura; family Rhinophrynidae; genus Rhinophrynus; species Rhinophrynus dorsalis. Next base: position 91,561,043 of record CM074718.1, on the reverse strand, counting down.
CCTGACAAGGAGGGGGATCTCCACTAGTTGGATGTGGTGCGTACTCTCAAGTTTTATGTACATCGAGCTGAGTCTATCAGGCAATCTGATGCTCTGTTCGTCAATCCTGAGGGTCCCAGTGCAGGAAGACCTGCATCCAAAGTGACTATTGCTTCTTGGATCAAGTCCACTATTCGTAAGGCTTATGAGCTGAGGAAGAAGCCTGTCCTCTTTCGGGTCACGACTCATTCCACAAGATCTATTGGGGCTTCTTGGGCTTACAAGAATCAGGCCTTCGCTGATCAGTTGTGCAAGGCTGCCACTTGGTCGTCTGTGCACACCTTTTCAAAGCACTACCATGTTGATGTTCTAGCATCGGCTGATGCCAGCTTTGGGAGGAAAATCCTGAAGGTAGTCTTGCCTATCTAGGATGTTCTTCGGTTCTTGGTGCTTCCTTCACTTTTGAGCCCTGTTGGCTGTAGTTCAGTGTGCTGTGTAACAGTTTGGGGTGTTGTTACCCCTGTTCAGTGTCCATTGACACTTCATTGTTTTGTTGGGCTATTCTTATTTGATGGTTCATATCTGCTGTGGTGACTTTGGGGGTCTTGCGTCTGGTCCTTGCCTTACTTCCCGCCTCTAGGAAGCTCAATGGTTGGACATCCCAAAGTTACCAGTAACCTGTATTGGACGACAGAGAAAAGAGGATTTTAGTCGTACCTGTTGAATCCTTTTCGCTTAGTCCATATAGGTTACTGGTCTCCCACCCTGTCAAAGGACTATGCTTGGCTGTCCTGTGGCAGACTGTGGGGGTCCTTCAGGGTCATGCTCACAGGAGTTTTCTTTCCCTTCCACTATCTAGTCAATAGTTAGTGTCTCAAATCTTTCTGGAGCTGGTTGGCTAGCTTCAGCCAAGGAGGGAAGGTAGGCTCTGCCCCCTGCATACAATTTATAGAATTGTTCCTGCCTACAATTAAAAGTTACAAATTTACCAGTAACCTGTATGGACTAAGAAAAAAGGATTTAACAAGTAAGACTAAAATCCTCTTTTAGTTAGTGATAAATCTTTTTCTCTTAGTCCAGCTGAGGAATGCAGTACATCCTACCCAGATAAAAAGTTTTTGATTATTTTTGGATCAGGGCCCCCTTCTGTTTCTTGACTTCTCTGTCTATGATGTCCTCACTGCTTTTTGGCTTTGCTGTAGATTAACTGAATAGCTGGTAATGGCTAGAGCTGTGTTGGAAGAATTTGGGAGGGTTATCCCTGCCATCTGGGGAAGGTCTGTATACCTTATTGGTCCCTGCATCCCTCAATTGTGCTAAGAGAAAAGGATTTATTGCTAAGGAAAAAAATACCACACTACTTGGTGACCTGAATGGAATAGCAGTTTTATGTAAAAAAAAATAGACTTGAGCAATTATGTATTTTATTAATACATTAATTATGTATTTTATTACTGCTCCTTATCTATGTGGATTTTGTGAATTGTATTTGTTACCTGTGTTGCTGTTGATACCTCATAATTGCTACTTTCTTTTTTTCTTTTGTGCATATATGTATATTTTTTTTTTCTTTCAGAATTCAACAAGACCTCCTCTCAAACTTTCCAATGTGGAGCGTATTACAAACATGCAAATTTTACTGCTGTTCTGTACACTAATCACAATCTCCTTAGTCTGTTCCATTGGCTCTTCTATATGGAATTCCAAGCACAATAAACACGACTGGTATCTCAATCTGAATTGTAAGAACAATACATGATTATTCATTTACATACAAAAGTACTTCAAGGCATAGTAATACTTAAAATGTAAAAAAAAATATGTTGTAGGATTTATCCCCCTGAGTAAAACAAGAGTACTCCCACTGCTGAAAGGTGTTTCTTTCAAAAGTTATTAATTTTCAAAGTTGAATTTTTTAGGTGCAATATCACAGTGGCCTGAAATTGTACAGTGGCGCTGTTGCTACACGATCCTATGGACAGCTCTGGTCCCGGGACCATAAATCTCCATAGGATGGTGTAGCAACAGCGCCACTGTGCAATTTCAGGCCACTGTGATATTGCATCTAAAAAATTCAACTTTGAAAATTAATAACTTTTGAAAGAAACACCTTTCAGCAGTGGGAGTACTCTTGTTTTACTCAGGGGGCTAAATCCTACAACAATTTTTTTTTACATTTTAAGTATTACTATCCCTTTCAAAAGAGTAGCAACCCTTTATTTTGAAAAAGAGAGGCTAAAAGGCTACCAACACTCCCACTGTTTTTCTGTTTTTTATTAACATTGTCATCTAGTGTCCATACCATTAACTTCCAGTATTCTATTGCATTCTGTTTGAGAGGTGAGCTACTGGCTGTTCTCCATAGAATGTGATCGCAATAGCTCTACCACTTCTTTATAGTTTGAACTGTATCACTTTTTAAAAACCGCAACTGCCAGCAGTGGGAATTATTTTTTTTTACTTAGTGAAAGCCTTGTAATAGTGAAAGCCTTTAATAGTGAAAGCCTTGTAATATGTTTTTTCATAATAAAATGTTACTGATGATTTTAACATGTAATGCATTGCATAGCTACTGTATATGTTTTTTTTAGTTGCTATTATAGCAGAACAAGCCATGATAAACTGGATTTTCCTCTGTCGTCCAATATGACATACAGATACTATGGGGAGGCAACAGATCCTCCCAGTAGGCTGGAACATTTTAAGACAAGGTCTTGGAGGTGGAGCCTTCTCTTCTTCTTATCAAGCTACCCTTTAGCCCTGCCCTCCAGTTTGACTTGTTCCAAACCTATTTGAAGGCAGATAACTTTTCTGCTTAGTTTTTAGACTACTTTTATTGTTTTTTATGTTAGATATGGGGTGTCATAATTCCCCCATTAGGTAGATTACCATTCCTGGCTTCCACTTGAGGATTGTCCAGCATGTAGGAGCTCTTGTGAACCTTTGTAAACCTGTGGAGAGAATTTTGCACCTTAGTTTCTCTCTCCTAACTGGGTCTCTCTGAGGCTCTGTTCTCATAATGGTAATCTTAAGACAGAAAATCCAGTTTGGTGAGTAACCCTTTGAGTGCCATTGTCTACTTAACTCATAGTTCCCTCTCCATTTTGGAGTCCAGAACTCCTGCACTCATGTTGGGTACCTTATTCAGTTTGGGCCCTGGGTCTCCAGAGCTTGGATGGCTGCATGTGTGTAGTTAACACCTTCCCTGCTGGGTTTAAGGGCTTATTTTTGGGTTTTCCCTTCAGGATTATCCATTTTTATTTATCCCTACATGTTCCCTTGGGTATTTGGGTACTTTTGGACACTTTTGCAAAATTTTTAAAGGCATGATTCCAGCAGATTATCAGCTAGGCTACTGTGGGCAAGAACATCCCGTTACCTCAGGTCTTCAAACTCCCTAATATTGTGAGAAAACAGCGTATTTTTCATCCCGTGCAAAGACCGAATCAGAGGGTGTCTCAAGCCTGCTGCCCATGCCCCACCACTAAGCCCAGACAGCAGTGGCACTCTAAGCACACCGCCGCCAAGCCCAAGCAAGTCTGCTTCTGCATGACTCTCAGAATCCTGGTCTCCAGCTGCCCGTGGGTGGGCTACTATTCCATTTTTCAGCTGCATGGGCAGACTCCATTGCAGACCAGTGGGTTCTGCAGGTGGTTTCGGAAGGGTACAAGATTGCCTTCAAGTCCCTCCCTACAGATTCTTCCAGTCCAGGACTCTCCAGGGCCAGGAAAAGATGCATCTTTTCAATGAGGCAGTTCAGGTTTTCTTGGACACGGGAGTTCTGATTCTAGTTCCTCCTCAAGAGAGAGGTTCAGGTTTCTATTCAAACCTGTTTATGGTGGCCAAGAGGGATGGTGGCAGCCGTCCTATCTTCGACCTTATGGACCTCATTTCTTTTGTGGAGACTTCATGCTTCAAGATGGAGTCCTTGCTCTGTTTTATCTCCGCTATGTGCCGGGAGAATTCCTCGCATCTGAATCTGAAGGATGCTTACTTGGTAAACATGGTAATCTGAAGACAGAATATCTGCAGGAAAGGTGAGCAACCCTTTGAGTGCTGAAGGTCCACTTGTCCCACAGTGACCCTCCGCACAGGGGTGTTTGCATTTGGAGTTCCTGTTGCACACTCCTGCACTCATTGGGTCATTCTGTATGTCTGTTAGGTGTTTGGAGCAGGTTTATGTGGTAACTTAACCCTTTAGCTGCTAGATTGTAATTTTTTGGTGGGTTTTCTAACACTTTTCCTACTGGTTTAGTGTTTTGTTTGGGTGTCCTAACATGTTCTAATGCTGTTTTAGGCATTTTAGATTTACACTCTCAATTTTGTAAAATTTGAGTTGGCGAGCTTTACCGCATAGACCCCATTGTTCCATTCACTTCTATGGGACTGTACTGTTTGGGACATCTCTCTGCAACTGTTTAACCTAGCAACTTCAGAGATGGCTCATTTTACTTGTCTGCCCTTCCTCTATCATCCGGTTCATGTTTCTAGTGTGTTGTGGGGCTCAGGGGGCTTCAGGCACTGTTTGGGGTACTTGTCTGGGAAAACTATATTTCCCATGAGTGCTTGCTTCGCTCGCTCATTTCTGATTGGCTTCCGCCGCAGCAGCCATTTTGTGCTCTTTCCATAACGAGTATCCTACACAGGGCTTGCACTCTCCATCTCTCCTCTGCTGATTAACACTTCGCCTGCAAGAAAAGTTTATTTTAGCGATTTCTGGGATGAAACTTTAATCCTACACATTATTATTGGGTGATTTCTTATACAGTAAGGGTTATTTGACACTGTGAGAATGTCTGTACTGCTGGAGCTTGGGGCCAGACCTAAGGCTAAGGAGACTGGGTTCTCTGTATCCCCCATTGCGTATTGCTCTTCCTGTCACTCAGGGCTACCTAGAGAATTCTTAGTTCACTTATACCCAGCATGTTCTGATGTCCCTGAAAGTATTCCAGGGACCTCCAGCCATGTATTAGAGCCAGCTTGAGTGCAAGAGTTCAAGGCTGCTACCAGGGACTCTTTCCATCCCAGTTACAAGGGGTCTTTCATTCTTGGCAGGCCCCCTCCTCAGTCAAGTCTTCCCTGCCCAAACCTCAGGGAGTACCGGACGTGTCAGATTCCTCTGAAGAACTACTGCTGGTGGATTCAGATGTTGAGGAATGTTCTGCTGTGTGCTCCTCTCAGTTTTTTTGGGATCCTTTTGAGGCTGATCCTGAGCCCTCCGCTAAGGGCCTGATCAGGGTTGTCTTATCTACTCTTAACATTCCCTTAGTTCAGGAGGTTCCTTCTGACCCCTCTGATGTGTTCCAGGAGCCTTCAAAGCCCCTTACTTTCCACCTAACCCCACTCTTGACCGCCTTGTGTCTGAGGAGTAGAAATCCCTGGACAGGAAGCCCTCTGTGTCCCAGAAATTTGCCAGGCTTTATCCCTTTTCTGATGCCGCACTTACTCAGTGGGTTCTAAGTCTACTGCCTTACCAGTCTGGACTGACAAGAAACTTGAGGTCTCCCTCAAGTCCATTTTTGTCACTGCTGGTTCTGCCATGCTTCCAGCATTCGCTGCTGCATGGGTGAACCGGGCCATTGTGGTCTGGACTGAACAGCTCACCCTTGCTGCGCGTCAGGATGTGCCTACTTCGGATAAGTTGCGCCTTCTCGCCAACATTTCTGAGGCACAGCACTATGTTTCTGCTGCCTTATTTGATGCCATCTGTTTGGTGGCCAGGGTTTCCACCATGTCTTTGGTGGCCAGACGAGCTCTTTGGCTCAAGATCTGGTCTGCTGACACTGCTTCTAAGAAAGCATTACTCACCCTACACTTTCAAGGTACCTCCTTGTTTGGGCCAGATCTTAAGGGTCTGATCAGTGAGGCCATGGGGGGTAAGAGTACTCTCCTACCTTTGGTTCCCAGGAAGAAATTGCCGCTTAAACGTAATCAGTATTTTCTTTCCTTTCAGAATGAGACACATCTGGCAAACCAGACGGTTCCCTCAGCTCCGTGTACCTCCTCCAAGCCCAAACAACAATGGAAGCCCAAGGTCTCCTCCAAGCCCAAGGCTTCCAAGCCTTCTTCAGCATGACTCACCGAACCCGGGTCCAAACTCTGCTGTGGGTGGTCATCTGCGACACTGTCACAGCATTTGGGAGGGCTCAGTGACGGACCCATGGGTTTTACAGGTGGTGACGGAAGGGTACAGGATCCCTTTCGTCTCTTCCTCCCTTTCGCTTTCGTTCTTCTCACATGCCTCAGGGCGCAGAGAAACGATGTCTGTTCAACAGCACTGTTCAGGCTCTTCTGGACAAGGATGTTCTAGAGCCGGTTCCAGTTTAGGACAGGGGTATGGGTTTTTACTCAACTTTGTAGTCTCCAAGAAGGTTGGCGGTTGTCATCCCATTTTGGACTTGAAGGATCTCAATTCCTTCGTGACCCGGACTCATTATCGTCAGGAGTCTCTACGGATGGTGATTACTGCCATGTCCCCGGGGGAATTCCTTGCTTCTCTGGATCTTCAGGACGCATACTTAAACATTGCCATTCATCCAGAGAGCCGACAGTACCCCCGGTTTGCCTGCGACAGGGGACATTTTCAGTTCTCCACTCTTCCATTTGGGTTGACGACAGCTCCTCAGTTCTTCGACCGTGTTCTTGGGAGCCTTAGTGTCCGTCCTCCACCGCAACGGCATCAGAGTTACTCCATACATGGACGAACTGCTTCTGAAAGCCCCTTCTGCGGAACTTTTTCATCAGCAGGTTCAGCAATGCATTCATGCTCTCACCCATCACGGGTGGATCATCAACTTGGACAAGTCAGATATTATCCCATCCCAGCGTCTGGTCTTCCTGGGCCTTCCCTTCGACACACAGAAGAGCATGGTGTTCCTCACGGACGAGGTGGCTCACCAGATCGCCCACAGGGTTTCTGCTGTTCTGGCTCAAGATCCAGTTCCAGCCAAGAAGCTGTGCTCTCTAGTGTGAAAATTCATCTCCACCATAGAAGCGGTCCTGTTTGCCATGGAGCACACCAGGGAGCTCCAGAGGTTCGTGATCCAGGTGTTCATGGGTCAACCGGACCTTCTGAAAACGTCAGTGTTTCTTCTTCTTCATGTGGAACTGAGCTTGTCATGGTGGCTCGACCTCTCTGACCTGCTGAAGGGCAGGTCCTTCCTGGTATCCTCCTGGACCACGGTTACGACGGATGCCAGCCTCTCTGACTGGGGTGCGGTCCTGGGTCGTTTGAGCGCTCAGGGTCGGTGGTCTCTGGAGGAATCCCTCCTTCCGATCAACATGTTGGAGCTTCGGGCGATATTTCATGCTCTTCGACACTGGACATCTCAGTTGGAAGACTGTCTGGTCCAAGTAGTGTCTGACAACGCCATGGCCGTGGCTTACATCAACAAGCAGGGCAGAACAAGAAGTCTTGCTGCTTGGTTAGAGGTGAGGGCTATTTTGTCCTGGGCAGAAGAAAACGGTCCTGCCATTGGCGTAGACAGCATCATGGCAGACTTCCTCAATCAACACACAGTGGACAGCGGAGAGTGGGAGCTACACCCAGAGGTGCTCCACCTCATTGTTCAGAAATTGTCTTCCTTACATCGTCTTATGGCGACAAGACACAACAGGAAGGTACCGAGGTTCTGCTCTTGGTGGAGAGACCCTCTGGCTCTGGCGGTAGATGCGATGTCCATTCCTTGGTTATTCCCTCTGGCCTACATCTTTCATCCCCTCCACATGTTACACAGCGTATTGCGGAAATTACGACTGAATTGTTGTCCAGTCATTCTGATTGCTCCGTACTGGCCTCGTCAGTCTTGGTTTCTGGAGCTTCTGGATCTGTCTGTGGTGAAGCCATTTCAGCTCCATTACCGTCTGTATCATCTTCTACAGGGTTACCTGTGGAAAGAGGATGTTCATTGGCTAGCTTTGTCAGCTTGGAAATTGAATCCTCAATATTGAAGAAGAAAGGGTTCTCTTCTAGTGTGGTGGCTACTATGCTCAGTGCCCGCAAACCTGTTTCTTCCAAGATCTACCATCGTTTCTGGTCGACTTTTCTGTCTTTGTGTGCTGACAAGGACCTGTCTCAGGATTTTGATCTGCCTACGGTCCTGGCCATCTTGCAGGTTGGTGTGGATAATGGCCTCAGTTTGAGTTCACTTAAGGTTCAGTCTTCTGCGCTTTGTTTTCTTCCAGAGGCGCATTGCCATCCTTCCTGATGTCAAGGTTTTCTTCCAGGGCATTGCTTGTGCTCGTCCTGCCTTTAAGATTCCTGCTCCTCAGTGGAATCTTAACTTGATTTTGTGCGTTCTTCAGCGCCCCCCTTTTGAGTCTTTGGCTACTATTCCTCTACGCCTGTTAACGTGGAAAATGGCCTTCCTCCTGGCGATTGTGTATGTCCACCGTGTCACGGAGTTACATAGTCTGTCCTGTAAACCACCCTGTTTGGTGTTGCATAAGGACAAGGCGCTGCTTCGCACTTCTCAGGAGTTTCTCCCGAAGGTGGTCTCTGAGTTCCACATCAATCAGGAGATTGTGGTGCCCTTTTTCTGCCCGGACTCCACCTCTGACAAGGAGAGGGATCTCCACTTGTTAGACGTGGTGTGTTGTCTCAAGTTTTATGTACATCGCACTGAGTCTATCAACAATCTGACTAGCTGTTCATCATTCCTGAGGGTCCTAGGGCAGGAAGACCAGCATCCAAGGGGACTATTGCTTCTTGGATCAAATCCACTATTCATAAGGCTTATGAGTTGAGGAAGAAGCCTGTCCCTTTCAGGGTCACGGCTCATTCTACTCGATCTGTTGGGGCCTCTTGGGCTTACAAGAATCAGGCCTCTGCCGATCATTTGTGCAAGCAGGCCACTTGGTCATCTCTGCACACCTTTTCGAAGCACTACTGTGTTGATGTGCTGGTATTGGCTGACGTCGGCTTTGGGAGGAAAATCCTGGAGGTAGTCTTGCCTGTCTAGGATTTCCTTCGGTTCTTGGTGCTTCCTTCACTTTTGAGCCCTGTTGGCTCTAGTTCATTGCTGGTATTTAACTACATGTTATTTTGACCAAGTAATGCAGGGCTCTGATGGTTTCACTAATGTTAATGATGCAAATGGTCTCTATGTTCTCCATTATGTGATATCCCATATATTCTTGAGAAAAGTATAACCAGGCTACATAGTTAAAATAAAACTATGCCTGTTGCGCACCTCTTTCAGTGTTAAGCATTGCCATAAAACTCAAATCTGGCCATGCAACTTGTGTGTTGTATTTGTATGTCTAGGTGAATTACACTTCTGACAAACTTTGTCCTGCTTGCTTTTTTGTCTTGTAAATTCTGTAGCCCTAGTATGTTGGTGGCTCCTGAGCCCCCTTGCTAGTGATACAACAAAGCTTACAACTGACACGGAGCTACACTAGTAGTGTAGCACCCTTTCAGTTGTAAGCTCTGTAGTATTTGTAGCATAGCTCTATTTCTGTTATAAGCTCTGTATCACTAGTATAGCACCATTTCAGTTGTGACCTCTGAGGTATGAATACTGTAGCTCCATTTCAGTTGTAGTCTCTGTTGAGTTCAGTTTACTTCACAACACTATATAAGCACAGCTTATAACAGCAATTATAAAATTAACAAAGTGATGTTGGCTGGGATGGTAGGCTAGAGCGATAGTACAATTGGGTCACTTGATTGCCTTTTCTGGTAGTCCCAGAGCCAAACATACATGATCTGCCACCCCAACCTTCTTCCTCTGGTAGTCCAAAGAATGCAGATCCATTATTCCATTAGTACACATAACCACAATTGCACTATCTGCCACAACAACTTCGTACATTTGTGAACTTTACTTTTATTCCCTAGACACTCTTGCATTTCTTCTGGGAGCTATTGGGTTCCTTGGAACACTGAGAAGCATTGCGTTTTCTTTTAAATGTCTAGTGCATTTTAAGAACACAGTGTTTAATAGAATATACATATCTGTCAGCCAGTGACTTGCTGTTTTACATGGGTTTACATATTATATAGGTCAGGACAAGATGTGGGTAACCTGATCCTATCCAGAAGCTTTGGACTAACGCTTATCCTCCTGTAGCATTTTGGGATTGCAGTGAAACAGTATTATGGAACACTACTATCTGATCTCTTTTGGCAGCTTTGCTGCGGGATAAATCATCCACGGTTTAGCAGTCAGCCCTGTGTCAACTCTAACAGCTTACTCTGGGACTAAAAAATATATATTCCCTCTGGCTTTCTCACTGGCTCCCTGTAATGAGATAAACCCACAAACTAGAAGTCTCATGTTGCCTTTGCAGAGTCTATAAGCACACCTCAATCATTATAGTCTACCGAAGGAGTGTTGCTGTGAGTCAAGACACAGGACTGCAGACTAAGTAATTCTGGAACAAAACTGCACCATAGTGGACAAATACATATTCACTGATTTTAAGCAGAACTTTTAAACCCTTGAATGCTAGAGACCCTGTTGTCTATCACCCACAAACTTCGCAGGTTGCATGCACAGTCCCCATAAACTGTCAGGATTTGAAGCTTGGTACAGAGGGTTTATGGGGACCTGCTTCACGCGTAATAGAGACTGAACTGTGAGACTTCGTCTGTACATTTCATTCTCTTATCTGGGGGCCAACAGGGTGCACAGCGAGTCTGTTTTCAGAGCCTCGCTGGTCTGCTGGGACTCACAATCCCAGCTTCATCTTCAAGTTTTCTCCAGTGGTGAAGACTTGCTGATTAGGACACTAGGTACGGTAGCTGCCCTTTCATTTCTTGCACCCATAGAACATTTGAAAACATTTTTTTTTTTTGAGGATAAGAGGCAGTTTTCACCTCTGTGATAAATGTATTTGTTCCATAAAAAAGCAAAGATATTTTTCTTGTTTGTGGAAGAAATTGTAACTTTTTCCTTTATCTATAATCACTGAACAGATGGAGGAGCTAACAACTTTGGACTGAATTTTTTAACATTTATCATTCTCTTCAACAATCTCATACCCATCAGTTTGCTGGTGACCTTGGAGGTAGTGAAATTCATCCAGGCGTACTTCATAAACTGGGTAAGGGTTAATGCTGTGCGTATGTGTCTGTGTAAATGTAGTGCACCAATGTTAACCCTTTGAGTGCCAGATAGGTGTGCAGATCATTAAAGAGGATTAACTTACTGTCAAAACCAAGCTAAGAAGATGATTATTCTGGTTCCAGCATGTGCAAGAAAATTGGTTTTAAACCCTTTGAGTGCCAGGGGGTAGGAAACACCTTGGGCTGTGTACCACTCTGGCACTCAAAGGGTTAAAGGCCTCATGGAGTAATTTTGGGGCAAACCAATGGCAACATAGGGGACAAGTAAAAATTTCCATTGATTTAAATGGGGTGTTTAACCCCCTTGCATCAGAGACCTTTCTAGCATTAAAGGGGGTTAAAAGCCCCATTTAAATCAATGGTAGTTATTTTTTCCTCTATGGTGCAGTTGATTTGCCCCAAAATTGCTCTATTTTGCTTGCATAGTTAAAGGGGAACTACCACCCTACAAAAACTTTATCTGAATCCAGTCCCCATCTGGTGACTAGCTGCTTAGTAGCGCTAGTCGCCAGAATTATTACCTGGTTTAACAGATTTTAAACTTGTTCTGAGGCTGACAGTAGCAGGAAGCACGGACATCTTGCCATAGTGACGTACGTGCGCCTGCGCGGTCAGTCCCTTTTGGAGCCGGCCAGGGGGTGGTAGTTCCCCTTTAAGGCCCAATGTATCTAAATGCAATACCATTCTAGCACGTAAAGAAAGAAGAACACATACTAATATACCATCAGACTTAATTTCAGCAGAAAATCCTAATAGCCACTATGAATCAATTCCTTTTGCTTTCTCTTCCCCAAAATTGGACTTTAATATTGTAAATGATGTCCTAGAGGCAGACATGGTTAGTTTTCTGTAGGACTCAAGGACCACAATCTCCTCCCTCTGAATGTACCATTCTTTCCTAAGACTTCAGTGGGAGGAGCCTGGAATACTGCACAAAGAGTCATGTGCGTCTCCAAGGACATGATATCCAATACTAAGTAAAGATGAATGTTACAGAACCAGCCCTTGCAGAATTGATACACATTGGCCAAATGGGGCATATCTGCAGTGGTTAAGGAGACGGAAATGTATTTATTAGGAGTTGTTAGTGATGATTTAATATTTCCTTTCTCTTATTTACATAGTCTGAATAGCATCCTTATTTACCTTTCTTTTGTACACTAGGATGTAGACATGCACTACGAGCCAACAGATACCTCTGCCATGGCTCGCACATCCAATCTTAATGAAGAGCTAGGACAGGTGAGTCTGGCTTGAATCTGTGTGTGTTGCATTTGAGCAATCAATATCCTAAATGAAGTGGAATGGATTTTAGTTCCACATAGAAAGGGGGTCTCTTCAGCTGTTTCAGAACTCTGGCGGGGATTTTATTCAAAGTGATGTTGTTTTAGAGAGGCAATGAAGATTTATGACATGCCCTTTCTTGAGTTATAAAATTTTAGTTCAGCCAAAAAAAAACCTTTGTACATAGATCAGTCTGTTTCTTGTGCCCCAGCACATCAAGGAGAAGGAGATGCAGAGGGTTCCAGACTGTGCTATAACCGGCAGTGCCTATAACCCTTCCACCAATTAGCTTTGAACTGCTGCTCACTATCTTTATTATCAAAATGTTGTTTTTAATTCTGTTACATTCTGTACTAGTATCTGGCCCTCCATTCATTGATCTACTTTCAGTAGAGGAATTGAGGAATAAAGTTTGAACACCTCTGATGTATGTGGATAGTAATTTACACAGTCAACTCTGTAGCCATACCAGTCATCCAGCTTCACATTCAAGAAGTTGTATCCATGGCTGGATTAGGCACACCTAGGCAAGGCATCTTTGGCACCCTTAATCACATTTCAACATCCATGACCACAACCGCACTTCTCACATGACTTGGCCCTATCCATTGTTTTTTAGCACTGAAAATTCCATCCCTTAGCCTATAAGCACAAAAAAAATCTTAACCCATTAGTTGTTATAACAGTCTTCACAATGCATTGTATGCCTCTCTAGCATTCAAGTGGCTAAATAACAGCCATTAAATGGCTAGGTAAAGTATTAAATAAAGCAGTCACCCTAAACCAGGAGAGGGTGTTGAGGTGAAAATGATATTGCTGTAATCCCACCCATAACTCAGTATCTGGGTGTGACTTGCACAGTTGAAGCGGCCATCAGCCCTTTGGGATTTATTCAGTTGTCTGCTTTGCCTATTTTGGATGTCCGGCCCTGGCCATGTTCAAAGAAGAGTAGCAATTTTGGAACAATCATCAGGGGACAAATGCTTTCCTAATGTTGTAAATGTGGCTTTTAATCCGTTGAATGCTTTAGATACTTCCATCGCATAGCTATGGAGAATTTTCTATCATTCAAGGGGTTCAGACCTATTTCAATCATTAGAAATTTGGAATTTTTTGTCACTGATGGTGCAGTTGGTTCCAGAATTGCTGCTTTTTTGTTTTATGGATATGGCTCAAGATGTGAACATGTGAAGAATAAGAATATAATTTTAAGTGATCGCTAAATATTTTAATAGTTTGCATTTTTTTTTTTTCTAATTAGGTCAAATACATATTTTCTGACAAAACTGGGACCTTAACCTGCAATGTTATGCAATTTAAGAAGTGCACTATAGCAGGAAATGCTTATGGGTAAGTTCTGATTTTGCATGACTCCATATTATATCTTTCATGCTTTTCATTGTACTTAAAGAGGCAATAAAGGTCATGGGAAGGGACCTTCTAACTACAGGTCGTTATATTACACCTATGGTAACTGAGTTACCATTGCTTTAGTTAATCCCATTCACTCATAAATTGTACCTCAGATCTGTGATTCAAAGGTCTGGTTGATGTCAGTACTTCACTTGGCTTTCATGTAAGATTTCTTTCCTCTCTATTCAAGCCCATTGTTGGTGAATTTGCAGACATGGGGCTCATTGGAGAGGATAACAATGTTGCTTCCTCTGACAGAAGCACTGAGTGATGCTAGACTAGTCACAGCTCAGAATCATCATGTTTTAGCTCTCTAGTGCCATTACAGAGTAGAAATATCCACGTACATATTATACTAATTGTAACGGTTTTGTAGGACACTCAGACCAGCAGGTTAGAATAAAACACAGTTTTATTAAAAGACAAGAAAGACTGCCCGCTAAGGCAATACAGAATAACTGAAATGAACAGTAAAGTACAGATGCCCTCTCAGGCCCAGTATACAGAGAAATAAATATATACTGTCACAGGACAGGCATAAGTAACATACAGGGAACTCAGAGGTTAAAGTGCATAGAAATCAATCAGTCTCTGTTGTGGTGTGTTTGACACACCCATAAGATGGTAAAGGAGCGATAAGTGGTGCTAGATGAGAAAACACCAGTAATAGAGCAGGACAGAGACTACTGCTTATGCTGAGGCAGGTAACAGGCCAAAATACTCTGCAAGAGCTTAATGAGCTAGAGCCACTAGCACCCCAACCGATGCGCTTAACGGAGACCAAGGACACTGCAAGAGATGAGGATAATAGAGCCAATAGCCCCCACGGGCGTTGTAACGGAGACCAATATACTGCAAGAGCTTAGCTGTATGGAGCAAATGGCACCCCCACGGGCGCTGTAACGGAGACCAATATACTTCAAGAGCTTAGCTGTATAGAGCCAATGGCACCCCCACGGGCGATTCACGGAGACCCAAGGCTCAGCCAGTGTAGCGGAAGGCTCAGGGTAGCAGAAGCAATGGCTCTGCAAGTGTTAACGGAAGCTCAGAGAACGGAGACTACTGCTCTACAAGTGTTAACGGAGGCTCCGTGAACGGAGACACGGCTCTGCAAGTGTTAACGGAAGGCACAGTGCTCTGTAAGCGTAAACGGAGGCCCAGAGTAACGGAGGCAGCAGGCTCAGCTAGAGTAAACGGAAAGGCCCAGTACACAGGAGGCAAACACAGTCAGCCCTGCCACAAGCACAGCGGAAGTCAGAATGTCACCCAGGCGACACTGGAACAGCACACAGCAGGAACCCAGGCAGGGTCAGCAACGTAGCTGGGTCAAATCACGGAGCAGGAACATCAGCCAGGCCGGGTCAAATCACGGAGCAGGAACTATGGAGCGTAGTCAGACGGGCCAAGTCGATACACAGGAAGCAGGAACACTGGAACACAGCTACACAGCAACACTGGCTCAGGAACACCACGAAAGGGCACCTGACAGGTACCAAATGATGGGT
This sequence comes from Rhinophrynus dorsalis, assembly GCA_037306005.1. Taxonomy (NCBI): domain Eukaryota; kingdom Metazoa; phylum Chordata; class Amphibia; order Anura; family Rhinophrynidae; genus Rhinophrynus; species Rhinophrynus dorsalis. The sequence continues at coordinate 91,545,791 of CM074718.1, read as the reverse complement.
ATAAATAGGCCATACTGGGCGGGCCAAACACGCTCAGCCAATGGGAGCGCACCACAGCAAAGAATGACAGAGGAAGATCACGGGCACCGTGATACTAATCCCTTTCAAAGGGGGGTGGACCAGTTATAAAATTACTGTCAAGTCATCTCTGCATGAGATGGGCCTCATCAGTTGGATTCCGTAGGTGCAGCTGGATTCCCTAGGCACTGAGAGCTGTGCTGTTTGTTTTTTCTCAGAAGCCTCTCACATTATGTATGTGTATCTATTTTCAATACTCTGGCATCTTGGACCAGTTTCCAGTGGGGTATTCCTATTCGGATTCAGTCTGATGATGCTATGGCCTTTGCATACATCAGTCATCAGGGAGACATCAGGAGAAGTGTGTAAGATTATCCTTTGGGCAGAAGCTCACATGCCTGCCCTGTCCACAGGGCACATTCTGGATGTCGATAACTGGGCTGCTGATTATCACAGCAGACAGTCCAATGATCTGGGAGAGTGGGAGTTGAAATAGGTCATTTTCAGGGTCAGGGCGGAAATATATATGATGGCCTGATATACAGTATGTTCTGCGCCAGGGCAAGGGATCCTCAGGCGGTCGCTGTCGATGTGCTGACTATCCCATCGCTGAATGCTCTGGTGTATGTATTCCTTCCTCTTTCTATGATTCCCAGAATACGTAGAGAAAGGTTTCACATTTCTCGTCTCTCAGTTTTGGCCAAAAATTGCTTGCTTTTGACTTGTCCATAGCGACGCCTTTGGATCTCCCTTGGGTTCCAGACTTTTGGTCTCAGGGTCCTCAGTTTCACCTGAACTTGTACATGTGGAACTTGAGGCAGACATCATACATCACAAGGGCTTAAGTGATTCTGTTATGCAGACTATACTCCATGCTCGCAAGCATATTTCTGCCAAAATCTTTCACCGAGTTTTGCGGATTTATTTCACTTTTGTGGTCATCAGGATCTTGTCCCCTTGCATTTCCATTTACCATCTCTTTTGAATTTTTTTTTAATCAGGCCTTGTGAAATGTCTACGGGTCTCTTCTCTTAAGGTTCAAATAACCGCTTTGTCTGTTCTTTTCCAGTTTATTTTCCAGGGTAAGTTCGCTGGCTTTCCTGTGGTTCAGACTTCTCTACAAGAGGTGACTTGTATCCTCTTTCTATACAAGGCTCCTACACTTTCGTGGGACCTGTACCTAATTTTGGAGGTGCTTCTCCCTTTGTTTCTCTTTGACACTTGACTTGTAAGACTGTATTTCTTACAGCTATTGCTTTGAGTCTCCGAGCTGAGTGCCCTGTCTTGTTCTCCTCACATGTCTTTTCACATCGATCAGGAACTTGTTCTTCTATCTTTTTGTCCCTCTCCTTTGAATCTGAAGGAGCAGATCCTTCACAATTTGTATTTGGTCCCCTGTCTTCAACATTATGTGGAGACTACGCTCTCTTTTTGTCAATCAGATACTCTGTTTTTCCTGGGGGGTCCTAGGAAGGACTGTCTGGCTTTGAAGACTACTCTGGGTTTGTGGCTGAAATGGACTATTCGGCAAACTTATGTTATCAGGTCCCGCCTGGCCCCATTTAAAATTACTGCCCATTTGACTTGTGCAGTTATCATCTCATGGGCTTTCAAGAATTAGGCCTCTGTGGCTCAGCTTTGAAAGGCAGCCTCTTGATCTTCTGTCCACACATTTGAGAAGTTTAATCGGTTTCACGTTTTTGCATCTCAGGTTGCTAGATTTGGCCACAAGGTTGTGCAGGCCATGGTTCCCTAAGTTTGCTCAGACTGCATTGGGACATACCCATGATCCCTACATTCCTCCTAGGACTTTTTTTTTTTTTTTTTTTTTTTTTTACTTGCAGATAAATCCTTTTCTTGCAGTCAGTAGAGAGATGCCGGTCATATTTTTTGCCTGGCACTGTGTTTCTTGTGTAATTCTTCAACTGTGGTGTTGTGCTCTCTATTCCTGTCCTGGTTTTGCTGACCAAAAACTGATATTCGGTTGCTGCTAGAGTATAGATGGTGGGCAGTGGGAGGAGGCTTGATTTTGAGTGCCCTGCCTCCTTTAAGGTGACTCTATACCCCATTGTCCCTTCATTCATCTATGGACTACGAAAAAAAGGATTTATTAGCAAGTAAAAAAACCCCATTGAATATACCTGACAAAATCCCTCAATTCCTTGTCCTCTACCCTCAAAGATAATTCTATCCTGCTACTGCAGATGGGTCTAGCAAAAGCTTACCTCTAGTGTGTGACACTTTTGAGAACTTTACTTCTACATATATGACCAAAAGCTACTTGTCTATAACTGCTATAGACCCTGTGTATCTGGCTAGAAGTCTGATACAGGTGGTTTTTGGTGGTTGCACAAATATTGGTGAAATTTGTGACTGATGGCCACATGCTTCCAGGTTGCGTTCTAGCCCACAGGAGCAGACTTAAATAAAACATGACATGGGATTGGTGGTTTCATTGACACAGGGGCAGTCAAAATGTAAAGACGTTTTAAATCAAAATTCTTTTGAATTCACTTTTGTGCTTAGTGAGCCAGTGAAGCTGTGCATGTGCACAGGTGTATATAAAATACTCCAAAAAATGTAGGAGCCAACAGGGACATTAAAGTAGCTCAGGCTTTCAGGCATTTGAGGTTTTTCTACCACTACATTAATGGCCTGCAGTGATAGGTGGGATGTACTTCAGCTCCACACTGCCACCTGGTGACCCAAATAATAGAATGCAGTTGAAATGAAGAGAGAACTTGAGCTTTAAGACTTGTATGAATGGAAGAATCTTGCAGCATTGGAATTACCCTTGTTGTACTTAGCAGGAAAAATATTATGGTAAATGTTATTTTCATAATGAAACATTACTGCTCATTTAATTAAGGTGAGTACAACAAAATACAATTTGAAGCAACTAGTTTTGCAATAGATTGTGTATCAACTTCTTCAGCTAATCAGTGATTAAAAACATGTATTTATTGTTTGACTCTTTCAGAACCAGATGGTTGTATGTGTATTACACATTAAAAAAAAAAAAAAAGTAGGTGGAATGCTAATTGGAAAGGAATTTTACTTTAGGCATAATTGTAAATGGCCTCTGTAGGTTTTTTAGTGTTGCTCTGAAAAACAGTGGAAATATGGCAAATGTTGAACTTAATGGACTTGTCCATTTTTCAGCCTCATCAAGTTATATTAGTATGTGAGCTTGTTTATGCTTCAATAATATTGAAAATTCTGTCATTTTTGGCCTATGATCTTAATAGATCCGATATTCATAAACTGCTCCATGATGTATATATTTCCATAATATCTTAGTGTGCAATGGAGCCTGTGTTTTCTAAATTGTTGTTAGACAAGTAGAGAAGTAGCAAATTACCGAGCTGTCAAACCATGCAAAATAGTTTTCTCTGTCAGAGGAGTGTAAGTCACTGTACGCATTAATAGACTGAGACTCCTTCACAAACCTGTGCTTGAGAAAATGGGCTGTTTGTGGCAGCTGCATTCAAACACTTTGTGCACAATGTTCAGAAGAAAAAGTAGACTTAAATATGTGATTTTGAAAGTGCATTCAAAAGTACCTATAATTTTGTAATCCGTTTTTTATTTCAAACAATTGTTTGAGGTACTTAGGCTTTCAGTATTTGTCACATTTTGCTGATTAAGTAGTAGTTCCTGGTAGGAAGTAGCACTTGGGATGGGGACCAGTGTATGAGTGCCTACAGGTTTGCATTAACCGACAAATAAAGTTAAATATATCACATCAATATCAAATATATAATTGTTTTAAAATGACGAGCATTTACTAGGTTTTTTTTTTTTAGACTCTTTTAAAATCACCCTACTTGTGACAGTTCCACTTTGAAGTCTACTTCTGAACACTGTGCCCAGTGTGTTTGAATGCAGTTGCCACAAACAGCCCATTTCCCAGTTTTATTTGGTCTTTAACCCCTTAAAGGCAGGCCACGCTGTGGCATGGCTGGCAGTTAAGGGCCACAGACCTTCTTCTTCTTTTTTTTTTTTTTTTCTTTAATTTGTGCAACCGATTCAGGGATCCCCTGAATTCCAGGACATACATGTACATCACAGGTCCTTTATGCATGTTCTCCAATCGTCAATGGAGAGACCATTTTTTGTACTAGTTACAACAACAAAATTAATTAAGGTTATGGAGGACTTGACGTATGAGGAAACGACTAGACCAGTGGTTCTCAAGCTGTGCCCTCAGTGGCCACTAACAGGCCAGGATTTGAGAAATTCCTTTTAAGAGCACAGGTGAGTTAATCAATACGACTGAGCCTGTGATCAACACACTTGTGTTCTAGTAGGGAAATTCCTAAGTCCTGGCCTGTTAGTGGCCACTGAGGGCATGGGTTGAGAACTTCTGGACTCGACAAACTTGGTTTATTTACTCTAGAGAAAAGACGACTAAGAGGAGACCTTATCACATTGTACAAGTATATGAGAGGTCAATACAAGGATCTCTGTGGTGAGCTATTTATTCCAAGGCCTGATCAGGTGACCAGGGGGCACCCCTTGAGATTAGAGGAAAGGAGGTTTAGACTGCAGCAGAGGAAGGGTTTTTTTTACCGTAAGGTCTGTTAAATTGTGGAATTCCTTGCCCAAGGAGGTGGTTATAGCAGATACAATGGATACATTTAAGAAAAAATTAGATACATTTCTTTCCAAAGGGAACATACAGAGTTATACTGTTTTTTAGTAGGCAGACCAGGAAGGTCTGATAAAGACTAACTTATTTGGTAGCAGGAAAACTATAAAATTCTCAGTCACTGCGGTATGAGGCAAAGGTTGAACTTGATGGACTTGTGTCTTTATTCAACCTAATTTACTATGTTACAATGAAAGACAATTTTGGAGAGAATGACTTAAAAATAGGTGGGGTAAAACGTAACATTAGACCAAATTCAATGTTGAAAAAATTTTGTTAATAACTCCAGTTTCTCTTCTGTGGAACACAAGCCCATGGGGTAAAGTATCTTCTCATAGGAGGCCAGGGCACTTGCATAAAAAAGTGCTTTCTGGAGTTAGAGACTTCCTCCCTGTGTCACTATACCTCATCCGACGTGGTTAGTTTTAGGGAGATGGTGAGGCAGAGATTGACTGTAGGAAGGCTTCTATCCTTGTACCTCATAGATGGAAAATGGCGTTCATGGTGACTATGTTGGATGAGACATCGGCTGCATTTCTCAGTCTCCTACAGCACCGAGTGGGCTCCCATGTGTGGGAAAGGGTCTGTTAATTTGATCCTTTGACAAATATGAGGCAGAACATTCTCAGGGGGTCCCCTCACCATATGGAAGGCAAATGGAGAGCTAGACAGCCATCTATCACGGCGCCCATGATCTGGGCGACATTCTGTCCATCTCGCTGTTACCGCTCTCCTATTGGCTGCTCTGTACTACTCCTCCTAGTGACAGCCTTTTTATACCCTGGGCTGTCACTCTGCGAGTGCCCTTTCGTGGTGTACCTGATGCCTGGCGCTAGTTTTGCTGTTTTGATCCAGTGTATGACCCGGACTGCCTGACCACGCCATTGTCTTGTTCCTGATACTGTGTACCGATTCGGATTGGCTGACGTTCTTGCTTCCTGTTCTGACCTTGCCTGGCTGATGTTCCTGCTCCATGTACTGACCCGGCGAGACCGACGATCCTGCTCTGTGTACCAACCTGGCGCGTCTGAGGATCCTGCTCTGTGTACCGACCCGGCTTGGCTGACGTTCCTGCGCTGTGTACCGAATAGACTTGGCGGTGGTTCCTGCTTCTGTTGTGCCGGTTGGGCTCCTCCGGACTGTTCCTGCTGCTGCCTGCCTGGCACCGTTACAGCTTTACTGGGCCTCCTTGGGTTCCGTTATTCTGGTTGCCAGTATACTCTGCCAGTGGTCAAGAGTCTCATTGTGCATCCACACCGTGTTGCACTCGCTTGGTCTAATTGTGGTTCAGTTTAGCGCCTTCGGTGGTTGCCGTTATCCAGACCATAGCGCTATTAACCCCTTCGGGGAAAGGGCCTCGTTGCATTACTACCACTCTGGGTTTTGTTGGGCTCCGTTACAGTGTGCGATTGAGTCTCCATTTGGTTCCGCTGTGCGCTTCCGGTTGCAATCCATTTATACTATCGCACATTAACCCTTTAAGGTAGTATGTGCACACGGTGGAGTGCTGCTCCGGTAGGGCCTTCGTTAGGCACAAGCTCTGACCAGTCCTGTGTACCGTTCGTGGGCGTCCACCATTGCATCCTCCTTGCAGGCGTCCAGTACCTGTTGATGCAGTCCTGTCATTGTCGCCTCGCCTAGCATATAGGCGACATTGGGCCTTCGTTACGCATAATTGCCAGTGGGTTCACTGGTTACATTGGACATTCATACACTGTATCAAACTCGTTTGCCTGACCTGTGTCAGTATATTGTGTATATTACATACTGGACCCGTGTGGGTTAAATTGCTTATAACCTGTCCTGTGTCAGTTTCTGCTGTTGTTACTGGACCCGTGAGGGTTACCTCATTCCTTGTGTGCCTTAATAAAATTGTGTTTTTACCAACATCTACCGTGTCTGAGTGTACTGAACCGTAACACCATCTCGCAGTTCATGCTTTTTGGAGGAAAGCGTTTTAACAAGAGCCCCCTTTTTTATTGCAGTTGTTGCCCCCCAATCCCCTCTGTCTCAGGGAAAGGAAGGGTAGGTGTTATGCATTTCAGTTCCTTTTTCTCTGCAACAGGCAACCTGCAGGGCAATTTTTTCAACTCTCTATTCTGGGGTCTTCTCCCTCCTGGCATCCTGTCTTTAAAGGGATAGTATTACTTCAAAATTACTGTCTCTCATATTGTAGCCCTTGATAAACTGAGTTAAATGACACCAGCAGCATCTCTCAGACCTTTATGGTTTAAGAGAAAGCCGCTTTCAAAGTTTCCTCTCCCCTGCTGTCAGCGTTCTGCTGCCAGCAGGAGAATCCGGTCTCTGAATCAAGCGGAGGCTCTTCAGCAGAGCCGATATCTCGTTATGGAAGGAAAAATGATTAATTGAAACAGTCTTCTACATGTGCTTGGTAACCAAGCACACGTAGAAGACTGTTTCAATGAATCATTTTTCCTTCCATAATGAGATATCGGCTCTGTTTAAGAGCCTCTGCCTGTCCCGGGACCGGATTCCCCTGCTGGCAGCAGAACGCTGACAGCAGGGGAGAGGAAACTTTGAAAGCGGCTATCTCTTAAACCATAAAGGTTTGAGAGATGCCGCTGGTGTCATTTAACTCAGTTTATTAAGGGCTACAGTATGAGGGATAGTAATTTTGAAGTAATACTATCCCTTTAAGCCCTTGCAGGCAAGAATTTTTTTATGTCCTATAATCTGACTTTGGGGGTCTGATCAGGAGAAACTGATATTATATTGATTCCTCACTCACTCTTGGGGATTTACTTGATTAAGACCCTAAGTCAACTGTTGAGGTCTTATTAGGGCAGTGTTAGAGACCCTTGTGTCCCTGAGGCCTCTGATTCAAGTTCTTCTTTCCCAGATATCTTTGAGGCACAAGAGGAATGCTGACCACCAGGACCAGGTGAATCTTGTTGAAGCATGGTATAGGAAACTACTTAATTTCAGCTGATTTTTTTTTTGTCCATTCTCTCCTGCATTGCTACAACAGTGCCTTCCCAACTTTAGACCCTCCTATTTCTCTCCTTTCTAAGCTTACAACATTACCACTTGCAGAAACAGTGGTTTTTAAGGACCAGGCAGATAAACACCTGCATTCCCTTCTTAAGATGCATTTATCTACCTCTGGAGCTGCTTTATGCCTAACATTTCCTAGTCTTGAAAATTTAGGTTGTTCTTGCTCTTTCTAAGATCCCTAAGACTAACATATACCTGAGGCTACTTTTGATTCTGCCAAACTGATTGGGAAGTTCATCACTTGTTCTTTTGCTGATCAACATACCTTTTGGTTAAACATTTGGTTGGCAGAGCAGTCCTTCATGAAGTCTTTAGCCTCCCATTTGTGGGTAAGCAGGTGTGCCCTTCCCCTTCGCCCCTCAGCCTTTTTTTTAGTTACCAAAAAAGACAGTGGTTGCCATCCTAGCCTGGATGGAAAACCTCTTGATCACTTTGTTCATACACCCTAGTTCAAGATGTAGTCTTTATGCTCCCTCATCACTAATAAGTGCTAAGGTGAGTGTTGTTCTTCTGTGAACATAAAGTTATGAAGAGAGGCTAGAAAAATTAAACTTGTACACACTAGAGAAACGGCGTCTTAGAGGGGATATGATAACACTATATAAGTATGTTCAAGGCCCATATAAAGGGCTCGCCAAAGACCTGTTCATTAACAGAACAGTACACAGGACAAGGGGCCACCCACTTAGACTTGAGGAAAGGAGATTTAATCTACAACAGCGGAAGGGTTTCTTTACAGTAAGGACAATAAAGGTATGGAATTCACTTCCTGAGGAGGTGGTGCTATCAAATACATTAGATGCCTTTAAAAGGGGCCTGGATACTTATTTAAAAGAGCATAACATAGAGGGCTATGTACGTTAGTATTGGGATTAATAGTTAGTTAGGGCTTGTTGATCCAGGGAGAAATCTCTTCTTTTGGATCAACGATGGTAAACGGGAATAGGAAAAGGGTTGAACTAGTTGGACGCAAGTCTTTTTTCAACCTAAATTACTATGTTACTATGACTGTTATCTGTATATTTCAATCCATTCAGATCATCAATGTGTCCTTCGCTTTGCCTTCAAAGACTATCCTTTTCCTTTTGCTACCCTCCCCTTTTGAGTTGGTGTCTGTTCCGCAGGTTTTCATAAAGGTCATGGCAACACTGGTTGCCCACGTTCGTTCTCTGGGGATTTCTCTTACTCCCTATCTGGATGATTTTGTACTAAAGGCTTCAGGAGAGGCTTTGCTCCTTCACCTTCAGATGTGCGTGTCCATACTGGAGCAGCATGATTGGGTGATCAATTTCAAAAATCCTCTTGGACTCCGTTCCAAGTCCTAGTCTTTCTTGGCATGGGATTCAGTAGTCTTCTTGGATGGGTCTTTTTGCCAGGGAACAAGATTCAGTCATTTTCTTAGCAGGTGTCACAGGCCAGTTTCAAATGGAAGGTGCCACAAGCCATGTGCCGCCTTGTCTTTTCTTCCAGTTTCCTTTTTTCTTGGTTTGATTTGTAGGTGTCCGTTTACAGCTGAGGTTCATGATTATTCCTCTTTATCTCTGTTGAAACGGTCTTGTATTTTGAGGGGATTTTCTCTCCAGCCCCCACTCCCCAAAATCATGGTTAATTGCTTTTACATCTCCATGGTTCCTCTGTTTCACAGTGGACTAAAGAGAAAAGGTGATTTCTGCGTACTTACTGTTAGTTCATGTGGAACACAGGGCTTGTCTCCTGGAGAAAAAAATTAGCTGTCAGAGTTCCGGTCAGGGGTTCTCTGTTTCAGGCGACTCCCTTTCCTGCCCTGCTTCTTTTTTTGATCTTTGCTCTGAGTTAAAACGGAGCATAAAGTGAGGTAAAGTGAAGTAGGTGGGAGTCTCCGCCTCTGCATCTCTTTATGCAAGGGCCCTAAACATCCTGGATGGAGGATACTTAACCTCATGGTCCCTTTGTTCCACATGGATTAAGAGAAAATGATTTATCAATGAATATGCAAAAATCCTTTTTAATTCCAAAAAATACATCTAAAAGGAAAGTGGCGTTATTCTGGGTCAAGCCAAATGCACCATAGGGAAGAAATATACATTCCCCAAATCCCAATTGATTTAAGTGGGTCTTTTAACCCCTTATATACTAGAGAGGTTTTTAACTCATTGAGAAACATTCCATCATTCAAGGGAATAAAAGCCTCATTTTAATCAATGGGGATTTTTATTTCTCCCCTATGGTGAATTTGGTTTGCCCTATAATTACTCCACTTTGTGTGTAAGTCTGTCAGTATTAAGAATGTTTCTTGCCTCCATTCTCTGACAAAACAGCGATATTACCATCCTATTTTCAAAAGTGGGGAAAGGCATTTAACTTTCTAGAACTGACGTATCAGGATTTCCATACAGACACACTTTAACCAGTTTATGCAAATTAGACTATTATGGCTGGCACATTAGTATAGAATATTAGTATGTGGCACTTGGCTGTGCTAGTTGGTACTATCAAACTTGCATAAACAGACAAATAAAGCTAATTATCTCGTTAACTATTATTTTAAATGAAAATGGCTAATACAGCATAGAAGTATTTTTAAAGCCCTTTAAAATGAAAATAATTTATAAGGCATAGGCTTTTTATACATGCAGCCCATGTATCAAACCTTCCTGACCCAATGAGATTTTTAATAAAAACATTATTGTACTAGCTAGCTCACATGAACTAATAAGCCAGTGGGCTTTCTCCACCTTCCCACTGTGTTACCAACACCCTACTGTTCTCAAGAATACTTTAGTCTGTTAAATAACACTATTTAATTTTTCAGAATTGATGGTAGCACTAGGCCTATAACTGTGCACCTTTGTATAAATAGTTGTATATATATTTTTTGACCTGTTAATAAAAAAAATGTTGATGCCCTTATATAAGGTGTTACTTCCAGTATGGATATTTAAAATGCAGTCAGTCAGCTATTTCTGTGCAATTTTAAAGCACAGTTTTATTAAACTTGTTCTTATGCCTTCTAGCTTCGCAAAATATTACATTGGTCTAGACAATGCAGACTTACTAACAACTTATGAACAAGAACATTTTTGTACCACAAGAGCCACATTGAATTTCACATTTTATAGGTTTCATAGTTTGTTGTTTACTTAGTGTAGTTTTATATATACATAATAGTGTAAAAGCCTGTGTACAATGATAGGCCAGCACTCTGTGCGTTCAGGCAGTCTCTACTGCGCATGACTGCATCGGACATCTGGCCTTTTATATTATAGGATATATATATACTGGAGGTGATAACAGCACTCTCTGGACTTTGTACTGAAAACATTTTTTGTTGATAAGTTTAACCCTTTGAGTGCCGGGGAGGTGCGCAAAGCATTGCAAAGAACTACGTTGTGTACTCCTCTGGCACTCAAAGGGTTAATAAGTCTACATTTCAGTGGCAACAGCCCCCTTTCTCAAGATAAACATATTGGCACCAACCTCTCTTGTTGTGAGTGCGTCCAGTACATCTGTGAGATATATATATATATCTGTCAGCATTACAAGTGCTTTTCAAAGTGAAACACTAGAAGTGAGGTCCCCACCCAAAAGCTTGCAATCTAAAGTGAACTAGTAGGTACATATGTAATATATAATGTGTGGGGTTTTTTATGTATTTAATTATTATTTTTATTTATTTTTTGATGGGGAGGAGATGGAGTAAGCTTTCTTTTGGTACAGTTTTTAAGTATATATTCCCTATTGTTATGTTAATATAATTATATAGAATATCACTTTTTTTTCATGATTCTCATTTACAGAAACACCCGATTCATTTATTTATTTTTTTTGTTTGTATTCGGGTGATCCGGATTTATAGTAAAAGATGTAAATCGCATTCTCTAACAGCCTTGCTCCACAATCTGAGGTATTCACACAAGTGTTCCATTGTTCTTCTAAATGTGATCACTGTGATCCCAATTTAAACTGATGACAGTTATGTCTGTAATCTTGATCTTGCTGCTGGAAACATATAATCACTTGGTCCCAAACAGTAAGAGAGCAACCAAGTGACTGACAACTACTGACACCCTGCTCACCTTGCTATGCTTGTACTGATAGCGCACTATTTACACTATCGCCTTGTGATCCCAATTGCTTTTGGTGATATTTTTCTATGGTGCAGAGCCTTTTAAGAACCAGACGGGGTGCATGAAGTGCAGTCCCCTCTGGCCCTTAAAGGGATATGATGTAATTGTTTAGTTCCCAATTTATTTCTCCTGTGCATTGAACATGCACATTCCTTAGGTGGTGAATTTTGCATGATCAGTTCTTGATATTAACTTCTTTTCACTATATGGACAGTAACCCTTTAGTTTGGCTTTACATATTCTTCATGTGCGTAATATATAAAGTCAAATTGTCTATATTTTTAATTAATCTTTTTTTTTTTTTTTTTTTTTTCATTTTCACCTGTGTTTTTACCCTATTACATCCCTGACAGTAAGCTCTTTGAATTTGTGCCTATAGAGTTTTCTTGTCAGTTGACTACTAAAACAAGACTGTAATAGAATGTAACACAACCCTTGTTGCATGTGTTTTATATATACTATCATTTTTACATTGTATCTCTATGCCTGCTTTCATAGTTCCTGACAGAAAGCTCAGTGTCAGGAACATAGCTATAAAAATGAAATAATGAAAAAGTGAAGCTGAAAGAAATAAGGAAAGTATAGGCTATTTGACTTCACATATTTGCACTTGTAGGACAAAATTCAAAGTAAAGGGTTACTTTTCCTTTTATTGCTTCAAGTTGCATTCTTTAACTATATCTGCAACATTCTGCTTTCTCGGTCTCTCACTTTATATGTAGCCATTGTCCAGAGCCAGAAGACAATAGATATTATGAAGATAGCTGGTAAGCTTGAAGTTTCTTCTTCTTTTCCTAGTTGTAAGCTACTGCTTCTTACTGTGTATATCCCTTTGAGTGCCATTACAATATTAAACCCCATCCTTTGCAATGAAACGTGTGTACACCAGCAGCGGACATCCTGAGAAACTTCAGCTATAGCAGACTACATTTACCATCATCCAGCTGGCGGGGGGTGATGAAAGTTGTAGTCTACAACAGCTAGGGAACTCAGGTTGCCCATCCTTGGTAAACAACCTGACATTTAAAGTGATATGTATTCTACTCCTGTAGTATGCAGTGACAGTGGGACATATGTATAAACACAACGTTAGAGCAATTCTAGAGCAAATCAACTGCACAGTAGGGAGCAAATAATAATTCCCTAAATTCACATTGATTGATGCAAGAGAGGTCTCCAGTGTATTGCAAACCAATGGATTGAGGCCCTCTAGCATTTGAGGGGTTAAAGACCCCACTTAAATCATAGGGGATGTCTTTTGTTTCCAATGATGCCATTGGTTGACCCCAGATTTGCTCCACTTTTGTTTATAGATATTGCTCAGCATTCAAGTATGATGCTTTATTGATCATATTGAAATTATTGTGGGAAGCAACAAGAGTGCTATTAAATGAGTAAGTAAATTGGTTATTACCGTAGAACAGTGGTTCTCAAATCAGGGCTGTCTAATACACATTGGGGGAGATACACTAAGTGGTGATAAAGAGGTGATAAAGTGGAGATGACTTCTCCAGTGATATCACTTCTCGAATTCCTATGTTATTCTGTGGAATCTATGCACTAAAATCTCCAAAACTGAAGAAATCTTAGTGCATAGGCTCCATAGAATAACATAGGAAATGGAGAAGTGATATCACTGGAGAAGTCCTCTCCACTTTATCACCACTTAGTGAATCTTCCCCAGGTCTTGTGAATGTCCCTACTAGAACACAGATGTGTTGATCAGACACCCAGTCAATTTAATTAACTTACCTGCTCTCTAAAAAGGATATTCTGGCCTGTTAGTGGGCCTTGATGGCACGGGTTGAGAAAAACTGGTTTAGACTACATTGCAGCAGATGTACCAAGAAGAACTGGAGTAATTCTTGGACAAGCCACTTGCACCATAGGGGAGAAATAAAAATTCACATTGATTTAAATCAGTGATTCTCAACCAGGGTGCCGTGGCACTTGGGTGTGCCACTGACATCAACTTACGGTGCCCAATGTTTTCTATGAAGACTAACAAAAATGGACTTTTTAAATAAAGATTTATAGAAATTGTTATGCACAATATGTTTAGTTTTATTATCATTATTGTAAGACCTAATAATAAATATATTTATGTATTTTACCCTTCATTATGCCTTTGATAAAGTACATTAAATATGTTAGGGGTGCCCCGAATGTTCTAGATTATGCGTTAGGGGTGCCCCGAACAAAAAAAGTTTGAGAACCACTGATTTAAATGGTGCTTTTAAGCCCTTGAATGCATTTTCAAAGCAAAGTATTATTTGCAGATGTTTATAATGTGCATTAAATAAGGCGTTAGTCTACTGGGTATGTGATTTTTATACATGATGCCCACTTCACATGGTAATCTTAACCCCTTAAGGATCAGCAGGGTGGCAATGCATTTCTCTGGAATGTGTTGCCAACCACTCTGCTCCTTAACCCTTTGAGTGCCAGAGATGCATTGCGTACACCCTCTGGCAGTCAAAAAGTTAAGTAGAGCCATGCATTTTGCCTGCTTCCGTTTAAAAAAAAAAAAGCCAGTAACTGTCATGTCCGCCTCCATGGACATGACAACCAGGAATGACTGAAAAAAGACATAAGTGGAAAATTTGTAAGGGTCTTTACGATTTTCTGGCCATAGTAAGGTAAGTGTATGTGTGTTGAGGGGTATTCTTAGGAGGTCTTCTTTCTCCCCCAGGTATGTTTTCCTCATGGCAGCATTAGTTGTAATTATCATGTTGCCAGTGAAGAAGGCCTCTTGTGACTTGGGTTGACTGGTGAATGATGTAACCTTTGTTGTTTTCCACAATATGCACTCATTACTATGTAAGCTGTCTGTGCAAACAAGTCACAGTAGCCTAAACAGCATCGTCTGTGGTTTGCACAAACAGACTGTGCTCTTTATTAGCCAGGAGCATACAACAAGGCCACTCTGACTGGCAGATGATTTATTCAAAATATATTAAAGGTCAAATTGCCTTCTAAATTAACTTTTCACCTGTGGGTGGGGTATTCTCTAAGGCAACTTGAAGTTCTCCAGCTGTTCAGGGCTACGTGATGGGAACTGAAGTCCTGAACAACTGAAAAACCTCATGTTTTCCATCCATGCACTAAGGCTTTATAAAGAGAAGATATTTCTAGAATAAGAGAAGCTTTCCATTTCCTATATTATTCTATGGAGCCATTGCACCATGACTCCTACAACTTTGGACTAACACTTTCTAATGACTAAATGCTTTCCAAAACATCCATATTTGTTAGCCGTTCCCTTTTGAAATCTATAGTAGATGAGATATTTAGCTATTGTCAGTTTATGCATACTAGCCAGTACTTCCTGGCAGGAATTGGCATTTGGGAGGGAGAGTGGAATGTTAGTAGACAACACAACCCACTAGTGTTGCCGCATATGCATTAACTGACAAATAAAGTAACATATATTGTAGTTACTAAAGAATGGCTAGCTCAAAAGCAGGTCATTTTGAAAGCTTTTTCATAATTGCCTGGGTTGTCCCACTTTAAGAAATCTTAGGGAAAAGGCTCCATTGAAAGTAATAACATCTCAAGTTCCGTAAACTCTAGTTGCGATCTCCTCTTCATCACGCCTTAGTGCACTGCCTTCCTAGACTACAGTCATTTTCATTACATTTCTTTTTGGGAAAGCTGAGCCTTATGCTATATCTGTCAGTGGAATGTGATAGTAATAGCGCCACCTCATTGTGACACTTTGAGCAGTAAAATCTTTTGTTCAACTGCGTCACGTGGGACAACTAAACATTCTTGCGGGTTTAAAGCAGGCTTTTAAACCCTTGAATGCTATATATATATATATATATATATATATATATATATATATATAATGCTTTTTTACGTGGTTGTAAACCTCTTTTAAACACATTTTATTTATTTATTTTATTTATATAGCGCACACAGATTACGCAGCGCTTTACACTCATATTGGTCATGTTGGTCCCTGTCCCCATTGGGGCTCACAGTCTAAATTCACCTATCAGTATGTTTTTGGAGTGTGGGAGGAAACCGGAGTACCCGGAGGAAACCCACGCAAACACGGTGAGAACATACAAACTCATTGCAGATGTTGTCCTTGGTGGGATTTGAACCCAGGACCCCAGCGCTGCAAGGCAACAGTGCTAACCACTGAGCCACCGTGCTGCCCCTACACACAAAAACACATGGGATTTTGGGAATTTGTATTTGTCCCTTGTGTTGCAGTCAAAAAGCTGTAGGCCTGACCTTAAACGTACGTGTACGTGCCTTACGTTTCTATGTTTTGTGTGTTCACATAGTTAACTTAGGCTTTCTGTCTTCCTCAGGCATGAATCCCAAAGTGAAGAAGGCAGGGGATTTCATGATACGGCTTTGTTGGAAAATTTAGAAAACAATCACGTAAGTTCTTTCTTTCCCCATTCTGTATTTTCAGATGAATGGTAAAATTGAAAAAATAATGAATATAGTGAATTTCAATGAACCTTCTCACCTAATAACAACTTTGGTGATTGTGAAATAACTTTAAAAATCATGTATATGTCGTAGCCATTTTTTATTTAACTATTTTTTGAGCTATTCAGATGTATAAATTATGCTTTTACCATGACACAAAGGCAATTTATTTTTCTCTAGCATCCATTAAGGGATGTGGTGTCATATGGGGTATTGAACCCTCTAGGAGTTAGGGCACTCCGCGATGACTCCTCCAATCTTCTGCCTATATAGCAATCCTAACAGCCAGCTAGTGTAGATTTTGTGTGTATCAGGACTTTTCCTTTCCTGAAGGTAAGATATTTTTAGGTTTCTTATTTACTACCTTTATGGTACTATATTGTGAGATGTACAAGGTTCTCCCTCTATTTACCCTGTCTGCTCTATAGAAGCTAGGTAAAACTGGGAAGCAGAGGACCTATT
The DNA here is from genome assembly GCA_037306005.1 of Rhinophrynus dorsalis. Classification (NCBI taxonomy): domain Eukaryota; kingdom Metazoa; phylum Chordata; class Amphibia; order Anura; family Rhinophrynidae; genus Rhinophrynus; species Rhinophrynus dorsalis. Next base: position 91,529,087 of record CM074718.1, on the reverse strand, counting down.
CACATTACAATTACAACCAAGAATTCTCAGGACAAGCTTATGTGCCATTTTTTTTGGTACTTGGCCTCCGAAAGACATAAAAGTTGGAAGAGCAGAGAATTTTCTTCAGGGAGCACATAATCCATTTGAAAAGGCAAGGCACATATGGTAACAGTGCATTCAAGGGATGGAAGAGGACTTTGTTCTGAGGTTGCAGTGAGCACAAACATAACCTGTGGCTTCCATAGATTCATGTGGTGATCTACCATGTTAATGTATTTTCATGATTATCCATACCATGTTTTTATTGCCATGTTTTCAATGGTGTTATGTTACTTTACTAACTTAAATATGCTTATTTATTTGTTCAGACTTAAATCAGTTTGACTACTGCATATTTTGGCATTTTCTCAGCCTCCATAGAAAGATATAGGGTAATGCTGATTGGACTTGAGAGATACTGGAAGTCTCATGGGGAGACATTTCTGCAGGTTTGGGGGACTCTAGTGAGAGTCGTCATGTTGCTTCCTCCACATTTCTATCACATGAGCTCTTTCATGTTTGATAACATAAACTTGTAGATGCACTAGTGTCATTAAAATGTCTTTCCTTGCGGGTTCTTGCTGCAGTTCTCCTTATCAGTTCACTCGGTAGCGTTTTTCTTTCTCTCTGTCTTTAATGCCTAATACTAGGTAAGGGAACGTTAGGGGAAGCTACTTTCTGGGACCCAAACTGGTTATGTGGTACTAGTTTTACAGCATCTGCTAGTGCTTCAGCATTTTCTTCTGGGATTATCATCCCTAATTTGCCTGAACCAGAGTGGGTGATATTGTTCTAGATTCTGTTGCCATCTCATTGAATAGCATATGAAAATGGCTTGCAGACCCTCTTCAGCCCTCTAAGAAAAGAGTGGTTTCCAATGAAACACATGCACCTGTTGATAATGAAGCCTCAATATCTTTTGAACCACTGCATTAAGAGAGAGAATATCACAATGATTATAATGCTCCATCTATATCTGATAATTTTCCTATGGTAGAAGGTGATCCAAATAAAAAGCTTTTTAAAACGTCCAGAAAGACTACTGTGCTATTCCCTGCATATGAGCAATTGAATCAGATTATCAAAGATGAATGGCAGTCACTATACTGGGCATTATCCATTCCTAAGAAATTTAATCACCTTTATCCATTTTATCAGGAGCTAGTGGATATTTGCAAAGTACCTCCAGCAGTGGACCCTCCAGTCTCCTGCCTAACCAAACATAGCACTATTCCCTTTCCATATGCTGCAACCCTGAAGGACTCTTCAGATAAGAAGATGGATTCTGTTTTGAAACATTTTTTTTCACCCTCCATTTGCTTCAGCATGGGTCTTTCAAACCATGGAGGCCTGGGATGACCAGCTCTGTAGAACTATCCAGGTGAATACCTCAGAGGATGGTGTCCTCTTCCTCTTTGGTCATTTTCAGGATGCCATACCTTATAGCAGAAGCAGCACTGGAAATTGCCAGACAGGTGGCTAAATGTTCAGCGTCTTCTCTGCAGACATAACGTACCCTATGGCTGAAAATTTGCACTGCAGATACTACTACTTAACTGGCATGTTAAGAAAGGGAATCCAAACCAGGGGCTTCTAAGCTGCCTTCTACCTGAAGGTGCATACGAGGATCTTCCCCTGAATTCTCCACTGGGGGAGGGGATTCAGTATTGCATTTTAATCTCTTAGGCATGTGTATTTGTTATTCCTGAAAGCTCCAGGAAGGGCAGACATTGATACATGGATAAAATGGACTATTAAACATGCTTGTCTTTTTTTAATCTCGTCCAGCTCTATTTTAAATCATAACAATTGTACACCTTCCCTTAGTTCTTCCTGGGCTCTGAAACATCAGGGGGGAGAGTCGCTAAGTGGTGATAAAGTGGAGATGACTTCTCCAATTCCTATGTTTTTCTATAGAGCTTATGCACTAAGATCTCCAAAGTTGATGAAAACTTATAGGCGCCATAGAATAACATAGGAATTGGAGAAATGATAAACTGGAGAAGTTATCTCCACTTTATCACCGCTTAGCGAATCTTCCCCCAGGCCTGTACAGATCAACTGTGAAAACCAGCTACCTAGTCGTCAATTCATACCTTTACGAAATTCTACAAGCTGAAATTATTCAGTAAAATTCATTCGTTTGATTGATCTAAACTTGCTCTTGAACTACGAACGAAATAATTTGTAAAATGGCAATTTTACACCAAAATATTTCTTGAATAGGGTGCAGCCCCCTCTCACACACACAAACACTTTAAGCAAAAGAGAATTGTAGCCCATAAATGTGATGTGAAATTTGTTGTTGTTCTGTTCAGTAGATTTTTCTTAGGTCTGCTAAAAAAAAAAAAAAAAACCATAAGGTCATCCAATTAACATAGGAAACTGCAACTTTTTTCATAAAATCCATTCTTGAAAACTTCTGAACTGATTTGTTCCAGTTTTGTAGTATATACTGCTATTCTGATAAGATTTTATTAATTTTGTGCTGTTTTTAAAGGAAAAGAAGTGCTAAAGAAGTTAATTTATTGAGATTAGTACTAAAAAAGGCTGTTTACAAACAATAAAGCATTAGCACTAATCAGACACCTATAAAGATTGCTATGTTAATGGAAACCAGGGAACCCTGCAAAATGCAACCGTGCACATGTGGAGCATTGGTAATTTGTATTTCAAAACACAGACATTTTAGAGATGCTATCATGAAGTATGGGTTTTTTAAGTTTTTATAAAACCAGAGATCATTTTATATGTTACTATTCCTTTAACACCGTGGATGTTCACTTTAACTATGGCAGTTCTGCAGCTCTGCCAAAATATGGATCTTCAGGTATGATTTTGATGTTTTGATCATCACCTAATATTTGATTTACGGCTTTTTGTACACATTTTGTACAAACTGCCAATAAAATACAGTAATTGTAGCTTCATCTACAGGAGTATACAGATGAAAAACACAACCAAAATGTAAATTGTGTGTCTGGTACAGATTAAATTGGGCACATGGGGACATCTCATCTGATGTTCTGAGAGAGCACTATAATTAATTGTATTAAAGTAGGCCTCTGGGCAAGTAGCAATGTGCCTGGGAACATTGCAAACTGCCTAAGGAATAAGCTATATAATTAGATATATCATTTAATCAATAAGTAAACAAGATGACAGTACTGGTGGAATGGTAACTTTATTATAGCTTGGTTCAAAGGTAAAGGAAATTCTTAGTATTATATAGTATACTAATCAATAAAAACAAGTCCATCTGAGAGTGCTTTAAATAATAACATATGATAAATGTTAGAATGTCTTACTGCACAATGAATCTAGTTGGCATCAATAAGAGGTATAAAGGATCAATTTGGGAGCAAACCAACTGGGTACAGTAGAAGACAATTAAACATTCTCATTGACTAAAATGAGGCTTTTTTAATTATTTTTATTAAGACAATGGTTTTCTTTTTCAAAAGAAACAAGCAAACAGATTTATATAATGCAATCACTAAGTTGTATACAATAGCTAAATGTAGTAAAAAGAAAATAGTGACATCAGTACCAATGACTCTCCCAAGTTACAAAAGATTTTAAAAAAGTGTCATGTATGTTAGAGACACAATTTTCACTCATTACAAGCTCACAAATGTAAAGGAATTTTAAGAACAGCATCAATGCTCTCGGTCAATTTCTTCCAAAAATCGGTTAGACGTAACAGAGAATTTATGCTTTTAGGCAATAAAAGAAAATTTGTCAGAGTGGGATTTGAACCCACGCCTCCACTTGGAGACCAGAACACCTAGAGCTAGCAAGGGAAAGCTACATACTCTTAGTCTGGCGCCTTAGACCACTCGGCCATCCTGACACATACAGTTCCAGTTAGAGTGTGACAGAGACAGAGGTGTGAGAGAGAGAGAGAGAGAGAGAGAGAGAGAGAGAGAGAGAGAGAGAGAGAGAGAGAGAGGAGAGAGAGAGAGAGAGAGATATGAGAGAGAGAGAGAGAGAAGTTGAAAGCTAAAGCAGAAAACTCAAGAGAGGTTCTACATTTAAAAAGACATTTCTGACATCACTGGTTGTATGCAGTCTTCACGATCCTTCAATAGAGACCGCGTGGCCTAATGGATAAGGCGTCTGACTTCGGATCAGAAGATTGAGGGTTCGAGTCCCTTCGTGGTCGGTTTTGATGTAGTTGTAAGGGTGACAAGCAGTTGCTGTGTAAACAGAAAAAAATCTGTAGATTCCTAAGTTCAAAGTGTTGAGTTTATAGATGTATATGTGTAAGAAAGCTGGTTTTGTTGCACAAAGTTGAAACAAGTCTTTAAAAGTAAAAACAATGTAGGAAGCTTGTTGAAGTCATCCTGACTATGATAATGGGATTTTGCTGATTTCCAACAATATTTTGCAAGGAGCAGAGTAACCAGCTCTGGTCCTCACGAGCGATGACCAACGTTGCATGTTTTCAGGATATCATGATGAACAATTTTGGCAACCCAGTGCTATGTTTTCTGTCATTGTATGCTTTCATTTCTTGTTGTTTTGTAACAGAAATTAAAAATTCTCTTTATATGTTTCATTTTGCAATAAAATATACCCGTCAAAAGAGAAAAATGTGCATGTCAGAAGTGGGATTTGAGCCCACGCCTCCATTCGGAGACAGAACTCCCAGATTGAGAAAGAGACATACTCTTGAGTCTGGCGCCTTAGACCACTCGGCCATCCTGACAGATGAGCAAGTGGGCATTCATCAAACATTGCAGGCTTGAATTTAAAAAAGTGTCATGTATGTTTAGAGACACAATTTTCACTCATTACAAGCTCACAAATGTAAAGGATTTTAAGAACAGCATCTCGTCAATGCTCTCGTCAATTTTCTTCCAAAATCGGTTAGACGTAACAGAGAATTTATGCTTTTAGGCAATAAAAAGAAAATTTGTCAGAAGTGGGATTTGAACCCACGCCTCCACTTGGAGACCAGAACACCTAGAGCTAGCAAGGAAAGCTACATACTCTTAAGTCTGGGGCCTTAGACCACTCGGCCATCCTGACACATACAGTTCCAGTTAGAGTGTGTCAGAGACAGAGGGAGAGAGAAGAAGAGAGAGAGAGAGAGGAGAGAGAGAGGAGAGAGAGAGAGAGAGAGAGAGAGAGAGAGAGAGAGAGAGAGAGAGAGAGAGAGAGAGAGAGAGAGAGGAGAGAGAGAGGAGAGAGAGAGAGAGAGAGAGAGAGAGAGAGAGAGAGAGGAGAGAGAGAGAGAGAGAGAGAGAGAGAGAGAGAGAGGAGAGGAGAGAAGTTGAAAGCTAAAAGCAGGAAACTCAAGATAGGTTCTACATTTAAAAAGACATTTTCTGACATCACTGGTTGTATGCAGAATACAGAATTTCCATGTTTAACATATTGAATATGAATTACCTGGTGTTTATAGACTTTGAGAGAGACCGAACAGGCAGTGCTGTCAAGTAACCAATATTCTTATTTAGTATGTAGAGGCCATAGGAGGCTAGTCCATTGCATCAGAGACACTGCCCCCAGTCAATTTGCAGAAGAGGACTTGATTGCAGTGACAACCTCACAACCGTAAACCAAACAAACTAAAAAACTTCAGGCTCCGGGTTTGTCCACCTGCTCCCTGGTTCCCCACCCACCCACCCCGTGCCGAATCTAAAGATACTGGGTATGTGATAAGCGAGTAATTGTATCCATTCTCCAAATGCATCAGGAATATTACAAATCCCTGCCTGCAAGCTCAATGAAGGCCACTCAAGTTGTGTACTGGAAACTGGTGCAGTACAACTTTTGGAGATCCCCAGGGGGAGGGTTCATTCAGAACCCTGTCTTTCCATTGTTTGAGGCTGGTGAGGAGTGAATGGTCAGTTGACCAGAATGCATTTAATTGCGACCAGAATTAGTGTCTAACCCTTTTGTGGTAGGTTGAAATGGAGATGAAAGAATGTAAATCCCCGCCAGGAATAAGTGGTTGCAATGGTTTAGCTGTATTTCACACATCCTTCCCACATACTATAAAATTTTGGGCTAGTAGGTACTGATGTGTGGACATTCCAGTTGTATAATAGTAGCTTGGGGTGTTGGTGCTTGGGGTATTGAGAGAATGTTGGTAGTCCTAATTTATGGGCAATAATAGGGTAAGTATAAGCCCTATGTAGTAGCCTGTATTGAAGTTCCTGGTAATATGAAGCCAATGCGCATTTTAATTTTCTGTTGAAACTTGTTAAGAGTAACTCTGTGGTTATGTTAGGGGAGCTAGACTTCCAGGAGCAAATTCCACCCATCTCTGGTGAGTAGTCAACGTGTGGCAACAGAAATATATATAATGTCAAAGTCTCCGATTGTATAGTGTGTCTATTTTATCAGGAAACGATTTGGCTTGTTAAAAAAAAAAAAAAACAAAAAAAAAACATGGTTGTGGTGGTAAGTTATATTGCTTTGATAATGTAGGGAAAGCATATAAGGCTGAGGTGGCTGGGTCAGCAAGATGTCCCACCGACTCTATACCTTTGTCCACCGATTGGTGGAACCTTGTATCCTATCATCCTTCCTGGAAGTCTACGTTTTTAAGTAGTGGTATAAATTGAGAAGTATCTGTTGTGATCGATTTGCGTTCCTATTGCCATGGCCTAATTGTATTAAAGATATGTGGGTTAGTCATAGAGCAGGGAGGGATCTTGGAGATGGGAGCATGCAGCAGGTAACATAGCTCTAAATGGGGTGGGAATTGCTGGTCCCTATTCCAATCTGTATAAACACTAGTCCTTGATATCTAGTCTTTGGCTATGCATTGTAAACTGGCCATATTATAGAGTCTGACATCCGGAAGACCAAATTCGCCATTAACTTTAGGTTGTTGTAATTGTTTTAGACTAATTTTTGCTTCCATATGAAATCTTAAAAATATTTCTCAATTAGATCTGCATCCGTCTTAGCTAAGAGTATATGAAGTGTTTGCAGGAGTTGCAAAATATTAGGAAATTAAACTTAATAATCCCATAAAGGAGATAGCAAAATTTTTCTAATGGGCAAAATATGTAGTTATTTTGTCAATAGCTGGCTTTATATTTGCATTATGCAAGTCGTGCAGGTATTTCAAGGAAGTTGTAGCCTATTTAAATTGCATGCACCTGAGAGATTCTGGTATGAGGGAGTTCGAGAGCTACATTGTTCCGACTTCTGCAAGTTGATTTGCAGCCTCCAAAATCTGAAAGCAACTTCAGAACCTTCGGGAACTATCATCCTGGGGTTTTTAGAGATAATAAAATGTAATCCACAAACGCTACTACCTCCTAGATCATCAGTAGATGCACCAGCGAATGCCCTTAGCAGTGGGTTCAGTGTCATCTCTATCTGGTACCCTGTTGTTGTTGAGAGTGGGGAATTAATATTGTTGTGATTGTTGCTTGTGGGGTATTGTAAGTAGACTTTAAATATTTCAGAAACATGTAGTCCCACTATATGGAATCAAATACTTACTTGGCATCCAATTGAAGCAAGAGATGTGGATGAGTAGGAAAGCCGCTGGCCCACATGATAGCCCCACTGCTTTGCGTACATTGTACACGGATTGTCTGTCCCTGACAAACTCGGTTTGTTCTAGTGACACCAGTGATGGAAGGAATGTGATTAATCTACTAGCTAGGGTTTTGTTTAGTATATAAAATCTCATTCAATAAGGAAATTGGGTGGTAGTACAAGATCAGATGTGGTTTTTTTATTCAGTTTGGGGAAGACAAATATTCTAAAGTGGTCAAAATGTATTGGGCTCAAGCCAGTGTTTCAGACCTCGTTATATAGATCAGTAAGGATCAGTAATTTCTTTAGCGAGAGATTTATAATATACTGAAGGCAGCCCATCTAGACCCAGTGCTTTGTTGTTTTTGAGATGGCTCATCGTCTTTGTGACCTTAGCCAGAGTCATCGGAGTGTTGAACAAATGTTATTATTGTGGTATTAACACTGGGAAGTCTAAGGCAGTCAAGAAGACAAACTCCAAACAAGCATCACTTGCTCTTGTACTAGACAAGTGTTTATAATATGTAACAAATGTTTAATTTCTAAACTGTTGATTATGTCATTAGTGTCTTGTATGTTGCTCTCCCCCCCCCCCCCCCGTAACCTTTAAAAACATGGTGAGTAGTTTAATTTGTAGGGTTGTTTATTGTGTCTAAACTGTGCCTCATTTTTTACTCATGTGACTGTTCTGTGTACTTTTCAGCCTACTGCACCAGTGATCTGCGAGTTTCTTACAATGATGGCAATATGTCATACTGCAGTACCAGAGCGTGACGGTGACCAGATCATTTATCAGGCGTCTTCACCTGGTAAGACTTGTGATGATTCTGAATGGCTTATTACGGAAAGGAGAAGGAGATAGTTTCTTAATATTATCCATGGAACTGTTGTAAGAATGAATAATTTAATAGTGTCATCATGGCTGCTCAAGTGCTTTGTCTAAAGGTTACATCTGATATTACGCCTCCACTCCAGAAAGCAATCACACATAGCATTTTTTTAAAGAACTTAGGACCATATTCAGTAAGCTAGAGAGGTGCAATTCTGGTGGAAAGCAATTGTAGTATAGCGGCAAATGAAAGTGCATTTATGTAACAGGGACTTAAGAACTTGAGCCATCTCATTGTTATTACTTTTTAATGTATTAGCAGTTCTGCTAGTATTCAAGGGTTAAAAGCCCAATTTCAGTCAATGTGCATTTGGGGAATATTTGTTAGTTTCCTATGGTGCAGTTGGTTTGCACCACAATTGCACCTCTTTAGCTCATTGAATACAGCCATTAGGTATTTATGCAGAAAGCAAACGATGTGCGTTTCTTGGACATATGAACGGTTAGACATCTCTAGCATTCAGGGTGTTAAAAGCCCCATTTATATCAATACTAGTGTAAAAGCCCGTGTCCGGGTAATGTTAAGAGGCCGGTCCTGCTCTGCGTCCTGCCGCCGAAGCAGTCATACACTGTAGAGACTGTCTGAAAGCACAGAATGCTCCCAGCGCAGGACTCCCAGCATTCTGTGCGTTCAGGCAGTCTGTACTGCGCATGACGGCTTCTGACAAGCATCCTAGCGAATTATTATATAGAATACTGTGTTAAATCCTATCTAGCTTCCTGCATAAGGTCTTTAGGGCTTTATTTTAAACTAACTTCGTGTTAAAGGGATTTGTACAGTAGGACAGTGTTTGTCACCTGTTGTCCTCACGACACATCTAACAGGTCAGGTTTCCAGGCAATCCCTGCTGGATCACAGTGAGTAAAGATTTGATCAATCATTATAATTGCTCTACCTGTACTTAATTAAAGAAAGATTATGAAACCTGTCACCTGTTGGTGTTCTTTAAGGACTGGAGGTGAGAATCACCTCCCTGGGAGTAAGCTGTTCTTAATCTTACAGTTCTTACCTAGGTAGTTGTCCTTCAAATAACATTTTTCATGGCAGTCTCCCTGTAGGTCACACCAACTTACAACAAACCATAGCCATGAACAGTTCATATGGGTCAGTTGTCTTTATCAGGCTGGAAACTGAAACTAGCCGTAGACCACATCTGACTTCAAATTCACAAAACCAAAAACCTGATAAGCCCTGTGTGCTGTAAAATAATAAAATATATTTACTGATAATTCTTTGTCTTTAAAGGAGAACTAAAAGCGCCTAATAATAATCTATACTTACCATACAATGGCCAAAAAATCCTAATGGCCCCTATAAATTTTCACTTAAGCCGTTTTGTTCTTGAAATAACATCTTTAATCAGTCCGCGACGTCAGGTCCACAATGGAAGACATGCAGATGACCAGTAGGACTGCTGATTGCAGATGGGACATTTTACCCTGTAAGGAGCATATGAGTGTGCAGTTCATTGCATCACAATGTGCTGTAAACCCCTCTGGTCCTTAAAGTCTTAAGTAGACTCATGCGTTCTGCCAGCAACTTGTAACGGTTTTGTAGGACACTCAGACCAGCAGGTTAGAATAAAACAGTTTTATTAAAAGACAAGAAAGACTACCCTCTATAGGCAATAGAGAATAACTGAAATGAACAGTAAAGTACAGATGTCCTCTCCGGCCCAGTATACAGAGAAATAAATATATACTGTCACAGGACAGACATAAGTAACATACAGGGTACTCAATGGTTAAAGTACATAGAAATCAATCAGTCTCTGTTGTGGTGTGTTTGACACGCCCATAAGATGGTAAAGGAGCGATAAGTGGTGCTAGATGAGAAAACACCAGTAATATAGCAGGACAGAGACTACCGCTTATGCTGAGCAGGGAACTGAGGCCAAAATACTCTGCAAGAGCTTAATGAGCTAGAGCCACTAGCACCCCAACCCCAACGGAGAACAAGTGCACTGCAAGAGCTGAGGATAATAGAGCCAATAGCCCCCACGCGCGTAGTAACGGAGACCAATTACACTGCTTGAGCTTAGCTGTATAGAGCCAATGGCACCCACCCGGTGCGTTTAACGGAGACCAAGGACACTGCAAGAGCTGAGGATAATAGAGCCAATAGCCCCCACAGGCGTTGTAACGGGAGACCAATTACACTGCAAGAGCTTAGCTGTATGGAGCCAATGGCACCCCCACGGGCGCTGTAACGGAGACCAACTACACTGCAAGTGCTTAGCTGGATAGAGCCAATGGCACCCCCACAGGCACTGTACGGAGACCCAAGGCTCAGCAAGTGTAGCGGAAGCAACGGGTTCTGCAAGTGTTAACGGAGGCTCAGTGAACGGAGGCACGGCTCTGCAAGTGTTAACGGAAGGCACAGTGCTCTGTAAGTGTAAACGGAGGCCCAGAGTAACGGAGGCAGCAGGCTCAGCAAGAGTAAACGGAAAGGCCCAGTACACAGGAGGCAACGACACAGTCTGCCCTGCCACAAGCACAGCGGAAGTCAGAATGTCGCTCAGGCGACACTGGAACAGCACACAGCAGGAACGCAGGCAGGGTCAGCAACGTAGCTGGGTCAGGTCACGGAGCAGGAACGTCAGCCAGGCCGGGTCAAATCACGGAACAGGAACGTCAGCCAGGCCGGGTCAAATCACGGAGCAGGAACTAAGGAGCGTAGTTAGACGGGCCAAGTCGGTACACAGAAAGCAGGAACACAGCTACACAGCAACACTGGCTCAGGAACACCACAAAAGGGCATCTGACAGGTGCCAAAGGCCGGGTATAAATAGGCCATACTGGGCGGGCCAAACAAGCTCAGCCAATGGGAGCGCACCACAGCAAAGAGTGACAGAGGAAGATCACAGGCACCGTGATACAACTGTCATGTCCGCCTCCATAGACATGACATCCAGGACTGACTGAAAATGTTCTCTTGAACAAAGGCAAAAGGGCAAAATGTGTATGATCCATTAGAATTTTTTTAGCAATAATAATGTATGTACGTTATAGGTTATTATTTGGGTACAAACAGTAGAGTAGGTTCTTCAAATTGGTGTATAGTAAGTACAGGCATAATTGGGAGAATATTGTTGCAAACTCGCCAGCAGTTGAGGGGTGCTTTCCGAAACAGCGCTCCAACTCTGTGAACAGGAAACCAATCAAGCACAAAAAGATACAGGAGCACTCACCACTCTGCAGTAATAAACTTCTCATGATTGAAGAGAAGAACTCAAACCACATATCCCAGGGTAGTTAAAACAGGATTCTTTATTTCACCATTAAAAATAATCAGACATATCCAAACTAGGAGGGAGTGGGACTCAAAGGCACTCAACAGATGGTAACACGGATATTATCTAATGTGTGTGACGCTAAGAAGCGCTTAATCATAGACTGAGTGCACAACCGGAACAGGCTTAGTTTAAAAACATGTATCAGAGCCATGACTGGACACTAATTTAAAAACAACCATGAAAACATCCTCCCTGTGGTTGGACAAAACGCCCCGCCTCAAAGAACGTGACTATACTGACACATAAGTATGAAAGCACCTACATCTGAGTACAAATTTAACCCTCAATGTGCATATATAAAGGTGCGTCAGTATCATTCACAAAAAAGAGAAATAACAGACAGCGTGTGTGTGTATGTGTATATATATATATATATATATATATATATATATATATATATATATATATATATATATATAATATATATATATATATATATAATATATGTGTATGTATATGTGTATATATAATATATGTGTATGTATATGTGTATATATACATGTATATGTGTATGTATATGTGTATGTATACATATATATGTATATGTGTAGAGACACGGAACATCAACCACCAAAAAAAAAAAAACTTTCTCTGTCGTCCAATACAGGTTACTGTTAACTTCGGGTAGGCGATCAGCCCCTTTAATAGACAGGAAGTGACTGCTGGGTGGAGCCTACCTCCTCTCCTTAGCTTGCAGCTAGCCAATCCCCAACCAGTAAGATTTGTTCCTTGGTCAAGACACAAGTAAGAGAACAGTTTGCTATAGTTTTAGCTTTTTTTTTTTTTTTTATTATTATTTTTCTGTTACAAAAGGAATACTACCCTTAGGCGGATCACCATCACTGACAATTCCCATCACCAAAATGTGGATAGCTCAGTTTACCAGGCGCTTTTGTGGACCTAAGCCCTGGGAGGAAAATCTTGGCTGCAAGTTCTTTCCCCAGGAGTTGCCCACTGAGGCTTCTTCATATATGGTAATCTGAAGACCGAAAACTTGCTGAAAAAGGTGAGCACCCTTTGAGTGCTGAGGTCCACATGTCCCATGCTTCCCCTCCGCACAGGGGTCTCATTTGGCATTCCTATTATATACTCATGCACTCATTGAGTTTATTCTGTATGTCTGTGAGGTGTTTGGAGCAAGTTTCTGTGGTAACTTAACACTTTTGTTGCTGGTTCACACTTTTTGGGGCACTTTCCCTGTTGGATTTAGTGTTTGAGTGTTTTCACGTTTGGGATTCACCTTGCTAAATTTATGTTCTGTTTACCGCATAGACGCCATTGCTCCATTCACTTCTATGGGTCTTTACAGTTTGTAACATATCTCTGCAACCGCTCCACATAGCGTGGTCACAGATGACTCATTTTGTGGGTTTTCCCTTACTCTGTCATCTGGTCAGCGTTCTGGGGATGTTGGGGACTTTAGGAAGCTTCGGGCACTGTTGGGGTACTGTGTCAGCGAAACTGTTTCCCATGAGCGTGCGCGTATTTCTGATTGGCTCCCTTCGTGGCAGCCATTTTGTGTATTCGCAGATCAAGTATCCTAAGTCTACTGCCTTTCCAGTTTCTGATGCGTCCGCTCTGAAAGACTGGACTGAAGAAACTTGAGGTCTCCCTCAAGTCCATTTTTGCCACTTCTGGTACTGCCATGCGTGCAGCGTTCGCTGCAGCATGGGTGAACCGGGCCATTGCGGTCTGGACTGAACATCTCACCCTGGCTGTCCATCAGGGTGCTCCTACTTCGGATGAGTTGTGGCTCCTTGCCAACATTTCTGAGTCCCAGCACTATGTTTCTGCTGCATTATTGATGCCATCCATTTGGGGGCAAGGGTTTCGACTATGTGGTTGCCAGACAAGCTGTTTGGCTTAAGATCTGGTCTGCTAATACTGCTTCCAAGAAAGCTTTGTCCTCAAGGCACCTCTTTGTGTGGGCCAGATCTTAAGGATCTGATTAGTGAGTCCACAGGGGTCAAGAGTACCCTTCTGCCTATGGTCCCAAGGAAGAAGACTCCTATCAAGTGTAATCTGCTTTTTCGTTGCTTCCAGACTGAGACACGTCCGGCGAACCAGGTGGTTCCCTCATCTCCGCGTTCCTCCTCCAAGCCCAAACAACAATGGAAGCCCAAGGTCTCTTCCAAGCCTAAGGCTTCTAAGCCTTTTTTGGCATGACTCGCCGAACCCAGGTCCCCACTCGGCTGTGGGCGGCCGTCTGCATCACTACCACAGAGTCTGGGAAGATTCAGTGGCAGACCTGTGGGTTTTGCAGGTCGTGGCGGATGGGTACAGGATCCCTTTCACCTCTCTTCCTCCCTTTCAGTTTTTCCGCTCTCATATGCCCCAGGGCATAGAAGAACGCTGTCTGTTCAATGGCGCTATCCAGGTCCTTCTGGACAAGGATGTTCTGGAACCTATTCCAGTTCGGGACAAAGGTATGGGTTTTTACTCAAACCTTTTTGTGGTCTCCAAGAAGAACGGTGGCTGTCGTCCCATTTTGTATTTGAAGGATCTCAATTCGTTTGTGATCAAGACTCATTATCACCAGGAGTCCCTAAGGATGGTGATTGCTGCTATGTCCCCGGGGGAATTCCTTGACTCTCTGGATCAGTGGTTCTCAATCTTTTTTTGTTTGGGGCACCCCTAACACGTAATCTAGAATATTCGGGGCACCCCTAACATATTTAATGTACTTTATCAAGGACATAATGAAGGTTCCATACATGAATATATAGTTATTATTAGGTCTTACAGTCATAACAACACAATTAAACATAATGTGCATAACAATTTCTATAAATCTTTATTTAAAAGTCCATTTTTGTTAGTCTTCATAGAAAACATGGGGCACCCTAAGTTGATGTCCGTGGCACACCAAAGTGCCACAGCACCCTGGTTGAGAATCACTGCTCTGGATCTTCAGGAGGCGTATCTACACATCGGCATTCATCCAGAGAGTCAGCAGTATCTCAGATTTACCTGCGACCAAGGGCACTTTCAGTTTTCAGCTCTTTCCTTTGGTCTGACTACAACTCCTCAAGTCTTCAACCGTGTCCTGGGAGCCTTATTATCCATTCTCCATTGGGACAGCATCAGAGTTACTCCATACATGGACAACCTGCTTCTGAAAGCCCCTTCTGATGAATTTCATCAGCAGATTCAGGACTGCATTCATGCTCTCACCCATCACGGGTGGATCATCAACATGGACAAGTCCGATCTTGTCCCATCCCAGCATCTGGTCTTCCTGGGCCTTCTCTTCGACATTCAGCAGAGCATGGTGTTTCTCACGGACGAGATGGCTCCACAGATCTCCCACAGGGTTTCTGCTGTCCTGGCTCACGATCCAGTTCCAGCCAAGAAGCTGTCTTCTCTAGCGGGGAAGTTCATTTCCACCATTGAAGTGGTCTCATTTGCCATGGCTCACACCAGGGAACTCCAGAGGTTTGTGATCCAGGTGTACAGGGGTCAGCCAGACCTTCTGAAGATGTCAGTGTCCCTCCCTCTTCATGTGGAACTGAAATTGTTGTGGTGGCTCGACCTCACCAATCTGCTGAAGGGCAAGTCCTTCCTGGTGTCCTTCTGGACTACAGTGACGATGGATGCCAGCCTCACTGGATGGGAAGGGGTCCTAGTTCGCCTGAGTGCTCAAGGTCGTTGGTCTCCGGAGGAGTCTCTCCTTCCCATCAATGTGTTGGAGCTTCGGGCGATATTTCATGGCCTTCGTCATTGGACATCTCAGCTGGAAGACTGTCCAGTCCGGGTACAGTCCGACAACACCACGGCCGTGGCTTATATCAACAAGCAGGGTGGAACAAGAAGTCTTGCCGCTTGGTTAGAGGGCAAGGCAATTTTGTCATGGGCAGCAGAAAATGTTCCTGCCATATCCACATTGCACATTCCTGGTGTAGACAACATCATGGCAGACTTCCTCAGTCGACAGTGGACAGTGGACAGCAGAGAGAGGTAACTGCACCCACAGATGTTTACCCTCATTGTTCAGAAGTGGGGTCTTCCTTGCATCGACCTGATGGCGACAAGACACAACTGGATGGTTCCGATGTTCTGCTCTCGCTGGAGGGATCCTCTTTCTCTAGCGGTGGATGCCATGCCCATTCCTTGGTTATTTCCTCTGACTTACATCTTTCCTCCCCTCCCCATGTTGCACAGGGTGTTACGGAAATTGAGACTGCAGCGCTGTCCAGTCATTCTGATTGCTCCGTACTGGCCTTGACAGGCTTAGATTCTGGAGCTTCTGGATCTGTCAGTGGCGGAGCCATTCTGGCCCCCTTGCCGTCCGGATCTTCTACAGGGTTACCTGTGTAAGGAGGATGTTCATCGTCTAGCTTTGACCACCTTTTTGGTGTTTCACAAAGACAAGGCGGTGCTTCGCACTTCTCAGGAGTTTCTCCCAAAGGTGGTCTCTGAGTTCCACAATTATCAGGAGATTGTGGTACCTTTTTTCTGCCTTGAACCTACCTCTGACAAGGAGAGGGATCTCGACTCGCACTGAGTCCATTAGACAGTCTGACGCGCTGTTAGTCATTACTGAGGGACCCAGGGCAGGGAGACCTGCATCCATCATAACTATTGCATCTTGGATCAAGTCCAGTATTAGTAAGGCTTACGAGCTAAGGAAGAAGCCTTTTTCCTTTTGGGTCATGGCTCATTCTACTAGATCTATTGGGGCTTCTTGGGCTTACAAAAATCAGGCCTCCGCTGATCAGTTGTGCAAGACTGTCATTTGGTCATCTGTGCACACCTTTTCAAAGCACTGCCGTGTTGATGTGCTAGCATCGGCTGACATCAGTTTTGGGAGGAAGATCCTGGAGGCAGTCTTGCCTGTCTAGGATCTTCTTCGGTTCTTTGGTGCTTCCTTCACTGTTGAGCCCTGTTGGCTCTAGTTCAGTGTGCTGTGTGACAGTTCCTGGGGTGGTGGCACCCCTGTTCAGTGTCCGTTGACACTTCATTTGTTTTGTTGGGCTATCCCTGATCTGATGGTTCATATCTGCTCTGGTGACTTTGGGGGCCTTGCGCCTGGTCCTTGCCTTACTTCCCGCCTCTGGGAAACTCAATGGTTAGACATCCCAAAGTTACCAGTAACCTGTATTGGACGACAGAGAAAAGAGGATTTTAGTCTTACCTGTTGAATCCTTTTCTCTTAATCCATATAGGTTTCTGGTCTCCCACCCTGTCAGGGGACCATGCTTAGCTCTCCTGTGGCAGACCGTGGTGGTCCTTTCGGGGTCATGCTCATTGGAGTCGTCTTTCCCTTCTACTATCTATTCAATAGTTAGTGTCTCAAATCTTACTGGAGCTGATTGGCTAGCTGCAGCCAAGGAAGGAAGGTAGGCTCCACCCCCTGCATTCACTTCTAGAATTGTTCCTCCCTACTTAAAGGGGTGGATTGCCTACCTAAAGTTACCAGTAACCTATATGGACTAAGAGAAACAGATTTAACAGGTAAGACTAAAATCCTCTTTTCTGAATATATTAATGAATGTAGCAAACCAGCTGCACCATAGAGGTCAAATAATATCCCCAAATTACCTTTGATTTAAATTGGGCTTTAACCCCTTAAATGCTATAGAAATTTCTGCAAGGCAGTCAATGAGATGGAGACCTTTCTAGTAATAAAAACCCCAATTTAAATCAATGGCAAGTTTTATTTTGCCCTTGTGTTGCAGCTGGTTTACTCCAGAATTACTTAAGTTCTTCTTAGTACATAAGCCTCTTGCTTTTACCACAATGAGTGTACATTGACATATCTGCATATTTATTCCCCCTTTTCGAACCGAATGAAAAAAATACTTGTATGTGCATCAACCATGGTTTAGTTGCAGTGTCTACTATAGCTGGCAGTATTAACCCGTTAAGGACCAGATGACGTGCTATGACCGTCACTGTCCTTATACCCTTAAGGACCGGTGACGGTCATAGCACGTCACATACTTTTTACTTAAAGCATTCTACCGGGAGCGCTGTAAGTAAAAACAGGGCCTAAAATTGACCAATCCAAGACTGGAGCAATCTCTCTTAGGCCCCAAAGCGGCACGCTGGTATACGAAACAGGTCACGTGTACCAGCACATCTGCAAGGATCAAAGCGGTCCTTAAGGGAAGGTAACTTCCCTGGACCGCTGGTCCTTAAGGGGTTAAGAAATAGATAACCGTGAACTATGCCTATAAAATTAAGTGGTTAAGTGGACTTATTATTTATTTTTATTTTTTTTTTTGTCTGTTTTTTTTTTGTTTTGTTTTAAGAAGCTTTATTGAAAACAATAGGGGTACAGGAAAAGAAAAAAGGCAATGGAGGGGGGAAACAAAAAATAAACATGCGTTACAAATTTTGAGATTAATAAAATCAAAAGTATTAAAGTACAATAGCATCTGTCAATATGAATTACAAATAAGTAGAGCGGACTTAGCATACAAAAGTAGAGGACAGAAGTACTATTAGAAAAAGCAGAGCATAAGACTTTCCCAGGGAAGGGATAAGGGATGCAGAAAAAGAGAGAGAGAGAAGACAGGAAAAAAGTATAGAAGTAAGAAGGAAAAAAGAGGTAAGTAATGAAGAGAGAAAAGAGAAGACTGTCAACGCAAGGCCACCAATTCCTCAATGACTAACAGGGTCCAAAGTCTGTGGAGAATCAATTTGCAGAGACTGACAAAATTTCTGCCATAAACACCAAGTCTCCGAGAAAGACACCGCAGCCAAGGATGGTCGTTGTAGAGTGCGTTCTAAAATAAGAATTGAGGATAAACGGGCAAGCCACATGGAAATAGAAGGGATCGTAGTGGACTTCCAGAGAATAGGAATGCATAATTTTGCAGCATGTAGCATAAATTGGAGCATCTGGAAGCAAGGGGGTGGAAGCTGCAGGTCCGAGGGACGGACACCTAAAAAGATCATCTGAGGAGTAAGTAAGAAGTTCTTAGAGCAGCAAGAAGATGCATAACGATTAACATCCTGCCAAAAAGGCTGGAGTAACGGGCATGACCACCAAATATGTATTATTTTTAAGTTTAAAACACCATAGTTGTTGACTTGCACAACCCAAATCCCTCTAAATTCTGAAAGGAGAATTTCAGGTATAGTGGACACAGGGGAGCTGTCTCCTTTATTAGTTGCCCAGTGGTGTCATAAAATGCCTGAAATTCACTATGTTTATAAGGGAAAAGTTCCGCCTTGGGGTTACATATGTGGTGGATTTTTTTCAGAAAAGGGAAGACTATTTTATTAGACCCACATGGTACAGAGGCACTCTCCTATGCTCAAAATATTTTATCTCCATAATAGAAATAAAAATGTGAACAATTTACACAAGTCACCTCATATCACAATGTCATAATTGTACTTCATTATATCAGCCTTAGAGTGCGGTAGCTTCAGATTCCCTCCCCCCTTTATGTAAAGAACAGGAAAGTGGTTTTCTCTTCTGGTGATAAACAAACATTACTCGTTCCCCTCTCCCTCCTTCCACAAAAGCATATGTATTTGCCTGGCATGTTTGGATAGTAGTTTAACATAAGTGGGTTTTTTTTAGGCTTTTAAACAAAAATGTTACATTTAGTCATATTCAGCTGGCAGAAAATATTTGTTTTTCCTCCTACTTTTTTTGCCTGAAGATGTAAGAAATCAAAACTTTGCTACGCTTCATTTCTGTTACTCTATGAATAATTACAGGAGTTTATTGGAGAAGAGTCTGTCTCATGGTTGGCAGATAGCATATGGTGCTTTTGTCTGTGCAGTGCAAGTCTATGTACATTACCTCATTCTGTAGGAAAATGTAATGTTAATGAACTAGGATATGCATATTTGTTCTCTTATAGCTCCAACAATGTATAAAGCCAGGTTATATAGCTCCAGCAATATATAAAACTCTTTACAATAGTCAATGGCAATAATAAGTGCAATAGGTATATAAACAATGAGAGGACTTTTCTTTCCCATCGGGCTTTCAGTGAAAGTGTTACCTATTAGGAAGACTTTATGTACACACTGTAGAAAAGGAGGCCACTACCTCCTAGGATCTGTTCACATAGGTAGTCGCTTATCAAAGCATTAGAATCGCCTTTGTTGTGAGCTTTGTTTTACAGTCAAAGTGAATCATTAACCCTTTAATGACCGTGGATGTGCCAGGACCATTACAACTTTCGGTCCTTTAATGACAAGTGACGGACCTGGCATGTAATGAGTTAAATGATCACAACTCACCTGAAGGTGTGTTGTGATCATACTAGGAGGCTGAAACTGACAACTCCAAGACCGGAGCAGTCCGTTTCAGTCTTTCCCTCAGCGAGCCAGTACATGTGATCTCTCACATGTGCTGGCCCAGCGAATAAAATTGCTCTCTTGCATGTAAAAAAAAAAAGAAATATATGGTCATAAAGCCTTCAGACCAAATTTAGTACATTTTGGTTATCCTCATACAAATGCAAATGGAAATTCTATTGTGTTGTTACCAATATGGGGCCCCAGGGAAGGACATTTATTTGTGCATCTATACATGTTGGTATCTGTGTATACTGGAGGTATGTGTCACAGATTGCCTCTTGGCTCTGTCAGACTGGATGGCTCATAGACACCTCAGACTCAACATGTCAAAAACTGAGCTAATCCTCATTCTGACTAGATTTAGCCCTGTGGTGTATTTCCAGGTGACAGTAAATGGCACTACCATAAATCCCGATTTAGAAGCACTGTGCCTAGGTGTGATAATTGAAACAGCACATTCCTTCTCTTCATACATCCAAGACTCTTATAGTTTACTTATTTATGTTCCACTATCCCTACAGAAATCGAGAACTGCATTCTGCACTTAACCCTTATGTTCTCTGTATGTCTTCCTTTACCACTTTAGAATTTGTCACCCTGTGTTGTCCAAACCCTTAAATTGTAAAGCACTGCGTAAAACTGTGGCATTATATAAACTTATTCATTCATATTTCATACTTTTACACTGCACTTTTGTGAGCTCTTGTCCCTTAAATTGTGACTTTTAGTGTAGATTTCTGAAACCTGTTACTTTTAACAAAATGTCCTTGCTTCTTCATTCTGTGTAGGAAGACCGTTTTCTGATTCGTGAAGGTAGTCTATTTTTCAGGAATTTTATTATTTTATATAGGCATAGAACTGAGGTACTTTTACCTTGTAAACAACTGAATGTGCATTTAAAACACCCTTTTGCACTCCTGTTAATTAGGGGTAAAACTATTAATATTTGGTATTGGTGTACTCTGAATTTCAGGGCTATTAAAAATACATGACTTTCACAACCAACATAAATATTTTTGATACATAGCACATGCTGTTAAAATGTTTTACTTATCACATCATAGCTTGTCGTATGATGCAACATTTAGTTCATGTAATTCACCATGAAAAAGCTGAAATTGTTCTGGGAAAAAAAAGTTAAGTATATATAATTTTTTTTCTTCCATGCATAATTAGAAAATTACCTATGAGAAGCGTACCTAAGCAGATTTATGGAAATAATGCTGCAAATGTGTCCAGGCTGCAAGGTGCAAATAAATTCCCCAAGCAACCAGCACTGAAAGGGTTGTTCCTTATTGTTCACTTGGTTTGCTCCAGATTTATCCACTTTCTCAATATATCCACCTATGTGTATATGTGGTTCTATGGCAACCGGTACATACCTCCCAAGTGTCCCTCTCTATTTGGGACTGACCCTCTTTCAGACCCATTCATTCTGTCCCGATTTCCGATCTTTGCATCCCTCTTTTTAGAACAGCAAAATGTTTGTTTGGTTAGACTTAAGTATATTTGGTCTGTATAAGCAAAATACTTTATACTTTTAAATAAATAGCTGTCAAAAGTTCATGAAGCAAAAATTCTTAAAAATTCTCAGTAATACCCTGCCCACTAGTCACCATTCTAACATCATCATCTATATCAAGTTTTCCTCTTTGGACATTTGTCATGTTGAGAGGTATGTCAGTGGATTTGTGGAAGATTATGGTAATGGTTGCCTGAAACTTTGGCCTAATAAATAAATCTTAATTCTTAGTACACACTAGTATTCCAGTACATTTGGTATTGTTAAACCATCCTTGGATGCTAGAGAGGTCTCAGCACAGTGCAGAGCTAGGCATTGGAGACCTATTTTATCACCCAAGGAATTAAAGGGTTTGGTCATTTGGGTTCCTCCAAGATTTTGTTTGAAACCAAAGGGTTCCACCACAGCAAAACTCTTTGGAACCACAAATTTAGAGCATACTATAAACAGGGACTTCATTTATAAGGTTATCCGTATGCATTGATGTCAGTCTGAGGCAGGGTTATCTAAACATTTACCCCAAGGACCGGACCAGGAGAAGAACAATGGGGAGACATGTAAAGACAAATGTGGATCATTATTAGGGAGAGAAATTGGACCATTAGAATAATTGTGTTGATTTAATGGGTCATGTAAACCCTTAAATTCTAGAGCGATCTCCATTGCATTGCAAATAAATGTCTCTTAGAATATTTGTCCCCTGTGATGCCGTTGGTTTACTCCAGAAATGAGCTACATTTTTACTTCATACATATACCCACTTAATTCCCCCAGAATTGCAACATACTATCTTAAAAATCTGGCCTTCAGCCTTTCATTGCTGACCTACTCATGCATATTCATCATATTCTTAATGTTACAGATGAAGGGGCCCTGGTAAGAGCAGCAAAGCAACTGCGTTTTGTTTTCACCGGTCGGACTCCTGATACAGTCATTATAGAATCTGTGAGTATCTTTTATGTTTAATGGAAAACTATTGGGTTTTTAACTTTCTTAATTGTCCATTAAGTATCATTATTAGTATCTGAATAATCATTTCATAAAGTTTATTGGTTAAAATTATAAATTTTCATGTTAATTTTCACATTCCACGTAGCTGATAAACTAAACGTACAAACTGAGTGTTTGAATCAACTGTAGATGTTGATAAAGTGGATCATATTATGGCTTTTTGTGACCCCCTATGCCTTGAGACCCCCCCCCCACTGCATTTTCTTGTTTACATTTATTGTGAGTGTGCAAGTGCTAATGTGTCAGCTCTCAAATGTTTATGCATGTTATTATGTATGTGTGTGCATGAATGGGCATATGCAGTGTCTGCGAACGTGCATGTGCACTCCTATACTAATGTGTGTGAACAAATGTGTTCAGTTGCGCACCTGTGTGAATGTGCATGCATGTAAACGTATGTTGCTTGCAATTGTGTGTGTGTGCACAAATGTGTGCTCAAATATGCACACTTGTAAATGTGCAGTTGTGTACTTATGTGAATGTGTATGCAGATGTGTGCACATGCACGGCTGCATACAAATGTGAACATGTTTGCATGTGAATCTACATGCAAATTTGTGTGCTTGTACACGTGAATGTGTTAGCACATGCATAATGTGCCTGTAAATGTGTTCACAGGGTAATGCATGTACATGCATATGTGTGTAAATGATTGTTTTGAGCGTGTGTGTGTGTATACACACATGAATGTATTACCATTCAACTGTTTTTGGAATAGAATACCCATCATCCTTTGCTTCAAGACAGTCAAAGATGATAGGAGCTATATTCCAGCAAAATCTGATGAGCCACTGCTTCACCACATCAAACATGTTGTATTAACTCAAAAGGATGTGGGTAATGGTGCAAACCATTTATTCTCCATCTCTATGAACCACCACACAAGTAGTACACATTTAACATCACCAGCCAAACAGGAACTATAGCCGCTCATTATAGCTAGATCTATGTGCAGGGTTGCCCATGCATGACACCTCTAGTTCTAATCTGTCATTTGGCTCAGTCTGTGCCCAGAGAGCAGTAAAGCAGGAGCACATTGCGGAAAAGCCAGCAAGGAAGTATATGATACGTAGGGAATACTGGCAAAAACACACTTTTCATAAGCAATAACTTTGTAACTACAGCAAATAACATTGTTACATACATAGTTTCATAGTAGTTTAGGTTGAAAAAAAGACTTTCATCCATCAAATTCAGCCCTTTTCCTGTTTACCATCATTGATCCAAAAGAAGGCAAAAATAAAAACCCTCATTACAGCAATTTCAAATTCTGCTTTGAATGAGGGGGGGAATTCCTTCTTGATTCCAAATGGAAATTAGATTTCTCCTTGGATCAAGAAGCACTAAATAAATATTAATCCCAATACTAACATACATAGATCCTCTATATTCTGCTCTTTTTTAAAAAAAAAAAAAAAAAAAAAAAAAAAAAAAAAGGATCCAGGCACTCTTTAAAGGCATCTAATGTATTCGATAGTAGCACCTCCTCAGGCAGTGAATTACATACCTTTATTGTCCTTACCATAAAGAATCCCTTCCGCTGTTGTCGACGAAATCTCCTTTCCTCAAATCCCTTGTCCTTTGTAATGTTCTGTTAATGAACAGGTCTTTGGAGAGCCCTTTGTATGGGCCCTGAGCATATTTATATAATGTTTTCAAATCCCCTCTAAGATGCCGTTTCTCTAGTGTGTACAAGTTTTTAAAGAGATAGTAATGTTTCACAATAAAAGCAGTTCCAATTAATCTTCATAGTATTTGGGCCATGGAGAGTGTTATTTCAGTACTGTCAGAGTTGTAGTTCAAGGGTAATTGAATAATAAAGTATCCTCCTTCAGCCCCTTTGAGCTCTGTAGCGGTTTCCAGAAAGTTTCTGTGAACAAGTTTGAAAGCGGGTTTTATTTAAACAGAGATCCGGGGAGGTTACGGTGAGGGCCATTGATGTGTAAAAATAATAAATATATTAATATGTGCAGAAAATAAAGCATTAGGGCCATTTCACTCTGCATACCATGTACTTGAAGAATATTTAAGGTCAAAGGAAAAGATTTCTGTCCCATTAAAGTTGAACTAACATTTTAGGTGAGTTTGAAAGAACTTTCAAAATCTAGGTTATGGTAACCATTTTTTTTGTTTATTTTTTATTTAAAGGGATAGTAATATTTCGTTTTATCTTTATTTTATTATGTAGGCATTAAAAAAACATGAAGAACGATATACGTCTTATCTCTCAGACCTTTATGGTTTAAGAGATATTCACAAGCAAAGTATCCCCCCCCCCCCCCCGTTCAGCCAAATCAGAAGGGAGGTGCCCAGGTAGAGTGCAGAGAGGGACAATCTTCAATTAAGATAAGGGGAAAAGCTGAAAAACTTGTCAAGGGGGGAAGGGCTTTCATTCTTTTCATACAAAGAAGATTGTCCCCTGCTGTTATCTGTCCAGTCTTACAACCAGATTCACATCTGAGAAGAGATGGCTTACACTAGGAAAAAGGGGCGGGAGGGGGATACTTTGCTTGTGAATATCTCTTAAACCATAAAGGTTTGAGAGATAAGACTTATATCATTCTTCATGTCTTTTTAATGCCTACAAAATAAAATAAAGTTAAAACGAAGTATTACTATCCCTTTAATGGCTTCTCTGCTAAGGACATGGACAGCTACGTCCTCTAGACACTTGCAGCGAAATGGAAAATAACCAGAGACTGATTTGCCTATTCACAAGTCTTCAGTCCTCAGTAGCTGCCCTCCGATCGGGATCTTTTGCATAAATTATGTCATAATGCTTGTGTGAGGAATCCTTTATGCACCTTTGGACCACTAGATACTATTTCTTATAGAGCTGAGCAGGGTGGTGGTCTTTAAGATCCCAAATCTGAGTCCCCCCCCTTGCTCCAAATCAGGCCAAAGTACCTTTATTTGAAAGATAGAAAATCCCTCTTTAATGCACCTGTATATTACTTTGTAATTTCCTGACATGTATACGGTGTAAGAGTGCTGATTCCTCCCTCCATTGCAACTACAGTTTTTGGACTATCCTTATTTGAAAGGGGCGAGGATAAAGGTCTGGCTGACTGTCTTTCCAGATTAAGGTGAAGGGAAGGGACCTCTTAGAAAAAAGAAATGGCAAATCATGTGAAACATGCATTTTGACAGACGAAAAAACCTACTTCAACTCTCGATGGTAAAAACCAGATCAATTTGACCAGATGGGATGCATCCAAAGTTATTAAAAGAGCTTTGTAGTGTGCTGGCAAACATTTAAAGTGATAGTAGTGTCTACTTAAAAGCATTGTGTCAAGTCCTCTTTATATAAAAACTAATAATTTGCGCTAGATTTCAGTCTTTACTTTTGTGTAGTTCAAAAGTTATGCAAAGATAACTATCCCCAGCCCTCCCCTTTCTGGCCACCTCCTTCTGAATCTGTAATCGGGTTGCAGCGAGGTGCAAACTTCAGTAAGTAAGTATAAGGGAAATCCTGCCCCCTTTGATGGGGGGGGGGCGGATTTCCCTTTGCATACTGAAGTTTGTCCCTGCTGTAGCCATCCTGACCAGACTGCAGATTCAGCAGTGATGTGGAAGAAAGGGGTGGGCGGTGGATCTTTATCTGTGCATAACTTTTAAACTATGCAAAACGACAGACTTAAATATAGTGCAATCTCTTAGTTTTTATATAAAGAAGACTTGACACAATACATTTAAGTAGGCATTACTAACCCTTTAACATAATTACTCAGTCAGTCACTATTTACAGTAGAATTTCCAGGTTTAAAGTTAAAAGATGTAGTGACGTTTCACAAAAAAAGGTAACAAGGAACAGTCTGACAAATATAGACCAGAAAACCTTACATCATTGATGGGAAAATAATTGCAAACCATGTTAAATGAACAAATTGTTAACTATATGAATTTAAATGGCTTGCAAGATTCTAAATAGCCTGACTTTACAGCAGGGAGATCTTGTCAAACTAACATCATTGTTTTTTTTGACTGGGTAACTAAAATAATAGACCATGTGGGGGGAAGAACAGTAGATATAGCTTATCTAGATTTCAGTAAGACATTTGACAATGTCCATCACTGAAGACTAATTGCAGTGTTTAGGTCTGGATGTAAAAATAGTTGAATGGATAAGGCAATGACTGAGTGACAGGACAGAGGTCTTCAAGGTAAGGTTTGCCTTTTTGCCGATGATATAAAGATCTGCAACAGGGTGGACATTCTTGGGGGAATAAGCCAAATGGCAAATGATTTAGATTAGTTAGATGAATTGACAAGCATGTGGCAGCTACAGTTTAATGTTGTTAAATATAAGAGAATGCACTAAGAAGTACTTATTTCTGATGAGTTAAAGGTAGGGAGGTAATGTAACAAAGAATTGGTGATGCAAGAAGGATGCTGAGTTGTATAGCTAGCTTGAGATTGAGGTAGTTGAATAGCCTACCAGAAGAAGTGGTAGAGGTTAATACAGTGAAGGAATATATGCATGCATGGGATGGCATAAGGTTTTCCTGAACATAAGAAAAGACCAAATATGGTTTGTGGCTTTACAGTAGGAAAAATGGGCAGACTAGATGGGCCAGATGGTGCATATCTGCTGATGAATTCTAGGTTTCAATCAGAAACTGTATTCTGTCTTGAAACATTTGTTTTCAGGAATAGGAACCATTATTTGCCCTGCATAGGTCTTGGTTTGGGCCTGCCGAGCTATGGAGGCTTGGCATGATCTGTTCTTTAGAGGATCCAGGAAGACGTCATGGAAGAAGTTGTCCTCTCCTTGTTAGGTCATTTTCAGGATGTATTCACTTACAATGATGAAGCGGTGCTGGAAATTGCTGAAATCTGTCGCTCTCATAGCCTTGTGGGTAGAAATGCAAATATCTAGTCCCTGAAACTGGATTTTGAGTACTTTTCAAAATGTATAATATGTAGGGTTGTAATTTTGTCTGAAATGTATTTCATTTACTAATTTTTGTAGGAAGACTTACTCATAAAAACCCAAGTTGTAGTGATTTAGAAAGGGGATTTAATTTTAGATTTAGAACCATAAGGATTTGCTAGTGAAATAAAAAAAAAAATGCTACATGACAATTGTTTGTTGTGTTCTCTACTGGAATTTCAAGTAAAAAAAAAATAATAATAAATATATATAATATAAATATATATATTTTTTGCATTCTAAGTAAAATACTTTGCTCATATTGGAGGATATACATAAACCAATAGTATATTTTGAATATGCAGAGTGTACTGAAGAACAAACAAAACAAAAACTGTGTGTAACATTGATGTGTGGTTCACACAAATGCATAAAAAATTGTCGTTTGAACATAAAATTGCAAAAAAGTGTGAAAACATTCTTAACAGTGAAGTGTTTAAAACAACAGTTTTTAATTTAGTTTGAAATTTAGATTTGTTTACATGTCCGCTTTTGCCAATCAGACGGCGGCTGGCGTGCGAACCAGATACCAACATTTCAACTGCTCTCCCTCCCATGGGACATTGTCTGCCAGCCAGTGTAACTTATTTGCGTAAAATAACAACTAAAACTGAATGTCTTATAAACTTATTGGTTTAGATTAAACCAATGACTTGCCAACTTATAGGTTATTTGGAAAGTTGTTTCAAAATCACATATATTGTTATAAGTTGTTGGTTCCACTTTAAGATTTATGTTGGGAAATTGTGTAGCATGACCAGTTATTCTTCTTGGTTTAGTTTTTTAGTCCACTGACAACAATGCTTTTAACCTCAATTTCCCCGATGTCTACATTCTTGGTTAGCTTTCGGTGAGCTCTGACCCTGTTTGTTCAATGAAGGAAAAACAAAGTTACCTTTAGGTCTATTTCAGCAAATAATGTGTTGTGTACAGTCTTGCCTGCAGTAAATCCCAGAATGATCTATGAAATGAATGGTTGGATAAGAGTAAAAAGCTCTTGTTACAGTGGTGTAAGTTATACATTTTGTACTCTTCTGGCTTTATTTGTGCTCAATCAAAGATAGTCCGTGTTCAGGCAAACCGTACACAGTGCATGCATAGCTCTACTGTGTACTAGTATTAATCTTGCAGTGTGATTTTAGAGCCATTTTTTATCTCTTTGGCTACTAGAGACTTCTCCAGCACATTGGGAAGCAATCAGAGCTACAAATAATCACTTGCAACTATTTACTTTGCCACCCCCTTGTGTTCTACATGTACCAAACTTTATTAGACAAACATGTAATTAGTGTTTTTTTTTTTTAATCCTTTATTAAATATTCAAAATATACAAAATTGAAAGAAATATTAATACAGGAGCGTCCATACATACAGAATTGCATACAATATCACAATATGAATGCAAAGAGCTTAGTATGATTCTAGTGTTCTGTCCATGCATATGCTCAGGCATGAGAAAGTAGCAAATAGACAGATGTAATCACTGATGGTAATATAATTTACACCATCAAAGGGTGAGTATCCATAGCCAGCTGTTAAGATATTGGCAATGCAGAAATCCTGTACGTCTTGTGAAACATTTAGTGACAGCGTGTAAGTAAGAACATGCAAAGTAAGAAAAAAAAAAAGTACTGAAAGCGAATAGGAAGAGCGAAATGAGAAAGGGGAGAGAAACCGTAGAGAAATAAAAGTGAAAGTGGCAGGAAAGAGAGGTAAGAAGGGAGATAATTGGGTGACGGGATGATGCGCCGGCCTGGGACTGGGAAAGAAACAAGAGCTGCACGTCTGCATCAGGGACTTCAGCAGGCCTTCCACAGGGGGAAAAGCAAACAAGGTAAGTAAACGTGGAAGAGCATATTAACTCCCATTATTCAGAGGACAAATAGTGGGTCCAATTAGCCCATTCATGTGGGACGTCAAGATTTGAACCCAATGACCTATGCCATAGTCTACGCATATCGTAAATATGGTTCATTTGGTGCTGCCACCACTCGGTCACCGAAGGGGGAGCTAGTGACTTCCATTGAAGCAGGATAAGATACTTTGCAGCGTTAGTCAAATGAAAGTATAGCGGCCTAAGGCCAATAGCATCCATAATTCCAGCCGATAAAGGAAAACCGAAGAGAAGTTGAGAGGGAGAGAAATTGATGTCCACTGCCAAAATGGTTTGAATGATTAACCAATCTTAGGGCAATCCCAAAAGATATGAAATAAAGAGCCCACTGCACACCCACACCTCCAAAGAGGGGTGATAGAACCTAGCTAAAGACTGGGCCGTTCGGTACCACCTAGTATATAACTTATAATTGTACTCTTTAGTAGAAGTGTCTGGCAAATACTTCAAGAGGAGTGACCAGATCACTGTCCATTGGTGGAGATCGAGCTTTAGAGACAAATCCTGCTCCCATTCTAACATGAATGGAGGAATGAAAGGTTGGTGAGACATAAGCAGAAAATGCTACTGTTTTGTCAGGGAGTGGCAGGAAATCAAGGGATTAAGGAACAATGTTTCAAAAGGAGTACAAGGAGCCGATGAGTCAAATCCAGGTAGTAATAGCATCACGAAGTGACGTAGCTGGAAATACTGCCAAAAATGAGAGGCTGGCACACCCTTGACCACCTCCTCAAAGGTCAACAAATGAGATCTTTGCATTAGGTCGCCCAGAGTGTCAAAATTCAGACCGCTCCATGATGATAGCAAGCCTTCCTGGAGGCTGAGTAGGAATGCCGGGTTGCCCAACAAGGGCATCCTCGGTGAAGGAAACAGAAAAAGAGCGAGCAAAGTATTCCAAGAGTGCCAGGAAGACAATAAGTGGCCCAGAACAGGATGGCTGCAGCAGGAAAGGAGTCAGGGTCAAACCAGCAGACACTATGGAAGGCCACTCCAGGCGCAGAATCAGAAAGAAGGGAAACCCATTCCCTAGTCGGGGATCTAGCCAAGTCAGAGAGCTGCGCCAGTGTAGCAGCTTTGTAGTAAGTGTGCAAATCAGAAACACCCAATCCTCCACGTCTCATTGGCATACATAGAATGCGTAAGGGTAACCTGGGATGCTTGCCCTTCCAGATAAAGGAAGAGATTAAGTTCTGTAACGCCCAAATGTAATGAGTGGGAATGTGAATCGAGAGAGCATTAAACAAATACATTTTAGGAAGAAATATAATCTTTGTAAGATTAATGCGGCCTATGCAGGAAACAAATAAGCTGGACCATTTCAATAAATCAGAGAGGACATGTTAGTCTTGGCGAAAGTAGAACATGGGTGTGAAATGTGAACTCCCAGATAGCGAAAGCCCTGAGGTGAACAATGGAAGGGAAAACGGGATTTAAGTGTCTCCAATAAAGTAGGGTCCAGGTTTATGCCCATAGCAGTCGATTTACTCATGTTAATCTTATAGAAGGAAAGTTCACCAAAATTGTCCGAGGCACAGGAAGAGGGGGCAGTGATGTTTTAGAGGAGGAGAGGAGCATAATCAAATCGTCAGCAAAGCAGGCCAATTTAGGCGAGGTGATCCAGGAGATAAGGAAGGGAGTCCTCGAATACAAGTAGTAAGTCTAGCCTCTAACAGAGGTTCAATCGCCAATACGAAGAGGATAGGCAAGAGGGGGCAACCCTGTCTTGTGCCATTCCTAATGTCAAAAACATCTGAAAGAGAGCCATTCAGTTTCACACGGGCGGAAGGTACCACGTAGAGACTCATGATAGAATGGAAAAAAGCTTTCCTAAACCTAAATGATGGAGCAGGTATGAGAGGTATTGCCAGTTGATTCTATCAAAGCCCTTCTCGGCATCAAGGGATAGAAGGATGGCAGGGGTACGCTTCTGTGTTGCCCAGTGCAGAGAAATTACCTTGGTCGTATTGTCTCTAGTTTCCCTACCCGGCACAAAACCAGACTGGTCATGATGGATAATGGAAGCAAGAAAGAATTTAAAGCTATTAGCCATAACCTTAGCAAACAGTTTAACATCTGTATTCAATAATGAGATGGGACGATAGCTGCCACATGAAAGGGGGTCTTTATCAGGTTTCAATAGTACTGTTATATGGGCTTCTAATGACTTCTTGGGAGGGAGGGGTACCATTAGCAATTTGGTTGCAAGTGTAAGCAAATCAAGGAAGCAAAATGTGAGAGAATTTCTTATAATAAGTGACGGTAAACCCATCCGGGCCTGGACTTTTCCCCTTAGGTGTGGACTTAAGAGCAAGAGATAATTCCCCTTCCGTGAAAAGAAGAGCCAGCATCTCTTGTACCTCAGCGAGATAGGGTTCAGTTTAGAATCTTGAAGGAAGCTCTTGATTGGCACCTCTCTGGCCTTGGGAGTGGATATTGCTGAGATGTGCGTATATTATACAGAGTCTGGTAGAAGGACTGGAAAGGTGTGTCAAATTTTACCCAATGTGTTGCGCACCTTAGGAATGTAGTTCATTCTCTGCCTGACTTTGACTAGCGCAGCTAGATGTTTCCCACATTTGTCACTCTTAAGAAATCTTTTGAAACTTAAACCATTGAAAGGACTTAAGCGTTCTACTGCGTAATACAAGGGACAGGGGTGTGCGGGCATCCGAAAGTTCCCTGAAAGTATCCAGGAAAAGAATGGCTTTGTGGATAGCCTCCTGCTCTCGAATTCGCCCCAGAAAGACACTGATTTTCCTCTGATTAAGTTTCCTTTTACAGGAGGCCAGATGAATGAGAAGACCACGGACCACACATTTGTGTGCTTCCCATACTGAAGTAGCAGAAACCTCCGGTGTATAATTTGTTCAAAGTAATCTGTTAAAGTGGAATCCAGGGAGGACGCAGTACTAGAATCACCCAGCAGCCAGTCATTGAGTTTCCAGGGTAATTTACCCTGAGTCATGTGCGGCAAAAGAAGCATAAGAGATACAGGAGCATGATCAGAAAGTGTGATGGATCCAATCTCTGTCTGGTCGGTAGAAAGTCTGATATCCTCTTATATTCAGGGAGACCTTGCCCCTTCTTCCCATGACTCTTCATGCAGGTATACAAACTGTTTAAAGGTAGTGAAAGCTCTCCAACAGGAGTAAAAGCACTAAGGGTAGCTGTAAGTCCGCGGAGCAACAAGTCTGCGTGTCCATCTTGTTTGGGCGTGAGCTCCGCCCCCTGTCATTACAGTCTTTAACCTTTGTCTGCCCAGGTGGTCTTGTGTATGTGTGGAATGCAAACTTGTACAATTCTGATCTCTGGAGCGCCACAGAACAGCAGCTAGCTGCTTATTAATCATTAACACTCGGAGTGCCAGAAGGATGCCCACATATTGCAAATCAATGCGTTCCGCACCCCTCTAGCACTCAAATGGTTAAATGTTACATTTAAAGAAATGCTAACACTTTCTAATAATAACCGCCCCAATAATTTCACTGTAGCCAGAAAATCCTAATCAAAATGAAGACAAGGAGACGTTCATAGGGTTTTTAGGTTTTAAAATAATATGAAATAGTGAGAAATGGTATTTTACTCACATTTAGATGTAGCCACTAGTATATGTCATAGTGACTGTGAGAACGTGTGGGGGATATTTCACTTCGCACTACACAGATTTTCTTCTGATCAGCTGCTCCCTGGGTAATATTCCTCAAAACATAAAGGAGAACAAAGCCAGGAGACCATAAAGAACAGTTGATTTCAGATGCATACAAATCATACATAGCATTATATATAGTAGACCAGTGGTTCTCAACCCGTGCCCTCAGGACCCACTAACAGACCAGGATTTGAGGATTTCCTTGTGAAAGCACAGGTGAATTAATCAGTGTGAATGAGCCTCTGATCAGCACACTTGTACTCTAGCATGGGAATTCCTAAGTCCTGGCCTGTTAGTGGCCACTGAGGGCATGAGATGAGAACCCCTGTAATGGAGACACACTCACATACACTGCTCTTATAAATCCTTATGCTGGTTGCAAGAGGCAATCAGCTCAAATCTAAATGAACTCTCATTGATTGTGTGCTGTGACAAACGGAACATAAAACAAAGAAACTACCACATCACCTTTAAACAAAACAAATTGGTAGTTAAAATGTTTTATAAGTAACAACTTAGTATTAAACCCATATCGCTATATACACATTGACAAATATACTAGCTGATCGCATACTACTAGACAAGATCATGTATATTTTATAATCATATTCATTATAAAGGAAACTTTAAATAATGCAATGTATACAATACAAAGTACATCATAGTGTAAATATATATGAATAATTGTGTAATACAATGGATTAAACTAAACCAATTTTAAAATATTAATTAAATATAATAATTAACTTAGTCTGATAGTGATCAAACAATAAAAATCAATTTGTGAATTAAACTTAAATAAATAATACCACATCTTCCCATATATACAATTTATTTGATCTCCACTTTGAGTTAAATGCATCCATTATTAATTTATTTTTCAGTTTCATATATAAGAAGTTTTTTGATTAACTATACCTGAATGCATCAAAATCTAATGAAAAAGACACAGAAAAATGGGATAATTTATATTGCCTACAATAATAATGAAAATAAAAATATCCAAAAATCTGACAACTTAACCTGGTAAGTCCAGGAAGTCATTCACTATAATGGGGAAAAAAAAACCCTGTCATTATGGGGTTAATACCTAAATGAATAATGAATATTATGTGTATCTAAAAACATAAATGTGTCTGCTACCAGAGCAACGTAGAATATTTTTTTAATTTATTTGCTTATTCTGGTAACATATAGAAAAAGTTTATCTGTGTGAGTAAACAGTTGAAACACAGATTATGAAATATTAATTTAACAGGATAAGATGATCAATAAATAAACCAGCAGATCTATAGTAGGAATGTAGTATATAGCCAAAAGAACTAATGGGATGTAAATAATAACAAACTACATATGAAATAAAAAAGTAAAAAATAATGATAAATAATGATGATTAATACATTGCACTGGGATATATGTAAGAATGTGAAAAAGGCGACTATTTCCAAATAAATCAGGTAAGTGTGGGTAAAATTGTATGCTTACTATGTACTAACCTAAAAGAAAATGTTTGAATAAAATTAATCCTACTAAGTGATGCAGTGAAATCCTATAAGGGATTTATGTGGTATGCCGAAACGGTCAACAATAACATAAAATTACATATTTTGTCAAGTGTATAACCTGTGTGTATCAAGAAATTAATTATTATATATATAGTACTGTGCAAAAATCTTAGGCAGGTGTAAAAAAAATGCTGTAAAGTAAGGTTGCTTTCAACAATAGACATGTTAATAGTTTATATTTATCAATTAATAAAAATGCATAGTGAGTGAACAGAAGAAAAATCTAAATCAAAATATTTGGTGTGTTACTTTAGTAATGCTGACATTGCTCTGTATTCTCAGAAATAATATTATAAATTGTCCTCCTCACACCCCTTTTCAGTATGCCAGGCTGCATCCTCTGAGATCTGAAATCCAGTCGCTACGAGGCACAATCTGCCTTCATTCGGTATAAGGGAAACCTTGCCCCCCCACACCTTGACAAAGGAGGGCAGGTTTTTCCCTTTACTGACAGAGGATTGTCCCACGTTGCGATCCACTTCCAGCTCTGAGGCACAAAGGATGACATAAGTATAAGGGGCGTGAGGGGGACAATTTGCAATATTATTTCTGAGAATATAGAGCAATTTCAGCATTACTAAAGTAACGCACCAAATATTTTGATTTAGATTTTTTCTTCTGTTCACTCAATATGCATTTTTATTAATTGATAAATATAAATTATTAACATGTCTATTTTTGAAAGCAACCTTACTTTACAGCATTTTCTTCACACCTGCCTAAGACTTTTGCACAATACTATATTTTATATATAATAATGAATTTCTTGATACACACAGGTTAAACACTTGACAAAATATGTAATTTTATTTTATCATTGACAGTTTCGGCATACCACATAAATCCCTTATAGGATTTTACTGCATCACTTAGTAGGCTAAATTTTATTCAAACATTTTCTTTTAGGTTAGTACATAGTAAACATACAATTTTACCCACACTTACCTGACTTATTTGGAAATAGTTGCCTTTTCACATTCTTACATATATCCCCGGACAATCTGCATTAATGGATCAGTATTATGCACTACAAGCAAGAATTTCAGCGTTGTTCATACTGAAACATTACTATCCCTTTAAATATAAAGTGGTCCTGCTGGCACTTTCTTAAACATGACATCCAGGACTCATTGACGTTCTCTTGAGCCAAGGTGCAATGGCAAAATTCACACTTGCTATTAGGATATAGTAAAATAAGTTGAGGTTTAGTATTAGATGTTAGTGTTGCTTTAAGTAAGTGACAGATAATCAGATTCACCTCTCTTGCCACATATATGTCACTCAAGTTCATCAAAGGGCTGCACATCATGATAAAAATTCTAAATAGGGTTTGAGAAAAGTAAATTAATTCCTTGGATGCTAGCGGGGTCTTCCAACACATTGCAGAGCAATGCATTTGACATCTGTCTAGAAGCCAAGAGGAACAGTGTAAGTGTAAAGTGGAGTATGCACTGAGGCACTACAAAGAAGATAAGAGGAACAGTGTAAGTGTAAAGTGGTGTATGCACTGAGGCACTAAAAAGAGGATAAGAGGAACAGTGTAAGTGTAAAGTGGTGTATGCACTGAGGCACTACAAAGAGGATGTTCTGTGAAACAAGGGTGTTTTATGGTGTGGTAGAGATACATTTTCTCCTGTTCACTCTTACTAGAGAATTGACTGAGGGCAAAAGGAGAATCATTTGAAGGCTGCATGTGGCCCCTGTGCTGCTTGTTACCTATCACTGCATTTAGTGCTCTAAGGCATTCCAAGACGTGACCAAGTCACTGAAAAAAATATTGTAAAGGCAACTTAACTGACCTGTCAGCAGTAAAATTAAAATTGGACAGTACCAATCCCTGTACATATATGGAGAGGATGATGACTGCATCAATGTGAAATCTTAATTTCCCCCCTATGGTGCAGTTGGATTGCCCCAGAATTGCTCCAGTTCTGCATAGTACATTAGCCTTGTTGGCCCACATGTTCAGAAAAAGAGTTGTTATTCTGGAGCAAACCTACTGCACTATAGGGGAGAATTTAAAATTCCCATTGATTTAAATGGGGATTTGAATTTCTTGAATGCAAAAGAGACCTCTAGCATTCAGGGGTATAAAATCCCCATTTAAATTGATGGGAAGCTTTATTTTTACCCTATAAAGTGGAGGAATTCAGGATTACCCAGAATTCCTCCACTTTTAACATCCTGTTCTCTTTGTGTAACCTTTCATATAATAACCACTTATTTGTTGGCATCAGTGCCTCTTTAAGGGCAATCCCATTAATGGGAAGACTCACTCTGACATGTACAGAACAGACACAGCTCAGAACTTTGCACAGTCCAATTTACAGACATATCCTCCAGTGACAGCTTGAAGCTTTAAAAACAGGGACCATGCTGTCAGGATAATTACTTATTTAATTCAGAGTGATAATGCCTGGGAACAGCTTCCATTTTGAGAAGCTGCCCCAATTTATTTTCTTAGCGTATAAGTTGTGTCAAGACTGGCAAATCCCTGAATGATGATAGGGGACAATGGATCATTAAACTGTAGCCAGCACAATGAAGGTTTGAATCCAATATGTCCATTGAGGTTTTAGAAAAGTATGAAATGTCATCTGGCTGTTAGTCTCTGTAAATAGGTTTAGATCAGTTGGTGCTGGTCTGACTGTGTTCGTGTATAGACCTGGCTTTTTAGCAATTTGAACCTGATATAGCCAAAGCTGCACTGTAGTACTTTAGCACATCTGCTATACTGTGGCTTGGACTACATAGCAATTTATAACTTTATCAAGGGTTCTGTGTACACAGTTCTCTGTAGATCCCAATATGAATATGTTGGATACAACACGTAAACTACAATCTAGTTAAGGCCTCTGTTAGTACTCAAAAATATTACACTTTTTCATGCCAGAGATGTCTCCTTCACAGTGCAATTGAGACATCTCTAGGATCCAAAGAGTTAAATGCAGACAGAGACACATTGTGTCCCTGGGACCATTTGTGGCCTTCGTCATAGTCATTCTGGCTTTTCATGGACCACATGCTAATTCTGAGCTGATCTTTAGCAATGAGACAGACCTTTAAAGGGGGATTATACCAGAGGAATAAGTGGCTCTAAATGTGTTTAATAGAAGGACTTGCAATGGTAGTTCTCCTACAGCCAGCAGTCCAGTAAATATATATACTACTTGTGTTTGTTTTTGTTCTCTTGTAGGCCACCACAACAACTGATAACATCTAGTTCCTGTTGTTGTGCATTCAGGTCTATTGAAGCTTATTGTCTGTTGGGAGGTGTGACCCAGAGGCAGATTTGAATGGAGGTCACTGTATACAGGAAACTGCAACATCAAAATGGCTGGATACTCTAGTCTGTTCTAGTAGTTATACCTATAGTTGACTTATTCTTGGATATGCTTGCAACTTGTTGGACCAGCTATGGATTGCATAAAGTAGTCCAGGTGCAGCCTACCCCGGTCCTCATGAACTTCCAACAATGAATATTTTCAGACTATCCCAGCTGGAGCATAGGTGGACTAAATAGTTTGCCTCTCACTTAAACCTTTTAAAGACCAAAGGGGTGAGCATGGCATAGTGAAGCAATGTGTTGCAAACCTCTCTGATCCTTAAAGGGTTAATTGGGCCACCATTGTTCATTTGGCATTATCTGAAAGCATTCACAGTTGTTAGCTCTTGAGGATTAGGGTTGCCTACCCCTTCAGTAGTCCATACAAGCTCTCAGCTACATCTTCAAAAATGTTGTTCCACTATTTATTTGTATCTGGTCCTAAACAAAGTCTTTTGTTTTTAAATCTGTTCCTTAACAAATTAATTTTGGCCACCTGTGTTAATTAACACTGACACATTTTCACGTGCACCTGTATGATAGCAATGTGTGTACAGATGTGTGGAACAATGACAGTTTTCTATAAAGGAACAGTAAAGTTTTATTGTGAAAAAATACAAACATTGTAGGCTGGGAAATGATCCGTTAAAAAAAAAATATTAAAGTTCAAAAATGTAGTTTATTTTATTTTTTCCCCCAGCACTGGGAATACCCTTGGAATCAAAGGAGTTAATGACATAATTATTGGCATTCCATGTTTTCTCACTATAGTCTCCCATTTTTACAGCTTGGCCAAGAGGAGCGATTTGAGTTGCTAAATGTCCTGGAGTTCACAAGGTAAGAAATAATACTGGCATTTTCAGACTGCTCGTAGTGGGTTTGTGTGAAGATACTGGGTAACAGACTCCTCATTCAAGGCCCCATGTTCAAAAATAAAATGGAGTCTTTTTAGGGAAGACCATTTTAAATAGGGCTTTTACCTTGTTGAATGCTAGAAAGGTCTTCAACACATTGTGTTGCTATACATTGAAGACCGCTAGCTTTCAAGGGGTTAACCCTTTGAGTGCCAGAGGAGTACGCAACGCATTGCTTTGTAATGCGATGCGTACCCCTCTGGCACTCAAAGGGTTAAAGGTCACATTTAAATCAATGGTAATGTGGGGAATGTTTATCCCCCCTATTGTGAAATTGGTTTGAACCAGAATGACTCCATTTTCTTTTGAACTTAGTCTTTAGACTGTTGTCACCAGTGTAGTATAAAAAACTTGATGAATTACATTTTCAGCACTAACACCACCTAATAAAAAACTTAATCTGCACAGAAAATCCTAACTGCCACTATGAAACAATTCTGGTTGGATTGGTTCTTTAAAATTAATCTTTAATTAGTACTGGATTTCACATCAGTGGGGGGCAGACATGACTGTTTTTGCAGGACTCCTGTACTCCGTTCCTCCTATTGAAGTATTGTTATGTATATATATGTGTGTGTGTTTGTGTGTGTATACACACACACACACATACACAATCGATTGGAGCACACACGGGGAATTTTATAAACAAACACATTTTTATTGACCCCTTAATGACCACGGGCCTGGGGATTGCATTTCCCTTCATGACTACTTTAATCACGTTCAGCGAGCCGGCACATGTGACTGATACTGAGTGCTCCGGTCTTAGATCGGTCAGTTTCAGATGACTATAGTGCTTGAAGTGCTCCCTCAGGAGTTCTGTGAGCAAAAACTATGTGACGTGCCAGGGCAGTCATCAGTTCTTTAGAGAGAGGTACCAACAACAGTCCTAGCATGTCGCCGGACACTAAGGGGTTAAAAACGTGTTTCTTAAATTTCCTGTGAGTGCTCCAATCCCTTACATTTATCTTTTTGCCATGGATTCACCAGAGTGTCAATACTTCAGTTTGCTGCGAGTGCCAACATCCTATGTATATGTATGTTTGTGTGCGTATATATTATACTCAAATAAATATATAAACTCTAGCAAGGTATGGGAATATTTATTTAATAATATTTCTCTGTCGTCCAATACAGGTTACTGGTAACTCTGGGTAGACAATCCGCCCCTTTAATTAGGCAGGAACAATTCTAGAATTTAATGCAAGGGGTGGAGCCTACCTTCCCTCCTTGGCTTAGCTAGTCAACCAGCTCCAGTAAGATTTGTTCCTTGGTAAAGACACAGGCAAGAGAACAGTTCTGCTATAGTTTTAGAATTTTTTTTATTTTTCTGTTAGAAATGGAATACCACCATTAGTCTGATTACCATAACTGACAATGCCCTTAAATGTGGCTAGCTCAGTATCCAGGTGCTTTTTGTGGACCTTAAGCCCTGGGGGGAAAATCTTGGGTTCAAGTTCTTTCCTCAGGAGTTGCCCACCGAAGCTGCTTCTTAATATATTGTAGAAGATCTGCAGGAAAGATGAACAAACCTTTGAGTGCTGCAGGTCCACATGTCCCACAGTGCCCCTCAGCACAGGGGTTTATCTGTATGTCTGTTGGGTGTTTTGGAGCAAGTTTATGTGGTAACTTAACCCTTTAGCTGCTGGTTTTGCATCTTTTGGGGGGTTATTGGCACTTTTCCCTTCATAGTTTCAACATTTAAAAAAAAATTGTGTTAAAGTCCTGCTTTACCTCATAGACACAATTTCTCCATTCACTTCTATGGGACTATGCAGTTTGGGACATATCTCTGCAACTGCTCAAGTAGCGACTTCAGGGATGGCTCATTTTAATTGTCTGCCCTTGCTCTGTCATCCGGTTTAATGTTTTAAGTGTGTTGGGGGGCTCAGGGGACTTAGGGCACTGTTGGGGTACTTTTTCTGGGAAAGCTACATTTCCCATGAGCACTTGATTTGCGTGCTTGTTTCTGATTGGCTCCCGCCGCGGCAGCCACACGCAGGGCTTGGACTCGTCTTCTCTCTTCTGCAGATTAACCCTTCACCTGCCAGGTAAGTGTATTATAGCGATTTCTGTGGTGAAAATTTAATCTTGCACACTGTATTTGGGTGATTCCTTATACTTTAAATGTTTTGACACTGTGAGAATGTTTAATCCGTTGGAGCTTGGGGCCAGGCCTAAGACTAAGGACGCTGGGGTCTCTGTGTCCCCTATTGCATGTTCTGATGTCCCTGAGTCTCTCCCAGGAACCTTCAGCCATTCATTAGAGCCAGTTTGGATGCAAGAGTTCAAGGCTGCTACTAGAGACCTTTGGTCTACATTGCAACTCTTTCCATCCCAGTTACAGGAGGTCTTCCACTCATGGCAGACCACTACTTCCGTCAGATCTTCCCTGACGAAACCTCAGGGAGTACCTGATGTATCAGATTCCTCTGAGGAGGAACTCTTGGTGGATTCAAATGTTGAGGATTGTTCTACTGTGGGCTCCTCTGTTTTTTGGGAACCCCTTTGGGACTGATCCTTATCCCTCGGCTGAGGGCCTGATCAGGGCTGTCTTAACCACTCTAAACATTCCCATAGTTCAAGAGGTTTCTTCAGATCCCTCTGATGTTTTTCAGGAGCCTAAGAAGCCCCTTACTTGTTTTCCACCTAACCCCACTCTTGACCACCTTGTGTCTGATGAGTGGAAATCTCCGGACAGGAAACCTTCTGTTTCCAAGAAATTTGACAAGCTTTACCCCTTCTCTGAGGCAGCACTTGCTCAGTGGGTTCATCCCCCAAAGTGGATTCTTCCATCTCCAGGCTATCTAAGTCTACTGCCTAGCCAGTTTCTCATGCGTCCACTCTGAAAGACTGGACCGACAAGAAACTTGAGGTTTCCCTCTAGTCCGTTTTTCCCACTGCTGGTACTGCCATGCGTCCAGAGTTCGCTGCGGCATGTGTAAACTCGGCCATTCCGGTCTGGACTGAACAGCTCACTCTGGCTGTCTGTCAGGGTGCTCCTCCTTCAGATATGTTGCGGCTTCTTGCCAACATTTCTCAGTCCCAGCACTATGTTTCTGCTGCCTTATTTGATGCCTGCCATCCGTCTGGTGGCAAGGGTTTCCACCATGTCTGTGGTTGCCAGATGAGCTCCTTGGCTCAAGATCTGGTCTGTTGACACTGCTTCCAAGAAAGCCTTGCTCTCCTTGCCTTTTCAAGGCACTTCATTGTTTGGGCCAGATCTTAAGGATCTGATTAGTGAGGCCACAGGGGGGTAAAAATACCCTTCTGACTTTGGTCCTCAGGCGTAATCGTTTTTTTCGTTCCTTCCAGACTGAAACAAGTCTGGCGAACCAGGCGGTTTCCTCAGCTCCGCGCGCCTCCTCCAAGCCAAAAATAGCAATGGAAGTCCAAAGTCTCCTCTAAGCCTCAGCTGTGGGTGTCCGTCAGCATCGCTACCACAGCATCTGGGAGGATTCATTGGCGGACCCGTGGGGTTTACAGGTGGTGGCGGAAGGGTACAGTATCCCTTTCGTCTGTCTTCCTCCTTTTAGCTTTTTTCCCCTCTCATACACCCCAGGGTGCAGAGAAACGCCGTCTGTTCAATGGCACTATCCAGGTCCTTTTGGACAAGGATGCTCTGGAGCCTGTTCCAGTTCAGGACAGAGGTTTGGGGTTTTACTCAAACCTTTTTGGTCTCCAAGAAGGACGGCGGTTGTCGTCCCATTTTGGATTTGAAGGATCTCAATTCCTTTGTGATCAGGACTCATTATCACCAGGAGTTCCTAAGGACGGTGATTGCTGCTATGTCCCCGGGGGAATTCCTTGCCTCTCTGGATCTTCAGGACGCGTATCTACACATCGCCATTCATCCAGAGAGCAGGCAATATCTCATATTTCCCTGCGACCAAGGGCACTTTCAGTTTTCAGCTCTTCCAATTGGTCTGACTACAGTTCCTCAGGTCTTCAACAGTGTCCTGGGAGCTTTAGTATCCGTCCTCCATCGGGACGGCATCAGAGTTACGCCATACATGGATGACCTACTTCTGAAAGCCCCAACTGCGGAACTTCTTCATCAGTAGGTTCAGGACTGCATTCATGCTCTCACCCATCACGGGTGGATCATCAACATAGGCAAGTCGGATCTTGTCCTATCCCAGCGTCTGGTCTTCCGGGGCCTTCTCTTCGACACTCAGCCGAGCATGGTGTTTCTTATGGACGAGGTAGCTCACCAGATCGCCCACAGGGTTTCTACTGTTCTTGCTCACCATCTAGTTCCGGCCAAGAAGCTGTCTTCTCTAGTGGGGAAATTCATCTCCACCATAGAAGCAGTCCTATTTGCCATGGCTCACACCAGAGAACTCCAGATGTGCAAGGGTCAGCCAGACCTTCTGAAGACGTCAGTATCCCTCTCTCTTCATGTGGAACTGAGTTTGTCGTGTTGGCACGGCCTCTCCAATGTACTGAAGGACAAGTCCTTCCTGGTATCCTTCTGGACCACGATGACGACGGATGCCAGCCTCTCTAGCTGGGGAGCGGTCCTGGGTTGCCTCAGTGCTCAGGGTCGGTGGTCTCTGGAGGAATCTCTCCTTCCCATAAACGTGTTGGCGCTTCGGGCAATATTTCATGCCCTTCGTCATTGGACACCCCAGCTGAAAGAATGCCCAGGCTGGGTTCAGTCTGACAATGCCACGGCTGTGGCTTACATCAACAAGCAGGGTGGAACAAGAAGTCTCGCCGCTTGTTTAGAGGTCAAGGCTATTTTGTCCTGGGCAGAAGAACACATTCCTGCAATATCCATAGTACATATTCCTGGCTTAGACAACGTCATGGCAGACTT
The DNA here is from genome assembly GCA_037306005.1 of Rhinophrynus dorsalis. Lineage (NCBI taxonomy): Eukaryota > Metazoa > Chordata > Amphibia > Anura > Rhinophrynidae > Rhinophrynus > Rhinophrynus dorsalis. Next base: position 91,485,469 of record CM074718.1, on the reverse strand, counting down.
CCTCAGTGGACACACAGTGGACAACGGAGATTGGTAACTGCACCCAGAGGTGTTCATCCGTATTGTTCAGAAGTGGGGTCTATCTTGCATCGAACTGATGGTGACAAGACACATCCGGAGGGTTCCGACGTTCTGCTCTTGCTGGAGGGATCCTCTAGCTGTAGGTGCCATGTCCATTCTTTGGTTATTTCCTATGGCCTACATCTTTCCTCCCCTCCCCATGTTGCACAGGGTGTTACAGAAATTCAGACTGGAGTGCTGTCCAGTCATTCTCATTGCTCCGTACTGGCATCGACAGGCTTGGTTTCCGGAGCTTCTGGATCTGTCAGTGGCGGAGCCATTGCGGCTCCCTTGCCGTCCGGATCTTCTTCTACAGGGTTACCTGTGGAAGGAGGATGTTCATCGTCTTGCTTTGACGGCTTGGAAATTGAATCCTCAGTATTAAAGAAGAAGGGTTTTTCTTCTGGTGTGGTGGCTACTGTCATTAGTGCCCGCAAACCTGTTTCTTCTAAGGCCTACCATTGTGTCTGGTCGACCTTTCTATCTTGGTGTGCTGATAGGGACCTGTCTCAGGAATTTGATCTGCCTACGGTCCTGGCCTTCTTGCAGGACAGTGTGGATAAGGGCCTCAGATTGAGTTCCCTTAAGGTTCAGACTTCTGCTCTCTCTCTCTTCTTTCAGAGGCGCATTGCCGTTCTTCCTAATGTCAAGGTTTTCTTTCAGGGCGTTGCTCATACTCGTCCAGTTTTCAAGATTCCTGCTCCTCAGTGGGATCTTAACTTGGTTTTGGCCATTCTTCAGCACCCTCCCTTTGAGTCATTGGCTACTATTCCTCTCCACCTGCTGACGTGGATAATGGACTTTCTCGTGGAGATTGTGTCTGTTCGTCGTGTCGCGGAGTTGAATGCTCTGTCTTGTAAACCGCCCGTTTTGGGCGTTTCTCCCGAAGGTGGTCTCTGAGTTCCACATTAATCAGGAGATTGTGGTGCCTTCTTTCTGCCCTGACCCTACCTCTGACAAGGAGAGGGATCTCCACTTAGATGTGGTGCGTTGTCTCAAGTTTTATGTACATCGCACTGAGTCCATCAGACAATCTGATGCGCTGTTCGTCATTCCTGAGGGCCCCAGAGCAGGACGACCTGCATCCAAAGTGACTATTGTGTCCTGAGTCAAGTCCACTATTCGTAAGGCTTACGAGCTGAGGCAGAAGCCTGTTCCCTTTTCGGGTCACGGCTACTAGATCTATTGGGGCTTCTTGGGCTTACAAGAATCAGGCCTCCGCTGATCAGTTGTGCAAGGCTGCCATTTGGTCATCTGTGCACACCTTTTAAAAGCACTACCGTGTTGATGTGCTGGCATCTACTGATGCCAGTTTTGGGAGGATGATCCTGGAGGCAATATTGCCTTTCTAGGATCTTCTTTGGTTCTTTGGTGCTTCCTTCCCTTTTGAGCCCTGTTGCTCTAGTTCAGTGTGCTGCATAACAGTTCCTGGGGTGGTGTTATCTATGTTCAGTGTTCATTGTTTTGTTGGGCTATCTCTGACCTGATGGTTCATATCTGCTCTATTGACTTTGGGGGCCTTGCTCCTGGTCCTTGCCTTACTTCCTGCCTCTGGGAAACTCAATGGTTAGACATCCCAAAAAAAGGGACAGAGAAAAGAGGATTTTAGTCTTACCTGTTAAATCCTTATCTCTTAGTCCATACAGGTTACTGGTCTCCCGCCCTGTCAAGGGACCATGCTTGGCTCTCCTGTGACAGACCGTGGGGGCCCTTTGGGGTCATGCTCACAGGAGTCTTCTTTCCCTTCTACTATCTAGTCAATAGTTAGTGTCTCAAATCTTACTGGAACTGGTAGGCTAGCTGCAGCCAGGGAGGGAAGGTAGGCTCTACCCCTGCATTTACTTCTAGAATTGTTCCTGCCTAGGTAAAGGGGTGGATCGCCTACCCAAAATTACCAGTAACCTGTATGGACTAAGAGAAAAGGATTTAACAGGTAAGACACAAATCCTCTTTTATTACCTACTAAAACAAAATATTTAAATAAGAAGTGTGTATTTGTTATTCATGTTTCTATAAAAGCAAGACATTGGCAACCCATATAATAATGTAAATATGTTTAGAGCTTGGGGAAGTATGATGTGCTGATATAAAGGGATAGTAACCCTCCCCCCCCCCCCCAGAAAACTTGAAGACAAATGCTAGTAATAAGCACAACATACCTAACTCCTTTTTCACTGTCGTCCAATACAGGTTACTGGTAACTCTGGGAGGCGATCCGCCCCTTTAAGTAGGCAGGAACATTTCTCCAAATGTATGCAGGGGGTGGAGCCTCCCCTCCCTCCTTAGCTGCTTCCCAGTCAGCTTCACACAAGAATGATTTGTTCCTGGGTGTGTACACACCAGGTGGAGAACATCTCTCTTCAGTTTTAGTTTTTTTATTATTTTCTGTCAAATATGGAATACCACCATTAGGCGAGTTACCATGACTGACAAATGCCCTCTCCAAAGTGGCTAGCTCAGTGACCAGGGATTTTTCGGTGGACCTTATGCCCTGATGGGGGAACAACTTGGTTTCAAGTACTTCCCTGGGGGATTATCCATTGAGGTAATCCTTTTCTTTGCATGGTGACCTGAAGACAGAAGACCTGCAGAAAGGTGAGCCACCCTTTGAGTGCTGAAGGTCCACTTGTCCCACAGTGTCCCTCTTTGGGCTTGTATTTGGGAGTTCTCATTGCGCACTCCGGCACTCATTGGGTGTTTATATATATATATATATATATATATATATATATATATATATATATATATATATATATATATATATATACTTATTTAATGTATATGAGTGTCTGTGAGTTTTGGAGCAGTCTATGTGGCATTTTAACCCTTTGTCTGCTGGTCTGACACGTTTATTAGGGGTTCTGTTACACTTTCTTTATGGGATAGTGTTTTCTCCTCATGTACATGTGTTCCATATGTGTTTTTAACCTTTTTATATTTGGGGTTAATTATCTTAAATTTTATGTTCCGCGCCTTTAAGGCGCGCTTTTACCGCATAGCCGCCATTGCTCCTTTACTCTCTATGGGCTTACACTGTGTGGGACGTATCTCTGGAATCGCTTCACCTAGCGACTTCAGAGTGGGCTCATTTTGTTTGTCCTCCCTTGCTCTTTCATCCGGTTCAATAGTCAAGTGTGTTGGGGGGCTTCGGGCACTGTACTTTGTGAGAAAAACTACGTTTCCCATGAGCGCTTGTTTCACGCCTTTTTTTCTGATTGTCTCCCGTCGCGGCAGCCATTTTGTGAGTTCTTCTCATCGAGTACACTACGCAGGGACCGGACCTTCTCCTCTCCTCCGCTGATTAACCCTTCGCTTGCCAGATAAGTTTAGTTTTAAACGTTTCTGGAGTGAATCTTTAATCTTTCACACTTTAACTGGGTGATTTCTGTCAGTGGGGTATATCTGACACTGTGAGTATGTCTACTCCGCTGATGCTTGGGACTAAACCTAAGACTAAGGAGGCTGGGGCATCAGTTTCCCCCATTGCGCATTGCTCCTCCTGTCATTCAGGGCTGCCTAGGGAATTCTCTGGTCATTTATGCCCAGCATGCTCAGAAGGTCCTGACAGCAACCCAGGGCCTTCCAGCCATGCTATAGAGCCAGCTTGGGTGAAAGAGAGTTCAAGGCTGCAACTAGGGACCTCAGGTCCACTCTTCAACTCTTTCCCTCTCAGGTACAGAGAGCACTGCAGGTATGGCAGGCTCCCTCTACCATCAGGACCTCCCTGCCTAAACCACAGGGGGCCCCTGACGTGTCTGATTCCTCTGAGGCAGAATTGTTGCTAGATTCTGATATTGAGGATGGTACAGTTATTGAGTCTGCCAGGTCTGTTGGAGACCCCTTTGAATGTGACCCTGAATTTTCTGCTGAGGGCCTAATTAGGGCCGTTCTGTCCACCCTCAATCTTCCCTTGAGTCAAGAGGTTCCCTCTGACCCAACTGATGTCTTTCAGAAACCGGCAAAAGCTGTTACTTGTTTTCCTCCTAACCCTACTCTGGAACGTTTGGTTTCTGATGCTTGGAAAAATCCTGATAAGTCCTCTTCAGTCTCAAAAAAGTTTGCTAAAGTTTTCTGAGGCTGAACTGGCAAAATGGGTTCATCCTCCCAAGGTGGATGCTCCTGTGTCTAGACTATCTAAATCAACCGCTTTGCCTGTTTCTGATGCTTCTGCTTTGCAGGACTGGACGGATAAAAAGTCGGCGGTTTGCCTCAAGTCTATTTTTGCGTCCATTGTCACAGCCATGTGCCCGGCTTTTGCTGTGGCGTGGGTTAACCGGGCCATTGCGGTCTGGACCAAGCAACTCACCAAGGCGGTCCGTCAGGACGCGCCGGTTTCAGAGCAGTTGCACTTGCTTGCCAATATTTCTGAAGCGCAGAACTATGTTTCTGATGCTGCCTTTGATGCTGTCCGCATGATGAGTAGGGCCTCCACTTCTTCTGTGGTGGCCAGGCATGCGCTTTGGCTTAAGATTTGGTCCGCTGACACTGCATCCAAGAAGGTTTTGCTTTCCTTGCCCTTCCAGGGTACTTCCTTGTTTGGTTCTGAGCTCAAGGAACTAATCAGCAAGGCTACTGGGGGTAAGAGTACCTTTTTGCCTTTGGTCTTCAAGAAAAAGTTGCCGGCTAAGCGTTACCAGTCCTTTTGTTCCTTTCAGGTAGAGGCGCTTTCGTCCTCCAAGACAGTTCCGTCCAATCCTCGTACCTCCTCCAAGCCCAAGCAGTCCTGGAAGCCCAAGGTTGCCTCCAAGTCCAAGACTTCAAAACCTGCTTCGGCATGACTCACCGAACCCGGGTCTGCACCATGCCGTGGGTGGACGCCTCCACCTCTTTCGCAGGGTTTGGGAGGAATCTTTGTCGTTCCCATGGGTTTTACAGGTGGTCTCAGAAGGATACAGGATCCCTTTCTTTTCTCTTCCTCCCCTTCGTTTTCATCTCACTTGTTCTCCGCAGGATGCAGAGAAACTGCGGTTGTTTGGCGGCGCTATTCAGGATCTTTTGGACAAAGAGGTCCTGGAGCCAGTGCTTCCTATGGACATGGGTTCAGGGTTTTACTCCAACCTTTTCGTGGTATCCAAGAAGAATGGTAGGGGCCGTCCTATTTTGGATCTCAAGGATCTCAATTCCTTTGTAGTGAAGTCTCCCTATCGTCAGGAATCTCTGCGCACTGTAATTGCCGCCATGTCTCCGGGGGAGTTTCTAGATTCTCTGGATCTGCAGGATGCGTATCTGCACATTCCCATTCATCCAGCGAGCAGGCAGTATCTGAGGTTTGCCTGCGCCAGGGGTCATTTTCAGTTCTCAGCTCTCCCATTTGGGCTGACAACTGCTCCCCAGGTTTTCCAAAGAGTTCTGGGAGTGTTGATTTCCGTCCTCCATCGGGATGGAGTGAGAGTGACTCCATACATGGACGACTTGCTTTTGAAGGCAGAGTCTGCGGATCTTCTTCACCGGCAGGTTCAGACCTGCATTCAGGCCCTCACTCGCCACGGTTGGATAGTGAACTTGGACAAGTCAGGCTTGTCTCCATCTCAGCGTCTCATCTTCCTGGGTCTACTTTTCGACACTCAGAAGGGCATGGTGTTCCTGCCGGAGGAAGTAGTGCATCAGATTGCTCAGCGAGTATCGAGGATCCTGGCTTTCGGGTGGATTCCAGTACCGAAGTTGCTTTCCCTGGTGGGGAAGTTCATCTCCATGATAGAGGCGGTGCCATTTGCGATGGCACACACCAGGGAACTTCAGAGGTTTGTGATCCAGACGTGCAGGGATCGTCCAGATCATCAGAGGTTGTCAGTATCTCTTCCTCCTCATGTAGAACTGAGCTTGGAATGGTGGTTGGACCTTTCCCATCTCTTGAAGGGGAGACCTTTTCGGATACCCTACTGGACCACGGTCACGATGGACGCCAGTCTGTCGGCTGGGGTGCTGTCTTGGGCCGCATCAGCGCTCAGGGGAAGTGGTCTTTGGAGGAGTCCCTTCTCTCCATCAACATCCTGGAACTTCAGGCGATTTTCCATGCTCTACGCCATTGGGAATCCCAGCTGGAGGACTGTCTGGTCAGAGTGGAATCCGACAACGCCATCGCCATGGCTTACATCAACAGACAGGGCGGGACAAGAAGTCTCGCCGTGTGGCTAGAGGTAAAGGCCATTCTGTCCTGGGCGGAGGTTCATGTGCCCGCTATTTCTGCGGTGCACATTCCAGGCGTAGACAACGTCATGGCAGATTTTCTCAGTTGTCACACAGTCGACAGCGGAGAGTGGGAGCTCCATCCAGAGGTGTTCCAGCTTCTAACCCAGATGTGGGGTGTACCTTTGGTGGATCTGATGGCAACCAGACACAACAGGAAGGTTCCGACGTTCTGCTCCAGGTGGAGGGACTCGCTGGCTCTGGCGGTCGACACCATGTCGATTCCTTGGGCGTTTTCCCTGGCTTACATCTTTCCCCCTCTTCCAATGTTGATCAGGGTGATCCAGAAGCTGAAGGTGGAGCGTTGTCCGGTCATCCTCATCGCTCCAAATTGGCCTCGTCAGTCTTGGTATCTGGACCTTCTGGCTCTGTCGGTGGCAGAGCCCTTTCCTCTTCCCTCTCGTCCAGATCTTCTGATACAGGGTTATCTGTGGAAGGAGGATGTTCATCGTCTCCATTTGATGGCCTGGAGGTTGAATCCTCTATTTTGAAGAAAAAGGGGTTTTCTTCTGCTGTGGTTTCTACCATGCTCCGTGATCGTAAGCCGGTTTCTTCCAAGATCTATCACCGGGTCTGGTCGACCTTTCTCTCTTGGTGTGCTGACAGGAACCTGTCTCACGATTTTCATCTTCCTACTGTCCTGGCCTTTCTGCAGGACGGTGTGGATAAAGGACTCAGCCTGAGTTCCCTTAAGGTTCAGACTTCGGCGCTTTCTGTTTTCTTTCAGGAACGCATCGCTGTTCTTCCTGATGTCAAGATCTTCTTTCAGGGCGTTGCTCATGTGCGTCCTGCTTTTCGGAGTCCGGCTCCCCAGTGGGATCTAAATCTGGTCTTGGGAGTTCTCCAGCGTCCTCCCTTTGAGTCCTTAGCTACTATTCCTTTACGCCTTTTGTCATGGAAGATGGCTTTTCTTCTGGCTATTGTGTCTGTCCGCCGGGTGGTGGAGTTACAAGCTCTCTCCTGTAAACCATCCTATTTGGTGTTTCACAAGGACAAGGCGGTTCTTCGTACTTCCAAGGAGTTCTTACCTAAAGTGGTTTCCGAGTTCCACATTAATCAGGAGATTGTGGTGCCCTCTTTCTGCCCTAACCCCTCTTCCGATAAGGAGAGGGATCTCCATTTGTTGAATGTTGTGCGTTGTCTCAAGTTCTATGTGCATCGCACGGAATCCATCAGGAAGTCTGACGCTCTGTTCGTCATTCCGGAGGGTCCTAGGGCTGGGAGACCAGCATCCAAAGTGACTATTGCATCTTGGATTAAGTCTGCCATTCGTAAGGCGTACGAATTGAGGAACAAGCATGTTCCCTTTAGGTTACGGCCCATTCTACCAGGTCCATTGGGGCCTCGGGCCTACAAAAATCAAGCGTCTGCTGATCAGCTGTGCCGGGCGGCCACTTGGTCCTCTGTGCACACCTTCTTGAAGCACTACCGTGTGGATGTGCTGGCCTCGGCTGATGCCAGCTTTGGGAGGATGGTCCTGGAGGCAGTTTTGCCTGTCTAGGATCTTCTTCTTCTGAGTTTCTTAGTGCTTCCTTACTGTTGAGCCCTGTTGGCTCTAGTTTAGTGTGCTGTGTAACAGTTCCTGGGGTCTGTTTTTACCCCTAGTTGGTGTCCGTTGACACTTCTGTTTTGTTGGGATCTCTGTCCGGTAGGTTCATAGAGGTCCTGGTGACTTTGGGGGCCTTGCGCCTGGTCCTTGCCTCTTTCCCGCCTCAGGGTAACTCAATGGTTGGACATCCCAGAGTTACCAGTAACCTGTATTGGACGACAGTGAAAAGAGGATTTTAGTCTTACCTGTTAAATCCTTTTCACTTAGTCCATACAGGTTACTGGTCTCCCACCCTGTCAAGAGACCATGCTTGGCTCTCCTGTGGCAATTTGTGGGAGTCCTTCGGGGCATGCTCACAGGAGTGTTCTTCTTCTCTCCCTTTTCTGGTCAGTTGGTAGGGTCACAAATCATTCTGGTGTTAAGCTGACTGGGAAGCAGCTAAGGAGGGAGGGGAGGCTCCACCCCCCTGCATACATTTGTAGAAATGTTCCTGCCTACTTAAAGGGGCAGATCGCCTCCCAGAGTTACCAGTAACCTGTATGGACTAAGTGAAAAGGATTTAACAGGTAAGACTAAAATCCTCTTATCCCCATCTCTCAAACAGTTATGGTTTGAGAGATGTAAGAGAAGAAAGACCTCCGCTCCCTCCCCTTTCTGCCTGACGAGCTGTAAAGCTGTCAGTGGCAGAATCTGGTCGATCGACTTACGGAGATTAATTATACAGAGATTTGCAGTAGTATTAGTAGTATATTTTATAGACTGTTTCACAAGTGAACTAATGCCAGTGCCAGTTTGTACTTCATATTTGCATTTGTACAAAACAATAGACTTTTAAGTATTAACCCTTTAAAAATCAGAGGTGTTAGCACATATATGGAAAAGCAATATGTTGCACTCCCACATTCATCCTTGGAATGTTAATATTCAGTGGCCCTTATTCATCAAGCTATACATAGGTGAAGATATGGAGACCTCTAGCATCATTCAGGGGGTTTTATTGAGAATTTGCAGAGTATTTCTCTTCTATAGTTTATTTGGTTTACTCCAAATTGCACACCCTTTAGCTTTATGGGCCACTAGACCTTATTTAGCAAATTATACGAGTATAATTCTGGAGAAAACCAACTGCACCATAAAGGGTGGGATAAATATTCCACTAAGTCTCATTGACTTAAAAGTAATTCTAGCAATCTAGGTGTTAAAAGCCCAGTTTAAATTGGAATTTTCATTTTTCCTTATATTTGCACCTATTTAGGTTAATTAATAAGGCCCACATTGTTGTATTATTTTAGGTATTACACCCACAAGTGTATTTATTAATGTTCCTTTAGGCTTACCATGTGATACTAATCACATAGTTAATTCATACAGAAGTTAAATATATATATATGTTCTATTTGCTAAATATCTTAACTTGGTGTACAAATCATCCCTGCATAGTAGCAGTCAAGCAGTATGGCTGGGTGCAGTCAGTTGAAAGCTTTGCAGTATTTCTGATATTGAGTCAGAGAATCCACAGTACAAACTGATCTTATGGTGAAGGCATAAAAGTGTGAATGATTACACTGGAACATTGATCAAGTAAATATGATTATTTCTTCTACATATATCCGTTTGTGAGGTGGTTTTCTCTATATTAGGTGTGGGCAACCTACTGTACTCCAGCTGTTGTTGGACTACAGTTTTCCTCAAACCAACTGTTAAGTGTACTCCAACAAGAGCTAGAGACAGAAGGTTGCCTATCCTTGCTGTACGCTATACAGTATTTAACACATGTGGTGTTATTTCTCATAATTAAGTTTGTATCTGTTTTATACGAACACCTTGTTAAGGTGAACAGCCCAGCACTGAGAGCTAAACTGGACTGTTTATGCAGATCTGAACTGGAACAGCAGCTACACCATGCAATTCAGCCCAGTTTGAAAGACTTAAGGGACATTTATAAAAGTGGAGTTATGTGAATTCCATTGTTAATATGGCGTTAAAAATTAATTTAGTATTTATAAAAATTATAACGCCTTTAGAGAGCATAACGCCATGAAGTTGCTTTTTTGAAGTGGCGTTCAGAATTGTAAGAAAAGCAGCGTTGCGAATTTATAAAGAAATGTCGCTCTTTGCAACATTTTAGAGACAGTTTTCCCCACAATATTAACGCCAATGTCTGACCTGTTCTTATTTCTGGAGCAGTTAGTCCATAATTGTGAAACAGTAGTATGGATTAAAAAATCGTAAGAAACCCGCGCTATTATGCCACATTTATAAACATTATTATGCGTTATAATTATCAACTATAATAATAAGGAATAGAGGCAGTTCAAGAATACTTCAGGAATAACGGACAAGAACACTTTTTATAAATGTCCCCCTTAATGCTTTTGGTCCTGGGTTTCTCACCTTTGCTTACATGAGAAGGAAAATGGATCACAAGGCTCCCTTCATTGTGCTCTTTTGAAGTTTGAATAACGTAACATTTTTGTTTCAGTAATCGTAAACGAATGTCTGTGATAGTTCGAAATTCAGCAGGGAAGCTGAGACTTTACTGCAAAGGGGCTGTAAGTAATTTATAGACTATTATAAGTGTGACTTTTCCCTGTGTCACTTCTACATTCTAACAGCATTGCTTGTGTTCAGGTTTAAAGTTGGCCTGTCATGCTCAGACACGCTTAGTTTCTTTTAAAGCTAATTAAAATGTGCTTCATGTTGTGCTAGCTATTTTTTATGTTTTAAGAAAAAAAAATCTGTTGTGAAATTAACCTTTGTTTTGGTATCACTTTGTACTAATTCCCTGGACAGTATTTTAATTACTTCTCTTCAAGACTAAACTTCCCACTTGCTCTGCTATTAGAAATGCCACCAGGGTGTGGGCTCTGCCTAGTTGCATTCATAGCCCACTGTGTGTGGTAGTTTTGTCCCAGCACATAAACTAATTAGCATAAAGTGCCACACTTTGTCACCAGCAAATAGTTTTGTTTTTTTTTGTTTTTTTTATACAAAAGGCTAGTACAGCATACTGGCAGTTTTTAATTGTCTTAACTAAAACTAACTAAACTTAAATTGACATTTTTTAGGTAATACACTGGTCATTCTGAAAACACTGATATTTTTGCAGACGCTGTTGCTCATCTCTGACCACATTCCACCCTTTGTGCCAGAGTGGTGTGTCCAGTGCTTTCTAGAACAAATAGATCCACACACCCCTAATATGGTATCCTTTTAAAAAGTTGCACGCAAAACATTATGTGACATAAGGGCGAACTAACCATGTCCTCATGATCAAAAGGGCCACACGAGAATCTCGCCCTGCATGAAAGCGCAAATTCTCATGTCACCAGATGAAACGTCGCATGACAGCCTGATAACTTACATTTCACTGTCATCCAATACAGGTCACTGGTACTCTGTGAGGCGATCCGCCCCTTTAATAGGCAGGAACAATTATGCAAATGATTGCAGGGGGCGGAGCCTCCCCTCCTACTTAAGCTGCCTTCAGGCCAGAGCCACCAGATTGATTTGTTCCTGTGTGCTTTGCACACCAGGTGGAGAACATCTATACATTCAACTTAGTATTTTATTATTTTTATGCAAATATGGAATACCACCATTAGGAGGGTGACCATGGCTGTGAATTGCCCTCTTTAAAGTGGCTAGTGCAGCTTCCAGGGATTTTCTGTGGACCTTTTGCCCTGAAGAGGGAACAGCTTGAGTCAAGCAGCTTCCCTGCTGGGGAATTTACCTCTGGTCTATTCCTACTTCATCATGGTCACCTGAAGACAGAAGTCCTGCAGAAAGGTGAGCCACCCCTTGAGTGCTGAAGGTCCACTTGTCCCCACAGTGTCCCTTTGATGGGCTTGTATTTGGGAGTTTGCATTGCACTCCAGCACTCATAGGGTGTTTTTATTTGCATTTATCATGTTTATGCAATTTCTGTGGTATTCTCTGGGTTTTGGAGCTTTGGGTATAGTTTTATTTATGTTTCTCATGTATTGGATAACTGTTTAGCACTTTTTAAAGTTCAGTGGGACTTTATTGTAATTTAGTGTTCCGCGCCTTTAAGCGCGCCTTTTCCCGCTTAGACGCCATTGCTCCTTTACTCTCTATGGGATTTCACAGTGTGGGACATATCTCTGGAACCGTTTGTCACAGCAACTTCAGAGATGGCTCATTTTATTTCTATGCTCCTGCTCTATCATCCGGTGTCTGTTTTCAGGGTGTGGGGAGTTCAGGGGGGCTTCGGGCACTGTTTAGGGTACTTCTGAGAGAAAACTACATTTCCCATGAGCGCCCGGTTCGCGCTCGTTTCTGATTGGCTGACCTGACGGCCGCCATTTTGTGGTGTTATTTCTCAGCGAGTATACTACGCAGGGACCGAGCCTTCTCTCCTCTCAACAGATTAACCCTTCACTGGCCAGATAAGTCCGTTTTTAGGCATTTCTGGGGTGAAACTTTAATCTTTCACACTTTTACTGGGTGATATTTGTTAAGTGGTGTATATTGACGCTGTGAGCATGTCTACTCCACTGGAGCCAGGGGCTAGACCTAAGACTAAGGAGGCTGGGGTGTCTGTTCCCCCCATTGCGCTTTGCTCCTCTTGTCACTCTGGGCTGCCTAGAGATTGTTCTGGTAATTTATGCCCTAAATGCACTGATTGTCATTATAGCAACCCTGGGCTTCCCAGCCATGCTATTGAGCCAACTTGGGTGAAAGAGTTTAAAGCTGCCACTAGGGATCTCAGATCCACTCTCCAACTCTTTCCCTCTCAGGTACAGGGGGCTCTCCAGGTTTGGCAGACCCCCTCTACTATCAGGACTTCCCTGCCTAAGCCACAGGGGGCTCCTGATGTGTCTGATTCTTCTGATGAAGAATTATTACAGGATTCTGATGCTGAGGAAGGCACTATTATTGAGTCTAACAGGTCCATTGGGGACCCTTATGAATGCGACCCTGAAGTTTCTGCTGAGGGTTTGATTAGAGCGGTGTTAACTACGCTCAACCTTCCTCTGACTCAGGAATCTACTCATGATCCAACTGACGTTTTCCAAAAACCATCTAAGGCGGTTGTATGTTTTCCAACTAACCCTACCCTTGCCCGTCTAGTCTCTGAGGCGTGGAGGAATCCTGACAAATCCTCCTCAGTGTCCAAAAAGTTTGCTAAACTTTACCCTTTTCCTGAGACTGAACTGGCAAAATGGGTTCATCCTCCCAAAGTGGATGCTCCTGTTTCCAGGCTATCCAAATCTACTGCTTTAGCTGTCTCTGATGCCTCTGCCCTGCAGGATTGAATGGACAAAAAGCTTGAACTTTCTCTTAAATCTATTTTTGCCTCCATTGGCACTGCCATGCGTCCAACCTTTGCAGTGGCGTGGGTTAATAGAGCTATTGCGGCCTGGACTGAACGACTGATTGAGGCAGTCCGCCAGGATGCACCAGTATCTGAGCAGTTGCAGCTCCTTGCTAATATTACTGAAGCACAAAATTATGTTGCTGATGCTGCCTTTGATGCTGTGCGCATGATGGCGAGGGCCTCCACTTCATCTGTGGTGGCTAGACGTGCCCTTTGGCTGAAAATTTGGTCTGCTGATACAGCCTCTAAGAAGGCCTTGCTTTCCTTGCCCTTTCAGGGGAACTTGCTATTTGGTTCTGAACTCAAAGAAATGATCAGCGAGGCTACTGGCGGTAAAAGTACTCTTCTACCCTCAGTCTTCAAGAAAAAGTTTCCAGCCAAACGCAACCGGTCCTTTCGTTCCTTTCAGACTGAGACACGCTCCACGTCCCAGACGGGGTCGTCCTCTACGCGTCCCTCCTCCAAGCCCAAGCAGTCCTGGAAGCCCAAAGTTGCCCCCAAGGCCAAGACCTCCAAGACTGCTTCGGCATGACTCACCGAACCCGGGTCCGCATCCGGCAGTAGGTGGACATCTCCGCATCTTTCGCCGGACTTGGGAGGAGTCTGTGACGGACCCATGGGTTATTCAGGTAGTGTCAGAGGGATACAGGATCCCTTTCTCTTCCCTTCCTCCTTTTCGGTTCCATTTTACTCGTCCTTCTCAGGAACCTACAAAAAGACATCTGTTCGACGACGCTATTCAGGATCTCTTGGACAAAGAGGTCCTGGAATTGGTTCCTCCAGAGGACACAGGTTCAGGATTTTATTCCAACCTGTTCGTGGTGGCCAAAAAAGGACGGAGGTGCTCGTCCCATTTTGGATCTCAAAGATCTCAATTCCTATGTTGTGAGTTCCCACTTCCGCCAGGAGTCCCTGCGCTCTGTGATTGCAGCAATGTCTCCAGGGGAGTTTCTTGCTTCCCTGGACCTTCAGGATGCATATCTTCACATCCCTATTCATCCAGAGAGCAGGCGGTATCTCAGGATTGCCTGCCACAGGGGACACTTTCAGTTTTCAGCTCTTCCCTTTGGACTGTCTTCGGCCCCTCTGGTCTTTCAGAGGGTGTTGGGTTCTTTGATAGCTGTACTTCATCAAGAAGGTGTCAGGGTGACCCCCTACATGGACGATCTCCTCCTGAAAGCCTCCTCAGCGGAGCTTCTCCACCAACAACTGCAGCTGTGTATACACACTCTGAACCGTCACGGCTGGATCCTGAATCTGGACAAGTCAGACTTGGTCCCATCTCAGAGGCTCCTTTTCCTGGGTCTCCTGTTCGACACTCGCCAATGCCTGGTGTTTCTGCCAGAGGAAGTTGCTCATCAGATAGCCATCCGAGTAGCCGGGATCCTGGAGCTGGACAGAGTTCCAGTACCCAAGTTGACATCTCTGGTGGGGAAGTTCATTTCCACGATCGAAGCGGTACCATTTGCCATGGCCCACTCCAGGGAACTTCAGAGATTTGTGATCCAGACGAGCAAGAATCATCCAGATCATCAGCATCTGTCAGTCTCTCTACCTCCTCATGTCGAATCGAGTCTGCACTGGTGGTTGGATCTCTCATCTCCTGAAAGGGAGATCCTTTCAAGTTCCCTATTGGACCACGCTCACAACGGATGCCAGCCTCCGGGGATGGGGTGCTGTCTTGGGTCGTTTCAGTGCTCAGGGGGACTGGAGGAATCTCTTCTCTCCATCAATGTTCTGGAACTGCGTGCCATCCGGCTTGCCCTGAGGCACTGGGAATCTCAACTGGAAGGTTGCCCAGTCAGAGTAGAGTCCGACAACTCCACCGCAGTGGCCTACATCAACAGGCAAGGCGGCACAAGAAGTTGCACCACCTGGTTGGAGGTCAAGGATATTTTATCTTGGGCAGAAGATCACGTCCCTGTCATTTCTGCAGTTCACATTCCAGGCGTAGACAACGTCATGGCAGACTTTCTCAGTCGTCACACAGTCGACAGCGGAGAATGGGCTCTTCATCCAGAGGTGTTTCACCTAATCACCCAGAGGTGGGGGGTACCTGCAGTGGACCTGATGGCTACCAGACACAACAGGAAGGTACCGGCGTTTTGCTCCCGGCGGAGGGACTCTCTTGCTCTAGCAGTGGATGCCTTGTCAATCCCTTGGGATTTTCCTCTGGCTTACATCTTCCCTCCTCTTCCTCTATTGATCAGAGTCATCCAGAAGCTGAAGCTGGAGCGCTGTCCTGTCATCCTGATCGCTCCAAACTGGCCTCGCCAGTCCTGGTATCCGGAGTTGATGGCCATGTCAGTGGCGGAACCGTTTCCACTTCCTGCCCGTCCGGATCTACTTCTTCAAGGATATCTGTGGAAGGAGGATGTTCAGCATCTCCATTTGATGGCATGGCGGTTGAATCCTCGATTCTAGAGAAGAAAGGATTTTCTCCTTCAGTGGTGTCGACGATGCTTAGTGCTCGTAAGCCTGTGTCCTCCAAGATCTATCATCGTACCTGGGCCACTTTTGTAGCTTGGTGTACTGATCGGAAGATGTCCCTAGAATTTCATCTTCCCACTGTCCTGGCCTTTTTACAGGATGGTGTTGAGAAAGGGCTCGGTCTGAGTTCCCTCAAAGTCCAGACTTCTGCTTTGTCTGTGTTTTTCCAGGAAAGGATTGCTATCCTTCCTGATGTCAAAGTTTTCTTCCAAGGCGTGACTCATGTTCGGCCTGCCTTCAAGAGTCCTACTCCCCAGTGGGACCTCAATTTGGTGCTGGGAGTTCTCCAGCGACCCCCGTTTGAATCCTTGGCTTCCATTCCATTACGTCTCTTGACTTGGAAGATGGCCTTTCTGTTGGCTATTGTTTCAGTTCGCCGGGTAGCAGAGTTACAAGCTCTGTCTTGTAAACCTCCTTACCTGGTGTTCCACAAGGATAAGGCTGTGCTTCGCACTACCAAGGAATTCTTACCCAAGGTTGTGTCTGAGTTTCACATCAATCAGGAGATTGTGGTTCCCTCTTTCTGCCCTAATCCTTCATCTGACAAGGAACAAGATCTCCATTTGTTGGATGTGGTGCGTTGCCTCAAGTTTTATGTTCATCGCACAGAGTCTATCAGGAAGTCTGACGCTCTATTCGTCATTCCTGAGGGGCCTAGGGCAGGGAGACCGGCTTCCAAAGTTACCATTGCCTCTTGGATTAAGGCTACTATTCGTGAAGCCTATAAGTTGCGGAATAAGCATGTTCCCTTCCGGGTGACTGCCCATTCCACCAGATCTACTGGGGCCTCTTGGGCCTACAAGAATCAGGCATCTGCTGATCAACTGTGCAGAGCGGCCACTTGGTCCTCTGTGCACACATTTTCAAAGCACTACCGAGTTGATGTACTGGCCTCGGCTGATGCCAGTTTTGGGAGGAAAGTCCTGGAGGCAGTTTTGCCTGTTTAGGACTTCTACTCTGTGGTTCTTAGTGCTTCTTTACTGTTGAGCCCGGTTGGCTCTGGTTCTGTGTTCTGTGTTAGTTCAGGGGTTGTTTTCCCCTGGTTGGTGTCCGTTGACACTTACATTTTGGGCTATGTAATTAACTGGTTCATAGCAGTTCTAGTGACTTGGGCCTTGCGCCTGGTCCTTGCCTTACTTCCCGCCTCTGGGTCAGCTCAATGTTTGTACATCCCAGAGTACCAGTGACCTGTATTGGACGACAGTGAAAATAGGATTTTAGTCTTACCTGTTAAATCCTTTTCACTTAGTCCATACAGGTCACTGGTCTCCCACCCTGTCAAGGGACCATGCTTGGCTCTCCTGTGGCATTCAGTGGGAGACCTTCGGGGCATGCTCACAGGAGTCTTCCTTCTTGCTTACCTATGGTCAGTTTTAGTGTCTCAAATCAATCTAGTGGCTCTGGCCTGAAGGCAGTTTAAGTAGGAGGGGAGGCTCCGCCCCCTGCAATCATTTGCATAATTGTTCCTGCCTATTAAAGGGGCGGATCGGCTCCCAGAGTACCAGTGACCTGTATGGACTAAGTGAAAAGGATTTAACAGGTAAGACTAAAATCCTATTTTCTTCCACATGAGGGATCTGATTAGAATACAGTTGCTTTCAGAGTGAGTATTAGAATCTACACTATTTATATAGATATTTTGAGGGTAATATAGGTGTGATGATGCCTTCCTTTGCTACAATTTTTTACATGTCTTTTTTTTTTTTTTTTTTTTTTTTTTTTTTTTTTTTTTTTTTTAATTCGCTTAAATTATACCAGTACTGAGCACCTCTCTGGTATCTCTCTACCCTTCTCTGCATGTTCCGCTCCACCCTGACAGAGAAGGGGAGAGAGAGCCAGGCACAGTGCTCAGCAACAGTGAGAAAGAGAACAACTATTATATAGTACCGGTATAATTTAAGCAGACCCTCCTGATCCTTGACTTGCATCTTGATTTTGTCTTCTGAGCAGCTTGTCGGCTGCTATACACTTAATCCAGTTGCATCCAGTGTTACATTCATCTGATCAGCTTGCCGGCTGCTACACAGCCAAGAACATGATGGTCCCGGAGCTATCAGGGTATCATGTGATGTTTAATCGGGCGACATGAGAATCATTCGGTTTCACAGCGACATGATTAGTTCACGCTTATATCACACACTCTTTTGCGTGCAACATTTTAAAAGTGCCCCCCCCCCCAGTACACAGAAAAAAACACTAATGTTATCAGAGTAAATAGTATAATTACTGTAACACTGTAAAACTGCACACACATAAATAACATGCCTTCTCTTATGGTAGCACATTTAGTTCATGAGACTTATTTTGAAACTGCACTGAGTAGAGCCAGGATAACTGTCACTTACAACTGGCAGGGAGGCTGGACTGAACAAATTAGTCACAGGCTGCACTTTCTGTCAATGGGAGCTTGCATGCACAGCCCCTGAAGTCTGAACTGAGTGAGCTCCTAGTATTGCTGTTCAGTTCCATTACTTGGTCAGTTAGACAACCACAAGAGGCAGGGTTTTCTGATCCCCCAAATCGAATTCTAAGTGCGGTTGTAGGCAACTTGTGACTGTCAAACTGCAGGGTACTTCAGCTTCCAACCATCCCCATTGTTGGCTGGTTGGGAATGATGGGAGTACTTCTTAAATGGTTGGAGAGACAAACATTGCCAACACCTGATCTGGCATATCTGCTGGGAAAACGGGTGCATCTAAAACTAGATCAACATTTCTGTTCCCTGCAGAAAGGAAGCTGTCAGACAGTAGTTCTCCTTAACCCCTTGAGGACCAGAGTGTTGTGCAATGCATTGTTCTCTCCTCTGATCCTCAAGGAGTTAAACCTCCTTCTGTTTTAATTCTTGAATACACTGGGCATTTTGATTTCCTCATTTCATGATGTGCAAATTAATGTCCGTATATATTAGTACTGATTTTCAGCCTTTGACTTGTCCGATTGGGTATCCTTTAAAAATTTTGCACAATATTGTGTGAGCAACTAAACAGCGCATTAACCACTTCACCGGGATGAAAAGGGCAACATGAGAATCTTAGCCGCATCAAAAGCATGGCCTTAAACATTGCTTCAACCCGCATCAACATATCCTACTGATATTTTAGTGCCTGCATAAACATAAACATACCTTAGCAATGTTAAGTCATGTATCAGCTATATATGCGGTTTGCTGTCTCAGGCAGCACTGTTGTATTCTCCAGGCTTTTCCACACTGATCATGTTCAGATCAACAGGGCATCCATACAATACATGTAGATGATCACGTCATCTTCTTATTACAGCTGTTCTCCACACAAGGTATACTAGGGTATGTTTATGTTGATGTGGGCACTAAAATATCAGCAAGATATGTTGATGTGGGGTGAAGCGACGTTCAAGGCCGCAACATGAGAATCTTGCGCTTCTTTTATGTGGCTGAGCTTCTCAAGTTGCTCTTTTCATCCTGGAAACATGGATAATGCTCTGTTTAGTTGTTCGCACAATAGTGTGTAACATTTTCAAAGCTAATTGTCCGATTGTATGATAAAGCACATGTGTGTGTGCTGCAACGGAATGGATGAGGGCATACCCCCTTCTATTATGCAATGAAAGGGAAGCCATATCCCTACTGATATATTTTTTTAGTTTGACTAGCAGGATGATCTGTACAAAAATTTGGCATGCTGTACCTCTTTGGCTGTTATTGAACTACAGCTCTCAACATGACTTGCAGAAAATATACAAGAGGTGTTGAGCCACGGGTGCCAATTCCTAGTGTATACATATTGTGTGGTAAACTAGAAACCATACCTGTTAAGTAGCTTTCTTTTCTGTTTGCTTTAGGATACAGTTATTTATGACCGTCTGGCTGAAACTTCAAAGTACAAAGAAATCACTTTAAAGCATTTGGAACAGTTTGCTACTGAAGGTGAGATTGGTAAAACACAGGAAGGCATGATGCGGTTTTTATATTCACATTTGGGAATTGGCTAGCTGTATAAATTGGTTAAAATCCAATGTCTCCTCAATACACCCTCAAATTATGAATATTTACTTGCCAATGTTATTTAACTTCTGAGGAAGAATACTTTTTTTTACCAAATGTAACTCTTCTACAATGATCACTTGTTGAAAATGTGACCGCTACAGTGTCCCAAAAGCCATTTTTTAATCGCTCTGTGGCAGAACTTGAGTCATTGACTACGTCTCCATAGCAAGTGACAGGAACAGCACCACTGGGTGATCAGTATAAAACATTGCCGTTAAATTACAATCCATTTCAGTGGTTCCCAACCCTCTCCTCAGGAAGCCTTAACAGGCTATGTGCTTAGGATTTCCCTGCTTGTGCTGATTTAATCAGAGACTCAGCCATTTAATTAACCCAATGTGCACAAGCAGGGAAATCCTCAAGAAAAGGCCTCTTAGGAGTCTCTGAGAAAAGGATTGGAAACCAATAATTTAGAGGGAAGTTGTAATATTATTGCCATTTTTGGAGCATTTGGAAACCCCTTCTTATGTATTCTGTAAGCCAAAACGAATATTGCAAACAAAGCCTTTATTAATCCTATTAATCCTTTCCAGTCTATTTTTCACCTTTGTTTTAAGCAGAGCTGCCTTTGTGAGGGATATGAAAGGTCATGTTTGTGCTGCTAATTCCATATCTTTGTAGCTCTCTGTTTGATAAAATAGCCATGTGTTGAGTAAATACAGGCTGTGTTATTGGAGCCAAAGGTTTCTTGTATATGTGAAGTAATATTACCCACTCAGTAGCCGGTTTGGAAAATTCCTGCATTTTGAAGGAGAAATAACACTTTCTACTAATAACCCTCACTTGCTTTACTATGGCCAGAAAATCCTAATGTCCCTGTAGAATGTTGCCTATTTGCCTTTGTGCAAGAGATAACCTCTACAATCAGTCCTTTATGTCATGTTCGTGTAGACTGACACAACGGTTACCGGCAGTTTTTTCATAGTGATGCAGGCAGTGTGTAGTAGTCCACGATGCGTTAAGCATCGATCTGGTCCTTAAAGGGTGAACATTACCTAGTGCAGTGAGCAGAGTCTGTGGTCAGTGGTCCTGCTAGCAGCTGTCATGTCCGCCTGCATAGTCATGACCTCCAGAACTGACTGAAGAGAACCAAGGCACAAGAGCAGAATTCATTGGGGCCATTGTGATTTTCTTGCCTTAATAAGGTAAATGGGAGAGGAGGTATTTTTAGGTGGTATTACTTCTCTTTTAACCCTCCAGATATTTGTTTTTGGCAGTACATTGATTCAAAGTAAGTGGTTCCTAACACTATTGTGTGAAATGTCTGGTGATTGTGGCTGTTAATGTTATAGATGATCATGTGGATTCATCTTTATCATGAAAGCAGCCTGGAGATGTTGTATGGAAGACCTAGATCCCACTGTCTGGCACAGGCAGTGGATAAGAATAGTAATAAACAGAAGCAAACTTAGTAAGAAAACCACAGTACACTTTAAAACTAAGATAAAGGTAAATAATGATGGGTTAACACTACTATGAAAATGTAAGCAAAAATGTCCAGTCATTTCCCAAGGAGTCAAATAACCCTGTAAGTGCCAAAGGAGTGTCCAGCACATTGCTCCACAATGAGCTGGACATCCATTCATTACACACAGGTTTAATAATTGGTGTCTTGTGTCTCCTTCAGTCCCCCCAGTCTTTTTCAGCCCGGTGTGTGTATTTGGTACTCCTGTGTGTGTATTTGGTACTCCTGTATGTGCTTGGAGTCCCCCTTCACTGATAGTGCTTGCTGCTAATATGTAGGAGAAGGAGACTAACAGAATGCATGGTAAAACAAGTAACCTACTGTTCTGCTCGGTAGCAAAAAATGATACTTTACAAGTGAAGCTATATGAGTCTCCAGGGACTCCAAAATACGAGGGTGCTGAAAAGGAACAGGAGAATTGAAATAGACTAAGGATGGGTTTTCAGCTGCTTGAGTAACAGTGGGGTATCCATGGTATTGTGGAACAATCTGTAGGACACCCTTTTGATACTCAACAGGCTACAACATAGAAAGCACTGAACTAAGAAGATCCTGGATGATCACTATAGGGGGAGTTCGGAGAAAGTCAGGGGGTGAGGGTTTGAGGGTCCTTCAGTGTTTTGGACAGACGGGGTGGCTTTTGCCACCATGCTCCGTTCTGCCCAAATCACTGTCCCAGTCATGTTTATACTCAGGCATGTGTGGGGCAGTAGACTAGTTACTGCATACAGCAGTGCGGATGGCTTTACATACCTCCTCCTTACTGCTGCCCTGTGCTAGGTCAGTTTCAGGTGTCCTATCCTCAGGAAAAGGGCAAGCCGGCACTGTTCTTAGATTTTAGTCTTCTTTTTTAATTTTTCCTTAGATATGGGGCTGTATAATTCCCATTAGGCTGGCTCTCATTAACTGGTATCCCTGGAGTCAGATTACCCAGTTCACAGGTGTATTTCTGGACCACTTCCCTGTTGTGCAGACTGACTTTATTACAAGTCTATACCTCACTACCAAATTTTTCTGAGGTTCTCTATTGATATAATGGGAGTCTGAAGACAGAAAACAGGCACGTTAATCATTTGAGTGTTGTGGTCCTTACTGCTATGTCCCTGTTCCTGCTTGGTACACCACAAAGTGGTGATATTGGCTGTTATATTTCACATGTATTTTATGCTTCCAAGGGTGGTTGCTTTTAGTTCTGTGGGGTTTGCCTGTATGCTTCCTCTTCGTTTCTTTGTTAGACTTACTGTATTATAATTTTCTGGTAATTGGCTATATATTCACGCAATATTTAGCTCTATTTTTATTTTCCTTTAGTTTTAAAATCTCTTTTGGTACGTGAACACGAGCCCGCATGGTGGCCATTTTTGATCCATAGGATTACATGATGAATCTTTACTGGCACATATCTCTGCACCCGTTTTACCTACATGCGTCAGATGGCTCAAAATGAATCATTGGCCATGCTGTGCCCCATGGTCAGTGTGGGGGTGTTGTGGTCATATAACATTATTTCACCATTCTGAATCAGCTGGAGAACCACAGATTGCTTAGTGTGTGCAATGTGAAACTGTACTACCACTTGGTTGTTTTTGCATTGCTTTGCATTGTGTTGGTGACCTTTTGCATTCAATGTGTTAAAGACCACATGGGATAATTGAATTTGTTCCCTTTCGTGCCGTTGGTTTGTTCCAGATTTGTACATATAAATTAAATTGGTTATAATGTTACAACATACGCTTTCATATTCCTTTAAATGTAGCCATGGCTAATAAATGATCTATAGCTAATGCAACCCACCACCGACCATGTGGAATTCAGAAATGTTCACAACATTGGTGATTTAATCACTCACCTGACTTGAGCAGACTGCTGTAGGTCATGTTCAGCAAGGCAAAGGTGCAAATCTGGAGCAAACTAACTGCACCATAGGAATAAAATGAAAGTTCTCATTGCTTTAAATGTGGCTTTACTTATTGTGTTTTCCATGCTGTATCTGCTGTAAATAATCTCCAGCTCCCAAATGCTAACACTCTATAAGTACTGAGAGTTTCTTCAGAATGGAAGCATTGAGGAGTCCAGAGTGAATATTTTCTGTATCTGAGATTTAATGCCTCATGATTTTCTTTTTAGGGTTAAGAACTCTGTGCTTTGCCGTTGCTGGGATTCCAGACAGTGTGTATGAGGAATGGCTAGATGTCTATCACAGAGCCTCCACGTCTGTGCAGAACAGAGCTCTGAAACTGGAGGAGTGCTATGAACTCATCGAAAAAGTGAGGAATACGCTTATCTTCTCCTAAAAGCAAAATGTAGTGGGATCACAAATAAAGTGTAGCAGTGCTGAGGCAAACCAACCATTTGAAACCTATAAAATGGTTAGATTGCCTGTCTTTTATGTAGCTGGTTTGCTTCAGAATTGACTTTCTTTAATCATGTGACCTAATGTCTGTGTGGTTACAAATGTTTTACCATTTTTATCCCCCTGTATTTCTTTGGAATTTTCTCTAAACCTTTGAGTGCCAGGGGTTTACACAACGCTTTCATATTCTGCAGAACTGTGCAATGTACTCACAACCCATGAAAATCCATGTCTTCATACATTCAAGCAATGAATCCATGGCACTTTACAGTTTTATAACCAACCGTTATTTATTGAAACATACCTCCTTTCCATCTCTTCTGTCCACTCCCCTCCTTTCCATCTTCTCTGTCCACTCCCCTCCTTTCCATCTTCTCTGTCCACTCCCCTCCTTTCCATTTCCTCTGTCCATCCCCCTTCTTTCCATCTCCTCTGTCAGTTCCCCTCTTTTCCATCTCCTCTGCCCCTCCCCTTCCTTTTCCTTGGTCCCCTGCCTAACATATACTTTGTTCCCTCCAATCTTCTCTGTCCCCTCCTCTCAATTCCATCTCCTCAGTCCCCTCCCTTCCATTTCTTTGGCATGTCCCACTCCTACCCACCGTACTTTCTCTCTCCATCCCATGCTGTCCTCTGTTTCTTTTCCTGCATTTTTCTGTCCCTTTTTTGCAGATCCTATAATACGGACCACAATGAATAGAGGTATTGCAGTTAAAAACTGTTCTGAGCTGCATGTGACTTCACTTGCTAGACTACTTCTCCTAGGAAAATAGTAGTTGCAGTCCAACAACAAGCTGAGACCTGAAGATTGTCCACCCCTGGTTTAGAGGAATGAGAAGATACAAGTGAACTTTAAAAGTTCACTGACCTGTAACTGGACCATCAGATAAAAGGTTTCATTATAGATCAGTGTAGATAAATATGAGATTGTGTTCAGGAAACACTCCTGGAAGTCATAGACTAAATGGGGCAGTTAGGTAATCTGAAGAGAGGTTTGGGAGTAATTGTAGACAAGGTGTTTTGTAACAGTGCACAATGTCATTCAGAAGCTGCAAAAGTCAATAAACTGTTTGCATGCATGTTATAGACTCGCAGGGAAAAACTATAATTTTGGCTCTGAATAAATATCTGGTAAGATCTCACCTTGAGTATACAGTACAGTTTTGAGCACAAAAACTATATTCTGGACCTGTAGAGATATTAGACAGACGACAAAGATAATGAAGGAAATGGAAAACTTTATTTTGAGGGAAGACTTTCTAAATTAAAAAAAAAATGTGTTCTGGCAGAGAAGCATCTGTGAGGCAGTATTAGTTGTACAAAAACACACAGGGACAATGTAAAGAACTGTCTGGGGACCTTTTCATCAGAAAAGTGGTATACAAATCAATAGAGGTTATTCACTGAGATTAGAGGAAAGGTTCTTTCTCTGTTATCCAGTGTGGAACAAAGGAACCGTGTGGTAAAGTCCCCTCCTCCAGGAGGACAGGGCACTAATAATAAGTTCTCTGAAGCGGAGACTGGCAATTTAACTTTAATTGAATGAAAATAAATGTGCTTACACGTTGCTACAATTTATATTGCATACACTTTCATTGTCCTTAAAGGGTTAATGCCTGTTCTAGATTTGCCCTCTTAGTTTTTGCGCTTCCTTTTGCTGAAACCCACTTGGAAAACACAGGTGATGTCACCACTCATTTTCTGCATGTTTACATGCGGAAATACACCCTTTCCTTTTAGTACAGACTCCTGCGTTGATGGCTTGTTATTTTATCACATATAAAGCTTTTGATTTAACATTTGCTTTTGCAGTTATATGTGAGGCACACCTGCAGACATGTTTTTATGGTAGAAGATTAGTACTTAATTTATAGGTCTCTGCTTTGCTTTTATATTTGAATAGTCATCAGTAGCAAATGCCTGATTACTCAAGCATAAGAGATGACGCAATTCCCACCTGTTCTTTGCATTAAAGGGATACACATACCTATCTATCTCTATGACTCCAGGAGTCACACAGTTTGATCTTTCCCTTGTGCTCTTACTTATATTCATAGAGATAAGTATATTTGTATTCACACTTTGTTTATTATTATCACTTTGCACTTTATATGTATGATAATATTGCACGTTGCTAATAGTCCACTTTGGATTTTTTTGTAGGTACTTGGTATTGCACGTTTGCTTTACATATACTTGCACTCAGTCTATAGGGGCATTATTCTATAGGGAAATTTCTTTATGACTTCAAATTCCAGTGCTGGGTGTTTTTTAATTGATTTCGTGTATTCACTTGATTAATTTTGTATTGTCTGATAAAGCTTATTTCTTTTTTTTGTATACTCCTGGAGTGTGCATCCGTTATTAGGTTTCTTTTTTTGGGAGGGAGGGGGGGCACCGACTGGTGCTTCTCTTCCGGTTGGTTTCACCCTTCCTTTCTTCTCTTTCTTCTGTATCGTTGTATATTCCTATGAGTACACCTCAGCTGATTACAGTTTTATTTTGAGTAAGGAGTTATGTACAGAGCTGATGCGATTCCTCCCCTTTGTTTTGGTATTATCATTATGACCACATGAACAACATCTTACTGCTGTTGAAGAGTGACAGCCCACCCTCCTCAGATGTAGTGTGAGCAAGACACTGACAGAGAGACAGACCAACACCAGTATGTACACATGCTTGTACCTAAGACGACAGTGGAGGTGATGGTGTGAGAGGGCTAGGGCTCATCATCCTCCTCCTCCAAGCACCCCTGTCCAACAGCTGTCATCTGCTGCAACTGTTCATGCTCCGGCTGAAGGCCTGCCATGCTAACTTGTTTGTGTGTGTAGCACAGTGAATATGCCACTCCATTGTTTGTCAATGTCTTGTCTAGGTGTCAGGATCATGTGAGGTGTCCATCAAGGGGATGTCAAGCAGACATATTATGTGTGTGACACGGACCCTGAGCACACACCTCATCAGTATGTAGATTGAGATCCATGAAATAGCTCCTCTGTTTTATGGGTGTGTGCCAACTCACATATACATACAGTATGTCTGCTTGCCATACCCGTGATACAAACCCCATAAGGTCATGATGGCTAGACAACACCCTGATAAGCAACGGATTGTTCACTCCGTTTCAAATAACCAAGCTGTACCCGTGGAGTGCCAGTAAGGTCTCCAAAGCATTGCTGAGCAATGTGTTGTATACACCTCTGGCACTCAAGGGTTTGATGATGGGTCAGCAATAGCATCACTGTTGTGTTCATAGTGCAGTTTCCAATCTTGTTTTCACTCTCTGAAGGCATCCATGGCATGACCCCACATGGTCCAGAGGTTTGTTCCGGTGACATGTTGAATCCACATCCATGAGGATCACCTGTTAGTGTCCATGTCAATTACACATCTGATCACATATGTCTGTCTTGTGTCATTGATCACCTCTCCCTTGTCAGAGTTTTGAAGGGATAATAATACTGAATATGTTTTAGAAATCTGTGTAGTAGGGTTCATCCCCCTGAGTAAAACAAACTGCTGAAAGGTGTTTCATTCCAAAGTTATTCCAGCTCAAAGCTTTAAGTCATAGATCAAATATCACATTGGCCTGAAAGTGTCAAATGGCGCTGTTGCTACACAATCCTCTGGACAGCTCTGGTCCCTGCACCATGAATCTCCATAAGATGGCGTAGCAACAGCGCCATTTGACACTTTCAGGCCACTGTGATATTTTATCTATGAATTAAAGCTTTGGAATGAAAACCCTTTCAGCAGTGGGAGTTCCTTTGTTTTACTCAGGGGGATGAACCCTACTACATATTTGTTTAAACATACATGGACGACCTTCTTCTGAATGCCCCTTCTGCAGAACTTCTTCAACAGCAGGTTCAGGACTGTATTCATGCTCTCACCCATCACGGGTGGATCATCAACATGGACAAGTCAGATCTTGTCCCTTCCCAGTGTTTGGTCTTCCCGGGCCTTCTCTTCGACACTCAGCCGAGCATGGTGTTTCTCACAGATGAGGTGGCTCATGATCCAGTTCCAGCCAAGAAGCTGTCCTCTCTAGTGGGGAAGTTCATTTCCAGCATAGAAGCGGTCCCGTTTGCCATGGCTCACACAAGGGAACTCCGGAGGTTTGTGATCCAGTTACGCAGGGGTCAACCGGACCTTCTGAAGATGTCCCTCCCTCTTTATGTGGAACTGAGTTTGTCGTGGTGGCTCGTCCTCTCCAATCTGCTGAAGGGCATGTCCTTCCTGGTGTCCTTCTGGACTAAAGTGACGACGGATGTCAGCCTCTTTGGATCGGGAGTGGTCCTGGGTCGCCTCAGTGCCCAAGGTCTGTGGTCTCCGGAGGCGTCTCTCCTTCCCATCAACGTGTTGGATCTTCGGGTGATATTTCATGCCCTTCGCCTTTGGACACCCCAGCTGGAAGAATGCCCAGTCCGGGTCCTGTCCGACAACACCACGGCCCTGGCTTACATTAACAGCAGGGCAGAACAAGAAGCCTCGCCACCTGGATAGAGGTCAAGGCTATTTTGTCCTTAGCAGAAGAACACATTCCTGCCATATCCGCAGTGCACATTCCTGGCGTAGACAACGTCATGGCAGACTTCCTCAGTCGACACACGGTGGACAGCGGAGAGTGGGAACTGCTCCCAGAGATGTTCACCCTCATTGTTCAGAAGTGGGGTCTTCCTTGCATCGACCTGATGGCGACAAGACACAACCGGAAGGCTCTGATGTTCTGCTCTCGCTGGAGGGATCCTCTAGCTCTAGCGGTGGATGCCATGTCCATTCCTTGGTTATTTCCTCTGGCTTACATCTTTCCTCCCCTCTACATGTTGCACAGGGTGTCACGGAAATTGAGACTGGAGCACTGTTCAGTCATTCTGATTGCTCCATACTGGCCTCGACAGGCTTGGTTTCTGGATCTGTCAGTCTGCTTCAGTCACAGCTCACATCAGGGTTCTTGTCCCTGTTGCCTATCTTTTTTTTATTATTATTTTTATTTATTTATTTTAATTAACTATCCCCCTACTCTCCCTATCACTGTCAACAATTAAAAAAACACGGTTCCTGCTCAACTGCTTCTTTCACCAGACTCCAGTAGGACAGAGATGAGAGGAAGATCGGGAGGAAACTTAGATAACGGTTGACTGTGTTTTCCTAATCATTCACAAATAATTTGGGGGTATTTGTGATAATTCTCCTTTGCTCCCTTCTCACACCCGAATACTCTCCTAGCACA
This sequence comes from Rhinophrynus dorsalis, assembly GCA_037306005.1. Lineage (NCBI taxonomy): Eukaryota > Metazoa > Chordata > Amphibia > Anura > Rhinophrynidae > Rhinophrynus > Rhinophrynus dorsalis. The sequence goes on along the minus strand of CM074718.1, from coordinate 91,456,771 downwards.
GATGTAACAGCCCGATCAGGAAGGAACTTGGATCGTAGCTTCCAGTGTTTACTTGGTCACACAAAATTTTGGGGTAAATCTCCTTTGCTTCCTTCTCACAACCGCTATTTACCTCTATGGGACAATACTGTTTGGGACATATCTCTGCAACCGCTTAACCTAGCAACTTCAGAGTGGGCTCATTTTAATTGTCTACCTTTGCTCTATCATCCGGTTCGTACTTCAAGTGTGTTGGGGGGCTTCGGGCACTGTTTGGGGTACTTTTTGGGTAAATTACATTTCCCATGAGCGCTTGCTTTGCACCTGTTTTCTGATTGACTCCCGTTGCGGCAGCCATTTTGTGAGCTTTTCTCAGCGAGTATCCTACGCAGGGCTTGGACTATCCTTCTCTCCTCTGCAGATTAACCCTTCGCCTGCCAGATAAGTCTATATTTAGCATTTCTGGGGTGAAATATTAATCTTGCACACTATAATTGGATGATTTACTGTACAGTTGGTTATTTTGACACTGTGAGAATGTCTATACTGCTGGAGCTTAGGGCTAGACCTAAGAGTAAGGAGGCTGGGGTCTCAGTATCCCCCATTGTGCATTGCTCTTCCTGTCACGCAGGGCTGCCTAGAGAGTTCTCTGGTCATTTATGCCCGGCATGTTCTGCGGTTCCTATCAGCAACCCAGGGACTTACAGCCATGCTATTGAGCCAGCTTGGGTGCAAGAGTTTAAGGCTGCGACTAGGGACCTTAGGTCCACATTGCAATTCTTCCCATCCCAGATACAGGGGGCATTTCAAATATGGCAGACCCCCTCTACTATCAGGTCTTCCCTGCCTAAACAGCAGGGGGCACCTGATGTGTCAGATTCTTCTGAGGGAGAACTGCTGTTGAATTCGGATGTTGAGGATGGTACTATCTTGGAGTCTTCTTGGTTCCTTGGGGATCCTTTTGAGAGGGCCTGATCAGGGCTGTATTATCCACACTTAACATTCCCTTGGTTCAGGAGGTCCTTTCTGATCCCTCTGATGTTTTTCAGGAGCCTGCTAAGCCCCTTACTTATTTTCCTCCTAACCCCACTCTTGACCGTTTGGTTTCTGAGGCGTGGACATCTCCGGACAAGTCTGCTTCTGTGTCCAGGAAATTTGCTAAGCTTTGTCTCTTTTCTGAAGCTGAGCTGGCTAAATGGGTTCACCCCTCTAAGGTGGACGCACCTAAATCTAGTCTGTATAAATCTACTGCCTTGCCAGCCTCTGATGCTTCTGCACTGAAAGACTGGACAGACAAGAAACTTGAAGTTTCCTTGAAGTCCATTTTTGCTACTATTGGTACCGCTATGCGTCCAGCGTTTGCTATTGCGTGGGTTAACCGGGCTATTGCAATCTGGGCTGAGCAACTCATTACGGCTGTCCGTCAGGATGCGCCTACTTTGGAGAAATTGCATCTTCTTGCCAATATCTCTGAAGCACAACACTATGTCTCTGCTGCTGCTTTTGCTACCGTCCGCATGATGGCTAGGGCTTCTACTACTTCTGTGGTAGCCAGGCGAGCTCTTTGGCTCAAGATCTGGTCTGCTGACACTGCTTCCAAGAAAGCCTTGCTTTCTCTGCCCTTTCAGGGTACATCCTTGTTTGGGCCTGATCTTAAGGAACTGATCAGCGAGGCCACTGGGGGTAAGAGTACTCTTCTACCCTTGGTCTTTAAGAAGAAATTGCCGTTTAAACATAACCGGTCCTTTCGTTCCTTTCAGAATGAGACACCTTCGATGAACCAGGTGGTTCCATCAGCTCTGCGTTCCTCCTCCAAGCCCAAACAGCAATGGAAGCCCAAGGCTGCCTCCAAGCCCAAGGCTTCCAAGACTGCTTTGGCATAACTCACCAAACCCGGGTCCGCATCCTGCTGTGGGTGGTCATCTGCGACTCTTTTGCGGGATTTGGGAGGAGTCTGTCAGACCCATGGGTTTTACAAGTGATGTCAGAGGGATACAAGATCCCTTTCTATTCTCTTCCTCCTTTTCGCTTTAGTCTTTCTCGTACTCCTCAGGGCACCGGGAAACAGTCTGTTCGACGGCGCTGTTCAGGCTCTTCTGGACAAGGATGTCCTGGAGCCGGTGCCTCTTTCAGACAGGAGTTCGGGGTTTTACTCGAACCTCTTTGTGGTAGCCAAAAAGGACAGAGGATGTCGCCCTATTTTGAATTTGAAGAATCTAAACTCCTTCGTGAACAAGACTCATTATCGTCAGGAGTCTCTGCGCACAGTGATCGCTGCCATGTCTCCAGGGGAGTGCCTTGATTCTCTGGACCTTCAAGATGCTTATCTATCAGGAGATGCTGATGCTTAATCTATCAGGAGAGCAGGCGGTACCTGCGGTTTGCCTGTGACAGAGGACATTTCCAGTTCTCAGCTCTTCCATTTAGTCTGACGAAGGCCCCTCAGGTTTTCCAACAAGTTCTGGGGGCCTTGATATCCGTTCTTCATCAGGACGGCATCAGAGTGACTCCTTACATGGACGACTTGCTTTTGAAAGCCACCTCTGCAGACCTTCTTCACCAGCTGGTTCAGACCTGCATCCAAGTCCTCACCTGTCACGGATGGAATGTTAACTTGGACAAGTCGGATCTTGTGCCATCCCAGCAACTGGTCTTCCTGGGTCTTCTGTTCGATACTCAGAGGAGCATGGTGTTTTTTCCAGACGAGGTAGCCCATCAAATCTGGTCCCAGTTCAGAGATTGTCTTCTCTGATGGGGAAGTTCATTTCCACAATAGAAGTAGTTCCATTCATCATGGTACACACCAGGGAACTCCAGAGGTGTGTGATACAGGTGTGCAGGGATCGACCAGATCATCAGAGGATGTCTGTGTCCCTTCCTCCTCATGTGGAGCTGAGCTTGGAGTGGTGGCTGAACCTTTCCAATCTGCTGAAAGGGAGATCCTTTTTGATTCCCTACTGGACCACGGTCACGTTGGTTGACAGCCTCTCGGGCTGGGGAGCTGTTCTGAGTCGCTTCAGTGTTCAGGGAGAATGGTCCACAGAGGAGTCCCTTCTCCTGATCAACATCTTGGAACTTCAGGCGATATTTCATGCTCTGCGTCATTGGGTGTCTCAACTGGAGGACTGTCCAGTCAGAGTGGAGCCCGACAACACCACGGCAGTGGCCTACATCAACGGACAGGGCTGAGCAAGAAGTCTCGCCGCTTGGTTACAGATCAAGGCCATTTTGTCCTGGGCAGAGGTTCATGTTCCTGTCATTTCCGCAGTGCACATTCCAGGCTTAGACAACGTCATGGCAGACTTCCTCAGTCATTACACAGTGGACAGCGGAGAGTGGGAGTTACACCCCGAGGTGTTCCAGCTCGTTGTTCAGAGTTGGGGGATGCCACATGTGGATCTGATGTCGACGAGACACAACAGGAAGGTTCCGGTGTTCTGCTCTCAGTGGAGAGAATCTCTGGCTCTATCTGTCGATGTGATGTCCATTCCTTGGATATTCCCTCTGGCCTACATCTTTCCTCCCTTTCCATTGTTGATAAGGGTGTTACAGAAATTGAAGATGGAACGTTGTCCGGGCATCCTGATTGCTCCGGATTGGCCTCGTCAATCCTGGTTTTATCTGTGGCAGAGCCTTTTCCGCTCCTCTCCCGTCCGGATCTTCTTCTGCAGGGTTACCTGTGGAAGGAAGATGTCCATTGGCTCAATTTGCCGGCCTGGAGGTTGAATCCTCGATTTTAAGGAAGAAAGGCTTTTATTCTGCTGTGGTGACTACTATGCTTAGTGCACGTAAGCCTGTTTCTTCCAAGATCTATAACCATGTCTGGGCAACCTTTGTGTCTTGTGCTTATAGGGATCTGTCCCTTGATTTTGATCTGCCTACTGTCCTGGCCTTTTTGCAGGATGGTGTGGATAAGGGTCTCTGTTTGAGTTCTCTTAAGGTTCAGACTTCGGCGCTTTCTGTCTTCTTCCAGAAGCGTATTGCTATCCTTCCTGATGTCAAGGTTTTCTTCCAGGGCATTGCTCATGTTCGTCTTGCCTTCCAGAGTCCCGCTCCTCATTGGGATCTTAATTTGGTTTTGGCCATTCTTCAACATTCTCCCTTGGAGTCTTTGCCTACCAATCCTCTGCGTCTCTTGATGTGTAAAATGGCTTTCCTCCTGGCGATCGTATCTGTTCTACGTGTTGCGGTGTTGCAAGCTCTTTCCTGTAAACTATCATATCTGGTGTTTCACAAGGATAAGGAGGTGCTTCGCACCTCCAAGGAGTTTTTACCTAAGGTGGTTTCCGAGTTTCACATCAATCAGGAGATTGTGGTGCCCTCTTTCTGCCCTAACCCTTCCTCTGACAAGGAGAGAGATCTCCACTTGTTGGATGTGGTGCGTTGTCTCAAGTTTTATGTCCATCGCACTGAATTTGTCAGAAAATCAGACACTCTGTTCGTCATTCCTGAGGGGCCTAAAGCAGGAAGACCGGCGTCCAAAGTGACTATTGCTTCATGGATCAAGTCCACTATACGAAGGGCCTACGAGTTGAGGAATAAGCATGTACCTTTTGGGTCACGGCTCATTCCACCAGGTCCATTGGGGCCTCTTGGGCCTATAAGAATCAGGCTTCTGCTGTTCAGTTGTGCATGGCGGCCACTTGGTCCTCTGTGCATATCTTTTCGAAGCACTACCGTGTGGATGTGCTGGCTTTGACTGATGCCAGCTTTGGGAGGAAGGTCCTGGAGGCAGTTTTGCCTGTCTAGGATCTTCTTCTTAGGTTCTTGGTGCTTCCTTTGCTGTTGAGCCCTGTTGGCTCTAGTTCAGTGTGCTGTGTAATAGTTCCTGGGGTGTTGTTACCCCTGTTCAGTGTCCGTTGACGCTTTAGTTTTGTTGGGCTATCTCTGACCAGTTGGTTCATAGAGGTTCTGGATGACTTTGGGGACCTTGTGCCTGGTCCTTGCCTTCTTCCCACCTCTGGGGAACTCAATGGTTGGACATCTCAGAGTTACTAGTAACCTGTATTGGACGACAGCTTGGCTCTCCTGTGACAGACTGTGGGGGTCCTTCGGAGTCATGCTCACAGGAGTCTTCTTCCCTTCTACTATCTAGTCATAGTTAGTGTCTCAAATCATTCTGGAGCTGGTTGGCTAGCTGCAGCCAAGGAGAGAAGGGAGGCTCCACCCCCTGCATACATTTAGAGAAATGTTCCTGCCTACTTAAAGGGGCGGATCGCCTTCCAGAGTTACCAGTAACCTGTATGGACTAAGAGAAAAGGATTTAACAGGTAAGCATTCTTACTTTACAGCATTTTTTTTCACACCTGCCTAAGACTTTTGCACAGTACTGTAATATGCATTATATAACCATAATGTTTCAGTTTATATATTAAACTCTCTTTTTGTATCCTCTCACTTCCTAGAACCTCCATTTACTTGGGGCCACAGCTATTGAGGACAAACTGCAAGACAATGTGCCAGAAACCATAGAGACGCTGGTGAAGGCTGACATCAGAATATGGATTTTAACTGGGGATAAGCAGGAAACCGCCATTAATATTGGTACAGTAGGATATCTACATAAACCACTCTTCCAAAAGCAATATATAGTTGTAGCATTATATACTGCAGTTTGGGCTTTATGCACAAAAGAAAAGTGCAGCAATTCTGGGGCAATCCAGCTACACCATAGAGGACAAATATTCCAAAAATGCTTTTATTTTTAACCCCTTGTTGCTAGAGAAGTGTCTAACACATTGCTTCACAATGCATTGAAGACATCTAGCACTGAAGGGGTTAAATCCCATATTTAAATAAATGTTAATGTATATCCTCTGTGACCCAGCTCGTGTGTCCCAGGTTATAGTTGTAAGTTTAGTATTGTGCTACTGCCAGAGTACAATATAGAGCACACACCTGCATACATACCCGCACACACACTTTTTTTATTATTATTTCTTTTTGTTGTTTTTTTGTTTCATGCTAGTTGCCTTTTAATCATAGTTTATTTTTTTTCAATGTTAACATAGTCTACAGCTCTGAAATTCATGGAGACTCTCCATGTTGCTGCAGCTTAATGACTATTCACACAGTATTTTGCTGTAAGGGTGCTTGAAAGAGTTTATATCATTATATATAGGTTACTAGTGTAAAAGCCAGTGTACACGCGCCAAGGTCCGGGTGACGTTAACCCTTTGAGTGTCAGAGGGGTACGCAACACCCGTACCCCTCTGGCTCTCAAAGGGTTAAGAGGCCACTACCTCACTGCTCCACGTGATGCAGTCTTGCGTCGCCACACTCACACAATACAATCATGCGCAGTAGAGACTGCCCAAACGCGGGCAGTCTCTACTGCCAATGACTGCATCGTGACAAACATCCTATTATTATATAGGATTCGAATCTGACAGTTTTTGCTGATGACACTAAACTTTGTGAGCAAATACTTTTTATATGCATAAAGATTTGGAAAAGGTGAAAAAGTGGCAGGTCTAACCATTTATTGCTAAGCGTTTTCACTTTGTAGGTGTAGTTGAAGTTTACAGTCAAATCCAAATTTTTGTTGTTTTTCTTTAACAGCCCACATCATACGATGATATAACTGATTTGTGGATATCCTCTATTATGACCAAAAAATATTTACCTAGAATGCAAAAAAAGTGACAAACAGTCCTGGAGTGTTTAGATCAGTGCACAGACATGTTTCCAGACGATGACTAAAGGAAAAAAATGTTTTTAACATTTCTACCCCTTGCTAAGTCCTGACATACTATACCATGGGTTGCCAGAAACACAAAACTAATCCTTACCAAAATCTGTACTTTCATTTACGTTTTTCAAATATAACCTCACCTGCCAAGTACTAAAATGCCTGCAAAAACTAGAGATAGGAACAAATGGTATACGAGGCTTACCATTTTGGAAAGATAACAACCAATTACATCAAATGAGGAATACATGGATTTCTACATTAGTCCATAGTACACAGATATTTCTATAAATTGGTACCCACAGGTATGAAGAAATGGTACAAGGCATACTATTTTGTAAACAAGACAACAAACTGCATAAAAGCTGCCAAGCACAAATGTTTCTAGATGACGATAAATGAAAAAGCGTACTCCTTTTTATTTAAAAAAAAAAAACATATCTACTCCTTCAATGGTACTGACATCTTGGAAACTAAGGAATTTCCAGCTGATTTTATTAGCATCTTCTCTCCCAACAGAAATAACACCCTGTTGGTAGGAACTTACACACCATAGGGGTGCCAGAATCACAAAATTAACCTTAAACCAAAATCTTGACAATCTTCAAATATGACCTCATCATACCTCCCAAGTGTCCATCTTTTAGATCGAAATCCCACTGTCCCTCTTTCCCACCCTGGTGTCCCTCTTTTTATGAGATCAGACTGTGTGGGGTGTATATAAGTGTATTACATTGTTCCACAGCAATAAAATTCACATTAATGTTTGTTTAAACTTCAATATCTGTGTTTATAAATTAGTCTGTGTAAATAAAATAAATAGTTGTTGCTGTAAGTCATTTTTCCAGTTACACTAGGAGGTTTCAGTAGGTCATGAAATAGCCTAAAAAGTCTTGGTATTGCCCCAACCACCATCCACGCCCACCAGAAACACTCTCTAAATCAAGTGTCCCTCTGGTAATTTGAAATGTTGGGAGGTATGCCTCATGTTCCTGTACTAAAATGACTAACAACTACAAATATGAAAAGGCAGACAAAGCCTGCCATTTTAAAAAGAACATGCCACTGCTTAAAAGCTGGTGAGCACAAATGTTTCCTTAAGGCGTTGTTAAAGGGAAATTTTTATTTCCACCTCTTCACCGATACTAGTCTTTGAAACCATGGAATTTCCTATTGTAGGTCCATATCTATTGCAAGTAGGAGAACAAATGGTATCCTACTGGTATGGTGTGACATAGCATGGGGGTGCCAACAGCACTAAACCACGCCTATCATTTCTTATATTATTATTTGTCTGCACTAAGATTCTCATAACAAATACAGACACAGGGAATGTATATCATTTTTGAAAGCAGACAATCACGAGCATCAAATGAGAGGTCATTTGCCTTTCTACCCCTAAAATATTTCCAGAAAATAGCTATATAAGAAAAATAGGGGTTTTTAAACATTACTGCATTTTTTTTGAGCAAGAGGAGATGGGACAGATGCTTTTTGAGCTCCACCCTCCCTATACTTACACTATATGTATTATGTTTGTCAGGTGATCTGTGGTGACCCCAAATGTATGTGTTAAAATTATACTTGTTTGAAAGAGGGGAATCCCCTCTTTCAAACAAGTGTAGCCCCAAAACTGGAGATTGGAGCTATACTATATAGTATTATAATATCAGGTGACTTCAACACCACCTGACGTTGTAATACACAAGACCAGATTTCCCTCTACCAAAATAGGATATTATAGGCCCAATTAGAGCAAGGGAGGGGGCCTGAGATCTGAACTCTTAAAGAGCTTCTCCCTGCTTCTGTGTACAGAGAGAGAGTACCTTGTGGTCTAGTGGGATCCAGTGCATAACTGACATCATCACGCTCATACTTGATATAGTTTATGTGATGGGATTTCCCCAGTGAGGGACTACCACCGGGGACTGAGAACCTACCCAGAGGTAAGCCTGAGTCCCTGGTAGTAACCCCTTCACTGTGGGTCTGTAGAGGACATGGACATCAGGTCCTTAGCAGTTTTAGATCATCTGCTGAGCAACATGATTATTATACATAAATGTAAGTTTATGCATTTGAGTTGCAGATATAAGCATGCTATTTATACTTATTTATATTGAAAACTACTTGAGGAGTTCTTGTTAGAGATATATTTAGGGGTACTGATAGACAATAGATTTCAAAGCATTGTGCAGTGTCACTCATCTGCTGCAATAGCCAATAGGGTACTATCATGTATAAAGAGTGGTATAGATGTGCGGATGGGAATGCAGTTCTGGCCTTTTATAACTCCTTGGTAAGCTGTCTTCCTGCATATAGAGTATAGATCTGGGCCTCCGTTCTTAAAGTCATGAAGTGGAAAAAAGTAAACAGATGTGAAAAAAAATGATAAAGATTGTAAGATTTTAGGTCAAAGGTGACACTAACCAAAAGTGTATTTGTTTACATCAGAGTAGAGATGTCTAAGGGGTGACACTATTACCATGTGCAACCATAGTGAAGGCCAATAAAAGGAACTATCTGGGAACTAGTTACTCAAAGAGCTGGCAAAAAACTATTTAGCCTAAAACAAAGGCAGGGACACATCTTAAAAAAAATAATGAATACCTTTCTAGCAAAGAACAATACTGGAAATAATAGCGTGTTGACCCAGAGAGGTATCTGACTTTTGGAGTCTGAAAGTAAATTTGAGCTTAAATGAAAATGGCTTCAATATGTATATTTTTTTCCTCTGAGTCAACAAAGGCTGAAGTTCATGGATGCATGTCTTTTTCCAGCCTTAACAGTATGTTACTATTTTAGGAAAATATTTTTATTATTCTTCCTTATCTGGTAATAGCCCAGTAGGTGGCACTGTTGCATTGCAGTTCCTCTGCTCTTGAAGAGCTGTATTAAACATCATATGAAACCAGAGTTGATTATTTTATCAAAGTATTTACCCATGATTACATGTTTTTATATGATTTAGGTTTTATTTCGTATTTTTCTTATTTCTGTATATTTTATATTGTACACACATTTATTTAGTTAGGAGCGTTCTCCTATTAGTTATACCTGTTTTTACTAATATTTGTATTTTATAAGAAGGAGTTTGTTGGATCAGTTTTATAATGTTTCCCTCATCCCACAATGTAATTTACAGGGGCGTATATACAAAAAGAAAAGAGGATCAATTCTGAATCAAGCCAGCTGTACCATGGGGAGTAATAAAAATTCCCCCGATTTGTCAGTTGGGCTTTTAACAATGTGTTGGATGTCTCTTAACATTGAAGGGCTTAAAGGCCCCACTGAAAACAAGGAAATCTTTGGGTGTCTTTAGTTTTCCCCACGCAATAGAGTGTGCTCCAGAATTCCTTTTGCATTTAGGGCCTAAGGGGCAGCTGTACAAAACTGGCATAATAATGTATCTGTAAAATAATTGCAGAGAACCTAAAGAGGGAGAGAACTTTTTGCAACGTTTTTGATAACTACTAACATCAATCTGTTGACTTTTATTAAAACATAGAGTAGAAGTTGTGTCCCAAATAAGAATTGTATTGCAACACATATTTATAAAGAAATTTACTAATATTGCTGAAAATAAATACACTGAAAATAAATGCATTTTTATTTTTTTAAACACTTAACTTGTTCTTAATTGAAGTATATAGTGATTAGTGTATTGATTTAAAATTTTAGACAGTGTAAAATTGATATAGTGTACTGATTTTAAATGGGGGGATTTAACCCCTTATGATAGGTCTCCAATACGTTACTGCTGGAGGTTAAAAGCCTTGGTTCAATCATTTGGAATTTTCATTTGTCCCCTATGGTGCAGTTGTTTTGCTACAGAATTGCTCCATTAGGCTCTGGGGGGGTGATGTATAAGAACTATTCTTGGTGTTAGTTAATAGGATTCAGTGTAGCAAAGAACTCATGAGTAATATAAGTGATACCTTTTAATGGCTAACTGAGGACATAGAAATTGCAAGCTTTCAAGACACTAAAGCCCCTTCATCAAGAAGGGGCCTTAGTGGCCTGAAAGCATGCACTTTCTATGTCCTCAGCCATTAAAAGGTATCACTTTTATATCACTCTTGTGAGTTCGTTGCTGCTGGCTAACACGGTACCATCTTTTGTTTCTGGTGTTAGTTAAGAAATGTCAATAAAAATCACAGTAGCTGAGTAACGACAGAACAGATTTATAAATGAGTAAATAATGTTTTTATAAATGTCTGTGTTTCACAACAATTCCGATACTACCTCTAACCCCAAATTAATTTTCACTAGAACATAGTAGACGTAGCATTAAAGATTCACCATAATTTTCACTATTTGCAACAATTTTTATAAATTCGCTCCATCAATTTTTTTACACGTCACAGCTCCACTTGTACAAGAACTGGCCTTTACAGCTTTACAACAACTGAAAACGACTGTATTGTTTTACTCGTACAGAACACTTACAAAGAGACAAATGTTGCTAAATTTTTCATTACTGCCATCTTTAACCCCTCGTGTTCATAGCCAAAGTGATGTAAGGCATACCAGTCACACCATAAGGGAAAAATCAAATGGTCATTGATTTAATTGGGACTTCACAAGACTTGGAGACCTCGCTAGCATTATAGGATTTAACCCTTTAAGTGTAATTGTGTTGCAATGCATTGGATACATCTCTGGCATTCAAAGGGTTAAAAACCCCTTTTAAATCAGAGTGTTAATTTGACCCACGTGCTGCCTACGGGACATGTTTATCAAAAGGTCACCAATCAGTAAATATGTATAAAAATAAATCATTGAAGAAATAATCGTTTTAGAGACACCTGCTCATAAAAACCAATACACTGGAGACGTCTCTAGCATTCATTTGGATAATTTACATGTGCACTAAAAAGCAAGTATAGAATTCTACTTTAGGGATGTAACATGAATCATTTTTCCACATGCTTGCTATTGTTATATGAATCTATGTAATTTTTCAGTGTTAGTGTTCCTTTAACCTCTTAAGGACCATGGCCCTTTTTTAGCAAATCCGTTTCAGGGCTCCCCGAACAGCGTGCATCCACACAGGGAGCCCTGAACTCCATGATGGTCCTGTTATGTCATGGGTTCTTATGGCTTGCCAACCTATTACGTGCCAGAATTGTCAAGGGTCTTCAAGAGGTTAATGGATAAAGATCTATATTTATAAAGGCAAATTGGAGTTATTCTCTTGTAAACCAAATGTACCATAGGGGACAAATGCACATTAAATTGGGCTTTTAAGCCTTTGAATGCTAGCAAAGTAATGCATTGGAGACCTCCCTAGCACTCTCTAGGGATAAACGTTTCTATTCAAGTGCATGGGAATTTGGGAGTGTTTATTTGTCCCCTATGGTGCAATTACTTTACTCCAGAATAACTCTATTTCTCTGTCGTCCAATACAGGTTACTGGTAACTTTGGGTAGGTGATCCGCCCCTTTAATTAGGCAGGAACAATTCTAGAATTGAATGCAGGGGGTGGGGGTGGAGCCTACCTTCCCTCCTTGGCTGCAGTTAGCCAACCAGCTCCAGTAAGATTTGTTCCTTGGTGAGGACACTGGCAAGAGAACAGTTTTGCTATAGTTATAGCTAATTTTTTATTTTTCTGTTAGAAATGGAATACCACCATTAGGCGGATTACCGTAACTGACAATGCCCTTAAATGTGGCTAGCTCAGTATCCAGGTGCTTTTTGTGGACCTTAATCCCTGGGGGGAAAATCGTGGGTTCAAGTTCTTTCCTCAGGAGTTGCCCACTGAGGCTTCTTTTTAATACATGGTAGTCTGAAGACAGAAGATCTGCAGGAAAGGTGAGCAACCCTTTGAGAGCTGCAGGTCAACATGTCCCACAATGCCCCTCTGTAAAAGGGTTTTTCCTTTGGAGTTCCTATTGCACACAATGAGTTCTCATCTGTATGTTTGTTGGGTGTTTTGGCGCAAGTTTATGTGGTAACTTAACCCTTTAGCTGCTGCTTTTGCATCTTTTGGGGGGTTATTGGCACTTTCCCTAATGGGTTCAGTGTTTTTTGGGTCTTCTAAGATGTTCTAGTGATGTTTCATGTATTTTTAATTCACAGTTTCAACTTTTAAAAAAAAATTGTGTTCCGGCGCGCTTTACTGCATAGATGCAATTGCTCCATTCACTTCTATGGGACTATGCAGTTTGGGACATATCTCTGCAACTGCTCAACGTATCGACTTCAGGGATGGCTCATTTTAATTGTTTGCCCTTGCTCTGTCATTCGGTTGACGTTTTAAGTGTGTTGGGGGGCTCAGATGGCTTCGGGCACTGTTGGGGTACTTTTTCTGGGAAAACTACATTTCTCATGAGCGCTTGCTTTGCGCGCTCATTTCTGATTGGCTCCCGCTGTGGCAGCCATTTTGTGCCTTTTCCAGAATGAATATCCTATGCAGGGCTTGGACTCTCCTTCTCTCCTCTGCAGATTAACCCTTCGCCTGCCACATAAGTGTATTTTAGAGATTTGTGGGGTGAAAATGTAATCTTGCACACTGTATTTGGGTGATTCCTTATACTTTAAACATTTTTGACACTGTGAGAATGTCTAATCCGTTGGTGCTTGGGGCCAGGCCTAAGACTAAGGACACAGGGGTCTCTGTCTCCTATTGCGCATTGTTCCTCATGTCATACAGGGTTACCTAGAGAATTCTCAGATCATTTATGCCCAGCATGTTCTGATGTCCCTGAGACTCTCCCAGGGACCTCTAGCCATGCATTAGAGCCAGTATGGGTGCAAGGGTTCAAGGCTGCTACTAGAAACCTTCGGTCTACAATGCAACTCTTTCCATCCCCGTTACAGGGGGTCTGCCACTCATGGCAGACCCCTTCTTCTGTCAGATCTTCCCTGCCGAAACCACAGAGAGTACCTGATGTATCAGATTCCTCTGAGGAGGAACTCTTGGTGGATTCAGATGTTGAGGAATGTTCTGCTGTGGGCTCCTCTCAGTTTTTTGGGGACCCCGTTGAGGCTGATCCTGATCCCTCAGCTGAGGGTCTTAACCACTCTAAACATTCCCATAGTCCAAGAGGTTTCTTCAGATCCCTCTGATTTTTTTCAGGATCCTAAGAAGCCCCTTACTTGTTTTCCACCTAACCCCACTCTTGACTACCTTGTGTCTGATGAGTGGAAATCTCTGGACAGGAAACCTGAAGTGGTGCTTGCTCAGTGGGTTCATCCCCCACAAAGTGGATGCTCCTATCTCCAGGCTATTTAAGTCTACTGCCTTGCCAGTTTCTGATGTGTCCGCTCTGAAAGACTGGACTGACAAGAATCTTGAGGTTTCCCTCAAGTCCATTTTTGCCACTGCTGGTACTGCCATGTGTCCAGCGTTCGCTGCGTCATGGGTTAACCGGCCCATTGTGGTCTGGACTGAACAGCTCACTCTGGCTGGCTGTCAGGGTGCTCCTACTTCGAATATGTTGTGGCTTCTTGCCAACAGTTCTGAGGCCCAGCACTATGTTTCTGCTGCCTTATTTGATGCTATTCGTTTGGTGGCAAGGGTTTCCACCATATCTGTGGTTGCCAGACGAGCTCTTTGGCTCAAGATCTGGACTGCTGACACTGCTTCCAAGAAAGCTTTGCTCTCCTTGCCTTTTCAAGGCACATCATTGTCTGGGCCAGATCTTAAAGATCTGAGTAGTGAGGCCACAGTGGGTAAAAGTACCCTTCTGCTTTTGGTCCCCACGAAGAAAACGCCTCTCAAGTGTAATCGTTTTTTTTCGTTCCTTCCAGGCGAAGACACGTCCAGCGTACCAGACTGTTCCCTCAGCTCCGCGTGCCTCCTCCAAGCACAAACAGCAAAGGAAGCCCAAGGTCTCCTCCAAGCCTAAGGCTTCCAAGCCGTCTTCGGCATGACTTGCCGAACCCTGGTCCCCACTCGGCTGTGGGTGGCTGTCTGCATCACTACCACAGCATCTGGGAGGATTCAGTGGTGGACCCATAGGTTTTAAAGGTGGTAGCAAAAAGGTACAGGATCCCTTTCGTCTCTCTTCCTCCCTTTAGGTTTTTCCCCTCTCATACGCCCCATAGCACAGAGAAACACCGTTTGTTCAGTGGCGCTATCCAGGCCCTTCTGGACAAGGATGTTCTGGAACCTGTTCCAATTCAGGACAGAGGTATGGGTTTTTACTCAAACCTCTTTGTGGTTTCCAAGAAGGATGGCAGCTGTCACCCCATTTTGGATTTGAAGGATCTCAATTCTTTTGTGATCAAGACTCGTTATCACCAGGAGTCCCTAAGGACGGTGATCGCTGCTATGTCCCCGGGGGAATTCGTTGCCTTTCTGGATCTTCAGGATGCATATCTACACATCGCCATTGATCCACAGAGTCGGCAGTATATCAGATTTGCCTGCGATCAAGGGCACTTTCAGTTTTCAGCTCTTCCCTTTGGTCTGACTACAGCTCCTCAAGTCTTCAACCATGTCCTGTGAGCTTTAGTATCCGTCCTCCATCGGGATGGCATCAGAGTTACTCGATACATGGATGACCTGCTTCTGAAACCCTCTTCTGCCAAACTTCTTCATCAGCAGGTTCAGGACTGCATTCATGCTCTCACCCATCACGGGTGGATCATCAACATGGACAAGTCAGATCTTGTTCCATCCCAGCATCTGGTTTTTCTGGGCCTTTTCTTTGACACTCAGCAGAGCATGGTGTTTCTCACGGACAAGGTGGCTCACCAGATCGTCCACAAGGTTTCTGCTGCTCTGGGTCACTTTCCTGTCCCAGCCAAGAAGCTGTCCTCTCTAGTGGGGAAATTCATCTCCACCATAGAAGCGGTTCCAGTTGCCATGGCTCACACCAGAGAACTCCAGAGGTTTGTGATCTATGTGTGCAAGGGTCAGCCGGACCTTCTGAAGGTGTCGGTATCCCCTCCTCCTTCATGTGGAACTGAGTTTGTCGTGGTGGCTCGACCTCTCCAATCTGCTGAAGGGCAAGTCCTTCCTGGTATCCTTCTGGACCATGGTGATGACGGACGCCAGCCTCTGCGGCTGAAGAGCGGTCCTGGGTTGCCTGAGTGCTCAGGGTCGGTGGTCTCCAGAGGAATCTCCCCTTCCTGTCAACGTGTTGGAACTTCGGGCGATATTTCATGCCCTTTGCAATTGGACACCCCAGCTGGAAGAATACCCAGTCCGGGTACAGTCCGACAAAGCCACGGCCGTGGCTTACATCAACAAGCAGGGTGGAACAAGAAGTCTCGTCGCTTGGTTAAGAGGTCAAGGCTATTTTGTCCTGGGCAGAAAAACATGTTCCTTCCATATCCACAGTGCATATTCCTGGTGTAGACAACGTCATAGAAGACTTCCTCAGTCGACACAAGGTGCACAGCGGAGATTGGGAACTCCACCCAGAGGTATTCACCCTCATTGTTCAGAAGTGGGGTCTTCCTTGTATCGACCTGATGGCGACAAGACACAAGAGGAAGATTCCGAGGTTCTGCTCTCGCTGGAGGGATCCTCTAGCTCTAGCGGTGGATGCCATGTCCATTCCTTGGTTATTTCTTCTGGCCTACATCTTTCCTCCCCTCCACATGTTGCACAGGGTGTTACGGAAATTGAGACTGGAGCGCTGTCCAGTCATTCTGATTGCTCCGTACTGGCCTCGACAGACTTGGTTTCCAGAGCTTCTGAATCTGTCAGTGGCGGAGCTATTCCAGCTCCCTTGCCGTCCGGATCTTCTTCTACAGGGTTACCTGTGGAAGAAAAATGTTCATCGTCTAGCTTTGACGGCTTGGAAATTGAAACCTCAATATTGAAGAAGAAGGGTTTTTCTTCTGGTTTGGTGGCTACTATGATCAGTGCCTGCAAACCTATTTCTTCTAAGGCCTACCATCATGTCTGGTCGACCTTTCTATCTTTGTGTGCTGATAGATACCTGTCTCAGGAATTTGATCTGCCTGCGGTCCTGGCCTTCTTGCAGGACAGTGTGGATATGGGCCTCAGTTTGAGTTCCCTCAAGGTTCAGACTTCTGCTCTCTGTTTTCTTTCAGAGGTGCATTGCTATTCTTTCTGATGTCAAGGTTTTCTTCCAGGGCGTTGCTCATACTTGTCCTGCTTTTAAGAATCCCGCTCCTCCGTGGGATCTTAACTTGGTTTGGGCGTCCTTCAGCGCTCTCCCTTTGAGTCCTTACTACTGTTCCTCTATGCCTGCTGACATGGAAAATGGCCTTTCTCCTGGCGATCGTGTCTGTTCGCAGTGTCACGAAGTTGCATGCTCTTTCTTGTAGACCACATCTCAGGAGTTTCTCCTGAAGGTGGTCTTGGAGTTCCTATCACAGTGCCTGTGATCTAGCTGTCACTCTCTTCTATGTACAAGGGTGATTTGTTCACTTAGTTTGGCCCGCCCCTTGGTTTCCTTTTTATACCTGGCAATTCCATCTGTCAGGCGCCCTTTCGTGGTGTTTCTGAGCCAGTTGTTCTGTTGCTACGTTTCTGATTCTTGTGTACCGTTTTGGCTAGTCCTGACCATTCTCCAGTGTTCCTGCTTGTGTATGACCCGGCTCGTCTGACTATCTCCTCCGGATCTCGACTCTGCTTGGCTGAAGTTCCTGCTTGTGTATGACCCGGCTCGTCTGACTATCTCCTCCGGATCTCGACTCTGCCTGGCTGACGTTCCTGCTTGTGTATGACCCGGCTGGTACGACTACCTCCTGCGTGCTCCGATCCGGCCTTGCTGACTGCCTCCCGCAAGATCACCTCCAGCGTGTTCCAGAAGACCCACGTTCCTGTTTGTCGCCGTCGCGACATTATCATCCACTGTTCCAGTACTTGTGTGGCTGTCTTGCCTGGTGTTACTTCGTGCAGTGTTACTATCGTGCAGAGCTGTGTGCGCCTCCCTCAGACCGCAGTGCTGTGCTACCGCAGAAAAGCCTTGTGTAAACGTGCCTATTAACCCTACCAGTGCTGTCTCGGTCCCACTCTCCCTACTCCAGTGTGAGCCTCGTTCATAGTGAAACTCTTGCTGAGTTGGCCGCTCTCCGTCGGCAACTCGATACCATCCCAGTAGAATGTTCACTTCCTAATAGGCCGGTTGGGCGCTTTGGCTCTCTATCTCTCTCGTTGTATACACTGGGCGATTCCGTTATACCGAGTGGTGACGGGCACAGGCTTCAGCATTAGCATTCCGGTACTACTTCTGTCTCTCTATACTCAGTCCGGTAGAGTCTGAAGAGGCTTGGGAGCTCTTGCACTGCAGGCCAGTCCGACACACGCCCGTGGGGCTAAGATCACTTGCACCAGCAGTAGCCATTCCTGTAGGTACGCCCCGTGGGGGGCTATTGGGCTCTGCTATACTACACACCGTGGCGAGACAGTCCCTATCCACTTGTTGGTGAACATTTCTTCAGCACAACTTATCTACACCTTGGGCGTGCCAAGCATCCACTTAAGAGACTTATCATAATCAAGGACTTAACCCTTTGTGGTTACCTTAAGCGTAAACTACTCATACCCAGGGCGTGCCAAACAGTTCCTTTGAAACTAATATTTATAAAGGACTTAACCCTCCGGGGTTATACCCCCTCCTTGGTGGTAATGTGTACTTGCTTTCCGTTTGTGCATTAACTCTGTATTTTCCAGTCACTATCGTTTATGTACAACCAACCGCCACTAGAGGGCGACCTTATGTGTTATTATTGCTAAATAAAACTGTGTTTTATTTTTACATACTGGTCTGAGAGTCTTTAACAAAACCTTGACAGTTCCACATTAATCAGGAGATTGTGGTTCCTTCTTTCTGCCCTGACCCTACCTCTGACAAGGGGAGGGATCTCGACTTGTTAGATGTGGTGCTTTGTCTCAAGTTTTATGTACATCGCACTGAGTCTGTTCGACAGTCTGGCGCTCTGTTTGTCATTCCTGAGGGCCCCAGGGCAGGAAGAACTTCATCCACGGTGACAATTGCGTCCTGGATCAAATCCACTATTCGTAAGGCCTACGAGCTGAAAAAGAAGCCTGTTCCCTTTCGTGTCACAACTCATTCTACTAGATCTATTGGGGCTTCTTTGGCTTACAAGAATCAGGCCTCTGCTGATCAGTTATGCAAGGCTGCCACTTGGTTGTCTGTGCACACCTTTTTGAAGCACTATCGTGTTGATATACTGGCATCGGCTGACACCAGTTTTGGGAGGAAGATCCTGGTGGCAGTCTTGCCTGTCTAGGATTTTCTTCGGTTCTTTGGTGCTTCCTTCACTTTTGATCCCTGTTGGCTCTAGTTCAGTGTACTGTAATGTTTCCCCTGTTCGGTGTCCGTTGACACCTGTTTTGTTGGGCTATCTCTGATCTGATGGTTCATATCTGCTCTGGTGACTTAGGGGGCCTTGCGCCTGGTCCTTGCCTTACTTCCCGCCTCTGGGAAACTCAATGGTTGGACATCCCAGAGGATTTTAGTCTTACCTGTTAAATCTTAGTCCCTACAAGTTACTGGTCCCCCGCCCTGTCAAATGACCATGCTTGGCTGTCTTGTGGCAGACCGTGGGGGTCCTTTGGGGTCTTGCTCACAGGAGTCTTCTTTCCCTTCTACTATCTAGTCAATAGTTAGTGTCTCAAATCTTACTGGAGCTGGTTGACTAGCTGCAGCCAAGGAGGGAAGGTAGGCTCCACCCCCTGCATTCACTTCTAGAATTGTTACTGCCTATTAATGGGATGGATCGCCTACCCAAAGTTACCAGTAACCTGTATGGACTTGAGAAAAGGATTTAACAGGTAAGACTAAAATTCTCTTTTTGCGTTTATAAATATGGGCCAATGTGACTTAGGAATTCTTGTCTCCTATGGTGCTGTTGGTTCGCTCTGACTACATCAGCCAAGGTGACTTTAATATACGTTGAAACGGTCTGGGTTTTGAACCAAATATCAGAATTAATGAGTGACAGTGAAATATCTAATACATTGAAACACAAGGTATTGGTTGGCCTTCTCACTAAAAGGGTTAAAGGTCAAATTCTTATGTGCAAAGAAACTAGTCATTGTGGGACATTAATCTCAATGGGAATTTTGTGATTATTTATTTTTTTTGCCATTATGGTGCATTATGTTTGCCCCCAATTGCTTTGTTCTTTTGTGCATAAGGCCATTAGGGCAGTATCCAGGTAGACAAAAAAAGGTGAAATTCTGGAGCAATCCCACTGAACCATAGGGAACAAATGACAGTTTCCATGTGTGTACACGGGGTTTTTAGTCATTAAAGGGATAGTAATACTTAAAAATCGCTAATCCCAATATTGTAGTACTAAAAAAAAAGAAATGAATTTCCCCCAGTGACATCTCTCAAACCTTTATGGTTTGAGAGAGATTCACTCGCAAAGTTCCCTCCCCTTTCCCTGAAGTCAGTGTTGTAGCTAACTGCAGGGGAAGCCTGTCCTACGATCATCCGGAGTCTCTGCAGCAGAGCCGAGATCACGTTAATAAAAAAAGAAATAATTCACTTTAAAATGTCTTCTATGTGTGCTTGGTTTGCAAGCACATGTAGAAGATCTTTTAAGTGAATTATTTCTTTTTTTTATTAACGTGATCTCTGCTCTACTGCAGAGCCACCAAATGGTCATACGATAGGCTTCCCCTGCAGTTAGCTACAACGCTGACTTCAGGGAAAGGGGAGAGAGGGGGGAACTTTGAGAATGAATATCTCTCAAACCATTAAGGTTTGAGAGATGTTACTGGGGGCAATTAATTTCTTTTTTTTAGCACTACAATATTGGGATTAGGATTTTTTAAGTATTACTATCCCTTTAAATGCACTGCTACACAATGTGTTGGATAACTCTCTGGCACTCAAAGTATTACAAGTCCCATTTAAAGTGGACTTGTCACCTTGAATTCAACTATGCATATTATACCATGTGTCATGTTACACAAAAGACCAGCAGATGCACAGTTTAGGAGATAGTCATACTTGTATTACTGTATGGAGAGCTCTCTGAGTGCAGGACCATATGCTCGCTGATGCTAATTAAGTTGTCCCTGAAACACAGAGCTTACTTAGCATTTGAAGCCTCAGTGAGAGAGGATTTCAGAAATAAAAGCATCAGTATCTCTTAAACGGGTCATCTGCTAGTCTCTCTAGTAAAGTGCAGACTGTACAATTTGCCTTGAAGGTATTTTCATCCATAAACCACAAACCGTGTAGGAATTACAGCCCTTTTATATATAGTCCCTTCATTTTACGGGACCAAAAGTAATTGGACAATTTACAGCTCAGCTGTTTATTTGACTGTTGTGTGTCACTCCATTTTTAGTTCATGTACAAGAGAGCTAACAAAAGTCTTAGAGGTGATTCTAGGTGTGGCATTTACTTTTGGAGTCTGTTGTCTCTCACTATGAGGTGTAAAGAAGTGTCAATGCCATTGTGAAACTGAAAAATCAGAATAAATTGATCAGAAACATAGCCAAAACATTAGGTGTGTCAAAATCAACTATTTAGAGCATCATTTAGAAGTAAGAATGCACAGGTAGCAAATGACCAGGAAGACCACTATAGTGGATAAAGAAAGAATGCTTGCTGTTAAACTGTAGAACAGTTCAAGAACACTCTCCAGGATGGAGCCATAGAAGTGTCAATGTACCATAAAGAGAACACTACACCAGCATAACCACAGAGGGTTTACCAAAAGATGCAAACCACTGGTAAGCCTCATGAACAGGCCAGATTACAGTTTGCTAGAGTTATGAAAGAAAGTCTTATGGACAGATGAGGTGAAGATTAACCTGCACAAGAGTGATGGAAATTGTGGAGAAAGAAAGGAACTGCATGTGATCCAAAGCATACCACCTCATCTGTGAATCATGGTGGAGGTAGTGTTATGGATTGGGCATGTGTGGCTGCCACTGGAACTGTCTCACTTGTCTTTATTGATTATGTGACTGCTGCAGGGTGATGATTTCTGAAGTGTACAGAAACATCAGCTGAGATCCAACTAAATGACTCAAAATTCATTGGAAGGAACTTCACCTTGCTGCATCACTATAATCCAAACATATTGTTAAAGCAACCAAGGAATTTTTCAGAGCCAAAATGTGGAATGTTCTTGACTGGCCATCACCAGATCTGAATCCAACTGTGCATGCATTTCACTTTCTGAAGACATGAGTGAAGGGCAAAATGACCCAAGACAAACAGGAACTGAAGATGGCTACAGTACAGGCCTGGCAGAGCATCTCCAGGGAAGATACCCAGCATCTGGTGATGTCTATGGGTCACAGAGCTCAGGCATTCATAGTATGCAAATGATTTGCAGAAAAGTACTAATTATGAGACTTTGTTTAAGATTATTTATCCTGTTACTTTTGGTCCCCTAAAATGGAGGGACAATGTATAAAAATGCAGTGTATTGGATACATCTTTGGCACTCAAAGGGTTAAGGACCATAGGGGAGTGCAGTGCATTGTTCACAATGTGGTGTACACCCCTCCAGTACTTAAGTGGTTAAGGAGTCCTTCAGGACTGATTGGAGGACCACTGGGTTAGGGCAATCTGGGACATATTACTTAGACTCTATGTTCTTGAGAGCTTTAAGGTTTAAAATATTTCAGGTCAGCTCGTTTTGAAAGCTTTCGGGCAGGTACAGTCTGAAGGGGCTAAAGCTCCAGGTATAAAGCTAAAAAGCCTCCCTTGTTTCCAGATTGGGATGCGTAATGGTGCTAATCTACCTGCTGCTGATGGTGTGAGTGGGTTGTGCAGTTCACTAATGATGTATTCAGTAGGCCCAAGCCCTGGCTGTTTTGGGAACTGAGCAACCACCTTTTTTTCCTGGTATGACAAGGATGACACACTGGGAAAGCTCGAGACTGATGCACTAAAAACTAGGGTAATTCTGGGAATAACATATGCATGATAGGGGATAAATACAAAATCTCATTTATTTAAATGGGACCGTTATACCCTTCAGTGCTAGAGAGGTCTCCAATTCATTGCTTTGCAATACACTGGCAACAACTCTAGGATTCAGGGCATTAAAAGTCCTATTTAAATAAGTGGGAATTTGGGGAATGTTCTCTATTCTGGGAGAATACACAATCACACACATACGCAACTACAGAAAAATATACACAATTGCATGCTATTCATAAGTCAGTATATTATCCCAAATAGTACAGGTAATAGGTAATAACAGAGTGGCACTGCAAAAAAAAAAAAAAACTTTAACCGCTTAAGGACCAGAGGGGAGTGCAACAGATTTTGACTTTACATATTCTGTATACTTTATGTACAGTCATATCTGTCTTAGTTAGTTCGCTGTCAGGAACATACAATTGTAAATGACAGCAGGTGCAACTGGAAAAACAAATTAAAGGAATAGGTCATTTGACTTTATATGTTATGCACTTGCGGAATATGTAAAGTCAAAATAAAGCTAATTATTCATTTATGGGTTAAACTGTATTTTAACCTAATGGCAGCTTATCCATTGGAGTGGAATCATTCTTGGGTGTAAGTACATTATTAGTGTCCCAGCTGATAGAGATGTAATTTGAATCTGGGACAAAGAAGGTGGTAATAGCGTAAGATATCCTTTATGAGCTAATAAATCCAATTAAATGCACTCATACTGTAGTAATCATGTCAGTGCTGGAGAGTGGGATAGGAAGGGGGGAGGTTGGCTTGTCCCTGTCTTGGGACAGCACACTAAGGAAACAACAGTTTAACCCTTTGAATACCAGTGGGTATGCAATGTGTGGCACACCTCTATGACACTCAAAGGGTTAAATTGTCATATTTCTCTATAAAGTGTCAATTCAGGACAGCTGCACCAAAGGGGGCAAATGAACATTGATTAAAATGAGATTCTTAACCCCCTTGAATTACTAGAGAGGTCTCCAAAACATTGGACTGCAGTGCATGGGAGACCTCTAGTATTCAATGGGTTAAAAGTCTCCTATTAATCAATGTTCATCTTTATTCAGCAGATGGGACCTTGTGAAAGAAAAATAAAAGAGCAGTTCTGGGGAAAACCAAATGTACAGTAGGGGGAGAAATACATTTCCATTGATTTTTAAATTGGGCTTTTAACTTCTGGAATACTGGAGTGGTCTCTACCCATTGCGTTCCAATGCTTTGGTGATCTTTGCCCCATTGAAAGATGTTAAAACCCTAATTTGAATGCTCAGCCAAGGGGAGGGGGCAGTAACTGGCACAAGACAACTGCTCTACTGGAGACAAAGGGAACATTTATGGTTACGTTTTTTTTTTGTGTTTTTTTTTTTTTGTTTTGTTTTTTTTTTTATTAAACTTGCATTTTTAAGCCCTTTGAGTGGACGAGGCATATGCAATGCATTGCATAATCCTCTGGCACTCAAGGGGTTAAGTCATGGCATGTCAAAACAAATACTAGGATACAGGTAGTAGCTGTATAACATTATAATAATGGGTGTAGAAAATAGATGCAATACAGCAGAATCTGTTGTGGAAATCTGTACAACTGACAGTGCAATTAAAGGGATAGTAATGTTTCAAAATAAAAGCATCTCCAATTAATCTTCATAGTATTTGGGCCATGGAGAGTGTTATTTCAATACTGTCAGAGCTGTAGTTCAAGAGTAATTGAATGATAAAGTATCCCCCTCCTGCCCCTTTTACCTAGTATAAGCCCTCTACCCTCAGATGTGGAATCTGGTCGCTTAACCAGACAGCTGTCAGCAAGGGACATTCTTCTTCCTGTGAGCACAAGGAAAACCCTGCCCCCCTTGACAGGTCTTTCAGGTTTTTCCTTATGCTCAATGAAGATTGCCCCTCTCTGCGATCCATCTGGACAGTCTTGCTGCTCTGTGGTGAGCAGTAAAAGGAGCAGGATATTTTATCATTCATTTACTCTTGAACTACAACTCTTGACAGTATTGAAATAACACTCTCCATGGCCCAAATACTAGGAAGATTAATTGGAGCTGCTTTTATTTTGAAACATTACCATCCCTTTAAGGGCTAAAATGTCTCACAAAACCTAGTATCACTGAAATAAAAGAAGGATGGGGGGTGGACATGACATAATATCAAATTTTACCAAGAAGGATACAGTTAGATTGTCTCTCTTTTCAAGTCTGTCCTGAGATATAAATGATGATATTACCCAGTTTCATAGTACTCATTTTATCTATGGAGATTTTAACCAGTGAATGCTGGAGATGTCACAAACGCATTGTTCCTCAATATCTTGGCGATCTCTCTAGCATTCAAGTGGTTAAAATCTCAATTTAAATATTTAGTAAATGTTTATTTGTCCCTTATGGTGATGTTGGCTTTTGTCAAAATTGCTCCAGTTTGCTTTCATACACAATATCCAATATAGTTATAAACACAACACACTGCTAACACTGCCACTGCTGGCTTCCAGCACAAAGCCAATACTAACATATCCAATGCGCCACATAACTTCAGTTGGACAAAGGAGCAAGACTAGTAAAAACGAATAAATTACACAGTGCTAGGGGCTAAGTGGGTGCCTAACCTTCTCTGTGTAAAGGAATATCCAGGAACCACACTGATGTTCTTAATGCTTCTTCTAATGTATAGACTTGAAGGGAAGCTTTCTCTTTTCCTTTCAACTTGTATTAGATTTAGGGTGTATTCATTTTCTGCTGTGCCTTTAATGGTCTGCCTAAAAACATAGCTTGTGAAATTTAAGAAATTATTTGATGTTCCGGTCAAACCTGTAATTCCATTTTCCTTGCAAGAAATTCTTCCTTTTTATAGACTTCAAACAGAATGCTTACTGGAATGCCATAAAAGTTAATTTAGCAGTAAATATTCTCATTTTAACACAGATAAAAGGCAACTTTAAATGACAGAAAGTACTGACATAAATCTTCCTCAGAACAGAGATCAATGTGCTAAATTGAGATGCACAGCAGAACCCAAAATCCCCTTCACAAGCTGCATAGAACATCAGGACATAGAACTGTGGTTTACTGACATTATGAGACTCTTATTACTGCAACATAGTTTATTAACCCATTCAGTGCCAGAGGGGTACGCAATGCATTGCAAAGCAATGCGTTGCGTACCACTCTGTCACTGAAAGAATTAATCCTTTATGGATCAAGTGTTCGTACACTGCACTGCACAGCCCTTTGGTCCTTAAACGTTTAATGGACACAACCTAGTATTTCAGTTTTCAGCCCATATTTGTAAAGGAGAATTATCATCTAATATCCTTTAGTATGGCCAGAAAAACCTATTGGCCTCTGAGTTTTTCACTTGGTTGAAGACAAAACACCTTCAATATTCATGGAGTTGGACATGAAGTTGGGGCCAGGACCAAACGGCCTCAAACGCCGTTCACTGCACGTAGTAATCTTGTCTGTTTAACCCCTTGAGTGCCAGAAAGGTGCACAACACATTGCAAAGCAATGTATTGCGCACACCTCTGACACTCAGTGGGTTAAAGGGACAGAAGGGTATGCGGTGCATTGGTTCACTGTGTACTCTCCCTGCTTAGACAAACCGGCCGCCTTCCATGGACATGATGTCCAGAACAGATTTATCTCAAAGGTAAAAGAGCAGAATTCATAGGGCCATTAGGATTTTCTGGCCATAGTACGTTAAGGCCTTATGCTTAAAAGAAAACTGAAATAAACCTGGGGGAAAACATTGCACCATTGAAATTCCCATTGGATTAAAAGGGCCTTTTTGTCCTTTGACTGTTAGATCTACAAAGCAGTGCAAAGCAGGGGTAGAAGTCCCAGTATTGTCAGTGAAGTTGTGTATCGTCCCTTATGGTGCAGTCGGTTTGCTGCAGAATTACACCAGTTTATTTTGAACATAAGGCTTTTAGGGCTTGTTTCATTAAAGCTAGAGGGGAAGTAAACCTTTCATGAAAAGTATTGTAAGGGTTTTTACAGCTGCGTAAAGCACGAGTCCCAATTATTTTTTACACAGACACACACACACACACACACACACACACACACACACACACACACATATAATATTATAGAATATGGTAAAGGCACTATGAATGAGTTTAAACGTTGACCACTCAAATATCTATGCATGAAGCTATCAGGCTGCTTTTTTTTTATGGGAGTGCTCCATTCCTTTGACACTGTATATAACTGTGGGTGTACCCAGACCCATATTCTTTCTTACTGTGAGTTCCCGTTTCATGTGCTCAGTCCCTCACTGTTTTTCTGTAATAACAATGCCACCTTGTAGCCAGTTATTCTATTGCACACTAAGGGAGACATAAGCCACTGGTTTTAGTTCTTCAGTGAATGTGATATAAACCGTTCCATCACTTCATGACCGTTTGACCTGTTCTAACATTTAATAAAGCAACTTTTAGTAGTGGGAGTGCCTTGCATTACTCATATGAAGATCCCTGTTATATGTTTTCTTTCATAATAAAACTTTTATGATCCTTTAGGTTATTTTCTTCCAATACTAATGGGTGTTGTAGTCCATTTACAGGTTGTCCTCCCTCATTTTAAAGCAAATGTACAACTGGACTTTACAGATGGACTCGCTAGTTTATTCCACTTCATATTTTGTACTTCTGTTTGTACAGTCAGTTCAGGTGACCCTGTACCCTTATTGGCTGAGTATGTTTAGAGCGCAAATTTTCAGGACCACTTGGGTCTCTCTGTCTGGCAGGTTATAGATTGAGAGATTAATATAATTTGTTGGTTTTTGGTCCAGAGATGTCTGGATGGAGATGTTTTTAATGCCGATTGTGGTGTTCACTTAATTATCATGGGTGAATGACTGAGTTTGAGATAATGGTGGGAGAGAAAGTATTGCAATTTTCTGAAATATCAGAAAGTCATCTTTACTAGCAGTTCAACGACTAGGCTATAATCTAAATGGCATAGATAGAACATTAGTATTATGTAGGATGAAGTGGATAAGATCTCTACATACCTACAAGTAGAATGCACAGCAACTTTGGACCAGAACCTAAGAAAGGCTGCCTATTCATCTTACTGGGATTTGTTACAACAATAAGGCGAATGTACAAGAAGAGATTTTAACTCTCAAAACACTTATGGGAACAGACAATTCACAAGGGATAGAATTATTGTGTTCGATGACCGCATTTCATACGGAGAGGTGAATTTTATTACAGACTAAAAAAAAAAAACCCTAAAGAAGAAGAATATAGGGCGAGACTGATGAGAGACTTTCAATGGAAGGCAAAGTAATCAAGAACTTGTGCTTCCCATGGTCATGAATGTATGATTATTTTCTGCTGTACTATCTATGTAGTGTTTTGTATGTGTGAGATAAATATTATTCAGCTCTCAATCTATAGATGTAAGTGGTCTTCAATGTTTGCACTCTAAAGCTACTCGGCCAATAAAGTTATCCCTTTTACTCTGCTAGACTCCTTTATCCATGCATAACAAGGCACCACCCTTCACTTATTAAAGTCATTTCAACTCTCTTCTTCCAATAGGACATTCGTGCAGACTACTGACCAAAAATATGGGACTAATTGTCATAAACGAAGGCTCCCTTGATGTGAGTATCTTTTCCTGCGTACCCAGGGTAGTTAGTACTTTATAAGTACTTTTCATTTTTTTGCTCTAAATATAAATGTTTCAATTTGATGTTTTTATAAGAAGTTAATATTGAGTAATATATGGGATTTACTAGTGTTATAATGAATATATTTTCAAAATAATATACCTATTTAAAGGAATACTAACACTTGCCCTAATCTTGGTAACAAACACTAATGGCACTATGTGTTAACCCTTTGCACCTTTCCTCCTGCTTAAGACTTAATAGCTGCGTATAGGATTTACCAACTCTGTGTATTAAAGAATTTTTTTCTCCACTTGAGAACCATTCGTGACCTAAATTAGATTAGGATGACAGGGTGGAGTGGAGCACGCAGAGATGGGGAGAGAGAGCCCGTTGCAATACTCAGGATATTGAGCATTCTGGTCGCATGATATATCAGTAAAATAAATCTAATTTAGGTTAGGAATGGTTCTCAGGTGGGGAAAAAAATTCTTTAATACAGAGTTGGTAACTCCTATACGCAGCTATTAAGTCTTAAACAGGAGGAGAGGTGCAAAGGTTTAACCCATTTTTCCCACATTATATGCAATTATACTTGCAGAGTATTTCATATTAACCAAGGCTGAAGCCTACTGTAGTCTCCACATGGCATTTGCTTTACACTCTGATTACCTGAGTCTGAACAAGAAGCAAAAAAGTCTGGTAAAATCGCCCTTATGATCACAGCCAGTGAAGATGGGTAAGGATTATTGGAGTTGTAGTGCTGTTAAGCCCAGACATGTTTCAGCAGCATCGACCTTTCATGAGGTGACATGAGAATCTTGCTCTTATATGCAGGGCGAGATTCTCATGTCACCCTTTTAATCACAGCGACCTACTGAATGCGGAGTGTAGACGCACTATTATTTAAATGCGATATTTCAAAAGGATACCATATGTCTGAAGCCATCTTCCCTTGTGATCGTTCTATGCAGAAACTGGCCTCTCCCTCCAGCCTGCAATTTTAAACCCTTGCAGTTAGGTTCTTTCTTCTGATCATGTCAGAACTCAAGGGCAACATGGGCAAATCTAAAGCTAAGATTTATGGTGTCCCCTTAATGCCGTAAATCCATTGCTCCTCATGCCAGACTGGGTATCCTAGGGAGAATTCTGGCACTCTGTCCCTTTTGCACTTTGATCGCCACTCCTCTACCAGGATCCTCGTCTGCTGAGCTGTCACGGTAATTAGGCAAATAATGACAGACACAGTATAAAATTTAACCACCTTTATTGAAAATGCAGTAAGGTAGATAATGAGCCACACAATCCCAGACCCAAACAAGCTTGGCCCTAGGCTCCACCCGGAGCTGCATACTCTGCTGTGCACTATACTACAAAATGCCCTCAGACAGAGGCTCGAGGAAAACACTAGAGTGAGATAGGCTTAGGTCTTAAGGTAGTAGGCTACGGGGAGCGAGTAGGCAGTCACAGCCACAGGTCAGGCACACTGGGACCTCTACAGGCATAGGTTGTGGCCAGAGCCACTAACCTGACAAACGGAGACTACATGTTGTTATAGAGACCAGAGCCAGAGGAGACGCACCGGAATATATCGGGTAGAGGCCAGAGCCAATAGGAAGCACACAGGAGACTACATGGTGTAAGACAGACACCGGAGACTACACAGAATGAGTCAGAGGCCAAGGGAGGCACACCAGAGACACAATGAGCGAACCCACAGACAGACCCAGATGTCAGCGGGTGGATACAAGCCGGGGTCATATACAAAGCAGGTCCTCGGACAGAGCCAGTGGTCAGAATGGTAGCGGGTAGTCAGACAAGCCGGGGTCATACACGAAGTGAAGCTAGGCAGAACCAGAGGTCAGCACGGATCAGGTAGTCAGACAAGCTGGGTGATACACGGAGCAAATAGACAGGCACAGATCACACTGGAGCAAGCAGAAGCCATCAGAAACACCGTAAGGGCAATGGCTCCCAGGCATAGGAAGGTATATAAAGGAGCAGAAGGATGCAGAACCCAATTAGGGAAAGTAGCATAAACAGGCGTCCAGGCCAGTGCCTGTCCATACTAAGTAAAGAGCAAGTAGTCGCCACCATGCTGCCCGACACACCACCAGGGAAAGAAGCACAGGCTCACACCATGTGATATGAGCAGGAACAGTTTGGGATTAGGCTCTTATCCCTTCAGTCTCTATCTCCTCATCTAATCATGGAGTCCTAAACTCTTAGTCTGGTTGAAGCCCTTTGCCCCCTGTTTGGCACTTAAGTCCTATTTTTGGGGGTCATTCTCAATTTGTTGGGGATTCCTCTGCTGAGGAAGGAAAGACTGATGATATGAATTAGATTCTTCTTTGTAATGAGGGTATGTCTACAAGGAGAACCCTTGTCCCTCAACCGAGGGACTTACAGTAATGTGCAAAAGTTTTAGGCAGGTGTGAAAAAATGCTATAAATTAAGAATGCTTTCAAAAATAGACATGTTAATAGTTTATATTTATCAATTAACAAAATGCATAGTGCGGGAACAGAAGAAAAATCTAAATCAAATCAATATTTGGTGTGAGGTCATCAGTCGTGGTACTGGAGGCAAGAGTACCTCCAGCTTCTCCTAAGCATGCTAGGCAAGTGAACACTGCCATAGCAGTAACGGAGACTGAGTGACATAGACACTGCCATAGCAGTAACGGAGACCAGGCAACTTGAGCACTACCGTAACAGTAACGGAGACTGAGCCACGTGAGCGCTGCCGTAGCAGGAGCGGAGACTAGGCAACTGGATACTGACGTAGCATTAACGGAGACTAGGCAACTGGATACTGCCGTAGCATTAACAGAGACAGAGCAACTGAGGAGCTGCCGTGGCAGTAACGGAGACTGAGCAATAGGGGCACTGCCATAGCAGTAGCGGAGACTGAGCCACTTGAGCACTGCCATAGCAATAATGGAGACTAGGCAACTGGACACTGCCGTGGCAATAACGGAGACTAGGCAATTGGACACTGCATTGCAGTAACGGAATCTGAGCAACTCACCCTGAGAGGCACCCAACCTGGAACGGTTCGTAAGGCAGACCAATAGGAATGTCGCCGGGGCGACACGGAGGCAACCGACACCAACTGCACAGCTGTCCACAGACAGTGAGTGAAGCACTAACCTTAACTGGAGACCGGTCAGGGCGTGCAGAGGAGGCAGCAGCCCAACCAGGCGGAATCACACAGAACAGGAACGTAGAACAATCCAAGTCTGTACACGGAGCAGGAACCTCAGCCAATCCAAGTCGGTACACGGAGCAGAAACTTCAGCCAATCCAAGTCGGTACACGGAGCAGGAATGTCGGCAAAGCCGGGTCGGTACACAGGAGAGGAGAAGCAGAATGGTCAGGCAGTCCGGGTCGGTGCAAAGGCAGGAAACGAGATGCTGAGTAGTAGGCATGCCGGGTCAATACACTGAGATCACACAATAATCAGGAACAAGCGCTGGTACTGGAACCCCAAGAAAGGGCACAGGAGATGTGCCAGAACCCAGTATTTAAGGACAATACTGGGCGGGACAATCACAGTTCAGCCAATAGGTGTTAAGCAGGAGTATAGACTGACAGAATGTTGCCAAATACCGTGATAATATCCCAATCCATCTAGATCATCAGCATTTCCTGCAATTAGCTTTACAGAGCAGTTGTTTTCAGTTCTGTCAGACTTTGTCCTGTTGGAGAGTAGAGGGTTACATTTTTTAGAAACCAGCATGTGCTTTCTAAAAATTATTTTTAAATCCTTGTGTGTAGATGATCTAATTCTTAGAGACAATGGGTCTTTGCTTCAGTATGGGGGTTGGAAATATTTTGAGAACAGTTTTATGGTTATGGATGATTTTTTTCCATATGGCTGGGACAGATGTACTCCCATATGGGAAAGTCTGTTAGGGTGACATGTTTATATGAGATGTGTTGACCTTTTGACATTCCTATCTGATAGAATACAGAACAAATTCTTGTCTATTGATAAAAACAACAGTTATCAGGGAAAATTTTAATATGGAGTAAGTGCGCAATCTCAGGAATCAGTTATTACTAGTGTAATGCATGATTTCATAGTAAAATTAGAAATTTAGAGTGTCCAATGCAGATAATGTATTCTGACATCACCATATAATGAGATGGCTCTTTATCCAACCAGAGTAGGTTAGGCTGGGTTTTTGATAAGAAACTTTTACTTTAAAAGGGAAGGTTTCTGTAGCAAGAGGTCTCTTGCTCTGAGCTTCCTGGTCTTCTTGGCCTCTTGTCTTGATTCCTGCTAAGGTGCCAAAGAAAATCTGAGAACCTACATTTTGATTATCTGGTAACTATATTTTTCTTTATTTTAATTATGCAAAATTTCAGAATCATATAAATATTTCCTTGATATTTAAGGAAAATATTTTAAATAGTTTTGCTAAATATTGTTCTGGCCATCTATATTACAGAAAACATATTATAAGCTATATTTGGCCTTAGTTGTATTCTGAATGTAATCAGAATTCATTACTTAATTACAAATTTTATCCAGATCATTGATAAATAGTTGATAGCAATTAAATCTATATAGCCTTGTTTATATTAGTTAATGTAATTATTGATACTGCTAGAATAATATATTGTGTTTCTGGAAAGGTTATATTAGCTAATATTTGATCTGGGGAATTATTAACCCATAATCTGCTATTTTTCTATTTTGGTGTGTATATCTAGGGCTTTTTTTTTTTGTTGCATGTGCTTTTGGCCCTAACTTTTGTACAGTGGGAAGTTTATTTAAACTTTTCACTAGACAAAAGAAACCGCCATCTTGGGTGGGGCATCCATATACTTTGTATCTGTGTGTTAACCATTGAAGTGCTATAGGTTTTAAATAGGATTGCTGTTGTCATATTTATGGTATATGTTGCATGAAGTTTTGCGGTACTTTCTAGACATATTATTAGATTCAAATTCTGAGTATGTTCTTGGTATAATCTATCTTTGACATTAATAAATGCAATTTATATGTTTTATTCAGAAGATATGCAATACTGAAATCAGTAGATAATTAAATTATATTTATCTAAATCTGGGATTTTATTCCAGATTGTTTCTCTAAATGTTGCTATATTTTATATGGTGCAAGGAGATTGTCATAGGACCTGGTTTAATATTAAAGCCTACTCACATGACAACATACCTTAAACCTCAATTAGCATAGTTTATACAGTTTCTGGGGCATAGGTATGCTGCTGGGTTCAGTTATTGTAATTTAATACCTCTGGATCTCCCAAGAATGTCTGGGTCACATTATTGCTCTCTTTGGCTATCGAAAGATTTGTTCAAGATTGGAGCACCACATGCTCACAGCTGAGGTAAAACCTTGGAGGCTTGACATTTTTGCTACATTATGAAAATGCTTTATAAAAATAAGGTGATTACTTTCTTCACAACATCATCATAGTATGCCAATTGTTTCTTCACCACTTTGAACCGGAAAGAAAGCATCAGTCTATGGAGTATTTGATACATGATGTCCTTTTGGTTTTTCACAGAACCTTGATGCCCCCCTCCTTCTTTTCTTATTGAAATGAATCTAACCCCTCCTACTTGCATTTATATTGGTTTGCATTTTATTCTCTTTTAAAGTATTTTAATTAATTATATATTATTTTTGCCATAGGCAGTTCTACAAGCTAATTCATATAGGTTTACCACCAAATTGTTTTTCTCAATTTCAGACATGGCAGACTGCTTTTCACATCATTGATCCAGCCTTTCCCAAACGGGTATCACTTTTTGTCAGTATGGATACTGTTCTGTTGCACAGCAGCAAGGATGTTTTGTGTTAAAACAAAGCCTCGCTACCCTGTGGCAAAAACAGTGCCTCCCTGTTTGGGAATCACTGCCATAGAGGTCATGGAAACAGCATCCACACAATTCATTGTGCCTAGGATGCTGATCATTTCTGTGCAATGCATCTAAAAACTCAACATTTTGAAAATTCTCACACTGAACCGACCATGGAAGCAATTAAGGAGCTCAGACTCCCCATCCCACCACATCCACATTCTTTCTGGTTTTAGCTCCATGTGCCAGTGAGGAACTGGAAAACGCTGTCAAGACCTTGTTGCAGATTGGAGGAAGTGTTTCATGTGTTCGGTTGACTGTGTAAACCCCTAGAAAAAATTATATTGTAAAGAAACTTTTCCTGTTTTATCATATTCTCATTTGGTGGAGACATACATTTTCATTCAGCCCTTGGGTATATAAAATTAGGTCTGTTCCTAATGAGTAAAATAAGTTACTTTGCTGACAGACCATTCATTCAAAAGTCATTATAATATACATTTTTGCACACCAGAAACCTTGAACTAACCAGGAAATGCAAGTTTTCATTCTAATAACTTTTGAATCAGTCAGGCGTATGTGTGTTCTACTCCTGGTTATCAGAAATTCTGTAATCTCTGCAAGCCCTTAGCCTGATCCCCTGGACATCTGCAAGGAAGGGTGCATCTGAAGAGGACCTGTCCGTTATCTTCGATTAGTGTAAATCTTCCCCTCGAACCATTTGGATGTTTTGCAGTACATTGGAGTAATTTCTAGCTTCCAAGGGGATAACTATTAAACTGCTAATATAGTTTCTTAAGAATGACAGAAAAATGTAAGTTAATTAGTTTTACTGCTAATTATTGATTGACACATTATGGACCAGAGGGTTACAGCACCTGTCTAACTTGCATCTTTTTAAAACATCATGTTTTATGGTAGAACTCTTGATCCTCACCTGGAAAGTTTGTATCTTTTTTACCCAGTCATATTAGGAACTTCATACAAGTTGTAGAACTCCAGATTAGTGTTGCCACCCAGCCGGTATTTTACCAGCAGACCGGTAAAAAATTGGCTTCTGTCCAATGTTAAGTCTATGGTGGGAATGCCATCGCCAGTATTTTTTTGAAGAAAAGGTGGCAACCCTACTCCAGATTAACCCTTAAACCAATGAGAAGCAAAGGGTTGCATGCATAAAGTTTCCTCCCGCAGGAGGACAAGGCACTTCCATAAAAAGATCTCTCTAGAAGCAGACTCCAAGTACTTATTTTTGATGTTATAGCAGCAGACACTGAGCTTGAGCAGTGGGAGTAGTAGTACCCCCGTGTTACTTATAATAAAGTGTATTTCTCCTTTTAGTAATAACCATACATGCACTTCTGGTCACTGATCACAAATAAAGGGATTATTTGAGACTTGAGTATTGAAGAAACTTGGATTAATTCTAGGGCAAATCAGCTGTACCCAAGGGGACTATTAAAACTCACAGTGATTAAAATGTAACATGTTAACCCACTGAATGCTAGAGAGATCTTAAATGCTTTGCTTCATAATGAGTTGGAGTTCTCTAGCATTCAAGTGGATAAAAGCCCCATTTAAACTTTTTAGTGCCAGAGGTGTGTTCCATGCATTGGTTCAAAATGCATTGTGCTCCCCTCTAGCATTGAAAGGGTTAAGTGGGAAGTTTTATTTGTCCCCTGTGCTGCAGATGGTTTGGCCTAGAATAGGTCTATATTTCTTTTATACATAATGCCGTTTGTCTCTGTGAGAGTATGGATATCCATCTGCTTTATGTTGGTTCTCATGTAGGCGTAAACTAATATCTTCCACAAGGAAGAGAGCAGGTACACAATTTATTTTAAAAGTAAGTATCAATTTTGGTTAATATTACAAAATGGTTTACTTAAAGGGATAATAATGTTTCACAAAAAAATAGCTCTAATTAATCTTCATAGTATTTGGGCCATGGAGAATGTTATTTCAATATTGTCAGAGTTGTAGTTCAGAAGTAATTGAATGACAAAGTATCCCCTCCTGTTACTGATGTAACACTGCTCATCTCAGAGCAGCAAGACTGTCCAGATGGATCTCAGAGAGGGACAATCTTCAGTGAGCATAAGGAAAAACCTGTCAAGGGGGTCATGGTTTTCATTGTTCTCACAGTAAGAAGATTGTCACTTGCTGTGAGCTGTCTGGTCTCAGGACCAGATTTCACATCTGAGGGGAGGTGGTTTACACAAGGTAAAAGGGTCGGGAGGGGGATACTTTATCATTCAATTACTCCTGAACTACAACTCTGACAGTATTGAAATAAGGCTCTCCATGGTCCAAATACTATGAAGATTAATCAGAGCTGCTGTTTTTTGTGAAACATTACTATCCCTTTAACACCAAAAAAGGTAATTTCAAAAAGAATCCACTGATTTTGTTTCATCTTCCTGTTCCCCATTTTTCTATGTACTGAAACATTTCTGTTTCCTCCTTTAGACAACAAGGGAGCTTTTAAGCCATCACTGTAGTACTCTTGGAGATGCCTTGCGAAAGGAAAATGATTTTGCTCTGATCATCGATGGCAAATCTCTGAAGTATGCCTTGACATTTGGAGTTAGACAGTATTTCCTGGACCTCGCCCTTTCATGTAAAGCGGTTATCTGCTGCAGGTAACTACAGTCCATCAGTATGTGTTCTCACCATAAGCAGATCTCGCATTAATCTGCCCAAATATGTGTGTTTATTAAAACTTCCTTCAGTCACCCTTTCCGCTATACCAGTGAGGAAGGTGGGACAAAAAGAAAAGCTGTAAATATTCTTCTGCAGTGTGCCAAGGCCTTCTCTGATAGTCCTTTCATTGTTTTTCCTACTTGAAATTAGAACTAACTACTAATAATAATCCCCACTTACCTGCCTGTTGCTTTTGAACACCCCTCTGGTCCTTAAAAGTATGCTCATATGCTCTACTTTTAAAAAAAAAAAAAAAGCCTGCAATTGTCATGTCTTCCTCCGTTGACCTGACATCCAGAATGGATTTGGAAATGTTGCATGTGTGTCTTTGTTCAAGTGAGACCATTTATCGCAGCCACTATGCTTTTCTGGCCATAGTAAGGTACACTGAGATGTAAGATGTTTGATTTATGGTAAGAGTACCTGGGAACTCTCAGGGTTTGACCCTGAGACTAAGGGTTTTGACTGAATTCTCAGGGTGAGAGAGTCCAGTGTTTCCTACTGTATAATTTACACCAATTTACTGCTTATTTAATGCTTGAATTACTAACATTTGTACCAGAAAGGTAGAGGGATAAGTCCTGCGGGTCTTGTGAGTGTATAAGAACTGATATCTCAGAACTGTGCCATGTTAAAGGTTCCTTGAAGACTGACTGGATCATTTCTGGGTTAGAGAAAACATTGACATTGCACCGAGAATCTACTTTCTTGGTAGTGTTAAGGGTTAATATTTCAAACATCTCAGGGTGAGCTCATATGAAAAGTTCCCAGGTATGATGGTAAGCCTTACAGTGAATGTGTATCTCTCTATACCTATTCCATGGAGAGAAGTAAATCCTCCTGAATATCATTACTAGAGGTTAAAAACCCAATTTAAACAATGGAGATGTGTTATTTCTTCCCCATAATTCAGATTGGTTTACTCTAGTACTCTTTATTATATCCGCCTCAGTGGGTCTTAGCATTAAGGCTTTCTAAGGAGGATTCAGTGGGAGGAGCTTTTGCCCAGGAGTCCTGCAGAAAGACTATAATTAACGAGTAATTTAGGAGAATTAGTGTATGCAGAATTGAGTCAAAGTGGCCGTTATTATTCTCTGCCCAGATTACAATAAAGTGTGTGTTTGGCTCCAGAGTTGTAAACTAACTGTACCATAGGAGAGAGAAATGAAAACTCCCAGTGGTTTAAATTGGGCTTTTAACTCCTTGAAAGCTACAGCGGCATTGTTTTCAATGCAATGACAAGTCTCTGGCGTTGGGGGCAGCCCCATTTAAATCATTGGGAATTTTGAGAATGTTTACTTGGCCTCCTGTGTTGCAGCTGGTTTGTTCCAGAATGACACATATATAGCTTAATTAATATGAAGCCTAATGATGGGAAAATGGAGGACAACAGTAAGGGAGACTTTTTCACCTATGTGGTACCATTGAATTCATAACACAGAACAATGTAGCAATGTGATTAATTAACTCCATACATTTTCCATGTGCAATAAGACACTTCAGGAGGGAACGAGTTCTAAATCTCACCTAAATTACCTGTTTATATAAGAGATCAACCCCTTAGATTTCTCTTCTCTTCTTCTCTAATGTAAACAAACACAGTTTAGCTTGTTTCTTTATACCTCAGATCCTCCAGTCCCCTTATCAGTTTTGTTGCACATCTCTTCACTTTTTCCCTATAATGTATTTTTTAAGAACCACAAAACTGTCCTCCATAATTATAGATGAGGCCTTACCAAGAATTTAAATAGCAGTAGAATTATATTCCTATCCTGTGCATCTATACCTCTTTTTATACACGCGAATACCCTATTGGCTCTTGCATCAGCTGGGTGACTCTGCACACCGCTGTGAAGTCTGTCTATCGGTACTCCTAAATCTTTCTCTGATGAGGATTCCCTGTGTTGTTTCCCATTTAGTATATATGTAGAAGGTTTGTTTCTGCAGCTCAAATGCATAAGCTTGCATTCATCTATTTAAACATCATCCACTTTTTCTGCCCATTCACTCAGTTTATCCAAATCTTTGTGCAGATAAAAACATCCTGCTCTGTATATATTTCCTTCAGCTTAGTGTCATGAGCAAAGACTGAGACATTACTTTCAATTCTGGCTTCTGGATCATTAATAAACAAAATATAAAGCATTCGGCCCAGGACTGAACCCTGTGGCACCCCACTTATAACTTTAGACCAACTTGAAAAGGTTCCATTTACAACAACTCTCTGCCATCTATCATTTAACCGGTTCTCAATCCATGTACAGATAACAACTCCCAAACCAAAGCCTTTTAATTTATGCGTAACCAGTTGAGACACTGTGTAGGTGTCAAAGGCCTTGATTTAATTGAGGTTTAGCAGTGCATTGACAACCCCATTAGAGTTCAATGGATTAAATGGCTAATTTAAGGCAGTATGAATTTTGGAATTTGTCTCCTACGGTGTATGTGGCTTGCTCCAGTTCAAAGTAAAGTGGCTTGCATTTCTGAGTGGCCAAAACCTAAATATACACTGAAGGGG
Organism: Rhinophrynus dorsalis; assembly: GCA_037306005.1. NCBI lineage: Eukaryota > Metazoa > Chordata > Amphibia > Anura > Rhinophrynidae > Rhinophrynus > Rhinophrynus dorsalis. The sequence goes on along the minus strand of CM074718.1, from coordinate 91,417,569 downwards.
AAATATACGCAGTTATACTTTGTATTAGTAGGTAAAACAGGCCGTTCCAGTAAATACAATAAAAGTCATTTGGTAACTGAAAGGCTTATATAATTCTCATTTTTCTTAGTTTTGAGGCAAAGATTTAACTTAATGGACTTGTCTTTTTTCAACCTAATTTACTATGTTATTAAGGGATAGTAACACAACAGAAAGGTGTAGCTTGTGTTCGTCTTTCCCTGCTGTTGTTTAATTTGACCATTCTGCACATCCATTTTTAATTTCTCCCATTTCTTTACTGTAATAAAGGGTATCCCCTCTTCAGAAATCTGAGGTCGTAGATATGGTGAAAAAACAAGTGAAAGTCATCACTCTTGCAATCGGGGATGGCGCCAATGATGTGAGCATGATTCAGACCGCCCATGTCGGCGTTGGTATCAGCGGGAACGAAGGTCTGCAAGCTGCCAATTCTTCAGACTACTCTATAGCGCAGGTATTTTACTATAGTGACAAAATAAAAAACTGACAGAGCTCTCAAATTGCCTTATGTATAAAAGAGAGATTCAGGGGCATTGCAGCTGCAAGAAAGGGCAAATAAAAATCCCCATTGATATTTAAATGGAGCTTTTAATCCCTTGACTGCTATAGAGGTCTCCAACAGTTGTTTGCTCCAAAATTGCTCTGCATTTCTTTTATACGTAGGGCTGTATGTTCAAAATATAAGTGGAGGAGTTCTGGGGCAAACCATTTCCACTATAGGGGAGAACTAAAAATTACACAAATGCTCATTGATTTAAATGAGGATTTTAACCCCTTGAATGCTAGAGAGGTCTCCAACGCATTGCTTTGCAATGAGTTGGAGACCTCTCTAGCATCCAAGGGGTTAAAATCCCCATTTAAATCAGTGAGAATTATTTGTTCTCCTCTATAGTGCAAATGGTTTGCCCCATAACTCCACTTTTCTTTTGAACGTATGGCCCATAGTCTGTACAGTCCAATCCTACACGGGCTGTATAAGGATTAATAAAAAAAACACAAAAGGCCTTAGCGTGGTATTCATTAAGCTAAAGAAGTGCAGTTGTAGAACAAACCAGCTGCACCACTGGGGACAAATTAACATTCACAAAAATGTAAGAATTTATATTGGGTATTTATCACTTGAACGTTAGCGAGGTCTTCAGCGCACTGCTTTGCCTCATTTAAATCAATAAAAATGTTATTCCACCCTCAATATGGTGCTGATACTTTTCCGCTGAATGACTTATGCATTACTTTCTTTTAGTGGACAATATGAATACAATAAGAAATTTACATCAGGATCACAATACCAGTGTAACTGGGCCTTGTGTATAAAGGCAACCTGGGGCAAATGCCCATCCTTCCCATTGATCTAAGTGCGTCTTTTAACTCTTTGAATGATAGAGATGTCTCTTGTGCATGTGCATTGGAGACCTCTCTAACAGTCAAGGCATTATAGGACCCATTCAAATAAATGTGAATTTTTATTTATCCCCGGCAGTGCAGTTGGTTTGCCCCAGAATTGATCCAGTTCGTGTTTATACATAAGGCCCAGTGTATCATACAACATTAGAATATATCCGGATTTACATTTCCCTCAGTGAATGTAAGGAAAGAGTCCACCAACATTTTGAGTTAAAGTAGCTATTGATCTCTTGATCACTTTAGCTCTAAATATTGGGGGTTCTCTGTCCTTCCTACCCCTCTGTCTTTGACTTCTTATAATGTTAACCCCTTGGCTGCTTGAAACACCTCCAACACATTGTTTCACAGTGTGCAGGAAATATCTGCAGCAGCCAGTGGGTTAAATTAAATGTACAGATGAAAATGAATGGATCTCACAAAGTTTTATTAAATAATCTGTTTTGTTTTCTGCAGTTTAAATATCTGAAAAACTTACTGCTGGTCCATGGTGCCTGGAACTACAATAGAGTGGCCAAGTGCATCTTATACTGTTTCTATAAGAACATAGTACTGTATATCATCGAGGTAAGGGGTTTTGGTTAGATTTTTTATAGTCTTCATTTAATATGACAAAATTATGGCATCAATTATTGTATCTAATTATATAACAAATCCCTCTCCATTTTCGGAATTCTATATTTAACCATTTAAGGTCTCCTCTAGTCCTTTAAAGTTAAAGCAGAAATATCACCCAAAATTAAAGTTACCTCAAATAATTATGCACATAACCATAAGCATATCCATACTAGTATTATCTGGAAAAAGTCCACCATTGTAGAGAAATCCAGCTCATTCTGAGATGGTCAGGCAAACAGCTTGCTGTAGAGGAGCCTGCACCGTCAATCCCTTCCTGTACCTTAAGGCACAATGCAATGCCTCCTAGAGTAGACCAGGACAGACAGCGCAGGCGCACAGATGTCTCTTTGGCAAGATGTCTGCAATGATGCCTGTCTGACAGTCTCAGAATAAGTTGAATTTCTCTAACACTGGACTTATTCTGGATAATACTAGTATGGATATGCTTATCGTTATGTGCTAATTTGGGTGATAGATCCGCATTAATAAATAGAGGTGAACCTCTGTGATATTTTTCCAACCATAGCTAATTTACTAAGTGCATGTAAACATCTTGACCCCATAAGGACCTTTATTAAAACAAAAGAACCTTGATTGGAATGAAACTTTGACCTACACTTAGATTTGTGTTTGTTTGTTTGTTTGTTTTTTAATATCCTGTTACACATGTTTATACATTTCCACAACGGAAGCATCCAGATCTTTAACACCTTAAGGACCGGCCGAGCAGGGCCAGATCAGGGCTCCCTGAACAGTGTGTGGCCGTACGGGGAGCTCTGAAGTCCATGACGGTCCTGGCACGTCATGGGTCCTTATCACACACCAACCCATGACGTGCCAGGATCATCATGGGTCCTTATCGCACACCAAGCCAGGATCATCATGGGTCCTTATGGGATTAATACTATAATATTCTTTGAATCCAACATACTAATTAAAAGCAGTACAGTTTGTGGTAAGTGAACTATACCAAAGGGAACAAATACATATTACCAAAATGAAGTTTTAACTTATTAAATGGAGATCTTTCCAGAGCATTGCTTTGCAATGCATCGGAGACCTTTCCAGCACTCAGTAGGCTGATATAAAATAAATCAATCAATGGGAATTTTATTTGTTCCCTGTACCAGAGGGTGGTGTTTGCAATTTGTCAGATACATCAGCACTCACCGGGTTAAAAGAGCTGGCTCTCAAAAGAGAATGCAATAATTTTGACTGGTAATTAAAATTCTGCTGGCCATTAATTTTCCACTGCACCGTATTTTATTAATGCTTAAATTTGCACAAATTTAACAAATTATCATTTTTGGCTGTGATTTGTAAACTATTATTCACTGTCTTTCTGTGAGCAGCAAAGAAAACAGATTTAATGTAATTCCTAGGCATTTTGATGACTTCCCAGTTAGGCATCTTTTGCCAAGTAAAACAAGTTGTGCAGATGTTAGAAAGCAGTGTTTCTATAAATGAAAAGGCAGAGACTGTCAGGGAATGTGTCCAGCAAAGACAACTGCCAGTTTTTCAATCTCTCCTTTCAGTTGTTTTGTGACGATCAGGCGTGGGAGCAAGGAGCAGGCCCTTACTGACTATTTGTAAGCTGCTATTTAATATGCAGAAATTTTTGCAACTGGCAAGTTGCTTTGAGGCAGTTACTACCACACCCCCCTCTGGTGCTTTGGAAGGAAAAAATAATGTTGAGGCAGTATGGCAGATTTTCAGCAAGAAGGGATGACACGTGAATCTTCCAGGACCCGCTTTAAAAATGGACCTGTCACCTTAAAGGAATAGTATTACTTCAAAATTACTATCCCTCATATCGTAGCCCTTAATAAACTGAGTTAAATGACACAAGCGGCACCTCTCAAACCTTTATGGTTTAAGAGATAGCCACTTTCAAAGTTTCCTCTCCCCTGCTGTCAGCGTTCTGCTGCCAGCAGGGGAATCCGGTCCCGGGACAGGTGGAGGCTCTTAAACAGAGCCGATATCTCGTTATGGATGGAAAAATGATTCATAGAAACAGTCTTCTGTGTGTGCTTGGTTACCAAGCACACGTAGAAGACTGTTTCAATTAATAATTTTTCCTTCCACAGCGATATATCAGCTCTGCTGAAGAGCCTTCTCTTGATTCAGAGACCGGATTCTCCTGCTGGCAGCAGAACGCTGACAGCAGGGGAGAGGGAACTTTGAAAGTGGCTATCTCTTAAACCATAAAGGTTTGAGAGGTGCTGCTGGTGTCATTTAACTCAGTTTATTAAGGGCTACAATATGAGGGATAGTAATTTTGAAGTAATACTATCCCTTTAAGGCAAGCTTAGTATGTTGTACTAGCCATTTTTCTGTTAAACAAGTCTGCCCGGAAGTGGGTACAGAGCTGCATTTATTCTTTTAACCCTTTGAGTGCCAAGTGGGTACATTGTACGAGTTTGGACAGCTGTACCCGCTGTGCCAAGCTCGTACAATGTACCCACTAAAATGCGGTCACTGCATGAGCCGGTATAACCGGCATGCAGTGACCGCATTTTAAAAAAAAAAAAGGTGGGCAATCGTGGGGGGACATGAGGATCACTCCTCATGTCTCCCCTGTTATTGATCTCCCAGCCGATCGCGCTGGGAGATCAATAAAGGAAGAGGAGAAGCGCAGCAGAAGCGCAGCTTCTCCTCTTCCGTCTCTCCTACCCGAACTTCCGGGTAGGAGTGGGCGGGACAGGGGGAAGCCTCCCAACGTCATCGGTGACATAGTCACCGATGACGTTACAAGGCTTTCCCCGATGGAGATCACTCCTACCGGAGGTAGGAGTGAACAGAAGGAGAGCCTTTGCTCTCCTTCTGTCGCCATATTGAGCTCCCAGCCCAATCGGCTGGGAGATCAATAACTGGGTGCACATCAGGAGGGGTCCTGATGTGCCCCAGCGAGGTCTGAAAATAAAAATGAAAAAAAAAAAAAAAAACAAATAAAAAAATTAACCCTGTGAGTGCTGCAGGGTTCCCAAGTGCATTGCTTTGCAATGCACTGGGGATCCCTGTGGCACTCACAGGGTCAATTGTTGCAGCCTGTATTTTTTTTGCAGAGACCTCATTGGGGGGCTTCAGGAAGGGTCCTGAAGCCCCCCAATGAGGTCTATAAAAAATAGATTAAAAAAAAAATTAACCCTGTGTGTGCCACAGGGGAGGGGGTTCATTGCAGAGCCCCCCTCCTGTGGCAGACATAGGAATATTTTTTAGTATTTTATAATCAGAGATTGTTGGGGGGACATCAGGAGAATTCCTGATGTCCCCCCACAATGTCTGATAATAATTAAAAAAAATTTTTAAAAAATTAACTCTGTGAGTGCCACAGTGGTCCCCAGCACATTGCTTTGCAATGTGCTGGAGAACCCTGTGACACTCACAGGGTCAATTCTCTTAGCCCATATTTTTTTTTACTAAGACCTCATTGGGGGACATAAGGAAGGGTCCTGAAGCCCCCCAATGAGGTCTATAAAAAATAGAAGAAAAAAAAAAATTAACCCTGTGTGTGCCACAGGGGAGGGGGTTCATTGCAGAGCCCCCCTCCTGTGGCAGACATAGGAATATTTTTTAGTATTTTATAATCAGAGATTGTTGGGGGGACATCAGGAGAATTTCTGATGTCCCCCCACAATGTCTGATAATAATTAAAAAAAAAATTAAAAAAAATTAACTCTGTGAGTGCCACAGTGGTCCCCAGCACATTGCTTTGCAATTTGCTGGAGAACCCTGTGACACTCACAGGGTCAATTCTCTTAGCCCATATTTTTTTTTACTAAGACCTCATTGGGGGACATAAGGAAGGGTCCTGAAGCCCCCCAATGAGGTCTATAAAAAAATAGAAAAAAAAAAATTAACCCTGTGTGTGCCACAGGGGAGGGGGTTCATTGCAGAGCCCCCCTCCTGTGGCAGACATAGGAATATTTTTTAGTATTTTATAATCAGAGATTGTTGGGGGGACATCAGGAGAATTCCTGATGTCCCCCCACAAGGTCTGATAATAATTTAAAAAAAATTAAAAAAAAATTAACTCTGTGAGTGCCGCAGTGGTCCCCAGAACATTGCTTTGCAATGTGCTGGAGAACCCTGTGACACTCACAGGGTCAATTCTTTTAGCCCATATTTCTTTTTACTAAGACCTCATTGGGGGACATAAGGAAGGGTCCTGAAGCCCCCCAATGAGGTCTATAAAAAACAGACAAAAAAAAATTAACCCTCTGTGTGCCACAGGGGAGGGGGTTCATTTTAGACCCCCTCCTGTGGCACACACAGGACTTTTTTTTTTTACTATTGCTTTACATTCAAAGCTTGTTGGGGGGCCCTAAGGCCACCCAACAAGCTATGAATAAAGAAGAATTTTTTTTTTTTTTTTTAAAAGAACCCTCTGTGTGCGACAGGGGGTCAATTGCATTGCATTGCAATGCATCGGACATCCCTGTGGCATGCACACAAAATGACTCAATCCCCCCCCGTACCCTACCCACCAGCCCAGTTACACAGCCTACTGGCAGTCCCATTCCCACAGTTTGACCCCCCCAGCCTGGTTCCACTGCCTACTGGTAGACCCAAGTGCCAATACGCACTGGATTCAGGCTGGAAATCAAACAGTGTATGTGGGGGACTTACAGTGCACAGTGGTAGTCACAGATCCCCCATATGTACTACCTTACCTCCCCCACCACCACTGCCATACTTGCGCTCTGCCCAGTGGTAGATATACCCACATACACTGCCTGACCCCTCGTCCCTCCCCCCACCTGGTTTCACTGGCAGTCACAGGTCCTCACGTACACTGACTGACCACTGATAGCCATAGAATCATACATACGCTGTTTGCTTCCCCATCCTTGTTCAACTGGTAGCTACACTCCTGGCACCCAATATGGTATGTCATCCCACAGCAGTGGGGTACCATTTATCGTAGGCTGGCAGGAGGTCCTCCTAGGAAATCCCATGGTGTTGAACCATTTTCGTATCTTTGAAGTGACTGATTTGTAAAAAAAAAAAAAAAAAAAAGTTTTTTTTTTTCTGTAGCACCACATTCTGGAAATAGTTGTGCACACTAACTTAGGGGTAGAAAGGCAAGTGACCCCTCATTAGATGCGGCAGGTTATCTTCTTTCCAAAATGGTATGGTTTCGCTACATTTTCTTCACTTCTATAGCTGTTATAACCATTTTCATACACGCAAGAATGTTTGAGAAAATGTTAGAGAAATCAGGAGGTTGTAGCAGTAGTAGTTTTGTACTTGTAGCGCCCCCTAAGGTAGGTCAGTTCATACCAATGGGGGTGTCATTTTTCTCCTAAGAGCAATAGCTAATGGATACAGTTGTAAATTCCATGGTTTTTACAGATTTCAATACATTTGAAGGGGCAGAAATGTAAGAAAATGCCTTTTTTTCATTAGCACCACCTTCTGGAGGCATTTGTGCACTCCAGGCTTGGGGTAAGAAGGCAAGTCACCCCTCACTAGATGCGGCAGGTTGTCTTCTTTCCAAAATGGTATCGTTTGTGTACCCTTTCTTCACTTCTCTAGTTCTTATAACCATTTTTGTATAGAGAAGTAATGTTTGAGAAAATGTTAGAAAAATTAGAGGTTGGTGTAGTTTTGTACTTGTAGCGCCCCCTAAGGTATGTGTACTCATACGAATGAGGTGTCACTTTTCTCCTAAGAGCCATAGCTAAAGAATACATTTGAAAAATCAATGGTTTTCACAGATTTCAGTACATTTGAAGGGGCAAAAATGTAAGAAAATGCCTTTTTTTTTAATTAGTGCCCCCTTCTGGAGGCATTTGTGCACACCAGACTTGGGGTAAGAAGGCAAGTCACCCCTCATTAGATGCGGTAGGTTGTCTTCTTTCCAAAATGGTATGGTTTGTGTACCCTTTCTTCACTTCTGTAGTTGTTATAACCATTTTTGTATAGACAAGTAATGTTTGAGAAAATGTTAGAAAAATTAGAAGTTGTAGTAGGTGTCGTTTTGCACTTATAGCACCCCCTGAGGTAGGTCAACTCATGCCAATGGGGTGTCATTTTTCTCCTAAGAGCACTAGCTAATGGATACTGCTGGAAATTCCATGGTTTTTACAGATTTCAGTACATTTGAAGGGGCAGAAATGTAAGAAAATGCCTTTTTTTTTCATTAGCGCCACCTTCTGGAGGCATTTGTGCACACCAGACTTGGGGTAAGAAGGCAAGTCACCCCTCATTAGATGCGGTAGGTTGTCTTCTTTCCAAAATGGTATGATTTGTGTACCCTTTCTTCACTTCTGTAGTTGTTATAACCATTTTTGTATAGACAAGTAATGTTTGAGAAAATGTTAGAAAACTTAGAAGTTGTAGTAGATGTCGTTTTGCACTTCTAGCGCCCCCTGAGGTAGGTCAACTCATGCCAATGGGGTGTCATTTTTTTCCTAAGAGCACTAGCTAATGGATACTGCTGGAAATTCCATGGTTTTTACAGATTTCAGTACATTTGAAGGGGCAGAAATGTAAGAAAATGCCATTTTTTTCCTAAAGTGCCACCTTCTGGAAGCATTTGGGCACAACAGGCTTGGGGTAAGAAGGCAATTCACCCCTCATTAGATGCGGCAGGTTGTCTTCTTTCCAAAATGGTATGGTTTGTGTAACCTTTCTTCACTTCTCTAGTTGTTATAACCATTTTTGTACAGACAAGTAATGTTTGAGAAAATGTTAGAAAAATTAGTGGTTGCAATAGGTGTAGTTTGGTACTTGTAGCGCCCACTAAGGTAGGGGAACTCATACCAATGAGGTGTCATTTTTCTCCTAAGAGCACTAGCTAATGGATACTGCTGGAAATTCCATGGTTTTTACAGATTTCAGTACATTTGAAGGGGCAGAAATGTAAGAAAATGCCTTTTTTTTTCATTAGCGCCACCTTCTGGAGGCATTTGTGCACACCAGACTTGGGGTAAGAAGGCAAGTCACCCCTCATTAGATGCGGTAGGTTGTCTTCTTCCCAAAATGGTATGATTTGTGTACCCTTTCTTCACTTCTGTAGTTGTTATAACCATTTTTGTATAGACAAGTAATGTTTGAGAAAATGTTAGAAAACTTAGAAGTTGTAGTAGATGTCGTTTTGCACTTCTAGCGCCCCCTGAGGTAGGTCAACTCATGCCAATGGGGTGTCATTTTTTTCCTAAGAGCACTAGCTAATGGATACTGCTGGAAATTCCATGGTTTTTACAGATTTCAGTACATTTGAAGGGGCAGAAATGTAAGAAAATGCCATTTTTTTCCTAAAGTGCCACCTTCTGGAAGCATTTGGGCACAACAGGCTTGGGGTAAGAAGGCAATTCACCCCTCATTAGATGCGGCAGGTTGTCTTCTTTCCAAAATGGTATGGTTTGTGTAACCTTTCTTCACTTCTCTAGTTGTTATAACCATTTTTGTACAGACAAGTAATGTTTGAGAAAATGTTAGAAAAATTAGTGGTTGCAATAGGTGTAGTTTGGTACTTGTAGCGCCCACTAAGGTAGGGGAACTCATACCAATGAGGTGTCATTTTTCTCCTAAGAGCACTAGCTAATGAATACAGTTGGAAATTCCATGGTTTTCACAGATTTCCATACAGATGAAGGGGCAGAAACGTAAGAAAATGCCATTTTTTTCCTATAGTGCCACCTTCTGGAAGCATTTGTGCACAACAGGCTTGGGGCAAGAAGGTAAGTTACCCCTCATTAGATGCGGCAGGTTGTCTACTTTTCAGAAATATATAGTTTTATATAGTTATTCCACTGTTTTAGGGCAGTTTTACCACAAAAACCCTAGAATGCGCATTTTAGTTTATAAAGTTGAAAATGTCATTTTGCGCTGCTGGTGATTAGGGCTCTACGCTAGCCATGGACGTAGGTAAAACTATACAAATTTGGTATTTTTTTACTCGGGGGACTCAGGGCTTTTTCAAATAATTGAAACTTTTTCAATCAAGGTAAATGTTTTTGATACATAGTATGTGATTTTAGCAAAATTAGTAAATTTTCACTTTTTTTTGTCATTATGACATCATAGATTTTTGCACGATGCAAAATTCTGTTCATGTAAGGTACCATGAGAAAGCTCAATTCGTTCTGAAAAAAACAATATATAGTTTTCCATATTTAACTAAAAATCCCAAGAGGAAATCAAGCGTAAACAGAAGGATAGCAAAAATGCTGAAAATGTGTCTGGCCTGCAGGGTACAGGAAATGGCCCGAGCCTCCGGCACTGAAAGGGTTAATTCCTCCAAACAAGCTTTTTGTGTTTTTTTTTTTTTTAATGTTTACACTTACCATTATTTATAATATATAACGAAACGATTTAGGCAAAGTTGTAAACGGATGAAACCTCTCCTTTAAGTCTCCAACGACTGACAAGCTGAAGTTTGCCCGCTCCTGCACCATTCTGCTGCTACATTAAGTAACATGCAATATAACCATTTCTAAGCAAATGTTTCAAGCCTTAAAATTCAAAATGATTAATTTAATGTTTACTGCATGTTTAGTATTTTCTGTTATTACAGATTGTGTATTTAGAATTTATCAGGTAGTTAATGTCTTTTTCCATTGTCTTGAATTAAAATTGAGTTTTCTTCATGCAGGGCTAAGTTTTTAATGAATCTGCATGAGAAAAGATCTATTGAAGTATCGGTTCATTGTTATTAACATAATTTCCAACAGTAATTGAACCACCAGGTTATATGGAGTAAACCAGCGTCTGCACGCTGGACCAACAGTAATTGCGCCACCAGGTTAAATGGAGTAAACCAGCATCCGCACGCTGGACCGACAGTAATTGAGCCACCAGGTTAAATGGAGTAATCCAGCGTCTGCACGCTGGACCAACAGTAATTGCGCCACCAGGTTAAATGGAGTAAACCAGCATCCGCACGCTGGACCGACAGTAATTGAGCCACCAGGTTAAATGGAGTAAACCAGCGTCCGCACGCTGGACCAACAGTAATGGCGCCACCAGGTTAAATGGAGTAAACCAGGGTCCGCACGCTGGACTAACAGTAACATATTGCCGGAGCGAAGAAGCACAATGTCGCCTCGGCGACAGGGAAGGAGCGAGAGCCCTGAGACCAAGTGGAGGCTAACCGGAACGAGCACTGCTACCCTGACAGATGACCGGAACAGAAGGAGTCACGGAAAGCAACCGGAACCGGCTAGAGACAAGCAGGCAGGAGACTCGGGAACGAACGAGACTGGAACACCGGAACGCAGGATCCTCTGGCCCAAGCGCCTGACAAGCAGGTCAGAACAAGTAATGTCAGAGACACCACGAAAGGGCAACCTGGGAATGCGCAGACTGGGTTTAAAAAGGCTGTGTGAGATGGGCTAACAGCAGACAGCCAATGAGGAACTTCCAGCAAGTGATAGACACAGGATAGCACGAATCACGGGCACCGTGATATATGCGCAATGCCAAGCGTCGACTGGAGTGGTGTAAAACACCCCCCCACTGGACTCTGGAGCAGTGGAAATGTGTTCTCTGTAGGATGAATCACGTTTCACTCTCTGGCAGTCTGATGGACATCTCTGGGTTTGGCAGATGCCAGGAGAACACTACCTTACCAGAATGCATAGTGTCTACTGGATGAAAAGGGATAATAGTCTGGGGTTGTTTACAGGTTTGGGCTAGGCCCCTTAGTTCCATTGAAATGTAATGTTTAATGCTACAGTATATAAAGATATTTTAGACAGTTTTTTTCTTCCAGCTTTGTGGCAACAGTTTGGGGAAGGCCCTTTCCTGCTCCAGCATGATTGTGCCCCTGTGCAATCTCCATAAAGATGTGTTTTGACGAGTTTGGTGTGGAGGAACTCGAGTTGCCTGCAGAGAGCCCTGACCTTAACCCCACTGAACACCTTTGTGATACTGGAAAGCCAATTGCAAGCCAGGCCTTCTTGTTCAACATTGCAATTTGAAGGCAATACTTAGAATCATGGTTGTATCCCACATATAAGACCTTGCTTCATGAGGGTGTGCAAATGAGGAAATAGACTCAAAAAAAGGTTAAAACCTGACTCTTTCTGCTTCTCCATCAGTGAGGATAGTGATGGTAATGCAAAAGATATATATGCTGATCTCACCCCATTATCTGATCAGATATTATCTGACACTGAGGAAATGAAGTAGAAAAGGGAAGTCTATTTCTTCCTAAATCTATTCAAACTGTAAAGGGATTTCAGAGGATCAAGGTAATCCATTATGTGATTCTGAATATATCAAACATCCCAAGTCCTCAGAGTGGCCACCTATGGATCAAGTGTCTAAATATGTCATATTTTGGTTAAGGAAACCTGCCAACAAGACCACTTGAAATAAGTCAAGGGTCAAATGTCTCAGGCATGGAATTTGACCCTAGTGTTGTTCATTCCCATTCTTTCCATGGAAATATGGGTAGCAGACTCAGCAAATATTTGCATCAGTGGTAAAATTTCACTTTAGGACAATGGGTTTTAAGAACAATAAGTGGATATACAGTAGAATTTTACAAATTCCCACTCCAGTATCAGATTCTCCTTTCTTTCCTCTTCTCAGAAGCAGGCAGAACATTGGTGAATCAAGAAATATCACTCTCCTTCAGGAAGGTGCTATGAAACAGGTTCTAATAGAATGTCAAGGCTTTATAAGTAATATCTTTCTACTACCAAAGAAAAGATCCAGTTTTTATCTGTTAATGAATTTGCATACACCCCATTCATGGGTCCTTTACTGACACAGCAGGACTCCTGGGTGCATCTGTTCATGCCATTTTTCCTGTTTGCCTCCATTGCAGAGCTCTTCAGAGAATCCAAGCATTACATCTTCACAGTAGTCTCGGGTACATAGATCTCAATCCCTTATCAATCAATCAAAGGAGGAACTAATATGGTAGTTAAAACACATAGGGACTTGGATTGTCAAAACTATTTTTTTTTGTGGAGGGGTGCAGAAATGACACCTTTCTACCTTTCCCGGTGATTCACAGAGTAATTCTTCTCATCTATAAATACAGAGGAACACTGATTCTTTTGATGGCATTTTGACAAATATAGTCTACCCTTGTCTGATTCCTTTCTTTCAGAGACGACTTAGACTTTTTAGGTCTATAGTTGTTTTCAAAGATTCCGCACTTAGCAGCTCAATTTCCCAATCATCTAGGTCACTTTTATCAGAGTCATGGGTACCCATACTATTTGCAGGTCTTCATGTTATGGCTGAACTTGGTGTATGGAACAGGCCTGGATCCAACATTTTCCAATCCAGTTGGAATACTCATTTCCTTTCATTCATTTTATGTTTGATCACGTGAAAGGCTTATACAACTATTAATACTTGCTGCCCACCTATCTCAGCAGGACATGCACTTAACGAAGGCATACCTATAGGTAGACATCCCATTATTTGCAGACTCATGAAAGACATTCGGTTATCCTGACCACCTGAATCCAGGTATCATCTTAGAACTGTTTGAATCTTGGCCTCCTAATGAGGATTTGTCTTTGAAACAGTTATTGGATAAATTATCTTGGCTTCTGTCTGATGTCTATAAAATGGGTATCAGACATCAGGACTTTAGATCTGCAGAACAGGTCCTTTATTCCTACTGGAGAGAACTTTGATATATCTAAAAAGGACAAAATTGGCATCTAGAGCTGTATTTTACCAGGCCTTCCAACTTTTGATCTTCTTTCGTAAACCTTACTTCCCAGTATCCTCATCTACACTTGCTCATTGGGTGTGATGGGTTATGCAGTCTGCCAGTATATAGATAGTAATACTTGTGGCTCAATCCTCCAGAGAAGCCATAGCCTCAAAAGCATTCTTGGTTGGGGGCCGATTGGAGGATATCCTTAAAGGGATAGTAATACTTCGTTTTAACTTTATTTTATTTTGTAGGCATTAAAAAAACATGAAGAATGATATAAGTCTTATGTCTCAAACCTTTATGGTTTAAGAGAGATTCACAAGCAAAGTTTCCCCCTCCCACCCCTTTTTCCTAGTGTAAGCCATCTCTTCTCAGATGTGAATCTGGTTGTAAGACCAGACAGATAACAGCAGGGGACAATCTTCTTTGTATGAAAAGAATGAAAGCCCTTCCCCCCTTGACAAGTTTTTCAGCTTTTTCCCTTATCTTAATTGAAGATTGTCCCTCTCTGCAGTCTACCTGGGCACCTCCCTTCTGATCTTGAACAGGGGGGGGATACTTTGCTTGTGAATATCTCTTAAACCATAAAGGTTTGAGAGATAAGACTTATATCGTTCTTCATGTTTTTTTAATGCCTACAAAATAAAATAAAGATAAAACGAAGTATTACTATCCCTTTAAGGCAGAGGATTGATCTAAAGAATCTACTTTCAAATCTTTTTATTTCAAACCTATCTCACTCATGTTTCTATGAATGTTGTTAATTCACTGTAAACTTGCATAAACTGAGCCTCTGGTCTTGTAATAAAATTTGAAGATTTTCATAACTTTTATGAAGGAAAGTCAGGATTTCATTAAAGGCAAGAGGCAAATATCATCCCTCCCTATATTAACCCCCTATCATATTTTTTTCTGTTTCTTTGCAGTGCGAATACTTCTGATATCTGTAAGGAAAAGGAACCAGAACGAAGAGTTTTATTTTTTGCTGCACTTTAAAATATTATGGACTTTAAAGGGGAACTCTCACCTCCAGTTGTTCTTATCTGAATGTTCTGTGTCAACAAATCTTCAATCCGTTTTCATTTTATGCAGTATTGATGGAGATAAAAGCTTTGGAATGTAAGCTTATGACGTCAGTGCAGTGCAGGGCAGGCTGCAGTACAGCTCTGTACCGCAGCGTGTCAATCTTCACCTCTTCTACTCCCCAGTTATTCCCCGTTATGACCTCCTCCGATGACTGAAGATTCCGGCATGTGACCTGGTGCTCTCTCTTGCAAATGAGAGCTCTCCAGCTCACATGCTAGATTACTGTCATTGGAGGAGGAGGTAACTGGGAACAACTGGGGAATGGAAGAGGCTAAGATTGACAGGCAGGCCTGCCCTGAACCAACGTGATAGGCTTACATTCCAAAGCTTCTATCTCCATCAATACTGCAGAAAATAAAAACGGACTGAAGATTAGTTGACATGGAACATTCAGATAAGAACAACTTTAATGGAGATGAGAGTTCCCCTTTAAGTTACTTTTATGCTGTTATTGAATTTTGTTTGTAGCTCAAAAAAGAGGCAGTTATAACAGTTACAAGACTGTTTAAAGGAAAGGATAAACACTGATTGGTCAGTTATGATATCCGTGAATATCAAGTTTATTTGTTTATCTTCAACACCTTTGCGACCATTGACGTGCCAGGACCGTCACTGTGGTCCAGCACTTAAGGACCAGTGATGGTCCTGGCACGTAATGGAGTTCAGTGCTCCCGGAGCGGCTGCACACCGCTCCGAGAGCCCTGAACCGGAAGAACAAATTAAAAAAAAAAAAAAAAAAAGCCATGTGGTCGTCAAGTGCTGGCCGGTCCTTAAGGGGTTAACTAGTGCGTGACAGCAGGTACAAATGGTATTTTTTCTACTACGCATGACTGCACCCCTTCTCTGGATCACTGCACTCAACAGCACTTCTCGCTCCCATTCACTGACCGGCAGTTCATGTGGCAGGAGGCACTTAAACCCAATAGCACTTCTGTGTCCAGCCTTCCTTCCTCTAGACTGTAAGCTTTCACGAGCAAGTCCCTCTGACCCTTCTGTTCTCCACATTTGATTTGTACTATTTAATACCTCTGCATGTCTATTCCCTGTTGTACAGCACTGCGGAATTAGTTGGCGTTATATAAATAAAGAGTAATAATAATAATCTCTGGCCTGTGTTCGGGTAGTCTCTACTGCGCATGTGTGGCCTGCGTTCGGGCAGTCTCTACTGCATATGACTGCATCGGACAAACATATATCTAGCAGATTATTATATAGGATGATGAAGTAAACAAGTTTTGTATTTGCTGCTGAGGGTTTAGTAAAGAAAGGGAAATGTATTTTATGAGCCACCGTGACTATAATAAATCTGTTTGTTACAGAGGAACAATTGCACTTAAAATACACATAGTGGGCAGGGTTGAGGCCCTCCAGCTATTGAAGACTACAATTCTCGGCAATACAGTTGTAACCCTCAGAATGTGAAATGATTAGCTGGACATATCTTCCAAATTGGAAAATATTAATTCAGCAAATATTTCTGGTTGGAATGGAATCTCGGCCCATGTTACCAACTCCATTTCTGTGAGGCCATTTAATTCTTAGAAATCATATTATGGGTTATATACACAAATAATTTCTGGAGCAAACAAATTAGCACTATAGGGAACAAATGTTCCCAGAATTCCTGTTTATTTTACCCCCTTGATTACTAGAGAGGTATCCATTCCATAGGGCATTCAAAGGGTTAAACCAAATAAATCTGCATTAGTTATGGTGCAGTAGGTTTGCTCCAGAATTGCTCCTCTTTTACTTGTGCGTACGCACCCTTGCCTGTGGTATGAGGATTATCAAAATAGTAATTTTTTTTCTGTAGCAATTAGCTTTTTTCCCCTTAGATTTGTTCTTTAGTGAAAGAACAGTTTTGTCCCCAGGAGCTGTTCTTGTGGAAGCTGGCCTCGGTACATATTGATAAATGGTGAATTTGTAACAATTCATGCTTCCGTAATGTGGTTAAATGAAGCATTCAGTGTGACAAAGCCTGGGACATTGTTTCTAAAATTCATTTGTGCTGCATGTCATGCACTTTTGGTAACTCTGAGGGGGGCTTTTTCTCTCCACTTTCTAATCCTTTTGGCACTCTGTAGCCTTTTGACCTTTTGGTTCAGTCCCGATGAAATATTATAGATGGTTGAGGTTGACTAAATATCTGTATTTGTTTTGGGGGGTTTTTATGTTCCTCGATGAAAACATATGTGGAACATGATTGAAATATTTTTCTTTAAAAATGTTTACTGCGCCCTTAACCCTCTGAGTGCAGGGGACAAATGTAAATGGTGTTTTTAACCCCTTGAATGCTTATGAGATCTCCAATGCATTGTGAAGCAATGTGTTGGTGACCTCTCTAGCATTTAAAGCGGAGCTACCACCCAATAATAAAATTGCACCACATAATTGCCCTTCTGACGACTAGCTGCTCAGTAGCGCTAGTCGCTAGAATTATTACCTGATTAAAGAGAATTCTCTATTCTGCTATTCCGCGCCCCTGCGCAGTCAGTCCCAGCTGGGTCTAGGAGGTGTTGCTAGGAGCCGGCTCCAAAAGGGACTGACAGAGCAGGCGCGCGGACGTCACTATGGCAAGATTTCCTCTCTCCGTCCTGCTGTCAGTCTTGGAAGAATAGGGATTTCTTTTTAAACAGGTAATAATTCAGGTGACTAGCGCTACTGAGCAGCTAGGCACCAGATGTGCAATTATGTGGGGCAATTTTATGACTGGGTGGAAGTTCCACGTTAAGAGGTTGAAAGCACCATTTAAATCAATGGGGATTGTTAGTACTCCCCTACGGTACAATTGGTTTGTCTCAAAATTGCTCCAGTTTTCTTTTGAAAACAGGACCTGGTTTCCATTTTGGAAGAATGGTGATTTTTGGATTTGTCTGAGGCAGGAATGCCAGTTTTACTGTAGTATACTTGTACTTCATCTTTCCTAGTATGAATTTCAAAGGAGAATTATCATGCTTTATGAAGTGCATACCTCAGTAACTGCCATCCAGATAGCCAGGCATCAATGTTCATGCTGCACTAGGAGCTAGGTATGATGGATAGGTCAATGTCTCTTCTCACATTGCTTCACCTCTGGTTACTATTATCTCAAGCAGAGGCCTTCTGGGAGAGAGAGTTGTGAGATTAGATGCAAAGCATGCTCACTGCCCACTCTTATTCCATCACTGATGCAAGAGGAGAGGCAGTCAGAAATATACACAAAACTAAAGAGGATCAAGTATTTAGTAATCTAATTGTGCAACAAATAATAATGATCCTTGATTCAATTGTTTTTGTTTGTTTACCTTGCATGCTAGTAGATGAATCTACAATGCATTGATTTATCATTCAAGGGTTAAAAAAACAGTTTTAAATTGAAGTTACTTTGTATTTGTGTCAGCAAGAATTGATCAGCTTTTCTTTCTCTATGGCCCTTAGAGATTAGGTGATTACAAGCACCCTCCGATACCAGGAACCCTCCTGATGACCTCCCCAGCTACTGATCGCCTGGCCAATTCGACTTGGAGATCAATAGAGGCAACGCAGGGGAACAGCAGAGCTCCCCTGCTTCCATTCTTCCCAGAGCCATGTAGGAGTGGGCAGGGTCGGGAAACCTTGCACGTCAATGAGGGGAGGCTTTCCCTCATTGACGTAAGAGGATGTCCCAATCCTTCCCACTACCGCCCAGGTGCTCTGAATAGAATGGAAGCGGGGAGTACTCTTGCTCTTCTGCATTGCCACTATTGATCTTCCAACCGTAATTTCCCCACCACGTGGTCTGACTTTTTGTTTTTTATCTGCTTTGTCCCCTGCCTCCTCCTAAACCAGGTAATTTATGTTTTTTAATAGAGTGGCATCGGTGGTTGGCTAAGCCATCTTCTGCCTCCTCCACCAATCAGCATTTTCCAGCCATGTCTCCTGACAGCGAACCAGATTCACTAAGACAGTGGCCTTACAACCTGCAGAAATAATAAAGCATAAAAACTGATAAGACAGATACTGGGCCCCGTGTTCAAAAGAAAGATGGAGCAAACCAAATATACCATAGAGCGTCAAATACAAATTCCCATTGATTTAAAAGGGCCATTTAATCCTTCGTACTCTAGCGCAAAGTCATGCAACTGTAGTGTTCTCAAGTGTTCAGGGAGTTAAAAGCTTTGTATTAAGCATTTGTACCCCACAGTAAATTGGCTTACCCCAGAAAATTAGCTCAAGAATAGATGACACTTTGCTAGGATTTTATTCACCAGAAGTTATTTTCGCTACTGAAACCTGCATTTTGCATTCGTAACACCTTGAGGCATTGTGCACTTCTCTGGTCCTCAAGGGGTTAAATGGAAGATATTCCAAAATGTGTTGTATTTAAAATACAGATACTGATGTAGTAAAGGGAGGTGCACTTCTGGCGCAAACTACCTGCACCACAGAGACCAGTTAAAATTCTAATTCATTTGAATGGAGCTTTTAACCTCTTCAGTTTAGAGAGGTCTAACATAAGGAATTGGGATTTTTCCATTGCCTGTGGTGCAGTTTTTTGGGACCAGTATTGCACCTCTCACACTTACTAACTACATCACCCTTGCTGTCACCAAGTTTCTTACTTCATAAGCAAAGTGATACAAGGAATTGTGAGGAAATTGGTAGGAGTGACTGTTTTTAGCTGAACTGGGATTTGTTCACTATTGCCAGGTTATTAAGTAATTATTAAGCAAGGAAGTTCAAAGAGAAGTCTGTAGAAACAGACTCCCTAATTATACAGTTCTTTACAAGGATTTGTATCTCAGAGACAGTGATTTATTACACGTCAGAGTTCATGTCCCTGCGTCTCCCCTCCCCATTGCATCTTTGATATATTTTAGAAAGACAAGTGGCTACCTTCAGAATGTAAATAACAAAAAAAGAAATGTTTGCAAGTCTACAAAGTGCTGATAAATGAATTAACACATTGGCGTGGATGTATGAATAGAATTCCATGCCACAACAGGAGCTCCTAGCTCTTTGCCTGACTGGAGGACTTTACACAATTTTCTTGCACATGAGGCATTAAAGTTTTAACAACTGTGGTGTGTGTGTGTGCTGGTATGAATTACAATAATCATGCACTGTAGTGCATACTGTGAAGTGCAGCCACTGGAATTAAAGGGACAGTAATGTATCACAAAAAAAGCAGCTCCAATTACTCTTCATAGTATTTGGGCCAAGGAGAGTGTTATGTCAATACTGTCAGAGTTGTAGTTCAAGAGTAATTGAATGATTAAAGTATGCCCCTCCCTCGGAGACCGGACAGGTCTCAGTAACTGACTATCTTCTTACTGGGGGCATAAGGAAAACATTGCCGCCCTTGACAGGTTTTTCCTTATGCTCACTGAAGATTGTCCCTTGCTGAGATCCATCCAGACAGTCTTGCTGCTCTGAGGTAAGCAGTGTTACATCACTGGAAGGGGGGATACTTTTTCATTCAATTACTCTTGAATTACAACTCGGACAGTATTGAAATAACACTCTTCACTTCCCAAATACTATGACGATGAAATGGAGCTGCTTTTATTGTGTAACATTTCTATCCCTTTAAATACTGACACCATTTGAGTTGTGCTGGCAGATTTGTACATCTTTTAATGACTCTCTCCCTTTAAGTGACTGTCCTTTAGTTTAAGTGAATAAGAGCTGGAAGAAGTGCAGTAAATGCTTCAATTCCTGTGTTGTATGAAGATAGTGCATTAAGATTTGTCCAATTTGAAAAGTAGGCTCTATACAGTCCAATTCCCATGTTAGAGATTCTGTCACTGCAGACTTCCTCACCTCTGTCTCACCTTAAAATAGGTAGAGACCTCCGCCAGAGCACAGAGGGGTTATGCACAACACAGAAAAAGGAAGAATGCTATTTTTTCAGTCCTGATTATTGGCATTTTTCTTTTCCAGATCTGGTTTGCATTTATCAATGGCTTCTCTGGGCAAATCCTATTTGAAAGATGGTGTATTGGTCTTTACAATGTGGTAGGTATATGGCTATATTTAATTTTCAGTTGTAAGAAGCAAAATATTATAAGAAGTAAAATATAGTGATCTGTTAAGAAAGTTTAACTTAAACATATGTATATATATATTTTTTTGTTTTAAAGATGTTTACGGCGCTACCTCCTTTAACTCTTGGAATCTTTGAGCGATCATGTCGAAAGGAAAACATGCTCAAGTACCCAGAATTATACAAGACCTCTCAAAAAGCTTTAGACTTCAATACAAAGGTGGGTGCATGCTCTGTTGTGACATATATGGACAACCTGAGGCCCTCCAGCTGTTGAGGAATACAATTCCCATAATCTCTGGCCAGCCTTCTACTGGTAGGGATGATGGAAGTTGTATTCTACAACAGCTGGAAGACCTCCGGTTCTGCCCAACCCTGCTGTATGAAAAGAATAATTAAAATAACTGCAGTATTATATGTTTAACTCTTACAGTGCCAGAGGGGTATGCAGCACATTGCACAGCATATCCCTCTGGCATTCATAGAGGTAAGAGTGAACTAGAATATTGTAAACACAACTAAAATATATCTGTAACCACATTTCCACTTAACCCCTTAAGGACCATGAACGTGCTGGGACCATCACAACTTTTGGTCCGTTAAGGACCGGTGACAGTCCTGGCATGTCATGAGTTTTATGATCACAGTGCGTGTGAGGGTGTGCCGCGATCATGCCGGGAGTCTTAAAGTGACTGCTCTAAGACTGGAACAGTCCGTTTCAACCTGTCTCTTGGCGAGTTGGTACATGTGATTGCTCAAATAAAATGGCCTTTATCCTCTAGGGTAAAAAAATACCCTGGTCTGCCTGGTCCTTAAGATGTTAACCTTTTAAATACCAGAGGAGTCCCCAACGCGTTGCAATAATTCTTTGGCGCTCAAAGGGTTAACTAATTGGACCTCATGTATAAAGAGACAGTGGAGAAAACCAACTGCAGTATTAGGGACAAATAAACATTCCTCGCATTTCCACTGAATTGAATGGGGCCTTAACCCCTGGTATGGTATAGAGGTCTCCATTCATTGTGAAGCAGTGCTTTGGATACCTGTTTAGCATTTAAATCACTGGGAATCAATGTGAATATTTATTTGTCCCCTGTAGCGGAGTTGGGTTCCCCCTTCCCTGTATCAGTAATACCCACTGATGTGTGCTCTTCTGTATCTGTCATTTTCTCCATGTTGTTCTTAACCTTTTGAACCCCAAGTGGTAGTGCAACAACATCTCTGGCACTCACAGTTAATTACAATTTTACATTTTTAGTTTTTTAATATTGCATTTACTTGTGTCAGTGAATACAGTGGAATGAGTTCACTCAAATCAGTTGAAGGTTGTACATCAGGCACTTGTATGTGAGAGGTAGCAGAGTTTGGGATGAAGGCAAAATGGCAGGAAATCCTGGGGCAAACCCACTGTACTATATGGCTGAAATGTAAATTCTACAAAATCCTATTGATTTACGGGAGGCTTTTAACCCATTGCAATGTGTTGGAGATATCTAGCATTCAAGGGGTTAAGGGCCTCCTTTGATTAAATGGGAATGTGAAGCTGTACCACTGGGTACAGTTAGATTGCCTTATAATAGCGTGATAAATAAGGCCCAGTGTGCATAGTTTACTACACACACTGCCACTCTGTTCTAGCTTGTTGTGTCTACAAGGTTATGGTTTGGCAACCTACAGCCAGAAGCTGGACTTCAACCCCCATCCTCCTTAGTCAGCCATTGGCCAGCTGCACATGATGCAATATGTAGTCCAAGAAGAAACGGGTGGGCCATAGGCCTCGCAACACTTTATCTAGGAACTGGCCTCTGGAGTTATTTAACTTACAAGGGCAAATGCAGAGCAATTTCAGGACAAAACAGCACCATATTTATAGAATTAAACCCTTGGTACTATAAAGGTTGCAGTGCATTGGAGACCTTTTCAGCATCCAAGGGGTTACCATACCTATTTTAATCAGCAGGATGCTTGTTACTTGTGGCACAGACTTTTTGTTTCAGAATTGCTCCAGTTTGGCTTTATACATATACTCTGTTGTTTGTAGGTCAACAGTCCTGCAGTCACTGCCCTTCAGACAATAAGATGCGGGACGTTTTCATGGCCTGTCTTTTACTAGGAAAAAGTAACTTTTAGTCTGAATGATTTTGCATTCAGTACAAATGTTAAACACACTTATAATTTTAGTCACTTAGCACTGTTATTGACTATTTCTTTTAGTATATAAATGATGTTTCTTATATTACATTGGCAGAGGGATCTGTTTTATGTGGTTATTTTGTGTGAATAAAACAGTCTTTCATAGCCCAAAGTTTCATGTCCTTTTAGATGTCATGCCTTATGTATTTGTCACTTTGCGTGGTAATGGATTACTGACCTCTGTGGAGAATTGTCTAAAAGGACAAAAAGCAGGCGGCAGAAAGTATGTTAGACATACTAACCACAGCCTTCATTTTTCTGCTCAGAGTTCCGCTAGTCCCCCTCCCTGCTTTTAATGACAAAAATAAAACTTGGCTGAATTAAATGAATTGAGTTTGATTATAATTTCATGCTAGGCATTTTGGATGTAAAAGAAGCCATGAAGCACAATTACCGCAAACACAAATCCTTTGTACGCTATTTAAGAACGTGGGGGAAAAGCAAGAAAATATTAGCTTCTAATTTCCTGCCTCACAAACCCTTTTCTTTCGCAGACAATACCCCATTTATATATTAATTTACCAATAACCCAAATCCTGCCAATACATTCTTTTTTTTATTTGAGAAGTTGCTTGACAACAAGAAAGAAAAGAATGAAGTCATTGTTGCTCAGTAATATAAAGTCTTTATATTTCATAGTTTTTTAGGCCTCGGGACTTAGGCTGAAAGCAAAAAATGAATGGCATATACCAACTTCACCATAAGTGTAATTTCATATATAGGTCACAATTCACATTGGGTGAAACGGTGCTTTGCAATTCTTTGGAGCCCTTTCTGGCATTAACCCTTTGAGCGCTAGAGAGGTATCCAAAGCATTGCAATTCAATGCGTTGGATACCTCTCGGGTACTCAAAGGGTTCATGGGGATAAAAGCCCCATTTACATCAGTGGGAGCTGAGGAACTTTTATTTGTTCCCTATGATTCAATTGGTATGCCCCAGACCTGCTCCTTTTTCCCTTTCTGCTTAAGACTCCTTCAGGGAGATGTAGAAAACAGTTTTCATAGTGTATGTTTAACCCTTTCAGTGCCAAAGTGGTTAAGAATGGTCACTAAAATTCACAGTGCTGGGTCATGTTATAAATTGGTATAATCAAGTGTATAAATATGTTTGAGAATTTTCTGAAAACAGTTGCAACTGTGAATATTTTTTTCACATACATACCTGTCACTATATACTTCTGTTAAAACAGGTTATCCCTGGTGTTCATATTTAATCACTAAAACTGCCTTTATTTTTGGCGCAATTAGTACTTTTCTTTATAATTACGTTGCAACACAATTGTTATTTGGACAAGACCGTTTCCACTTCAGTTTTCAAAAAAGTCAACTGACTTGAGTTGGCTGTAAAAGTTTATACAAATCCTTATGACGCTTTGGGACAATTTTACAGTTCTAAATCTCCCCACTTAGGTATAAAACCAAACTGGAGCAAACCAACTGTTTCACAGGGGGCAAAATAAAAAAAAAAATTAATAAAAAAAAAAACAACAAACTGCAAAACCTGGGAATTTTGTAATACAGTGAAGATCACTTGAACATTCAAGGGTGTTAACCCTTTGAGTGCCAGAGGGGTACACAACGCATTGCGAAGCAATGCGTTGTGTACCCCTCTGGCACTCAAAGGATTAACCCTTTGTGTGCCAGAGTGGTACACAATGCATTGCAAAGCAATGTGTTGCGTACCACTCTTGCACTCAGTGGGTTAAAATACTAATTTGACCGAATGGGAATTTTTTGAATCTGTATTTCTCCCCATGTTGCATTTGGCTTTCCCCAGAATTACTCCATTTCTTGTTTTGGTGCCTCATATTCAGTGAATATTATTCACAAAAGAAGAAAAGCCGTGCTGGAGCAAACCAACTGCACCATAGGAGGAAGTAAAATAAAAATTCCCAAACCTCCACTTTCATTAAAAGGAGTAGTCTTTGACATTCAAGGGGTTAAAATTTCTATTCAATTTAGTGGGATATTTCCTTTATCCCTCATGTTGCAGTTGGTTTGCCCCACAACAGTTCATAGGCCTTGGTGTGTTTTTTCCCTGACAGCCATTTTCTTACAAGAAATTGAATGTCTCGTCTTCCTTTTATTGTCAAAAAATAAATTAGCCCCTAAATTACAATAGGCTGGAACTTCACAGGATATAATATTTTGCTTAAGCTTAATGCTGAGAAAATTAAAAGTATTATGTTGTTTATCTTGGCTTTCAGGCCACAAAACTTTCCAGAGAGTAACGCTTGTTTTAGAGAAAAGAAAAAGTAGTTAATTTCCCTGTGATTCAAGACAGACAAGCTGGCAAGTGGGAAACAATGCAATTAATCAAAAGTACAGCAAACCACTCGGTGATATTCCATCTGTTTTTCCTGGATTAAGTTTTGAAATTTCATATTCATCCTCCTTTTTCAGAATCATTATTTGTATTTCATTTTAATGCGGAATGAATCGGTTAGGGAATATTTGCATTTCATTTATACTGTGAGGTATTTGAGATGTTTGTTATGGTAAGAAGGGTGAAAGGTTAAAAGGGCCCCACAGGGCTTTCAGGATTAGTATGTGACAAGTATTGGTCAGGAAAACAGAAGAGGAGAAATAATTTATCTTGCACCCACCTGCGCTTTTTGTCACATAAAACCTGGTGGTAATGATGCCATAAATAGCATAGGTGGAGAGTTGACTGTTGATTTGGCTGCTGGCAATGAGAGGTTAATGGCCTGTAACTGTTAAATGAGTGGAGCACTTAAGCTTGTATTGAATACAACAAATAAGACTTTGGGGCATGTGTATTTAACAAAATGAGAGAAAATTTGGGGTGAAACGCTGCACTATTTTTATAAAATTAACCCTTCAGAAGCTAAAGAGGTCTCTATCACATTGCTTCACAATGAGTTAGTATTTGCAATTAAATTATTGGGAATTTTCATTTGTTCCTCATAATTCAATCTTGCCACAGAATTTCTCTCGCTTTGTTCACTCAGATCATTTTAGCAGTGAAATGGAGAAGTGTTAAGAGATACAATAAACCTTAGAGTGCCAGAGGGCTAGGCAGTGCATTGTGAAGCAATACATTAGCTACATCACTGGCACTCAGAGGGTTGACACTACATTCGTGATTTGCTTGCGATTATTGAATTTTTCCACCTCCCAACAACCTTTGCTTTTAGTATGAACAGCTGATCAAAAACACACTGAAAAGATGTCAGTCTGTAATGTCTGTGCAATTCCATTGCAATCCCATTGAAATCCATACTACAGATTTAGCAAAGCATTTACAAACTGTCAGACCAAATGTGAGCAAGCTGCCTTGCCCTGTGGTATGCACTGCGTAAATTACTCTTATGAATAGCCTCATAAGACAATGTGGCACATATTTATATACGCAAAGTACACCAACTGCACCATAGGAGACAAGTAAAAATTCCTAAATTCCCATGCATTTGAATAGAGCTTTTTAAAGGGATAGTAATGTTTAAAAAAAAAAAAAAAAAAAAAAAAAAAAAAGCAGTTTCAATTAATCTTCATAGTATTTGGGCCATGAAGAGTGTTGTTTCAAGAATGTCAGAGCTGTAGTTCAAGAGTAATTGAATGATAAAGTATCCAGCTCCCGCCCCTTTTATCTAGTGTAAGCAGTCTCCCTTCAGATGTGGAATCTGGTCTCTTGACCAGACAGCTCTCAGCAAGGCACAATCTTCTTACTGTGAGCATAAGGAAAACCCTGCCCCCCTTGACAGGTCTTTCAGGTTTTTCATTATGCTCAGTGAAGATTGCCCCTCTCTGCGATCCACCCGGACAGTCTTGCTGCTCTGTGGTGAGCAGTAAATGGGGCAGGAGGGGATACTTTATCATTCAATTACTCTTGAATTACAAATCTGACAGTATTGAAATAACATTCTCTATGGTCCTAAAACTAAAAAGATTAATTGGAGCTGCTTTTTTGTGAAACATTACTATCTCTTTAACCCCATCAAATGCTTTGCAATGCATTGGAGGCCTCACTAGCATTCAAGGGTTTAAAATAAAAAACCTAATTTAAATAAATACTCATTTTGCCAAACTTTATGTCCCCTGTAGTGCAGTTGGCTTGCTCCCGAATTGCTCTATTTTGTGTGTATAAAAGAATACTGGAACAATCCTGGAGGGATGCAGACAAATTTTCAAAATTTTCTATTTCTTTAAATATGGTTTTCAGCACCTGGAGCTCTCAAGATGTCTCTAGCACACTGCTTTGCAATGCATTTGAGACCTCTTGAGCATTTGAGGTGCTAAAAACGTAATTTTAATCTGTAGTAATGATTATTTTTCCTCTGTGTTGCAGTTGATTTGCCACAGAATTTTTCCGCTTTGCTTTTCTCCATAAGGTGCAATATTACCAAACTTGTGAGAGTTCCCTTTAATTTATTTACTAGTTGAAGAGCCCGTGTACACGAGCCACAGTGCCACCAAGCAGCGGCCTCGGTGCAGTCATGCACAGTAGAGACCGACCGCGCCGCGGCTGATACAGAGTGGGGTGCTTCGAATTCAGACCGTAGTTGAGGATGGGGGTCTGAATTCAGAGCCCCTCTCTGTTATCAGCCGCGGCACGAGCAGTCTGTAGTGCGCAGGACTGCAGCGTGTGCAGCCGTCTCTACTGCGCATGACAGCTTCTGACAAACAATTTAGCAAATTGTTATATAGGATATATTGTTGTTTTGTTTTAATGTGCTGTGAACTCTGCAATAAAATCACCCGTGCGAACATGGGCTGTCTTCTAACAGGCAACTTTTTATAGGAATAGTTTTGTTGCAGAGAATGACATGAATATATTGGATTTTCACAGAAATGGTGTAGCAAAGGGTTTGTTTTTGGTTTTCTTATCCAGTCATTGTATTCTGTAAATATAAATACCAGCAAGAATTACCACAGGAAAAAAGCACCTAACAATATATGTGTGGTACCAATGCAGTTCCATTTGTAGGTGAGGTAAAGAGCTACAAGACGAAAGCTGCAATGTATGCTGTATGTGCCGTCTCCTAAGACACAATTATATCCAGCTACCCAGGTTTTTTATTTTTTTCATTCACTGAAAACCCTGCATCTGCCCAGTAGACTCCGGTTTTCAGAGTTAATGACTGAATTTCATGGGACTAATTTTGATCCTCCGCTAAGTGGGTTCCCCAGTAATCCTGCCTGCTCCCACACACATTTTGCCCACTCCCAGCCCTTTTTCCACTGCCTTCCCTCCTTTTAATCCCACCCATGCCAATTAACCCTTTGAGTGCCAGAGAGCCACCCAGTGCATTGCTTCACAGTGCACTTAGCTCCCCTCTGTCACTTAAAGGGTTAAGCCCCACCCACATTATGTTGTAAACTGCATTATTTGGATGCGTGGTTCTCAATCTTTTTTTATCTCAAGGCACCCTTAAAGGAGCAGTAAACTTTTTTTTTTTTTATGAAAACCTATATGTTACAGAGCTTTTTCTGCTGAGTAAAACAAGGTCACTCCCACTGCTGTCAGTTGTTTTATTTAAATGTTATAACATTTGATAGAATCAGGAAGTGAATTTATTGTGCGTTTACTTCCTGGAAGTTCTAACTGACAGGAAGTGACGGGCAGTTTCTATCATATTCTGTGGAGAACTGCAAGTCACTGACTTTCCTCTCCATTGGAATGTAACTGAAAACTAATTGGAATTCGACCACTAGAGGGTGCTGCTAATGTAAAAAAAAAAAAAAAAAAAACAAAAACAGGTTTAAACTGTAATAACTTTGGAAATATGCTTTCTGCAGCAGTAGGGGTACCCTTATTATACTCAACATGAAATGTCCAACTATATATATTTTTTCATAAAGTTTACTACTCCTTTAATATGCAGTGGTAACATTTTAGGGGTACCCACTAAGATTTTATTATATTTATCAGACGCATAATGAAAGTTAGAAATATATAATATCTAGTTATTCTTAGGTCTCCTTATTAGAATAACATAAACATGAAGATCAGTTTCTATAGATGTGAATGTTAGTCACAAATTTATATTTTTGTGAAAGGCTTTATAGAAAACAAGGGGCGCCTTAATCAGATATCCTTGGCATACCAAAGTGCCACGGCTCCCTGGCTGAGAACCACTGATTTTAGATTCTCCCATCTCCATCCCTTCTTGGTACACCAGGAGCTGGGGACAACAGGGTGCCTAATTATGTCTGTTAGTGCAATGATAATGTTCTTTTGTGAATAAGCTGTGACGAAAGGCTCTGACCACAGCCACAGAGAAATGTTTTATACACCGGTCAACACTTTTTCATAGCACTTAACTGACCAAATACAATTTTGAGAAAAATCAATTTAATCCCTTAGAACATTAATCAAACAGTTCAATGTATGCTGAATCTCTTGGTTGCTAGAGGTGACTCCAGCACATTGCAGGATATCTCTGCCATCCAAGGGATTAACCATTTCATGTGTTGTACACCCCTCTGGTCCTTAAAGGGATAGTAATACTTAGTATGTGAAAACTAAGTAGTGTAGTGTTTATCCTCCCAAGTAAAACAAAGGTAATCCCACTGCCAAAAGGGGTTTTATTCAAAAGTTATTACATCTCAAACTTGAATTCTTTATATGCAGTATCACAGTGGCCTGAAATTGTGCAGTGGCACTGTTGCTACACCATCCTATGGACATCTCTGTTTAGTTGACCAGTTGACCATCTCCATTAGATCGTGTAGTAATAGCGCCTCTGCACAATTTCAGGCCACTGTGATACTGCTCCTAAACAAATTCAAGTTTGAGCTTCTGTAACTTTTGAATAAAACACCTTTCAGCAGTGGGAGTATCATTGTTTTACTCAGGGAGATAAACTCTACAACATATAGTTTTTTACATTTTAAGTATGCTTTCTCAGTCCCTGCTTGAAAGCTCTCTGGAAACTGAGATCCAAGGACCTCGAATGTCAATGATAAGTGTAAAAAAATATATTTTTCTGTTAGAAATGGAATACCATCATTAGGCGGATTACCATAACTTACAGTGCCCTTAGATGTGGCCAGCTCAGTAACCAGGTGCTTTTTGTGGACCTTAAGCCCTGGGGGGAAAATCTGGGCTACAAGTTCTTTCCTCAGGAGTTGCCCACCGAGGCTTCTTCTTAATACATGGTAGTCTGAAGACAGAAGACCTGCAGAAAAGTTGAGCAACCCTTTGAGTTCTGCAGGTCCACATGTCTCACAGTGCCCCTCCGCACAGGGGTTTACCTTTGGAGTTCCTATTGCACACTCCTGCACTCAACTTTATGTCTGTTGGGTGTTTTGGAGCAGGTTTATGTGGTACTTTAACCCTTTAGCTGCTGTTTTTTCATCTTTTGGGGGGGAGGGTTTCTGACACTTTTCCTACTGGTTCAGTGTTTATTTTGGGGTATTCTAACATGTTCTAGTGATGCTTCATACATTTTTGTTTTACTGTTTCAATTTTGTATATTCTGAGAAAGGCGTGCTTTACCGCATAGGCGCCATTGCTCCATTCACTCCTATGGGACTGTACAGTTTGGGACGTATCTCTGCAACCACTTAACCTAGTGACTTCAGAGATGGCTCCTTTTTCTTGTCTGCCCTTGCTCTATCATCTGGTTCATGTTTCTAGTGTGTTAGGGGGTTCAGGGGGCTTCGGGTGCTGTTTGGGTACTTTTTCTGGGAAAACTACATTTCCCATGAGTGCTTGCTTCGCACTCTCGTTTGATTGGCTCCCGCCACGGCAGCCATTTTGTGCTATTTCCAGAAAGAGTATCCTATGCAGGGCTTGGACTCTCCTTTGCTCCTCTGCTGATTAACCCTTCACCTGCCAGATAAGTCTAGTTTAGCGATTTCTGGGGTGAAACTTTAATCCTACACACTGTACTTGGGTGATTTCTTATACTGTAAGATTATTTCACACTGTGAGAATGTCTATACCGTTGGAGCTTGGGGCCAGACCTAAGACTAACGATGCTGGGGTCTCTGTATCACCTATTGCGTACTGCTCTTCCTGTCATTCAGGGTTACCTAGAGAATTTTCAAGCCATTTATGCCCAGCATGTTCTGATGTCCCTGAGAGTCTCCCAGTGACCTCCAGCCATGCATTAGAGCCAGTTTGGGTGCAAGAGTTCGAGGCTGCTACTAGGGACCTTAGGTCCACATTGCAACTCTTTCCATCCCAGTTACAGGGGGTCTTCCATTCCTGGCAGACCCCCTCCTCCATCAAGTCTTCCCTGCCAAAACCACAGGGAGTACCTGACGTATCAGATTCCTCTGAGGAGGAACTGCTGGTGGATTCAGATGTTGAGGAATGTTCTCCTGTGGGCTCCTCTCAGTTTTTTGGGGATCCCTTTAACACTGATCTTGAGCCCTCAGCTGAGGGCCTGATCAGGGCTATTTTGACTACCCTAAACATTCAGGAGCCTAAAAAGCCCCTTACTTGCTTTCCATCTAACCCCACTCTTGACCACCTTGTGTCTGGAAATCTCCTGAAAGGACACCTTCTGTGTCCAAGAAATTTGCCAAGCTTTATCCCTTCTCTGAGACAGCGCTTGCTCAGTGGGTTCATCCAGGCTATCTAAGTCTACTGCCTTGCCAGTTTCTGATGCGTCCGCTCAGAAAGACTGGACTGACAAGAAACTTGAGGTTTCCCTCAAGTCAATTTTTGCCACTGCTGGCACTGCCATGCGTCCAGCATTCGCTGCAGCATGGATGAACCAGGCCATTGCGGTCTGGACTGAACAGCTCACCCTGGCTGTCTGTCAGGGTGCTCCTACTTCAGATATGTTGCTCCTTCTTGCCAACATTTCTGAGGCACAGCACTATGTTTCTCCTGCCTTACTTGATGCCATCATAACCATGTCTTTGGTTGCTAGACGGGCTCTTTGGCTCAAGATCTGGTCTGCTGACACTGCTTCCAAGTAAGCATTGCTTTCCTTACATTTTCAGGGTACTTCCTTGTTTGGACCAGATCTTAAAGATCTGATCAGTGAGGCCATTGGGAGTAAGAGTACCCTTCTACCTTTGGTCCCCAGGAAGAAAACACAGCTTAAGCATAATCAGTATTTTTGTTCCTTTCAGACTGAGGCGCGACCAGACTGTTCCCTCAGCTCCGTGTGCCTCCTCCAAGCCCAAACAGCAATGGAAGCCCAAGGTCTCCACCAACCCAAGGCTTCCAAGCCTTCTTCGGCATGACTCACCAAACCCAGGTCCCCACTCTGCTGTGGGTGGTCATCTGCATCACTACCACAGCATCTGGGAGGATTCAGTGGCAGACCCATGGGTTTTACAGGTGGTGGCGGAAGGATACAGGATCCCTTTTGTCTCTCTTCCTCCCTTTCGTTTCTTTCCTTCTCATACACCTCAGGGCGCGGAGAAACGCCGGCTGTTCAGCAGCACTATTCAGGCTATTCTGGACAAGGATTTTCTAGAGCCGGTTCCAGTTCAGGACAGAGGTATGGGTTTTTACTCTAACCTCTTTGTGGTCTCCAAAAAGGACGGCGGTTGTCGCCCTATTTTGGATTTGAAGGATCGCAATTCCTTTGTGATCAGGGCTCATTATCACCAGGAGTCTCTACGGATGGTGATTGCTGCTATGTCCCCGGGCAAATTCCTTGCTTCTCTGGATCTTCAGGACGTGTATTTACACATCACCATTCATCCAGAGAGCCGGCAGTATCTCAGATTTGCCTGCGAACAAGAACACTTTCAGTTTTCAGCTCTTCCCTTTGGTCTGACTACAGCTCCTCAAGTCTTCAGCCATGTCCTGGGAGCTTTAGTATCTGTCCTCCATCGGGATGGCATCAGAATTACTCCATACATGGATGAGCTGCTTCTGAAAGCCCCCTCTTCGGAACTTCTTCATCAGCAGGTTCAGCTATGCATTCACGCTCTCAACCATGATGGATGGATCATTAACGTGGACAAGTCAGATCTTGTCATGGTGGCTCGACCTCTCCAATCTGCTGAAGGGCAAGTGCTTCTTGGTATCCTTCTGTACCACGGTGACGACGGACGTCAGCCTCTCCTGTTGCGGAGCAGTTCTGGGTCGCCTGAGTGCTCAGTGTCGGTGGTCTCCGGAGGAATCTCTTCTTCCCATCAACGTGTTGGAGCTTCGGGCGATATTTCATGCCCTTTGTCATTGGACATCTCAGCTGGAAGACTGTCTAGTCCGGGTACAGTCCGACAACGCAACGGCCGTGGCTTACATCAACAAGCAGGGTGGAACAAGAAGTCTCGCCGCTTGGTTAGAGGTCAAGGCTATTTTGTCCTGGGCAGAAAAATGCTTTCCTTCCATATCCGCAGTGCACATTCCTGGTGTAGATAACGTCATGGCAGACTTCCTCAGTCAACACATATTGGACAGCGGAGAGTGGGAACTGCACCCAAAGGTGTTCACCCTCATTGTTCAGAAGTGGGGTTGTCCTTACATCGACCTGATGGCGACAAGACACAACAGGAAAGTTCCGAGGTTCTGCTGTCTGTGGAGGGACCCTCTAGCTCTGGCGGTGGATGCACTGTCTATTCCTTGGTTCTTTCCTCTGGCCTATATCTTTCCTCCCCTCCCAATGTTGCACAGGGTGTAACGGAAATTGCGACTGGAATGCTGTTCAGTCATTCTGATTTGCTCAGTACTGGCCTCGCCAAGCTTGGTTTCCGAAGTTGCTGGAACCTGTCAGTGGCAGAGCCATTCCGGCTCCCTTGCCTTCTGGATGTTTTTCTACAGGGTTAGCTGTGGAAGGAGGATGTTCGTCGGCTAGCTTTGATGGCTTCAAAATTGATTCCTCAGTATTGAAGAAGAGGTTTTTCTTCTGGCGTGGTGGTCCAGTGCCCGCAAACCTGTTTCTTCCAAGATCTACCATCGTGTCTTGATGACTTTTCTATCTTGGTGTGCTGACAAGGACCTTTCTCAGGAATTTGATCTGCCTACGGTCCTGGCCTATTTGAGTTCCCTTAAGGTACAGACGTCTGCTCTCTCGGTTTTCTTTCAGAGGCGCATTGCCATCCTTCCTGATGTCAAGGTTTTCTTCCAGGGTTTTGCTCATACTCGTCTTGCCTTCAAGAATCCCGCTCCTCCGTGGGATGTTAACTTTGTTTTGGGCGTTCTTCAGCGCCCTCCATTTGAGTCCTCTACCACTGTTGACGTGGAAAATGGCCTTTCTTCTGGCTATCGTGTCCGTTTGCCGTGTCGCGGAGTTACATGCTCTGTACTGTAAATCACCTTTTGTGGTATTTCACAAGGACAAGGCGGTGCTTCGCATTTCTCAGGAGTTTCTTCCGAAGGTGGTTTTGGCTTTCCACATCGATCAGGAGATTGTGGTGCCTTCTTTCTGCCTTGACCCCACCTCTGGCAAGGAGAGGGATCTCCACTTGTTGGATGTGGTGCATTGTCTCAGGCTTTATGTTCGTCATTCCTTAGGGTCCCAGGGCAGGAAGACCTGCATTCAAGGTGACTTTTGCTTCTTGGACTAAGTTCACTATTTATAAGGCTTACGAGCTGAGGAAGCAGCCTGTCCCCTTTCGGGTCACGGCTCATTCTACAAGATCTATTGGGGCTTCTTGGGCTTATAAGAATCAGGCCTCTGCTGGTCAGTTGTGCAAGTCTGCCACTTGGTTGTCTGTGCACACCTTTTCAAAGCCCTACCGTGTTGATGTTGTAGCATCGGCTGACACCTGCTTTGGGAGGAAGATTCTGGAGGCAGTCTTGCCTGTCTAGGATCTTCTTCGGTTCTTGGTGCTTCCTTCACTTTTGAGCCCTGTTGGCTCTAGTTCAGTGTTCTGTGTAACACTTCCTGGGGTGGTGTTACCCCTGTTCAGTGTCCGTTGATACTTCATTGTTTTGTTGGGCTATCTCTGATCTGATGGGTCATATATGGTCTGGTGACTTTGGGGGAATTGCACCTGGTCCTTGCCTTCCTTCCCGCCTCTGGGAAACTCAGTGATTGGACATCCCAAAGTTACCAGTAACCTGTATTGGATGACAGAGAAAAGAGGATTTTAGTCTTACCTGTTAAATCCTTATCTCTTAGTCCATACAGGTTACTGGCCTCCCACCCTGTCAAGGGACCATGCTTGGCTGTTCTGTGGCAGACCGTGGGGGGTCCTTCAGGGTCATGCTCACAGGAGTCTTCTTTCCCTTACACTATCTAGCCATTAATTGGTGTCTCAAATGTTTCTGGAGCCGGTTGGCTAGCTGCAGCCAAGGAAGGAAGGCAGGCTCCACCCCCTGCATACAATTCTAGAATTGTTCCTGCCTACAGTTAAAGGGGTGGATCGCCTACCCAAAGTTACCAGTAACCTGTATGGACTAAGATAAAAGGATATAACAGGTAAGACTAAAATTCTTTTATACACTACTGTTTGGGGTCACTTCAGAAATTGCCTTGTTTTTTTACATCAAATAAGTTGCAAAATGAATAGGAAATTCAGTCAAGACATTTAAAAGGTTAGAAATAATTATTTTTAATTTAAATAATAATTTTGTCCTTCAAACTTTGCTTTCATCGAAGAATCCTCCATTTGCAGCAAATGTATATATTCCATTAACCCTTTGAGTGCCAGAAGGGAACGCAACACATTGCAATGCAATGCGTTGTGTACCTTTTTGGCATTCAAAGGGTTAAAAATCAGCCATTTCCAGTTACAGTAGTCATTTTCAACATCAACAATGTCTAAACTGTGTGTCTGATCCATTTGATGTTATTTAATGGGCAAGATTTGCTTTTTTTTCAAAAACAAGGACCCCAAAGTTTTGAATGGTAGTGTATATAATAATAATAGCAATAATAAAATGTCAAAATTGGAAAACAAAGAAGAGGCAATTTGACTTTACGTATTCAAAGAGGAGGTGGACTGTCACGTAGAGCACACTTCTTGCTGCTAATCCATTTTGCAGTGATCTGTAAATAGTTGATATAACATGTTTATTGGATAGCTGCCCAGACGTTTTCAGGAGGCATTGCACATCCCTCTAGCAGTCAGGCATTGTACATCCTTCTAGCAGTCAGTAAGGCATTGCAGTCAGTAAGGCATTGCACATCCCTCTAGCAGTCAGGCATTGTACATCCTTCTAGCAGTCAGTAAGGCATTGCAGTCAGTAAGGCATTGCACATCCCTCTAGCAGTCAGGCATTGTACATCCTTCTAGCAGTCAGTAAGGCATGGCAGTCTGTAAGGCATTGCACATCCCTCTAGCAGTCTGTAAGGCATTGCACATCCCTCTAGCAGTCAGTACAGTCAGTAAGGCATTGCACATCCCTCTAGCAGTCTGTAAGGCATTGCACATCCCTCTAGCAGTCAGTACAGTCAGTAAGGCATTGCACATCCCTCTAGCAGTCTGTAAGGCATTGCACATCCCTATAGCAGTCAGTACAGTCAGTAAGGCATTGCACATCCCTCTAGCAGTCTGTAAGGCATTGCACATCCCTCTAGCAGTCAGTACAGTCTGTAAGGCATTGCACATCCCTCTAGCAGTCAGGCATTGTACATCCTTCTAGCAGTCAGTAAGGCATTGCAGTCAGTAAGGCATTGCACATCCCTCTAGCAGTCTGTAAGGCATTGCACATCCCTCTAGCAGTCAGTACAGTCAGTAAGGCATTGCACATCCCTCTAGCAGTCTGTAAGGCATTGCACATCCCTCTAGCAGTCAGTACAGTCAGTAAGGCATTGCACATCCCTCTAGCAGTCTGTAAGGCATTGCACATCCCTCTAGCAGTCAGTACAGTCTGTAAGGCATTGCACATCCCTCTAGCAGTCAGGCATTGTACATCCTTCTAGCAGTCAGTAAGGCATTGCAGTCAGTAAGGCACTGCACATCCCTCTAGCAGTCTGTAAGGCATTGCACATCCCTCTAGCAGTCAGTACAGTCAGTAAGGCATTGCACATCACTCTAGCAGTCAGTAGTAAGGCATTGCACATCCCTCTAGCAGTCGGTAGTAAGGCATTGCACATCCGTCTAGCAGTCAGTAAGGCATTGCACATCCCTCTAGCAGTCAGTAGTAAGGCATTGCACATGCCTCTAGCAGTCAGTAAGGCATTGCACATGCCTCTAGCAGTCAGTAAGGCATTGCACATGCCTCTAGCAGTCAGCAAGGCATTGCACATCTCTCTAGCAGTCAGTACAGTCAGTAAGGCATTGCACATCACTCTAGCAGTCAGTAGTAAGGCATTGCACATCCCTCTAGCAGTCGGTAGTAAGGCATTGCACATCCGTCTAGCAGTCAGTAAGGCATTGCACATCCCTCTAGCAGTCAGTAGTAAGGCATTGCACATGCCTCTAGCAGTCAGTAAGGCATTGCACATGCCTCTAGCAGTCAGTAAGGCATTGCACATGCCTCTAGCAGTCAGTAAGGCATTGCACATCTCTCTAGCAGTCAGAATCTTAAAAATCCTCATCTGACTTAGATGTTGGCAGTATGTAACATGAGCCAGAGGTGCTTCTGCCTGCACAAGGCATTAATCGTTTGAGTGCCAGAGGGGTGTCCAAGGCACTGCATAGCAATATACTGGGCAACCTCTGGTGTCCAAAGTATTAAACTCTTGAGGACCATAGATGTACATGTACTGAGAAGCAATGTGTTGTGCCCCCATGCAGTCCTAAGTGGTAAAATACTTCACTACAACTGTCAGCCCATTCTGTTGGTATATGTAATCGATTGTGCAAAAAACTTACATGTGACTTTTGTGGATCTGATTACTATTTTCAGTGGGGAAGTTAAGGCATTGTTTCTAACCTTTAGAATTCAGTGTCTCTTTCTGCTGTGCATTGTATGTTTGACTGGTAGCCTGACAGTTCCACTCCTCAAGCGCAGATACAGAGGTCACAGTTCACTAGCCTAGCTCCTCACAAACCATTCTCCTGCATTTCTTTATTCTCTCAGGTCTTCTGGGTTCACTGCCTGAATGGCCTTTTCCACAGTGTTATCCTGTTTTGGTTTCCATTAAAAGCCCTGCAGTACGGTAAGAGGCATTATTTTACATAGTAACATAGTTGATGAGGCTGAAAAAAGACATGCATCCTTCAAGTTCAGCCATTGCTATATCACCCGTGTTGATCCAGAGGAAGGCAAAAGAAAAACCCTATTCAAGAAATTTCCAATTAAGCCAATAAAAACAATATTCCTTCCTGACTCTAAAAAGCAGTCGGCTATCTCTCTGGATCAACATCCAGTTCTGAACTGAAGATTGTGTTACAGGTGCTTATCTGGAGCAAAGCAGCTACTCCATGGAGAGGGGGGAGATTAAAATTCTCCTTAATTTAAATAGGGGCTTTAACCTTTTGAATGCTAGAGAGGTCTTCTATACATGTAGACGCATTTAAAGGGATAAAGTACGTATGTAATGCATAGCAATTTTGGGAATTTGTAATTGTCCCCTATGGCAGTGATTCCCCACTCTCTCTCCTCAGAGATTCCTAATAGGCCATGTATTTGGGATTTCCCTGCTTGTGCACAGATGAGTGGATTAAATGAGTTGGGGAGAGATGTTCAAAAAGTTATGGTAACTGAAATAGCCTGTAATCAGAAGGAGAAAGTTGGTCCATCAGTACTCCAACATATGACAGATATTGTTGCATCCAATTCAGCCATATCTGTCAGCGGGAAAAAGTAGCCTCAACCCTTTCAGTGGCTCAGAAGTATGCAATGCGTTGGATACCTCTCTGGAACTCAAAGGGTTAAAACTTGTAAAAGACAAATTAAACCACTATTAGCAGATAGGCGTTAGAGGCAGTAGTATGCAAACTGACAAAAAAAGGTCTTTATTTCTTTGAAAATTTTCATTTTAAAGTCAAAAAAGTATTTTGTTCCTTTGAAAATTTTCGTTGTAAAGACAAATGTGAAGACGTGTTTAATCCTTTCAGTGCCAGAGGGGTACGCAACCTATTTTGTTGTGTATCCTTCTGCCACCCAAAGGGTTAAGTGCAATTTTGTCAAGCTCATCATACTGCCATTTTTTTTTTTTTTATTATTATTTACAACACATTTTCAAACGTAACAGATTTACTTCTGAAAATACTGTCCTTTAACCACCAAGTCACATTCCAACAATCATTTCTTTATGGCTACTTTCTTAGAGTCTGGCTCCCCTGTATGTGCATGGCAGTCCTATAGACATGGCCTGAGATCCTCTGCCATAGGGTGTAGCTCGTAACAATGCATTGGAGTCTACTGTAGTATTCAAAGCGGATAAATGCTTATTTAAATCATTGCTCTGTAACACTGAAGAGGTTAAAGCCCAGTTGCTGAATTATTTGTTCCCTGTGGTGCAACTGGTTTGCTCCAAAATTGCTCCTTTTCTTTTGAACATACAGATCTAAGGGCCCTAAGCTAAAGAGGTGCTTAAGCTAAAGAGGTGCAGTTCTTGAGCAAACCAATTGCACAGTAGGGAGGAAAAGAAAATTCTGCAAATTCCTATTAATTTAACTTGGGCTTTTAACCTCTTCAGTGTTACAGAGCACTCTA
Organism: Rhinophrynus dorsalis; assembly: GCA_037306005.1. Classification (NCBI taxonomy): domain Eukaryota; kingdom Metazoa; phylum Chordata; class Amphibia; order Anura; family Rhinophrynidae; genus Rhinophrynus; species Rhinophrynus dorsalis. Next base: position 91,378,181 of record CM074718.1, on the reverse strand, counting down.
AATTATTGCTTTGCAATGCGTTGGATACCACTCTAGAATTCAAGGGGTTAAATCATCCGGAATTCTCATTTCACCTGTATGGTGCTGTTTCTCCCTTTGAGTGCCAGATGGGTGTGTGAAGCATTGACGAGAAAGTTGTTGCACACCCCTTTGGCACTCATAGGGTTAAATCGGAGCGCATTTGGGGAATTTGTATCTTCCCCTGTGGTAAAGTTGTTTTGTCCTAGATTGACTCCTCCTCTTTTAGACTTAACTCCTTAACCCTTTGAATGCCAGAGTGGTATGGAATGCATTGCAAAGCAATGCATTCCACACCACTCTGGCACTCAAAGGGTTAAAGAAATAGTAATATCTCTTTAATATTAGTTGCCAGAGTCTTCTGGATATTGAAAGGAACAGATTGCTCTATGTGTAAGAGCTTACTACTTTGTAGTTCAAAAGTTATGAAGAACTGAACATCCACGCCCGCCCCTTTTGGCTGCCTCCCATGGAATCAGAGATCAGGTCATGCGACTCAATGGCTGTAGCGAGAGAGAAACTACAGTAAGTAAATATAAGGGAAATTCTGCCCCCTTGTTGAAGGTGGGCAGGATTTCCTTTTTCTTACTGAAGTTTGTCCCTCGCTGCAGCCATCCCGACCAGCCTGCATCTTCTGAGTGACATGGTGGAGAAGGGGCGGGTGGTGGATCTTCAGTGCTTCATAACGTTTGTACTACAAAGAAGTAAGCGCTTAGATATACCGCAATATGTTCCTTTTACTATACAGAAGACTCGGGCAACGAATCTTAAATTGACGTTACTATCACTTTAAGGGCCAGAGGGGTGTGCAACACATGATTTTGCAATCTGTTCTTCACACCTCCAGTCCTTTCAATCCTATATAATAATTTGCAAGGATGTTTGTCACGATGCAGTCATGCACAGTAGAGACTGTCCGCGTTTGTCCAGTCTCTGCTGCGCATGATTGCATCGTGTGAGTGAGGCAACGCAAGACTGCATCGTGTGTAGCAGTGAGGTAGAGGCCTCTTAACCCTTTGAGTGACAGAGGAGTACGCAACACATTGCAAAGCAAATCGTTGCGTACCCCTGTGGCACTGAAAGGGTTAACATTACCCGGACCATGGCCCGTGTACACGGGCTTTTACACTAGTTGTTAATAAAAGAAAACTGTGGGAAGTTTATAAAAACGCTGTGACACATTTCAGTTCAGTAGCTCAGTGTTTCTCAGTCTTAGTCCTCAGGACGCGGTAACAGGTTGGCTTTTCAAGCTATCCCTTCTTAATCACAGGTGAGTAATCTGTTGCTCAGTCATTGGGATTGAGCTGCCTGTACTTAATTAGGATATCCTGAAAATCTGACCTGTTGAGGACTGGAGCTGAGAATTGCTGTCTTAACCCTTTAAGGGCCAAAGGTGTGTACAGTGCATTGCTGCACTATACGTTGCACACCCCACTAGTTCTTAACGCCAGTGACTTCCCAGGACCGTTGCAGTCGTCCAGGCGTTAAGGATCGTTGACAGTCCTGGCACATCATGGTAGTTTATGATTGCACAGTGGTGTGATCACAGATCACTTTCGTGTTTAAAAAAAAAATGTTCCCTGGTCCAAGGGGTTCAATGGTTAAGTATATATTCTATCTACTGTTAACTAATGTATGTATTTTATCTTTGTGTTTCGTATAGGTACTGTATTTGGAAATGGAAAAACTTCAGACTATCTTTTATTGGGTAACATGGTGTACACTGTAAGTAGAGTCACTGGACATAGTGACCTTGTCATTTAACTTTTTTCATTCATATTTGCAGAGTTACAGCACTGCTGAGCTAACAACGTAAAGTACCTCCATACTGGACTTTGTGTCCCTAACCTGACATGTTGTTTTCATGACAGAAAACAGACCCAGTGTGGCATTGCTGTGTTGCTGTTGCTTGTGAGAAAGGGCCCTTATGCTCCAAAGAAAACTGAAGCAATTCCATGGCAAGCAGCTGCACCGTAGGGGCCAAATAAAACTGCTTATTGATTTAAATGGGACTTGTAACTCATTGGATGTTAGGTGGTCTCCAATACACTGGAAACCACTCTAGCACACACATTTAAATCAATGGGAATTTGGGAGATTTGTTTCTCTCTTAGTATTCAGCTGATTTTCTCCAAAACAAATCCTTATTTTTTGTGCATAAGACCCTTTTTCTGCAGACTAGTCTCTATCTAAATTAAAGAGCCAGTTTGGGAATCTACTACTTTTAATTAAAGGGTTAGTAATGTCTTTTTACAATAAAACGTAATATTGTAGATATTACAAAAATAAACTAACTAATGCAAGCCCCGTCTCTCTCACACCTTTATAGTTTGAGAGACAGAGGCATAACTAGCAGCCACTGGGCCCTGGTGCAAAAATTGCCTCCCAGACCACATTGCCCCCCCATTGCCCCTAATCGCCACAATTGCCTCCACATTGCCTCCAATCACCACAGTTGCCTCCACATTCTTCCCAATAGTCACAATTGCCTCCACATTGCCCCCAATCTCCACAATTGCCTCCACATTGCCCACAATTGCCACATCGCCCCTATTGACATCCCCCCCGTGCCCATCTCCTACCTCCCCAGTGGTCCAGCGGCGTGGCAGGAGAGGTCTGTGCCTCCTTCTCCATATACCTGTTTAGCTGGAGCTCCCACACTGTCTTTTCTTCTGTAATGCAGTTACTACTTTTGTTCTGAAGAGGGAGCACTTATTTGCTAGAGGTCTGTGTGGAAGAAAGCACAGACCTCAGCTGCATGATGCAGGTGCCGGGCAGGGGGGTCGCAAGGGGCGGCCGGGTCACCTGGAGTGGTGGGCCCGGTCTCAGGTGCGACCCCTATTGTTATACCACTGTTGAGAGATATACGATGATAAAGTTCCCCCTCCCTCCCATTTCACAGACATCGGCTGTAAAGCTGACAAAGATTTGAGTTGTGCGACTCAACGGCTGCTCTTCAGCTGAGCCGAAATAGCGCTATCTAAAAAGAAATACTTCACTGGAACGGTCCACAAAGTGTGCCTGGTTTGCAAGCACACTTTGTTGACCATTCCAGTGAAGTGTTATTTTTTAGATAGCGCTATTTCGGGTATGCTGAATAGCCGCTGGCTGGTCCCGGGAGCAGGATCTCCTCCTGTCAGCGTTAAGGTTGACGTCTGTGAAAGAGGAGGGTGGGGGGAACTTTCTCATTGTATATCTCTCAAACTATAAAGGTCTGAGAGACGGAACTTGCATCAGTTCGTTTATTTTTGTAATATCTACAATATTACGTTTTATTGTAAAAAGACACTACTAACCCTTTAACAAAGATAAGCAGGCTGATGTACTAAAAAAAGATGAAACAACTTTTAACCCCATCCCGACAATTAACTTACCAGGTACGTCCCGCAAAAACTGTCACTTAGTGACAGAGGACGTACCTGATACATCCCGGAAGTCCGGGTCTCCGTGCGGCTGCACACCGTTCGGGGACACCGGAATCATTTTGTTAAAAAGAAAAAATAAATGTTAGCCAGGAGTTAAGGTGACAGCCGCGTACGCACACGGCTGTCACTAAGGGGTTAAATACTGTAGGGAGATGAATATAAATGACCCATACCCCCTATTTATTTAAATGAGGCTTTTAAACACTTCAAGGCTAGAGGTCTGTAACCATACTGCAAAGCAATGCATTGGGGACTTCTCTAGTGAGTTCAAAGCCTCATTTAAATGTTATTCGTTCCCTATGGTGCACTTGGGTTTCCCCAGAATTACTCCACTTTGACTTTCTACATATGACCCCAATGTGCTAAAAGTAGAGCGATTCTGGGGTAAACAACTGCACCACAGGAAACACAAACAAGTCCCCCTGATTGAAAGTGTTAACCCATTGAATGCCAGAGATGTCACCAAGGTATTGAGGCAATACCTTAGAGACCTCTTGCATTCAAGGGGTTAATCCTTTCAGTGCCAGAGGGGTACACAACGCATTGTGAAGCAATGCATTGTGTACCCCCTGGCACTGAAAGGGTTAATAATCACGTTTAAACCAATGAAAACTTTTGGAATTACTGTTTACCCCTTTGATGCAGTTGGTTGATCTAGAATTGCTTCCTAGTTATTTGTACACAAGGACTGTTGTCTTCACAAACCCCACGAAAGAGCCAATGTGCTTTAGAATTGTTCTTTATATCCATAAACATTACCACATACTCCTTGTACTGATTTAACCTCCCTCTTCATACCAGTGATGTAAACAGTATGTTTTTTATTATAAACAAGGACAAAGTTAATACATTTCTGTAATCTTACTATTAAGTCATCTTATTAAAGACGCCGACCCTACCTTATTAATATAATGACATGCACGCAATGAAACACTATGATGGAAGATTTGGTGTTCTTTTAATAGCAAAATAATGAGGCCAGAAAAATGTAAGTTTTATTGTGACTTTCTGTTTTCATTGTTAAATGTTTTTTGATCTCTCTGCCAGAAGAAAACATGGCATCACGAGGCCTTGAATGATATGCTGTATTATCCAGATAGGTTACAGCACTGCGGAGGTGCCTTTCTAGCAATCTACCCACTGATCACTGAAAGATTGCTGGGGTATTCTTCATCCTGAGAAACTCATAGACCCTGAATGGGGTGATGAATGCCAAATGACAATGCGTTGGAGACCACTGTGACGTACAAGCATTTATGTTTTTATATGCCATAGTGACCCATGATGCAAATCCCCTGCACAGTATGTTCTGTTTGAAACCGAACTTACTGCTCTCCATGCCAGTAGAATTGTCTCCAGTGTGTTAGCTCTAGATAGACTAATACGTACAACAGTGAGGCTCATTTACTAAGAACTGGACTAATTCTGGAGAATACGAATCGAACCAAAGGTAAAAATACAAATTCCCACTGATTTAAATAGTACTTTTAACACCTTGAATGCTAGTGAGGTCTACAACACATTGTGATGCATTGGAGACTTCTAGCACTGAAGGGGTTAAAACTACCCTTTAAATCAATGCTGACTTGGGAATTTTTTTATTTGTCCCCTCTGGTACGGTTGGTTTATTCAATGGGTCAAACCAGAGGTGCACAGTGTGAGGCCTCCCAGCTCCTACCAGACTACAACTCCCATCAATCTCCAGTAGCCAACATCTGGTAGGGAATTATGGGAGTTGTAGTGTGGCAGCAGATGAATGGCCTCACATTGTTTAATTCTGCTTTTGAAGGCTTATACTGAGCACAGCACAAACCAATTTCCACCACTTACTTTGAACACTTAGACTGTAATGAATTCTACAATGTATTCCTCTAAAAAAGGTTAAAATAGCAGAACTTTAGGCTTTTTAATGTTAGAAGAATGATGGTTTCTGATGAGCCTTAGTGCCCCTGGGAGTGTCCTGCTTTACTTCACTTTCCATGTACACTTGGTTGTCACTTAAATTTCCCCTTTAACCCCATCCTCCTTCCCATGTGATGGAGTTCTGCCTCTGCTAATAATCCATTTATGTAGTTTGTGTAGTGAATTTGTAAAAGTGCTATAAGTAACAATTTGTTGAAAGTACCATTAACCCTCTGAGTTCCAGAATTGTATGCAATGCATTCTTAAGTGATGTGTTACATACACCTCTGGCATTGGAAGGGTTAGTTGTCTCTTCAGAACCTTTCAAATCTAGAATGAGATTGGAAAAGGCACCATTTTGTGTGAGCTACTGTCTTAACTCTTTGGATGTAGACACCTCCAACACATTGCTTTATAATGCTTTGGAAATATCTCTAGCATCTAAGAAGTTAAGCAATACAATGTCATGAACAAAATTAACTGTATATTGTAGTGATTTTTCAGCAAAGTAAATTAAGGGATCCTTACACCCAGGTTTTTTTTTTTTTTAATTTTATTAATTAAACTGCAGTTTTCTAGTCTGGTCACAAGTTGGGGCTGTTCATGTCACTTACTATGGAGAGCTGTAGTCTAGGACTCAAGCTGTTTTTCTAAGGCTACATTTTTAAAATTACCCTTGATTTAAATGGAATGCTAGAGAAATATCTATTAATTTCTTTGTCATGCGTTGGAGACCTCTCTAGTATTCAAAGTATTAAAACTCATTAAGGTCTGAAAGGGTTAATTCAATTCTGCTTTGTAGCATTGATTAGTAAAGCTATTTTCTATTGATTTGATTGGGTGCAGACCTCCCCAGAATTGGGGGAGTGGTTGCTGTATTCCCTAGATATGTTATTTATGGGTCTTTTCATTAACCCTTTGAGTGCCAGAGGGGTATGGAATGCATTGCAAGGCAATGCATTCCGTACCCTTCTGGCACTCAGAGTTAAATAGTTTTTCTCTGTCGTCCAGTACAGGTTACTGGTAACTTTGGGTAGGGGATCCTAGAAGTGAATGCAGGGGGCGGAGCCTACCTTCCTCCTTGGCTGCAGCTAGCCAGTCCGCTCCAGTAAGATTTGTTCCTTGGTGAAGATACAGGCAAGAGAACAGTTCTGCTATAGTTTTAGCTAATTTTTTATTTTTCTGTTAGAAATGAATACTACCATTAGGTGGATTACCATAACTGACAATGCCCTTAGATGTGGCTAGCTCAGTATCCAGGTGCTTTTTGTGGACCTTAAGCCCTGGGGGGAAAATCTTGGGTTCAAGTTCTTTCCCCCGGAGTTGCCCTCCAAGGCTACTTCTTAATACATGGTAATCTGAAGACAGAAGATCTGCAGGAAAGGTGAGCAACCCTTTGTGTGCTGCAGGTCCACATGTCCCACAGTGCCCCTCCACACAGGGGTTTTCCTTTGGAGTTCCTATTGCACACTCCTGCACTCATTGGGTTTATTTGTATGACAGTTGGGTGATTTGGAGCAAGTTTCTGTGGTAACTTAACCCTTTAGCTGCTGGTTTAGCATCTTTTGGGGGGTTTATTGGCACTTTCCCTACTGGGTTCAGTGTTTGTTGGGTCTAGTGACATATTTTAGTAATGTCCAGTTCACATTCACTTATCAGTTACAGCTTTGCAAAATTTGTGTTCTGACTCGCTTTTACCGCATAGACGCCATTGCTCCATTCACTTCTATGGGACTGTACAGTGTGGGACATATCTCTGCAACCGCTCGTCGTAGCGACTTCAGAGATGGCTCATTTTGTTTGTCTGCCCTTGCTCTGTTATCCGGTGAATGTTTTATGTGTGTTGGGGGGCTCAGGGGGCTTCGGGCACTGTTGGGGTACTTTTTCTGGGAAAACTATATATCCCATGAGCGCTTGCTTCGTGCGCTCGTTTCTGATTGGCTCCTGCCACGGCAGCCGTTTTGTGCTTTTCCTGAACGAGTATCCTATGCAGGGCTTGGACTCTTCTTCTCTCCTCTGCAGATTAACCCTTTACCTGCCAGATAAGTGGATTTTAGCAATTTCTGGAGTGAAATTTTAATCTTACACACTGTATTTGGGTGATTCCTTATACTTTAAATGTTTTGTCACTGTGAGAATGTCTAATCCGCTTGGGGCCAGGCCTAAGACTAAGGATGCTGGGGTCTCTGCTGCTCCTCATGTCATTCAGGTTTACCTAGAGAATTCTAGGGAATACCTGATGTATCAGATTCCTGTGAGGAGTAACTGGATTTGGACGTTGAGGAATGTTCTGCTATGGGCTCCTCTCAGTTTTAGGGGCTGATCCTGATCCCTCGGCTGAAGGCCTGATCAAGGCAGTCTTTACAACCCTAAACATTCTCTTAGTTCAGAAGGTTTCTTCGTATCCCTCTGATGTATTTCAGGAGCCTAAGAGGCCCCATACTTGTTTTTCACCTAACCCCACTCTTGACCGCCTTGTGTCTGATGAGTGGAAGTTTCCGGACAAGAATCCTTCTGTTTACAAGAAATTTGCCAAGCTTTACCCCTTCTCTGAGGCGGTGCATGCTCAGTGGGTTCATTCCCCCCAAAGTGGATGCTTCTGTCTCCAGGCTATCTAAGTCCACTGCCTTCCCAGTTGCTGATGAGTCCGCTCTGAAAGACTGGACTGACAAGAAATTTGAGGTCTCCCTCAAGTCCATTTTTGCTTCTGCTGGTACTGCCATGCATCCAGTGTTCGCTGCGGCATGGGTGAACTGGGCCATTGCGGTTTGGACTGAACAGCTCACCCTGGCTGTCCGTCAGGGTGCTCCTACTTCGGATATGTTGCGGCTTCTTGCCATCATTTCTGAGGCCCGGCACTATGTTTCTGCTGCCTTATTTCATGACATCCTTTTGGTGGCAAGGGTTTCCACCATGTCTGTGGTTGCCAGATGAGCTCTTTGGCTCAAGATCTGGTCTGCTGACACTGCTTCCAAGAAAGCTTTGCTCTCATTGCCTTTTCAAGGCACCTCTTTGTTTGGGTCAGATCTTAAGGATTTAATTAGTGAGGGCACAGGGGGCAAGAGTACCCTTCTGCCTATGGTTCCCAGGAAGAAGACGCCTATCAAGTGTAATTGGCTTTTTCCTTCCTTCCAGACTGAGACACATCCGGCAAACCAAGAGGTTCCCTCAGTTCTGGAACCTGTTCCAATTCTAGACAGAGGTATGGGTTTTTACTCAAACCTCTTTGTGGTCTCCAAGAAGGATGGCAGCTGTCGTCCCATTTTGGATTTGAAGGTTCTCAATTCCTTTGTGATCAAGACTTATTATCACCAGGAGTCCCAAAGGACAGTGATTGCTGCTATGCCCCCAGGGGAATTCCTTGCCTTCAGGACTCATATCTACACATCGCCATTCATCCAAAGAGTCGGCAGTATCTCAGATTTGCTTGCGACCAAGGACATTTTCAGTTTTCAGCTCTTCTCTTTGGTCTGACTACAGCTCCTCAAGTCTTCAGCCGTGTCCTGGGAGGCTTAGTATCCATCCTCCATCTGGACAGCATCAGAGTTACTCCATACATGGACGACCTGCTTCTGAAAGCCCCTTCTGCGGAACTTCTTCATCAGCAGGTTCAGGACTCCATTCATGGTCTCACCCATCACGGGTGGATCATCAACATGGACAAGTCAGATCTTGTCACATCCCAGCATCTGGTCTTCCTGGGCCTTCTCTTCGACATTCAGTAGAGCATGGTGTTTCTCACGGACGAGATGGCTCCACAGATCACCCACAGGGTTTCTGTTGTCCTGGCTCACGATCCAGTTCCAGCCAAGAAGCTGTCCTCTCTAGTGGGGAAGTTCATTTCCACCATAAAAACGGTACCGTTTGCCATGGCTCACACCAGAGAACTCCAGAGGTTTGTGATCCAGGTGTGCAGGGGTCAGCTGGACCTTCTGAAGATGTCAGTGTCCTTCCCTCTTCATGTGGATCTGATTTTGTCGTGGTGACTCGACCTCTTCAATCTGCTGAAGGGCGAGTACTTCCTGGTGTCCTTCTGGACTACGGTGATGACGGATGCCAGCCTCTCCGGCTGGGGAGTGGTCCTGGGTCACCTGAGTGCTCAAGGTCGGTCTCTGGAGGAGTCTCTCCTTCCCATCAATGTGTTGGAGCTTCGGGCAATATTTCATGCCCTTCACCATTGGACACCACAGCTAGAAAAATGCCCAGTCCGGGTCCAGTCCGACAACGCCAAGGCAGTGTCTTACATCAACAAGTCTCACCGCTTGGTTAGAGGTCAAGGCTATTTTTTCCTGGGCAGAAAAATATGTCCCTGCCATATCTTCAGTGCACATTCCTGGCGTAGACAACGTCATGGCAGGCTTCCTCAGTCGACACACAGTGGACAGCGGAGAGTGGGAACTGCACCCAGAGGTGTTCACCCTCATTGTTCAGAAATGGGGTCTTCCTTGCATCGACCTGATGGCAACAAGACGCAACAGGAAGTTACAGAGGTTCTGCTCTCGCTGGAGGGATCCTCTAGCTCTAGCGGTGGATGTCATGTCCATTCCTTGGTTATTTCCTCTGGCTTACATATTTCCTCCCCTCCCCATGTTGCACAGGGTGTTACGGAAATTGAGACTGGATCACTGTCCAGTCATTCTGATTGCTCTGTACTGGCCTCGACAGGCTTGGTTTCCGGAGCTTCTGAATCTGTCAGTGGCGGAGCCATTCCGGCTCCCTTGCCGTCTGGATCTTCTACAGGGTTACCTGTGGAAGGAGATGTTCATCTTCTAGCTTTGATGGTTTGGAAATTGAATCCTCAATACTGAAGAAGAATGGTTTTTCTTCTGGTGTGGTGGCTACTATAGTTAGTGCCCACAAACCTGTTTCTTCTAAGGCCTACCATCGTGTCTGGTCAGCCTTTCTCTTTTGGTGTGCTGATTTTGATCTGCCTACGGTCCTGGCTTTCCTGCAGGACGGTGTGGATAAGGGCCTCAGTTTGAGTCCCTTCTGCTCTCTCTGTTTTCTTTCAGAGGCGCATTGCTATTTTTCCTGATTTCAAGGTTTTCTTCCAGGGCGTTGCTCATACTCATCCTGTTTTCAAGACTCCCGCTCCTCAGTGGGATCTTAACTTGGTTCTCCCTTTGAGTCCTTGGCTACTATTCCTCTACGTCTGTTGATGTGGAAAATGGCCTTTCTCCTGGCGATCGTGTCTGTTCGCCTTGTCGCGGAGTTGCATGCTCTGTCTTGTAGACCATCCTTTTTGGTGTTTCGCAAAGACAAGGTGGTGCTTCGCACTTCACAGAAGTTTCTCCCAAAGGTGGTCTCTGAGTTCCACAATTATCAGGAGATTGTGGTACCTTTTTTTCTGCCCTGAACCTACCTCTGACAAGGAGAGGGATCTCCACTTGTTAGATGTGGTGCGTTGTCTCAAGTTTATGTACATTGCACTGAGTCCATTAGACAGTCTGACGCACTGTTTGTTATTCCTACGGGCCCCAGGGCAGGGAGACCTGAATCCAAAGTGACTATTGCGTCTTGGATCAAGTCCACTATTCTTAAGGCTTATAAGCTAAGGAAGAAGCCTGTTCCCTTTCGGGTCACGGCTCATTCTACTAGATCTATTGGGGCTTTTTGGGCTTACAAGAATCAGGCTTCCGCTGATCAGTTGTGCAAGGCTGCCATTTGGTCATCTGTGCACACCATTTCGAAGCATTACCGTGTCGATGTGGTGGCATCGGCTGATGCCAGTTTTAGGAGGAAGATCCTGGGTGCAGTCTTGCCTGTCTAGGATCTTCTTAGGTTTTTTGGTGCCTCCTTCACTTTTGAGCCCTGTTTGCTCTAGTGTGCTGTGTAACAGTTCCTGGGGTGGTGTTACCCCTGTTCAGTGTCCGTTGACACTTCATTTTTTTTGTTGGGCTATCTCTGATCTGATGGTTCATATCTGCTCTGGTGACTTTGGGGGCCTTGCACCTGCTCCTTGCCTTCCTTCTCGCCTCTGGGAAACTCAATGGTTGGACATCCCAAAGTTACCAGTAACCTGTATTGGATGACAGAGAAAAGAGGATTTTCTCTTAGTCCATACAGTTTACTGATCTCCCACCCTGTCAAGGGACCATGCTTGGCTCTCCTGTGGCAGACCGTGGGGGTCCTTCGGGGTCATGATCGCAGGAGTCTTCTTTCCCTTCTACTATCTAGTCAATAGTTAGTGTGTCAAATATTACTGGAGATGATTGGCTAGCTGCAGCCAAGGAGAGAAGGTAGGATCCACCTCCTGCATTCGCTTCTAGAATTGTTCCTGCCTGCCTAAAGGGGCAGTCTTCTTACTGTGAGAACAATGAAAACCCTGCCCTCCATGACAGGTTTTTCAGCTTTTTCCCTGATCTTAATTGAAGACTGTCCGTCTTTGCAATCTACCTGGGCACCTCCCTGCTGCTCTGAGCTGAGCTGTGTTATATCCGTAAAAGCGGCGGGAGGGGGATACTTTATTATTCAATTGCTCTTGAACTACAACTCTGACAGAATTGAAATAACACTCTCCAAGGCCCAAATACTATGATGATTAATTAAAGCTGCTTTTATTATGAAACATTACTATTCCTTTAACTCCTTAAAGACCCTTGACGGTCCTCGCACGTCAAGGGTAGACATGCGTTAAGCACCTATGACGTGCCAGGACCGTCATGGAATTCAGGGCTCCCCGGGTGGCTTCAAGCTGTTCAGGGAGGCCTGAACCAGATGCGAGGATAAAAAAAAAATAATAATGGTCCGTGGTCCTTAAGTGACGGCCGCATGTGCAATCGGCCGTCCTTAAGGGGTTAAATAATTACTTTGTTCTGAAATCTTTATAAACAAACCTTGAAACCTATTTTCCATCTTACAATTGGGAGTTTCTGGCCTTGAATGTGAACAACTATACATGTCCAGCAAAGCACTCTCTCAATATATTGTATTTCTAACCTCGATGTGGATTATGCCAAAACTATTTCTCTTTAGATCTGTGTCAGTTTATGGTTTGAACTTTGGCTGTTGAATAAAGTATTCCTTCCTTTTGAAAATACAGCTCTTAAAGTGCATTTAAAAATGCCTTCTGGACACCAGTTGGAGCTGTTGCAAAAAATGTCTTTATTAAAAAAAAAAATATATATATATATACTTTTTTAATTATACAGGCACGCTGTAAGGTGTGTAACGAGACACATTGTATTATTTGTTTTCCAGTTTGTGGTGATAACGGTATGCTTGAAGGCTGGATTAGAAACTTCACATTGGACTTTGGTAAGTCAAATAGGCTAGTATTAGATAATCTTAACCCTCTGAGTACCAAAGGGGTATGGAACGCATTGCTCTGCAATGCGTTCCATACCCCTCTGGCACTCAAAGGGTTATGTGATAGTTTCCTTGCATACCAGAGGAAATAACAACCCAGCTTGCATATTGAATATTGCATATAATTAAATTCAAAATGTGCTCAAAACTCACTGAGAACCGACGTATTTGTATAATAATTTGTTATTCTACGGATAGTCATTGTTCATGTCACTTATTAGCTCTCCAGTGCCATTACAGATGACATTTTCCATGTTTATTCCAGGCTAATCATGCCCCAAAAATAACTGCCCACTTCCAAAATACATGAGTATGCCATACAGTCCCAGGAGTACGTGTCAGCCTTGTGTGGCCTTGTCAGTGAGGCACAGCTGATTTTTTTTTTTTTTTTTTTTTTTATCTTTGTAACCTTTACCCTTAGGGACACACCCTAAAACAGGGTTGAGCAACCTGAGACTCTCTATCTGTTCAAGACCAGAATTCCCATTATCGTCTCCGTTGTTAGGCAGCTCACACATGCAATGCCTGTAAAACTGGTGCAGTAACATTGAGATTGTTTCAAACACATTGGTTATTCAGAATGTGGGAGTGGCCAGCACAGCTGAGGCTAGCCTCAAAATTTGGAATTCTAGACAGTTGCCTACTCTGCCTACTGCGAAATTCAGCCCTGGGTCCTAAGTGTTAGAAGACATGTCTGAGGCAAAAGAGGGACGATGTGCTGCTTTTGGGGGGAATGAATGGGGTGGGTGTATGTGGCAGAGAGAAATTATCTCCTCTTACCACTATCAGAAAACATGCTGGGTCCATAGGAGAAGCATGTAAGGCCACATGTTGCTCACTACTGTCATACATCCTCTATTTGATTTAGGAATTCCAGCTACCGTAAATTAATGAAAGTTGGTGAATTCCCAATTATCAACTAACCAAAGCAATACAGTTTGTAACTAGTTTCTATTACCCCTTTGTTATGTTTGGGTTTGTTTGTAGGTATGTGGTACCAATTAAGACACAGAAGGTCAGCTGTTTCCCATGTTTTTAGCTAATCCATAGGGATGTATCGACATTCCATAGCACTTGTAGCAAGGCATGTAGTGGGTGAGCAGGCTGCTTTATATCACTTCTAATACCACTGAACACTCCACAATCCACTTCAAACACATCTGTACACTGGAATCAGAAGAAAATCCTCCAAACCGTTCTGTATGTCTGAATATTTGTATAAACCACATTCAGTTTCACATGGAACAAATAGAAATTCCTACTATTCTTATGGGGCTTTTAAAGGGATGCTAGGACCTCCTGATAGTAATCCCTTCCCACCACTTGCCTTAATCTGGGTAGAAACCCCTTATACACACGAACCCTGTTATTTAAAGGAACTGAAAATATTATTAAATAAAACTATATGTTATAGAGCTTTTCTTGCTGAGTAACTGCTGTCAGTTGTTGTATTCAAATTTTAAACCGTTCAGATAATCAGGAAGTAAATTACAATGGGATTACTTTTTGAATGTGCTATCTAACAGCATGGCTCAACAGTTTCTGTCACATTCTATGAAGAGTTGTTTGTCACTGACTCGTCTCCCCCATTGAATGCAACAGAATAGGTAATTGGAATCCCACTAGAGGGCACTGTTATGTAGAAAGCTCTTGTTTAAACTGTAATAACTCCAGAAATATACAAGTCTCAACAGTGGGACTACCCTTGTTTTACTCAACAGGAAAAGACCTACAATATATATATATACCAAAAAACAAAATGGTGGAAAGCACTCACTCTTCAGTATACAAATGGCCCAGGTGCACAATCCCAAATAGTGTTATAAATAGTTAAAGAATGGGGCAGCACCCGTGGGACTTCTCAATCAATGATTAATGTATTAATAAATAGATAATAAACAGGTTTATTATCGATTTATTAATAAATTAATCATTAATTAAGAAGTCCCACGGGAGCTGCCCCATTCTTTAACTATATATATAATTTTTTTATTTTTAAAATGGAAAAAAAAAAGTTACTAAAACTCCACCCATTTAGGTGATTTTAGGACCTCTTCAGTGGGAGAAGTCTGAGGTTCTGTGACAAAGAATCATGTCTGACTTTGTAGACAAGGTATCCGTTACTAATTAAAGATGAATTCTGTGGGTATGGTCCATGAAGGGTATAGTTGTCATTACAGTATGTTCTGGTTCAGATTACGATACAGGTGTTCGTGTTCCTTTAACCCCATCCACTCTAGTATTCGAGAGTTTAACATTTTAAATTAATAGGAATTTTTCTCTCCCCCCGCCCCGAATTGCTCAATTGTTAGTACAATGGGGAATTATATATAAAGACAAAGTGGGGTAATTCTGGTAGTGGTACCATAGGTGACACTAGAGAAGTCCTCAGTGCATTTTGTTGCAATACATTGTAGACCTCTAGCATTCAAGGGGATAATATCCACATTTTAACGATTGGGTTTTTTTTCCCTATGGTGCAGTGGGTTCGTTAATCCTATAACCCTTTTAGTGCCAGAGAGGTATCTGATACCTCTCTGGCATTCAATGGATTATGGATCAGAGGGGTGTGCAATGCGTTTACCACTTCTTACATAGCAATGGGTACTCCCACTGCATGGAATTTTACAGTGCCATAGCTTATACAACAGCCTGTGGAGGGTTAGTTACTGTTACTAATAATAGTTGTCTATAGACTGGTATAGCAACAGCACCACCACAACATTTCTGGCCACGGAGGAAATGCAGAAGAAAAATACATATGTGAACTGCAACAACTTTTGAATAAATTGTTTTAACTGTGGGAGTACCATTTTAAATTGCTGGCCATTTTCTTTTCTCGCTTATGGTTCAGGTGGTTTTCTCCAGAATTGCACTTCTGTAGCCTATTGAATGCGGCCCCTAGAACTGAACAGTAACTATTGCACTTCTGTAGCCTATTGAATGTGGCCCCTAGTACTGAATAGTAGCTGTTGCACTTCTGTAGCCTATTGAATGTGTCCCCCTAGTACTGAGTAGTAACTGTTGCACTTCTGTAGCCTATTGAATGCGGCCCCTAGTACTAACTATTGCACTTCTGTAGCCTATTGAATGCAGCCTCTAGTACTGAACAGTAACTATTGCCCTTCTGTAGCCTATTGAATGTTGCCCCTAGTACTGAATAGCAACTGTTGCACTTCTGTAGCCTATTGAATGCTGCCCCTAGTACTGAATAGTAACTATTGCCCTTCTGCAGCCTGTTGAATGCCGCCCCTAGTACTGAATAGTAACTACTGCCCTTCTGTGGCCTATTGCATGCCTCCCCTAGTACTGAATAGTACCTGTTGCACTTCTGTAGCCTATTGAATGCTGCCCCTAGTACTGAATAGTAACTGTTGCACTTCTGTAGCCTATGGAATGCGGCCCCTAGTACTGAACAGTAACTGTTGCACTTCTGCAGACTATTTAATGCAGTCCTAGTACTGAATAGTAACTATTGCACTTCGTCTGCTAGATTTATAGAGAAGGGGAATAGAACAGTGGTTCTCTGTCTTTTTGTGCTCAAGGCACCCCTATTCCTTAGTCTGAGATTTTCAAGGAAACCTTAACATATTAGAGGTCATTTGACACTGGCATAATGGAAGGTACAATACATAAATGTATAGTAATTCTTAGGTCTCACCATCAGACTAACATAATCATATTGTGCATAACTATTTCCACAAATCTACATTTCAAACTCTGCTTTAGCTTCTTGTCAGAGGTTTTGTAGAAAAAGGAGGTCCATAAGTGGATGTCCGTGGCACACCAAAGTGCCAGGGCATACTTACTGAAAATCTCTGGATTGGAGTAATGAGTAGTAACGATATTAAAAGGATAGATAGTAATGTCTGCAATAAAGTAAATCTCCGATTCTTCTCCATTGTAAATCTAACACATTGTGCTATGTTTGACAACTTACTTTTGTGTAGTTCGAAAGATATTAAATGTAAAAAAGATCCCCCTCCAACCCCTTCTGGCCGTGATACGCTTCCTCTAACTGTGGACCAGATGGAGAGCAGCAAGGGACAAACTTCAGTAAGCAAAAGAAAACCCTTCCCTTTGTCAAGGGTGGCAGGGATTATCCGTCGCTGCATCCGTTCGGTCTCCGTACCATATTGTAGCTCCAAGGAGAGGCGGCCAAAAGGGGGATCTTTTTACATGTAATATATTTGGAACTACATAAAGGTGATTAAACATAGCGCAATGTGTTAGTTTTACAATAGAGAAGACACCGGGTGGGGGCGCTCAACAGTGTCCTGATCACAAACACCAGCCAAATGACGAAGATAAAATGTTTCTTTATTCAACTATTATAAAACCATAAAATCATAGGCTTAAGTGACATATACTCGCAAAACACGTTAGGCGGATCGCGTGGTCCTTATTTGTTTGTATCCTGCATCAACGTGTTTCCTGCTTGGTTTTATAATTGTTGAATAAAGAAACATTTTATCTTCGTTATTTGGCTGGTGTTTGCAATCAGGACGCTCAGTTGAGCGCTCCCATCTGGTGTCTTCTCATTTGCTGAAACCATGGCTGTGGTTGTTGGTGATTGCACCGGAGCATCCAAGGCCGAATTGGTCAGGTGAGTGAACTGGCTTTCCATTCACAATGAATGATTGTTCATATATAACATGATACAGTTGCAGTGGATTAGAGAAGCGGCAGGCACTTTTTGTTTTTTGGTTTACATTTTATAATAGAGAAGACTCTGAGATCTACTTTATTGCGTACATTACTATCTCTTTAACCCTTTCAGTGCCAGAGGGGTATGCAACGCATTCTGGCAGTGAAAGGGTTAAAAGAAAATTAATTGAATCATATGTATAATTGTGCTGTATTGCATTTATGGGGCAAACCAGCTACACCATGGGGAAACATACAAATTATCTAGTTTGCCATTGATTTAAATAGGGCTTTTTAAACCAGTTGAATACTAGCATTCAAGCGTTTAAAAGTTCAATTTAACTCAAAAGGTACTTGTTTTTGTCTCCCGTTGTGATGTCGGTTCGCCCTAGATTTGTACTACTCCTCTTTTATACACACAGCCCAGTGTAGTTTGGTTTTATCTTGGCACATGAATACGTGCTTTATGACATCTTATTTTGTGTAATTGCTCAGTGTATAATCCAGGACAAACGCCAAAAATCATACAGCAGCAATCATTCTTTATGTCCACATTCATTATCCCAAGAGTATTGAGGCTGATGTTCTATGGAAAAGTGGAGCAATTTGAAGGCTGTACCATATGAGAGAAATACAAATTTAAATAGAGCTTTTAACCCCTTGAATGCTTGAGAAGTAATGTATTGGTTAAAAATCCCATTTAAAATATTGTGAATTTGGGAAATGTTTATTTTTCCCCCTATGGTGCGTTTGATCTTCTGCTTCTAGTTCGTACATCAGCTTCCTTATTTTCTGTAATTGCTCCGTGTATAATCCAGGAAAAATGCCAAAAAAATCATACAACCCTAATCATTCTTTATGTCTGCATTTATTTTCCCAACAATATGGAGTTTAATATATCTTTCCACTTCTGTGTCAACAGTTCAGCCATTTTGCTATCTGGGGGAGTATTATTCTGTGGATTTTGTTCTTCGGGGTCTACTCTTCTCTGTGGCCTGCTATTCCAATAGCACCCGACATGTCTGGACAGGTATGTTTTCACTTCCTTATGGTCATAGCTAGGAACGTTCAAAATATGCTCACCCTGAGGTCTATGAGATAGTAAGCTTTAAAGTAGTTAACCCTTTGAGCGCCGGAGGGGTACGCAACGCATTGCTCTCCGGCACTCAGTGTTAATAATGCATTGTGTCCCTGCTTTCTCTAACCCAAAGGTGCTCAATGAACCTGTAACATGCTACAACTTAACCCCTTAACGACCCTTGCCGGCCATAGTATGTCATGGGTCGATCTGAGTTAACGACCCATGATGTACTATGTCCGTCATGGAATTCTGGGCTCCCCCCATGGCTGCACACCGTTCGGGGAGTCCGTAACCAGAATTTTAAAAAAAAAAAAAAAAAAAAGTACTCCGTGGTCCTTAAGTGACCGCGACGCACCGATCAGCCGGTCGTTAAGGGGTTAGAGATATCGTTACTTGAACATTCAGACAAGTTGGATTTTCTCCCTCACTTTCTGCAGTGAGTCAGTGCAGACAACAGTGGCAACAGTGACCGCTAACACCATTATAATTGGTCCTTTTACTCCAGGACCCTGATATTTGGACCAAAACCTGTGTCACAGGGTCATCTACCGAGAGTCCTAGGTTTGTTAATGATTAAAGGTGGAGTAAACTTGTTTTATTTAAAACAATAAAATAAATAAATTAAAAACATATAGGGCTTTTCCTGCTGAGTAAAACAATGGTATTCCCACCTCTAATATATATTTCCTTAATTATTACAGTTTTAAACTCTTGTTTTTTTGCATTAACAGTGCCTTGAAGTGGTCAGATTTCAGCTGGTTATTCTGTTGCTTTATATGGGAGATGAGTTACTAACAAACAGTTCTCCATAGAATGTGATAGAAACTTCTGAGTCCCTTATAGTCAGTTTGAACTTTCAGGAAGTAATCACTCTGCCTCTCCTTGATAATCTGAACTGTTATAACATTTGAGTAAAATAACTGACAGAGGCCGGAGTACCCTTGGTTTAATCTCCTTGATCTCCTCTGCTCCTTTAAAGCAGATATGGGCAAACTTTTACTCTCCAGCCGATGTCATACTAATAATCTATTGATCAGTCCAGCTGTAGTCAGATTTTTATTAAACATGGAAGGCAACCATCTTTGGGTATAATGCTCAAATGGTGCTGTATTTTACAATTTTTATTTTCCTTTGATCATTTGTTTCACCAGTTTATTTGCCTATGTCCTGGGCAGGTTAAGTATTTATTTTTCTTTTGAACATGTTCTATGCCAGGGATAGGCAACCTTTTGCACTCCTGAAGTTGGAGACTAAAATACCTGCAACTACTGGGGTTGATGAGAGTTGTAGTCCCCCAGAGGTTACCTACCCTTGATAAAAGCAGTCAGATTTCTCTGCCAGGGTGAGTCTGTGAGGAGTGCTGGCGTGAGAAAATCAACATTACTAACCAAAGGGTACCTGAAATGTAAATATGCATGAAGAGTGGCAGGTAGCCTATCCCTTAATTAACCCTTTGAGTTCCTGACAGTTATCTAATGCACAGCAATGTGTTTGCTACCTTGCTGGTACTGAAAGGGTTAAGCACCAGAGGGGTATGCAACTAATCGCTCTGCAGTGTGTAGCATACTTCTCTGGTCCTTAACCCTTTGAGTCTGTTGAATAACCCTCTGGCAAGCAATGGTTACGGGTCTAGATTCAAGCATGTTCCTTCATTTAGTGTGCTCATTGCAGGTTTTTCAAAGTCCAAGAGCAGATTTATGCTACAGTAGACTAAATGGATATTTCATGGGTATGAGAATACAAACATGATGGTAGTTTTAGAGAGCTGCATTGGGTTTCTGTTCACCTCCATTTTACCTTTAATGCCAATAAAAGAAATTACTTTTAAACTCTTTGAGCACTACAGATATTTCTCTGGAGCTCAATGAGTTAATTCTGCTATAGTTGCAGAGTAATGGGAGGTTGTTTGGTAGATAAATAAAATTAAAATGCAAAGGTGCAATGTTTACTCTCCTCAGTGTGGGAAGCAATCCAGGCTGGATTATGGTCAGGCATGTTTTATATCGTTCTACCGTGTATATTACAAACACAGAAATGGAAAAAAAAAAAAAATAAGCAAACTTATGGATAAGAAATTATATTACGCAAAGCTTTAACCCTGTGCGTGCCAGAGGGGTAGCTCTCTAGTACTCAAAGGGTTAATATTCAGTTATGGGCCCCAGACTGGGATCCATAGCTTAGCCCTCAACTTTACTTCGTGTGATGTAACTGATGATATCATCGCAAATGGTAAACTACGGCCTGTCCAACAAAAATCATAAATATTTTCTAAATTCTATGGAATCAAGAGCCTAACTCAGGGAGATAAATAGATGCAGTCCTGCTGTAAGCTATCTGCACCATAGGGAACAAGTAACATTTTTTCTTTGAATATAAACCCTTGAATGCTAGAAAAGTATCCAAGCATTGCTGCCCAAAGCGAACCCTCTTTCTTTCATGGGGTTAAAAGCCCCATTTTAACCCTTTGAGTGCCAGATTGGTACGCAACGCATTGCTATGCAATGCATTGCATACCACTCTGGCACTCAAAGGGTTAAATCAATGAAAGTTTGAGGATTTGTCCATCTGTCCTTTATTTTGTAGTTGGTATACTGCAGAACCACTCCACTTTAGCTTGCTAAATAAGGCCCTTACTTACCATATTGAGATCTTTAACATTTTGATAACTAGTTTCAGTAGAACAAAAGAGGAGCTCCTTGTGCTTTATAAATCTTGGCTTATAGATGTATGTATAGCTTTATTTATATGGTGCCACAGTGTACTCAGGGCCTTATCAGTGAACTGATTTCTTTTAGAAGAGCTGTAGATGTATGCATTCATGTGATCAGTATCCTCTTATAGTGATGTTGGTAGGCATGTCATGCAGTGCAAGAGGCAGAGCAAAGGCATGTCCAATCCTGGGATTTTACTAAATTTAAGTTTGTGTACAGAAAGCAGACAAGGTACAATTTTGGAGAAAACTGGAGGAAAAAAATACATTTTCCATTGATTTTAATGGGGCTTTTCACCACCTTAATGCTAGCATTCAGAAGGTTAAAATCCCATTTTAAATCAATGGGTTTTTTTTTTATTTTTCCCGTAAGGGAATTTTGTTTGTACTAGAAGTGTTCCTCTTCTTTGTCCTGCATACAGCTCCTAATACTCAGGTCTCTAATGCAGACTGGTTCTTTAACCCATTAAGGGACCACCGGTCCAGTGAAGTTACCTTCCCTTAAGGACCTCTTGATCCTTTCCAACGTTCCGGTACACGTGACCTGTTATGCGTACCAGCACATCTCTTTTGGGTCTGAGAGCTCACTTGGAGCTGTCAATTTTAGATGCTGTTTTTACTTACAGCGCTCCCGGTGAAACGCTGTAAGTAAAAAGTACGTGACGTGCTATGACAGTCACCGGTCCTTAAACCCTTCCCATCCACTGATGTTACAGGACGGTCACGGCTGTCTGGCACTTAAGGACCAGTGATGATCCTGGCACGTTGCATGCTTTTTACTCACATCGCTCCTGCAGGAGCGCTGTAATAGCGAGGACTGAAATTGATTTCTGCAAGACTGATTTTCTTTCAGTTCCCAGTTTGGCGTGCTGGCACTCGTGATCAGTCACGTGGGCCGGCACATCAAATTTTTCAGTCTGGTCCTTAGAGGACCACACACCCTGGGACCGCTGGTCCTTAAGGGGTTAAGGGTGTAAGGACCGTGATGGTCATAGCACGTCATCTTGTCCTTAAGGGGTTAATAAAGTTTTTGTAGCGGAATTGAGTGTTTCTCAGTGTTGGTCCTCAAGGTGTATCAGTGCAGAGTGTAAAGATACCACTGTTTGTCAACAGGTGGTTAATCTGTAATTCAATCATTGGGATTGCTCCACCTGTGCTCAGTCAGGGATCCTTAAAATCTGACCTGTTGGTGTACCCCAAAGACCAGAGCTTAGAGTCACTGTTGTAGGGTGACTAACAAACTGAACAGAGTTTATATGTTATAATAAATAAGCATAACATATAGGAGTTGACTGATGTGAAGTAACCAATGGGAGAGAGTCAAGATGATGTGGTAATCTATATTATGTCAGTACTGCAGACAGAAATTACCATTTGGTGTTCTATGTAATGTAACACTACTTTCCTGACCAATGAACCATGGAGCACTTGGAGTGAACAAGTAAGGCAATTACTTTTTAATTCCTTCCTCCATATGTGGGCTAGTCAGTTTTTGACAAGTTTGAGGCATTGCTTTACATCAGTTCACTTTTCACAGTGCATTGGAGACCTATCTATCCTCCAAATGATTTTGGCAACAAGCATGAGTGTTGCTTTGAGAGCCAGCAAAGTGAAATGCATTGCACACCTACATGGAACGCAAAGGGTTAAAGTTGCACTTGAGCTGGAGATGGGAGGGAAAGCACCACACAGTGAGAAAATGCTAGTAGCTCAAGAACAGTTTTGATAAATACAACATATCTAACACAATGTATAGGTAGTTTTGCAATCAGATTTAAAATTGCCTAAGTTGTTTTAAAGGGATAGTAATGTTTCATAATAAAATCAGCTCTAATTAATCTTCATAGTATTTGGACCTTGAAGAGTGTTATTTCAATACTGTCAGAGTTGTAGTTCAAGAGTAATTCAATGACAAAGTATCCCCCTCCCGCTCCTTTTACTGATGTAACACTGTTCAGCCAGAGCAGAAGGGAGGTGCCCAGGTAGATTCCAGAGAGGGACAATCTTCAATTAAGATAAGGGAAAAACCTGAAAAACTTGTCAAGGGGCAGGGTTTTCATTGTTCTCATAGGAAGATTGTCCCCTTCTGTTATCTGTCTGGTCTATCGACTGCATTCCACATCTGAGAAGAGATGGCTTACACTGGGTAAAAGGGGCAGTAGGGGAAACTTTGCTTGTGAATATCTCTCAAACCATAAAGGTTTGAGACATAAGACTTATATCGTTCTTCATGTTATTTTTTTTAATGCCTACAAAATAAATAAATATAAAATGAAGTATTACTATCCCTTTAAGGTGAAGCTGAGAAAAAGAATGGTGTACTGAGGTGAGAGGAGGTGATGGGATACTAGAGGTGTTAGTTATGGGCTGTGGAGTGAAGTATGTTATCACAATTTGAACCGAGGTGTGTGTTGGGTTTCCTTGGTAACAGAAGAGCGTTAGAATATTCAGTTTGATTCAGATCATAATGCAGTCAGTGCAGGGACTTGCATAGTCCAAAATCTGTTTCTGTTGTAAACGTTATTTTCCCTCCTATCATGCACAAGCTTGTAATCCTTTCCTAGATGTATACTATATAGCTAACTTATACATGCAGATTTGAACATTTATATACTAGTGATATATCATCCAAGCAAGTAGATAACAACATAATTATCAATATCACACTGATTCTAATAGCTAAATGTACAGTATTTTGGAACTGCAATTTAGATATTAGAGATGACCTAATTATCAAAATGTCTTACTTACAAATATAAGTAACTTTTTTAATAAAATAACCTCAGCAGTGTTTTACTCAGGGAGATAAACCCTATAATTTTTTTTTTTTTTTTTTTTTTTACATTTTAAGTATTACTATCCCTTTAAAAGCCCCATCAGACTCAATGACCAGTTTGATTGTCCTCTATTGTGAAGTTAGTTTTCCACAGAATTTTACCACTTTGCTTTCATACATATGCCCAGTGTCTCCTGACATGGGTTAACCCTATCAGTGCCAGAACGGTGTGGAACAATGCATTGTGTACCCATCATAGAGTAAATATGTTGGCTCTCCCATCTAACAACATGCATAAATGGATGTAGAAACTGGTCTATTTCACGCCTATCTCATTACTTTGTACGAATTATAAAAATGAACATATTAATTCATAAGTGAAAGAACTTAGATAAGAGAAGCTTTGTTTTATATATAATTTTCACATAAATGTTCAAACTACAGTACTTAACATTTCACAAAGTGTGTGTCTTTGGATTGTTCAGTCAGACACTAAAAATTGGTTTCTCATTTTCTATTTAAAGTGATAGTAATGTTTCACAAAAACAGCATTTCCAATTAATCTTCTTAGTATTTGAGCCATAGAGAGTGTTATTTCAGTAGTGTCAGACTTGTAGTTCAAGAGTAATTGAATGATAAAGTTCCCCACTCCCGCCCCTTTTACCTAGTGTACCACTACTCACCTCAGTTATGGAATCTGGTTTCTTGACAAGACAGATAACAGCAAGGGGCAGTCTTCTTCCTGTGAGAACAATGAAACCCCTGCCCTCCTTGACAGGTTTTTCAGCTTTTTCCCTGATCTTAATTGAAGATTGTCAGTCTTTGCAATCTACCTGGGCACCTCCCTGCTGCTCTGAGCTGAGCAGTGTTAAATCAGTAAAAGGGGCAGGAGGGAGAGACTTTATCATTCAATTACTCTTGAACTACAACTCTGACAGAATTGAAATAACACTCTCCAAGGCCCAAATACTATGATGATTAATTAGAGCTGCTTTTATTATGAAACATTACTATCCCTTTAAAGTACCTGTGAGTTACTGTAATCTAATCTTCAGAACCACTCATTGTTTTAATGACTTCACCCTCTCCAGTACAAGATTCTGTTGAATGTAGGCAGATGTGTTTGTGACATATAATTTAATCACCTTCTCTCCCTGACAGCCTGGTTCAAACATGATTTACTATTTCATACCCAGATTCTGTTTTTCTATCATAAATTATAAGATGGCAGACCTGTTTAACTTCCCTACACTTCATTCTGCAACAAAAAAGCACAATTCCATTCCTACCACTGGCCTTCAGCTGTGAGCAAAGAAATTGCTCTGTTGAAACCATAATTAACCATACACATTTATGTATTGATGAAAATTTTAAACTGCGAGGCTGATGTAATGAGAAAATGGTACAGTTCTGAAGTTTGAGATAAATAAAAATGTCATTTGATTTTTAAATTAGACTTTTAACCCCTTGAATCCTACAACAGTATCCAAAGCATTGTTTATATACAGTGCTGGAAAATATAAATGAAATTCATTAGTCAGAGAAATAGTTACTTGTAAGAAGATGCAGTTACTAGTCCACCCAATGTTCAATACTGGGAACAGCATCATTTCTTTTCTGCTGACTTTATATAATAATATAGCACTATGATAGTATGCAGTGTTTTAAAGCATTAAAGGGGCAATATACCCTGAAAATAAGTCACTATTGGTTATTTATTTGTCGACCATAGAGGTGCGCAATTGAATGAGTAGCCCTTCACTTCTCAGGAGGGTAAGAACTTCCACACATAGGTATCCTTCATACAGCAATACAATATATCCTATATAATAATTCGCTAAGTGTGTGTTTGTCAGAAGCCGTCATGTTCAGTAGAGAAGGCTGCATGCTGCAGTCATGCGCAGTACAGACTGCCCGCACCACGGCTGATAATGGAGCGGGGGTCTCCGAATTCAGACCCGCACAGAGAGGACTACGGTCTGAATTCTGAGCACCCCGCTCTGTATCAGCCGCGGCAAGGGCAGTCTGTACTGTGCATGACTGCACCGCGGCTGTTTCTGGGTGGCACTGTGGCCCGTGTACACGGGCTCTTCAACTAGTCTATATATAAAATCTTAACTGTTTCTGGTTCGATGTCTTCCCCACCCCGGGGTGGCAGAGGAGCGGAGATCGGCCACAGGCAGCGAACCAGGAGGGGTGAATTTTACAGAAGCTTGCAGGAGGATGTGAAATTTGCTGCAGCAAGATTCACAGGGACATCTGTTTTCACAGGCATGGTTTTGGGGGGCTTTGCCTCTCTTGTCCACTGCAGCGAGACTTACTGCTGAAGTGGTCCAGCAGGTCTCCAAACTGCACTGCTCTCCCAATCGAACAGGCACCATTCTCTAGTATATTTATATATTTTTGTATTACAGCTGGTTTCCTGTATATAATAATCCTTATTTAAAGAGATGGTTATATCCTATATAATAATTTGTTAAGGATGTTTGTCAGAAGCTGTCATCCGTGGTAGAGATGGCTGAGTGAGCTGCAGTCATGTGCAATAGAGACTGCCCGCTCCGCGGCTGATATGGAGTGGGGTGCTCCAAATTCAGACCAGAGTCCTCTCTGCGCACCTTCCTGGGAACAGCGCGGTCCTAGGAAGGTGTGCAGAGAGGACTCCAGTCTGAATTCGGAACGCCTCGCTCTGTATCAGGCAGTCTCTACTGCACATGACTGCAGCGGTGGCACTGTGGCCCTTCTAAACGGGTTTTTCAACTAGTCTCAGTATAAATGAACATTTGATTATTCCTTATACTTTGTAATGATGCTCTGCACCTTTGGCAACGTTCTCATCAGTGTCGTTTTTTTGTAGTTATATTTTAACGTTTCCACCTCCCGCTCCTTTTACAGATGTCACTATTCTATTTTCAGATCAGAAAGCCGGTCATGACGAGGCACAATCTTCTATCAGCATAAAGAAAAACCTGCCCTCGTTATACTGATAGCCACAATATTGTCCCTCTTTGTGATCTGACCAGATTTCAGATCTGAGAGAAGAGTGATATCTGTAAAAGAGGCAGGAGGGGAAACTTTAAAATATAATTGCACAAAAACTACACCAGTCAGAACATTCATGACTGTACGGAGCGCTATTACAGCGTATAAGGAAAAATCGAATGTTCATTTATACTGAGACATTACTATCTACTTAAGTCTGCCTCTAGATCTCCCCTCCTCACAACAAACAGGCTTCAGTAGTCCTTAATGAGTCATATTGGTAAATTGTCTTTTAGGATTTTAATGTGAACTATCTAGCAGTAGACTGTAGCAGAGATCAAATGTTAAAAAAAAAAAACACCTACCTAGGTAAGTCCTTCTGTTAAAGGAAAAGTGGAGGAGTTCTGGGGCAAAACATTTACACTATAAAATTAAAAAAAGTCCTTTTGCTATAAATGGGGATTTTAACCCCTTGAATGCTAGAGATGTCTCCAGAACATTGCTTCACAATTTGTTACATTACTCTCAATCATTCAAGGGGTTAAATTCCCCATTTAAATGAATGGGAATTTTTAGTTATCCCCTACATTTCACATGGTTTGCCCCAGAACGCCTCCACTTTTATTTTGAACATGCGGTCCTTATAAGAGTAATTTATTCAGTTCAAGATTTTATAAGCGTTCTGCCTTTCAGCAGAGATTCTTGACTTGGTTCTCAGGACTCAATAACAGGTCCGGTTTTCAGGCTACCCTTGCTTGATCACATGTGGGTGATCATTCATTGGTATTGATATACCGGTGCTTAAAGGGATAGTAATGTTTCACAAAAAAGCAGCTCTGATTAATTTTCATTGTATTTCAGCCATGGAGCGCATTATTTCAATACTGTCAGAGTTGTAGCTCAAGAGTAATTGAATGATAAAGTATCCCCCCTCTTGCCCCTTTTATTGATATAACACTGCTCACCTCAGAACAGCAAGACTGTCCAGATGGAGAGGAACAATCTTCAGTGAGCATAAGGAAAACCTGTCAAAGGGGGCAGGGTTTTTCTTAATCTCACAATAAGAAGATTGTCCCTTGCTGCGAGCTATCCAGTCAAGCAACCAGATTCCACATCTATGGGGAAGAGGCTTACAGTAGGTAAAAGGGACAGGAGGGGGATACTTTATCATTCAGTTACATTTGAACTACAATCTGACAGTATTGAAATAACTCTTTCCAAGGCACAAATACTATGAAGATTAACTGGAGCTGCTTTTTTTGAGAAACACTACTATCCCTTTAACTAACTAGTTACATAATACCAAACCTAGAAGAACAGAGTTGAGAATACCTGCCATAAAGGTTACAGTCTGACATGAGTGAGGATGACAAATGTATGTAAGTAAAGATCAAAGTAGAAGTTTGGAACATATTAAGTTCACTTAATCCTTTGATTGCTTTACAATGCATTCGACACCCCACTAGCACTCAAAGAAAAAACATTTTTGCGGAGCTTTGCCAACCGCAAATCTTTTTTCATGTGTTGTTTGTGCCTCTTTACCATATTGCAATTTTATGTCAGAACGGAGGCGTCATATTATGCTTAACTCTTTCCACTGCCACCCTCCGCAGCAAAGGAAAAATGTATTTGCACCAGATATACAAAGTAAAAAACTGTATAGCAACAACAACCCTTCCCCTCAGCCAATCAACAGTCTGCATCCACTATAACTGGGCTTCAGCAATAGGATATTCCCTCTTTCTTTGCTGCTTTCCCTCAGATAAGTATTCCATATCTGTTCTGCTGAATTACTGTGTTTAGGCTACTTGTCTTATCTGTCATAGTCTTGTCTATGTTTTTCCCACGATTGAGATTTATGAATGTTTTTTCATTTGTTTCTAGTCTGGGTTTTGTTTACCTTATATGTCTCTTTTATTTGAATGCATCCTAATCTATTGCTCTTAACTCATTTTACCTCAGGTTTCAAATGGTTACCTGGTTCCCAGACTAGGATTTCTACAACTTATACCTTCCGTTTGGATTTTCGTCTCCTCCTCTTTTGCTTTTGGGTATATGTCTCCTCCTTACTTCTTTACCGTTTTCTGGTTTTTCCCCTTCGGGGGTGTGTGTTCTCTCCCCCTTTCGTTTCTCTCTCCCGCTGACGCACTTGTGTCTTCGGCGCCCTCCTTGTTTCTAATTGCCTACTCCGGTTGGCGCTCAGAGGGAGTGCTGCGCTGCAGGGTTTATTGCCTTTCCTCCTTGGTAGGCCGCAACGCTGGGTCCTTCTCCCTTTCGGGCGGGCTGCGACGCACATGCTCGGCGCGTTTCTTGTTCCCTTTCCTCTTTTGTATCGGCGCCATTTTGTGAACTCATAAGCTGGTGCGGTTGCATTCTGAATGGCTCCGTACTCCTTTTCAACTTATTATATTGATTTCTGTATTGACTTCTTCTTCCTAACCCTGTGCCTATATCCTTTGGGTTTTTCTACCATTTTGGGTGTGGATCCTTTGTTTGATCCTGGTCCTTGTGCTTATTCTGGGTTCTAGGCAGTGGAATTTTACTATATTAAATTTATACTGCCTTTGCTTTTACTCAGCATAGTTGCTATAGGGTTGTTATATACTGCATTGCACTCTGTTTGTGCTCTCCTTCCCTGCAACGGTTTTGCTTATTCATTTTGTCTTCCTAGTGGCATTATGTCCCACCTTACTGACAATATTGATTGCCCTGAGTTATCTGGGGATGAGTTAAATGAGCAGGATCAGAGGGTTTCCGCTCCCTCTGGGGATCCTGCTCCTCAGAAGCTTATTAATGCTCCTTTTAACCCCTTCACCTCAGCTCAGTCTGCACAATTCCAGCAGTTCATGGCTTTGTCCATGGAATCTGCCATGCAATCCTTGTCCAACTCATTTGCCCAGTCTTTTGCCATGTCTATGCAGACTCAGACCCCGCTGGGAAGTAGCTCTGCTATCCCACCTTCTGTACCCCAATTTACACCTGTGCCTATGGTTACACCTACAGTTACTGTTGAACATGCCACTGATGTGGGCCGTAAAGGGGGCAAATGCTCCAGAAAGCAGAAGCATGTTACTGAAGATACAGCTATACCCACTACTATAGCACTTAACAGAGACTCATCTCTATTGACTCTGACCTCTACTGGCAGTAATGATCAGTGTGGCTCTGACCCACTAAAGAGACCCTCACCTCATGAGGAAGATTCTATGAGGAGGAAAACCTCAAAACGGCAAAAACCCAATTGTTACCAGTCCTCTAGCAGTGAGGACTCTTCAGATGAAGACTGGGTGAGACCCTCTGATGAGGAAGGTACTTCTGTAGACAGTGATCCCATAGGGACATATGTATTAACGTACTACTAACTAAATAGGTTACGTATGCAGCTGTGACTGATTTGCTCCTATTTATTAAACAAAATCATGATAGAAAGGAAAATTAGTAAGTCATAAGGCATATCAAAGGGAAACTCCCAGAAAATTCATTAGTGACCCTTGGAGACATATGCACCAAAAACATTGCAGGACATACAGAACATTCAAAATATTTAGTAGTCACATTCCCAATAATCTACTGACCAGTGACTGTTTAGTGACACTTTGATACACGTTGGTATAAGGTAGGGAAAAACAGGAGGCTGGTAGCATAAAAGTGATACTGTTATTGGCTAACTGATTACTGTAGAGGTCAAGCTTTCAGCACAACTTATGTCTCTTCATCAGTCACGTAACATGCCTGACAAAGATACCTAATTAGTCTTGAAAGCTCACTCCAAAGCTACTCAGCCAATAGAGGTATCGCTTTTACTCTACTAGACTCTTTTGTTACATATGTCTTTGTATTTTGCAGTTTCAAATGGGTCTTTATTTGGCTTTCAAATCCACCAAAGATCTCTGAATGCAAATATGTGGCCCTTGGCTGCCAGTCACTATGCTAAAGAGAGGGAGTGTGGTTGCGCAAGTGAGAGTGAATACATGTGATAATATGAGAGAAAACAAGAATGAGAGCAAGAGCATGAAAGACACACTGACAGAATAAAATTGGAATTAAACTGACCCATAGTGGGCCATGCTGAGGAAGGGGACGATAACGGTTCTCCCAAGACTTTCATTATGGCCTAAAATGTCTGTAGTTGAGTTCCGCTTTTATATCTACTTGAAATCCAGTGATGGCTAAAGAGCCACAGTTTGGCCCACCCTTGCCCATGTGGTTCTTTGTGTCGCTATGTGGGTGTGTGCACTGAGTCTTTGCTCTAATATGAGTCTGTGTGGCCCCACACTGCTACAGCGTGGTGTCTGCCTGTACATTAGTATAAGTTCAGTCTACGTTATTAAATGAAAATTATGTAACACATAATGCAATAAAATGCTTCAAGATGTTAATAGTGGGAGCTTAGTATCTGAGAAGCTATTATAGTAAATGAGGCCTGCCATCATGGACGGGAACGTTTTTTTTCTTCTTCCAAAGCTCCATCTGTTTTCTGCTATGTCTGCCCTTAGGGATTCATAAAATAAAGGCAAATTGAACCTAAGCCATAAACTGTGTGTTTTTTAGAATTTTGGAATATGATAGAGATTTTCAGAGCTTGAGTAAATAACTATAAATAAAAATCATATGCATGTGTACATATAGCAGTTGGTGCACGCACACACACTCATTATGAAAATAGACATTTCCTCACTGTTAAATGCCACACTGGTTGTCCATTCCCTAGTACGACAGATGAGAACTGTATTTAAAAAGCTTAAGAGGTACAGTTCTGGTGCATACCAACTGCAGTGTGGTAGGGATGAACATTTACAATTATATAAATGGGGTTTGAACCCCTTGAGTACTGGAGAGGTCCCCTATGTTTAAGTTGGTATGCTCTAGAATTGCACCTCCTAGGTTAATTAAATAAGGCCCTTAGGGGTCTGTTCATCAAGCAGTGAGTAAAAGCAATGAATCGGATGCACTGGGTTTCTTTATGATCACTGACTTGATACCTTCATTGATTGTATTTCCCTGCCTGGTGTATGTGAGGCAGAGAAATAAGATGAAAATGTGGTGAAAGTGAGGCCTTTCCAGTGATACGCATACATGAATACAGTGTATGTGTATACTTGTGTCTCCTCCGTTGATTTCTATGAGATCCTTTGTGCTGATGCTGGTAGGTGGGAATGTTGGCTCTAACTGGTACTTGCTCATTTATGAATAAGGGAGTACGAGATATTATCTGGTCATTGATTAAATGTCTGGATGCAAGGAGGATATCCTTGCACATTCGGCCATTCTCCGCTTGATCAATAGACCCCTTAGCTCTTTAACCTCTTAAGGACCAGCTGTCCAGGGAGTACCTTCTCTTAAGGACCGCTTTGATCTTTGCGGACACCGGTACACGTAACCTGTTACGCGTACCGGTGTGCTGCATTGGGGCCTAAGAGAGACCGATCCAGTCTTTGAATAGTTAATTTAGTCAATTTTAGGCCCCGTTTTTACTTACAGTGCTCCTGGTAGAGCGATGTAAGCAAAAAGTATGTGACGTGCTATGACCGTCACCTGACCTTATGGGTATAAGGACCATGGCGGTGATAGCATGTAATCTGGTCCTTAAGGGGTTAAGTACCAGACAGATACAAAAAGCAATGTGTTTCGCACCCCTCTGGTCCTTAAAGGGGTAATCAGTTTTTTGGATTTGCTTTACAGTGCTTTGGAGACCTCTTTGGCATTCAAGCACTAAAGTACGATTTAACACTTTGAGTGCCAGAGAGGTACGCAACACATTGCAGAGCATTTGGGTTACTCCAGAATAACATAGTAGACTATGTTGGAAAAAAAGACACGTCCATCAAGTTCAACCTGTGCCTCATAACCTAGGGACATGAGGATTATATAGCTTTCCTGCTACCAAATAAATTAGTCTTTATCAGATCTTCCTGATTTGCCTACTAATACACAGTATAACCCTGTATATTCCCTTTTGAAACGTAAATGTATCCATTGCATCTGCCATAAACAGATCCTTGGGCAAGGAATTCCATAATTTAAAAGACCTTACTGTAAAAATCCCCTTCTTCTGCTGAAATCTAAACCTCCTTTCCTCTAATCTCAAGAGTTGTCCCCAGTCATAGTAAATAACCCCAGATTGCTTTTATATATGTGCGCCCTAGTTTTCTGTGATGCAGTTAATATGCTCCAGAATTGCACCACTTGTTCTTAGTACATCGGCCTCAGTGATACCAGTGTTTTGGAACTCATGAGCTCAGCAGGTAAACTGGGTTCTAGATTACGGATTAATATATCAAGCTGTAGATAGGTTAATCTGAAGTGGTATCTACTTCTGCAGGTACAAAGCTAGGATGTCTTTGCAAGTTGCTTACACACCCATATCTATAGTTATGTAAGCTGGGCCTTTAACATTACTAGGAACGTGATAATATGACTGCATTGAGACATATCTGAGACCCTAATGTAATATTTCTTGCCTTCTTTCTACACATGGAAAATTATTAAATGTTCTGTAATAATCCTCAATCTTGACTGCATGTCAATGCTACAATACATGTTTGGTTTGATATATTGTTGGAGTTTTTAACAACTTGCGTTGATGTCACCTATGGGTATTGTTCTTTGGTAGGATGTGGTTCGTCTACAATCAGTAAAGTCCATAAAATAATTTAGTGCTCCAAGGCCAGAATAAAATAAATATTTGATGCATATTTTGCCAGGTAGTTTCTTCCTGGAAAACAATGTTTGTTGTTTTTTTCTTAAATGTAAAACTGAAGGAATCTTTTATGATCCATATTAACATCATGGCTTCTACATACAGGGCATATGTAAAGACTGAGGTGGACCAATATTGGGGCAAAGCAGACTGCACAACCTAATAACACTCTACATACCATATAATGATCAGAAAATCCTAATAGCCCCTATGAACTTTGACCTTATGCCTTTCTTCTAGAGAGAAGCTCTTGAATCAGTCAATGGAGGTGCACATGACAGTGGCTGGCAGGTTTTTTTTCAAGCTGAAGCAGGTAGTGTGCATGAATCCACTTAACCATTTAAGGACCAGAAAGTTGGGTAACCCATTGCACACATCTCTACTTCTTGAGGAGTCAAGCTTACCATGTGCATTGATCAGAATTCAAGCTCTTCTCGTCCTACTAACAACTGTCATGTCCTCCTACATGGACATGACATTCAAGACCGATTCAAGATGTTATCTCTTGAATATAAAGGCAAAAGGGCAAATTTAATTGGGGCCATTAAGATTTTCTGTGTGAGGAAAGTAATTGGGGGATGTTTAGGAGTTGTTTTTCTTCGCTGAAGACTCCAAACTGAAGACTCCAAACTGACTCCCGTTCAGTGATTGGATATATCTGAGAAGTTGTGATTATTCTTTCTGTGTTTTGATCAGTGAATTTTGGTTTGAGAGAAGTGCTGAACTGCAGCCTCATTATTGGTTAGATTATTGATGCCATGTCTTATTTAATATAAAAAGTATCTGACTCAATGTAATGGCTGATTCCTTTCTCTCTGCCTAGAGGCTGCTAGTTCTTCATTATCCCAGGCTTTTAAAGTCTAATTTCTGAGCCTTTATGAATTCCCACGAGAGCCACTTTTGTGGCAGATTCCATTTGGTTTCATAAGAAAGAGAAAACTTGGCATTGACTGCAAATCTCACACATTAGAAACAATTTGTAAACCACAGTCATAGTCAGACAGAGCCCATCCTTAGAACAGGCTGCTCCTGTTTCTGGCATTGTCTGAGAGGGATTGGTTTGCCATTTCCCAGCTGACCAGCTTCTGTGTAGACAAATGTGAAAAGTTAGAAACAAAAATGGTTTCTACAGAGTGAGGGGTAGCGTTTTTGAACAAAAAAGGAAGGAAATACTTCTGTGGGATTTTACTTTTCCCCCTTCTTGATCCAAAATATACAAAGAAGCCTTCTGTCTTTAATGCGAATGTCAGCTTTAAATCTTTTAGATTTGGATTAACTCAGCAATTGAAGAAAAAAAAAATCTGACAGGCTTTCAGATATGACGCAGAAAAACTTCCCACCTCCCCCCAACTCATGTTCATTTGCAAAGCCAAAGACTGGGTGGACTGAATAGTAGCTCCAGTTGTCCGTCCGTTCATAGTTAGCATTACAATGGTTAGTATTAACATCCTAAGGCCTACATTATCGCTTCTGCTCCATTATGCTTGCAGGAATTAGAAGCAAGGTGGCTATAGTTAAGGGAACCCTTAATCTTGAAAAAAGTCTACAAATTATAACAGGCCATAAAGGTAAATATTTTAAGTAGTTTTTCTTAAATAGCTTGCATTTATTTTCTTACGTAAGCATATGTATTTAGCATGAACTTCTTATTTTTCAAATAAATCATACTAAATAATTGTATAACCACCAAATGATTGTGTAAACCATTCACTTTGGAACCCTTGGATTCTAAAGAGGCACAAAGAGAAAAACACATTGGAGAGACCTTTGCGGCTCCTTGTAGGTTATACGTATGGTTGCTTATTAGTTGTGATATGGGGGGGTCACAATTGTATGGAAGGGTTAAATTTATTTTTCCAATTCACAGTTGAAGTAGCATTTTTATTTGTGTATATGTGTGTAATATATGTATTTAATAATAAAAAAAAAGTATATACTGCATCAAAAGATTTGACTTGCTCTCCATATGTATGTGTGAATACCTGACATTTTAAATCCCTGCCAAAACAATTTTATTGTGCTCTCGAGCCTCTATAATGCATTTAGTGTGCAAAATATATGGTCTACAGTAAATAGAGAGAATTAGCTAGTAATTATTTTTTCTATCTGTAGTCTAACATTGCAAATTCGTTTTTCTAATTTAATTACCAAGACATGACCAATAGTCATTTAATAATCATAGAACCCCTTTATTTCAGCTATCCTGAGTCTTCTGATGTTAATAGTGTGCATACATACATTTTACATTGAAGCCATCATTTGGTTTGGCTTTACCTGTGACGGGTGTTCTCTTCCAGTATAAGCAGGAAAACAGGCATGCTAAAAGACTGATCAAAGGCATGAGTGGAAATTGATCTCTGTAGAGATATATGGAAGTTTTGTACTTTGTCACATCAGTACTATGTGCTCTCTAATTACAGCTGAATAAATAGGAAAAGCATGTAGGGATGTAATGTAAAAACTAAATAAAATAACCATATTATGTACCTGTTACAGGCAGATATGATGTTGAGATCTGGGGTTTTCTGGATGGGTCTCCTCTTCATACCCATAACGTCATTGCTTTTCGATGTATTTTATAAAGCGTAAGTATATCATTTTTTTTCTATTTGCTAATCAGAACTAGTCCATTTATTGACTGCTAGATTTTAATTGACAAACTTTCTTTTGTAATGCTGTATTAAAGCTACAGGTTTAATATGTGTAAAATTATGTTGACCAGTAGCAGAGATAAACCTGTATAAAATAAAATATATATATATTTTTCTCATTTAATGAAGACTCAAAAGAACATGTTTTAAGACCTTAGTTGATGAAGTTCAGGAGCTTGAAGTCAAGTCTCAGGATCCTGGCTCTGTTGTACATGGGAAAAGGTAAGCTGCTTATTAACATTTCAGCATGTTAAAAAAAACTCCAATAAGCGTATTAATGTACAGAGGATTCTGTTTGGGGTTAAAAAATGCCCTACAGTTAAATCCCCAAATTTTATTTTCTGAATAGCAAGAAAAGTTTTCTACCTATAACATAGGACACAAATAATCCTATATAATAATTCACTAAAACGTGTGTAATGCGGCAGTCATGCCCGGTAGAGATTGCCCGATCCGCGGCACATCCAGCTCTGTATCAGCCACTGCTGGCAGTGGCACTGTGGCCTGTGTAACGGGCTCTTCAACTAGTGTTTTAATAAAGTTATTGATGATCATACGTGTTTATTCATGCTATAGCGGAATTGTAGATGGGATAGTCCTCATTTTCATGTGTTTTATAATAAATATTTTCCTCATTGCATTGTTGGTAGGCATGCAATTAATTACAATTTTTATATATCATGGAAATCTTATGTATAGGGGGTTTGCACCATATACAATCTTAAATATATGTGAAATAAAAGTAAGAAATAACAATAAATATGTACAAATTGATTCAAGATTAATTGAAATCTCTAATGTAGATCCTTGAAGTGAAATGAAATTTAGTTTGTGTTTGTACCCACACACACACTTGCATCCAAAATTCTGTTGCCTTATAGTGATAATTAATATATAGCAGCATGTAGCTCAATCATCTGACCATGGAAATTACTCTATGCATTAAATAGCTTGGAACAGAGAGGCCATCTTAACTCTTTGAGTGCCAGAGGTGTACGCAACCCTTGCATACTCCTGGCATGCAAAGGGTTAACATAACAGTGAAACTTTCAGTCCATTTAAGAGCGGGTTCATGTTCCACTTTTGGGCATTTACTGTTTTTCTACTAATTTCAAGGAACATAATTTCCAATTATAATGCAAATAAACAACTATGCTTTTAAAATTAAATATAAAAAATGAATTTATAAATATATGCAGTTGAAGAATGCCCTGGCTTTCTCACACACTATAATCAAATCACCTTTTTTTTTTTTTTTAATTAAATTAAATTGGCCGTAATGCCAGTGCTATCTGAATGTGATAATGCTTTCAAGTTAGATTTTAATCTGTCAGAATGCAGGAATTGTGGTGTTCTGCAACCTGTTCCACACAGCTCCCTCTAAGTCTACATTACTAACAGCTTGTCAGTTGATAGACCTTAGAACACCTAAATATCTCACTCCAGGTAAACTGTAGCAGAAGCAAATGTTCTTGTATCCAATTTCTACATTTAAAAAAAAAATCTGTTTTAATTTTATTTTTGTTATGCTTTTTGTTTTTTACAATTATGTTTTTTTATGTGGAGGATTTAAGAAATACTGTGGGAATTCTTAATTGTTATATAAATTGGATGTAGGCTTTTAGTTGCCTATGAAAGCATCTTGTGGTCGATTTCAAGGAACAGATAATATTTTTTGCAGCCTTTTTGCCATATTCAAATAACTTCAGTTTTAACAAAATCCAACCATTTCCTTTAAGCATTGATAACAAGCAAAATTGGCATTTCTCTTGTATGCTCTGTATATAATCTAGTGCATGCTAATGCATTTATTTGTTATTATAACTATTTAAGCACATTTTTGTTGTTATTTGACATTTGTTTTTCCCAGCAGCTAAACAAATTTGTCATCTTGCTAAATGTAAATGTTTTCAGAAGTGATTTTTATATTAGATTACATATACTATTTTAATATTGTTATTTGAATACATGCTATGTCTCCCTTTAAAAAATGTGCAGGATTATGGGATTCCAGTCAGTCTGGCTAGAAAAGGATATGCTTAGAACTGAAAAATACGTTAATTCGTGTTTTTATATGTGTTACAGTATCAATCTTTAGATCTAATTGATTTTAGTAAATTCAAGTAAGCATATTCATTAAAAAAAATTAATTCCAACAAAATGTTGCTTAAAGAGCAAGGACTGTTTGCCAGCCGTAAGTAGACGATAACTGTTGTTAATAATTCTGTTTGATTGCATTGTTTCACATCTCCTTTGGGGATCTGAAGATCTCTACATTGTCACTCACGTTGATATTTTATTCACTGTAATACTTTGTTATTTTCTTGAAGTTCTGCCTCGTTGAATGAAATGTCAGTTATGTCATTGGCTTAAATGATAAATTTTAACAAAACATTCAGGTTTTATGGACCTTTAGTGAATTGAACCCTTTAGAGTAATCCCCCCATT
Organism: Rhinophrynus dorsalis; assembly: GCA_037306005.1. Taxonomy (NCBI): domain Eukaryota; kingdom Metazoa; phylum Chordata; class Amphibia; order Anura; family Rhinophrynidae; genus Rhinophrynus; species Rhinophrynus dorsalis. Next base: position 91,339,536 of record CM074718.1, on the reverse strand, counting down.
CACAGCTCCTGATATTTTTATAAATCTTGACATGGTTTTTTGTTTTGGTGAGGGGCGTTCTTCCTCCAATTCACCTTGAATACTCTTTATTATATCTTGCACATCTGATTTACATGAACAGCTGCAATCATTTTAAAATTGTCTTTCTAGCTTAACCGAGAGAGCGCAACTACTGAAAAATGTCTTTAAGAAGAACACTTCAAACTTGTATCGTACAGAGTCTGTACAGCAAAATCTGCTACGTAAGTCTTTCAGCGTTTTTGTACCATGCATTGGGTGCATATGGGGATGTTCACCAAATCTGCAAGTAAAATCTGCTTCTTGAAAGTCTTTTTTATACTGAGAGCAGTTTAGGTCAGTGAAAATGAATGTTCTGTAGTGTATAGGGGAACCAAATAGAGTTATCGCACTTTCTCACTATCGGTTCTGAATAGCATAATTTTACACATTTGAACATCTGAAAGGGAATGCTAGTGATTTTATTCAGCATGTTTGCCTCTAATTGGAGATATGGTAGTATTTTCTTTTAAATGTACAATATAGTTCCATCAACATATTTAACCCTTTTATTACCAGTGGTGTATCCAAGACATTTCAGCGCAATGCCTTAGATACTTCTCTGGCAATAAAAGAGTTAAGGTACATTAGAGGTACATAACCTCTACTTAAAATTAGAAACGGGTTATCTTTTTGAATACAATTTACAACTAATTGTTCTTATGGTGCGTCATTTTAAATTTTGTTTTTTCAAGTAAAAAACAATATACAATGCTGGTCAGGGTTAAAATAACTATTTAAAATAGGAGGAATGTGTATCCCTCATCTTTTATTTTCTGTTTGAAGCTCATAATAATCCTAAATATAAGCCGATTCACCAGAATGTATATGTGCTTTTTATCAGCAAGAAAATGTTTTGAATTTATTTCAGTTTACTGAGCAAGGGTATCGTCTCAGGACAGATTGAATAATATGGATATCTCAGAACTTGGGCCTGATGAAAAAAGCAAATGATGAGCAATTATGGAGCATACCAACTGCACCAGAGGAGGCAATTAAAACATTCATAAATATTCAGTAACTTAAAGGGACAGTAATGTCCCATAAAAAATGCTTATAGTTTTGTAGAGGTTAAAAAAATAAATGATATACCACAAATCCTATCTCTCAAACTGCTTTGGTTTGAGAGCTAGCCTCCACTAAAGTTCCCCTTCTCCTGATGTTAGCTGTAAAGCTGATAGAATGAGATCCATGTCGGCCGACACGAGGAGGCTCTTCAGCAGAGCCGCAATAGTGCGATTTAAAAAGAAATACTTTTTTGTAATGGTCTAAAAAGTGTGCTTGCAAACCAGGCACACTTTGTAGACCATTCCAAAGAAGAATTTCTTTTTAAATTGTGCTATTGCGGCTCTGCTAAAGAGCCGCTTGTCGGTCCCCAGACCAGGAACTCCTGCTGTCAGCTTACAGCTGACGTAAGGAGAAGGGGAGGGAGAGGGGAACTGTAACTGAGGATATCTCTCAAATCATATCGGTTTGAGAGAGAGGATTTGTGGCATATTACTTATTTTTTTAATCTCTACAAAACGCTAAGCATTTTTTATGGGACATTACTGTCCCTTTAAATGGAACGTTTTTGCTTTTGCAGTGTATTGGACATTACATTAGCATCCATGGATTTAAAAACACCATTTCTTACTTCCAGTATGGAACACGAGAACCATGGGGTTGAGCTCTTGCCTTTTTCAGTGCAGCTGGAGACTACTTTAGCATCCATGGGGTAAAAAGCACCGTTTCTCTGTAGTCCAATACAGGTTACTGGTAACTTTGGGTAGGCAATCTGCCCCTTTAATTAGGCAGGAACAATTCCCTCCTTGACTGCAGCTAGCCAACCAGCCCCAGTAAGATTTGTTCCTTGGTGAAGACACAGGCAAGAAAACAGTTCTGCTATAGTTTTAGAAAAGGTTTTTTCACTGTCGTCCAATACAGGTCACTGGTACTCTGGGAGGCGTAAGTCCCCTTTAATAGGCAGGAACAATTATGCAAATAATTTGCAGGGGGCGGAGCCTCCCCTCTTACTTAAGCCACCTTCTGGCCAGAGCCACTCATATTGATTTGTTCCTGGTGTGCTTGCACACCAGGCAGAGAACATCTATGCTTCTTAGAGTTTTATTATTTTTATTCAAATATGGAATACCACCATTAGGAGGGTGACCATGGCTGTGAATTGCCCTCTTTAAAGTGGCTGGTGCAGCTTCCAGGGATTTTCTGTGGACCTTAAACCCTGATGAGGGGACAGCTTGTGTGGAGCAGCTCCCCTGCTGAGGAATTTGCCTCTGGGTTATTCCTCCCTTATCATGGTCACCTGAAGACAGAAGTCTGCAGGAAAGGTGAGTCATCCTTTGAGTGCTGAAGGTCCACTTGTCCCCACAGTGTCCCTTTGATGGGCTTGTATTTGGGAGTTTTCAATTTACTCCAGCACTCATAGGGTGTTTTTTATTGCATTATTCTAGATTTATGCAATTTCTGTGGTATTCTCTGGGTTTTGGAGCTTAGTATATTTGTTTACTTATGTTTCTTATGTGTTTTATGCTTGTTTGGGCACTTTTGAAAGTTTTCTTAAACTTTATTAAAAATTGTGTTCTGCGCCTTTAAGCGCGGCGTTTCCCGCTCAAACGCATGGCTCCTTTACTCTCTATGGGAAATCACAGTGTGGGACATATCTCTGGAACCGCTTGTCACAGCAACTTCAAAGAGGGCTCATTTTAATGCTAGGCTCCTGCTCTATCATCCGGATGGTGTTTTATTAATGTGGGGGGTTCAGGGGGGCTTCGGGCACTGTTTGGGGTACTTGTATAGGGAAAACTACATTTCCCATGAGCGCTTGGTTCGCGCTCGTTTCTGATTGGCTGTCATGACGGCCGCCATTTTGTTGCACTTTTCCTATGCGAGTACACTACGCAGGGACCGAGCCTTCTCTCTCCTCAACTGATTAACCCTTCGCTGGCCAGATAAGTCCACTTTTAGACATTTCTGGGGTGAAACCTTGATCCTTTACACCTTTTCTGGGTGATAGAGTTATTAGTGGGGTATATTGACGCTGTGAGCATGTCTACTTCACTGGAGCTAGGGGCTAGACCCAAGTCTAAAGAGGATGGGGGGTCTGCTACCCCCATGGCGTTTTGCTCCTCTTGCCACATTGGGCTGTCTAGCGATAATGTGGGGGATCTATGCCCTAATTGTACTAGTCAGGATAGCAACCCTGGGCTTCCCAGCTATGCTATTGAGCCATCTTGGGTGAAGGAGTTTAAAGCTGCCACTAGGGATCTCAGATCCACCCTTCAACTCTTTCCCTCTCAGGTACAGGGGGCTCTCCAGGTCTGGCAGACCCCCTCTACCATCAGGACCTCCCTGCCTAAGCCACAGGGGGCTCCTGATGTCACTGATTCTTCTGAGGAAGAACTCTTGCAGGATTCTGAGGCTGAGGAACGTACTGTTATTGAATCTAACAGGTCCGTTGGGGACCCCTATGAATGTGACCCTGAAGTTTCGGCTGAGGGTCTGATCAGAGCGGTTTTGAATACGCTCAATCTTCCTCTGACTCAAGAATCCACTTATGATCCTTCTGATGTTTTTCAGAAAAAGCCATCTAAGCCTGTTGTCTGTTTTCCAACTAATCCTACTCTTGCCCGTCTAGTCTCTGAGGCGTGGAAGAATCCTGATAGGTCTTCCTCTGTTTCCAAGAAGTTTGCTAAACTGTACCCCTTTCCTGAGACTGAGCTGGCGAAATGGGTACATCCTCCAAAGGTGGATGCCCCTGTTTCCAGGCTATCCAGGTCTACCGCTTTGGCTGTCTCTGATGCCTCTGCCCTGCATGATTGGACGGATAAGAAATTGGAACTTTCTCTTAAGTCCATTTTTGCCTCTATCGGCACTGCCATGCGTCCAACCTTTGCAGTGGCTTGGGTAAACAGGGCTATCGCGGCCTGGACTGAGCGACTGACTGAAGCAGTTCGCCAGGATGCTCCAGTTTCTGAACAGTTGCAGCTTCTTGCTAACATTACTGAAGCTCAGAATTATATTGCTGACGCTGCCTTTGATGCTGTGCGCATGATGGCGCGGGCCTCCACTTCTTCAGTGGTGGCTAGACGCGCCCTTTGGCTGAAAATTTGGTCTGCTGATACAGCCTCCAAGAAAGCCTTGCTTTCTTTGCCCTTTCAGGGGAACTTGCTATTTGGTTCTGAACTCAAAGAAATGATCAGTGAGGCTACTGGTGGTAAAAGTACTCTTCTACCATCAGTCTTTAAGAAAAAGTTTCCAGCCAAACGCAACCGGTCTTTTCGTTCCTTTCAGACTGAGACACGCTCCTCGACCCCGACGGGTCCTCCCGCTGCGCGCTCCTCCTCCAAGCCCAAACAGTCCTGGAAGCCCAAAGTTGCCCCCAAGGCCAAGACCTCCAAGACTGCTTCGGCATGACTCGCCGAACCCGGGTCCGCATCCGGCTGTAGGTGGACGTCTCCACATCTTTCGCCGGATTTGGGAGGAGTCAGTGGCGGACCCGTGGGTTCTCCAGGTGGTGTCAGAGGGATACCGGATCCCTTTCTCCTCCCTTCCTCCTTTTCGGTTCCATTTTACTCGTCCTTCTCAGGAACCTGTAAAGAGACGTCTGTTCGAAGACGCTATTCAGGATCTCTTGGACAAAGAGGTCCTGGAGGTGGTTCCTCAGGAGGACACAGGTTCAGGATTTTATTCCAACCTGTTTGTGGTGGCCAAAAAGGACGGAGGGGCCCGTCCCATATTGGATCTCAAAGATCTCAATGCTTATGTGGTGACTTCCCACTTCCGCCAGGAATCCCTGCGATCTGTGATTGCAGCTATGTCTCCGGGGGAATTTCTTGCCTCCCTGGACCTCCAGGATGTGTATCTTCACATCCCCATTCATCCAGAGAGCAGGCGGTATCTCAGGATTGCCTGCCACAGGGGACACTTTCAGTTTACAGCGCTCCCCTTTGGGCTGACTTCAGCCCCTCAGGTCTTCCAGAGGGTGTTAGGCTCCTTGATAGCGGTGCTTCATCAGGATGGGATAAGGGTGACTCCCTACATGGACGATCTCCTACTAAAAGCCTCCTCAGCGGAGCTTCTCCATCAGCAACTGCAGAAGTGTATGCACACTCTGATCCATCATGGCTGGATCCTGAATCTGGACAAGTCAGACTTGGTTCCATCTCAGAGGCTTCGGTTCTTGGGTCTCCTGTTCGACACTCACCAATGCATGGTGTTTCTTCCAGAGGATGTGGCTCACCAGATAGCCATCAGAGTGGCTGGGATTCTGGACAGGGACGAAATTCCGGTTCCGAAGTTGTCGTCCTTAGTGGGGAAGTTCATTTCCACGATCGAAGCAGTGCCATTTGCTATGGCCCACTCCAGGGAACTTCAGAGATTTGTGATCCAGACGTGCAGGAATCATCCAGATCGTCAACATCTGTCTGTGTCTCTACTTCCTTATGTCGAGTCGAATCTGCACTGGTGGTTGGATCTCTCTCATCTCCTGAAAGGGAGATCCTTTCTAGTTCCTCGTTGGTCCACAGTCACAACGGATGCCAGCATTCGGGGCTGGGGTGCAGTCTGGGGTCGCTTCAGTGCTCAGGGGAAATGGGGTCTGGAGGAATCCCTTCTCTCCATCAATGTTCTGGAACTTCGAGCTGTCCGGCTTGCCCTGAGGCACTGGGAGTCTCAACTGACCGGTCGTCCGATCAGAGTAGAGTCCGACAACGCCACGGCGGTGGCTTACATCAACAGGCAAGGCGGCACAAGAAGCGGTTCCGCCTGGTGGGAGGTCAAGGATATTTTGTCCTGGGCAGAATATCACGTGCCTGTCATCTCTGCAGTTCACATCCCAGGCGTAGACAACGTCATGGCGGACTTCCTCAGTCGTCACTCCGTCGACAGCAGAGAATGGGCTCTTCATCCAGAGGTGTTTCAGTTGCTCACCCGGAGGTGGGGGATGCCTGTGGTGGACCTGATGGCTACCAGACACAACAGGAAGGTTCCGGTGTTTTGCTCCAGGTGGAGGGACTCCCTTGCTCTAGCAGTGGATGCCTTGTCGATCCCTTGGGAATTTCCCCTGGCTTACATCTTCCCTCCTCTTCCTCTATTGATCAGAGTCGTCCAGAAGTTGAAGCAGGAGCGTTGTCCTGTCATCCTGATCGCTCCAAACTGGCCTCGCCAGTCCTGGTATCCGGAGTTGATGGCCATGTCAGTGGCGGATCCGATCCCACTTCCTGCCCGTCCGGTTCTTCTTCTTCAGGGTTATCTGTGGAAGGAGGACGTTCACACATTCCGTTTGATGGCTTGGCGGTTGAATCCTCGATTCTAGCAAAGAAAGGATTTTCTCCTTCTGTGGTGTCGACTATGCTCACTGCTCGTAAGCCTGTGTCCTCCAAGATCTATCATCGCATATGGTCAACCTTTGTTGCATGGTGCGGTGATAAGAAGTTATCCCTTGATTTTCATCTTCCCACTGTCCTGGCCTTCTTACAGGACGGTGTTGATAAGGGGCTCAGTTTGAGTTCCCTCAAGGTTCAGACTTCTGCCTTGTCTGTGTTTTTCCAGGAAAGGATTGCTATCCTTCCTGATGTCAAAGTTTTCTTCCAAGGTGTGACTCATGTTCGACCTGCCTTCAAGAGTCCTACTCCCCAGTGGGACCTCAATTTGGTGCTGGGAGTTCTCCAGCGACCCCCGTTTGAATCCTTGGCTTCTATTCCTTTACGTCTTTTGACTTGGAAAATGGCCTTTCTTTTGGCTATTGTTTCCGTTCGCCGGGTAGCAGAGTTACAAGCTCTGTCTTGTAAACCTCCTTACCTGGTGTTCCACAGGGATAAGGCTGTGCATCGCACTTCCAAGGAATTCTTACCCAAGGTTGTGTCCGAATTTCACATCAATCAAGAGATTGTGGTTCCCTCTTTCTGCCCTAATCCTTCATCTGACAAGGAACGAGATCTCCATTTGTTGGATGTGGTGCGTTGCCTCAAGTTTTATGTTCATCGCACCGAGTCTATCAGGAAGTCTGACGCTCTATTCGTCATTCCTGAGGGGCCTAGGGCAGGGAGACCGGCTTCCAAGGTTACTATCGCCTCTTGGATTAAGGCTACCGTTCGTGAAGCCTATAAGATTCGGAATAAGCACGTTCCCTTCCGGGTGACTGCCCATTCCACCAGATCTATTGGGGCCTCCTGGGCCTACAAGAATCAGGCGTCTGCTGATCAACTGTGCAGAGCGGCCACTTGGTCCTCTGTGCACACGTTTTCAAGGCACTATCGAGTTGATGTACTGGCTTCGGCTGATGCCAGTTTTGGGAGGAAGGTCCTGGAGGCAGTTTTGCCTGTCTAGGCCTTCCGCTCTGTGATCCTTAGTGCTTCCTTACTGTTGAGCCCTGTTGGCTCTTGTTCAGTGTGCTGTGTTTGTTCAGGGATTGTTTTCCCTTGATGGGTGTCCGTTGACACTTACAGTTTGGGCTATGTTATTAACTGGTTCATAGCAGTTCTAGTGACTTGGGCCTTGCGCCTGGTCCTTGCCTTTCTCCCGCCTCTGGGTCAGCTCAATGTTTGTACATCCCAGAGTACCAGTGACCTGTATTGGACGACAGTGAAAATAGGATTTTAGTCTTACCTGTTAAATCCTTTTCACTTAGTCCATACAGGTCACTGGTCTCCCACCCTGTCAAGGGACCAGACTTGGTTCTCCTGTGGCATTCAGTGGGAGACTGTTGGGCATGCTCACAGGAGTCTTTCTTTTTGCTTACCTGAGGTCAGTTCTTGGGGTCTCAAATCAATATGAGTGGCTCTGGCCAGAAGGTGGCTTAAGTAAGAGGGGAGGCTCCGCCCCCTGCAAATTATTTGCATAATTGTTCCTGCCTATTAAAGGGGACTTACGCCTCCCAGAGTACCAGTGACCTGTATGGACTAAGTGAAAAGGATTTAACAGGTAAGACTAAAATCCTATTATTTTTCTGTTAGAAATGGAATACCACCATTAGGCAGATTACCATAACTAACAATGCCCTTAAATGTGTCAAGCTCAGTAACCAGGTGCTTTATGTGGACCTTAAGCCTTGGAGGGAAAATCTTGGCTACAAGTTCTTTCCTCAGGAGTTGCCCACTGAGGCTTCTTCTTAATACATGGTAGTCTGAAGGCAGAAGATCTGCAGGAAAGGTGAGCAACCCTTTGAGTGCTGCAGGTCCACATGTCCCACAGTGCCCCTCCGCACAGGGATTTTTTCTCTTGGAGTTCCTATTGCACACTCCTGCACTCATTGGGTTTATCTGTATGTCAGTTGGGTGTTTTTGGAGCAGGTTTATGTGGTAACTTAACCCATTAGCTGCTGGTTTTGCATCTTTGGGGGGGGGGGCACCTTCCCTACTGGGTTCAGTGTATTTTGGGTCTTCTAACATGTTCTAGTGATGTTTCATGTACTTTTATTTTACTGTTTCAACTTTGCCAAAATTTGAGTAAAGGAGCGCTTTATCGCATAGACGCCATTACTCCATTCACTTCGATGGGACTGTACAGTTTGGGACATATCTCTGCAACCACTTAACATAGCAACTTCAGAAATGGCTCATTTTAATTGTCTGCACTTGCTCTATCAGCCGGTTAACGTTTCAAGTGTGTTGGGGTACTTTTTCTGGGAAAACTACATTTCCCATGAGCGCTTGCTTCGCGAGCTCGTTTCTGATTGGCTCTCGCCGCGGCAGCCATTTTATGCCTTTTCCAGAACGAGTATCCTACGCAGGGCTTGGACTCTCCTTCTCTCCTCTGCAGATTAACCATTTGCCTGCCAGATAAGTGTATTTTAGCAATTTTGGGGGTGAAATTTTAACCTAACACACTGAATTTGGGGATTCCTTATACTCTAAACGTTTTTGACACTGTGAGAATGTCTAATCTGTTGGAGCTTGGGGCCAGGCCTAAGACTAAGGAAGCTGGGGTCTCTGTGTCCCCTATTGCGCATTGCTCCTCATGTCATTCAGGGTTACCCAGATAATTCTCAGGTCATTTATGCCCAGAATGTTCTGATGTCCCTGAGTCTCTTCCAGGGACCTCCGGACATGCATTAGAGCCAGTTTGGGTGCAAGAATTCAAGGCTGCTACTAGGGACCTTCGGTCTACATTGCAACTCTTTCCATCCCAGTTACAGCGGGTCTTCCAAAACCGCAGGGAGTACCTGACGTACCAGATTCCTCTGAGGACGAACTGTTGGTGGATTCAAATGTTGAGGAATGTTCTGCTGTGGGCTCCTTTCAGTTTTTTGGGGACCCCTTTAAGGCTGATCCTGAGCCCTTGGCTGAGGGCCTGATCAGGGCTGTCTTGACTACCCTAAACATTCCATTAGTTCAGCAGGTTTCTTCAGATCCCTCTGATGTGTTTCAGGAGCCTAAAAAGCCCCTTACTTATTTTCCACCTAACCCCACTCTTGACCGCCTTGTATCTGATGAGTGGAAATCCCGGGACAGGAAACCTTCTGTTTCCAAGAAATTTGCCAAGCTTTACCCCTTCTCTGAGGCGGCGCTTGCTCAGTGGGTTCATCCCCCAAAAGTGTATGCTTCTATCACCAGGCTATCTAAGTCTACTGCCTTGCCAGTTTCTGATGCGTCAGCTCTGAAAGACTGGACTGACAAGAAACTTCAGGTTTCCCTCAAGTTCATTTTTGCCACTGCTGCTACTGCCATGCGTCCAGTGTTCACTGCAGCATGGGTTAACCGGGCTATTGCGGTCTGGACTGAACAGCTCACCCTTGCTGTCTGTCAGGGTGCTCCTACATCGGATATGTTGTGGCTTCTTGCCAACATTTCTGAGGCCCAGCATTATGTTTCTGCTGCCTTATTTGATGCCATCCGTTTGGTGGCTAGGGTTTCCACCTTGTCTGTGGTTGCCAGCCTCTCTGGCTGGGGAGCGGTCCTGGGTCACCTGAGTGCTCAGGTTCGGTGGTCTCCAGAGGAATCTCTCCTTCCCATTAACATGTTGGAGCTTCGGGCGATATTTCATGCCCTTCGTCATTGCACACCTCAGCTGGAAGACTGACCAGTCCTGGTACAGTCCGACAATGCCACGGCCGTGGATTACATCAACAAGCAGGGCGGAACAAGAAGTCTCGCTGCTTGGTTAGAGGTCAAGGCTATTTTGTCTTGGGCAGAAGAACACGTTCCTGCCATATCCGCAGTGCACATTCCTGGCGTAAACAACGTCATGGTGGACTTCCTCAGTCAACACACAGTGGACAGCGGCAAGTAGGAACTGCACCCAGAGGTGTTCACCCTTATCATTCAGAAGTGGGGTCTTCCTTGTATCGACCTGATGGCGACAAAACACAACTGAAAAGATCCGAGGTTCTGCTCTCACTGGAGGGATCCTCTAGCTTTAGCAGTGGATGCCATATCCATTGCTTGGTTATTTCCTCTGGCTTACATCTTTCCTCCCCTCCCCATGTTGCACAGCGTATTGTGGAAATTGCGACTGGAGCACTGTCCAGTCATTCTGATTGCTCTGTACTGTCCTCGACAGGCTTGGTTTCCAGAGCTTCTGGATCTGTTGGTGGCTGAGCCATTTCAGCTCTCTTGCTGTCCGTATCCTCTTCTACAGGGTTACCTGTGGAAAGAGGATGTTCATCGGCTAGCTTTGACGGCTTGGAAATTGAATCCTCAATATTGAAGAAGAAAGGGTTCTCTTCTGGTGTGGTGGCTACTATGCTCAGTGCCCACAAACCTGTTTCTTTTAAGGCCTACCATTGTGACTGGTCAACCTTTCTATCTTGGTGTGCTGGCAGGGACCCGTCTCAGGAATTTGATCTGCCTACAGTCCTGGTCTTTTTGCAGGACTGTGTGGACAAGGGCCTCAGTTTGAGTTCCCTTAAGGTTCAGACTTCTGCTCTCTGAACCTGTTCTTCCTGATGTCAAGGTTTTCTTTCAGGGTGTTGCGCATACTTGTCCTGTCTTTAAGAATCCCGTTCCTTTGTGGGATCTTAAGTTTGTTTTGGGTATTCTTCAGCTACTATTGCTCTGCGCCTGTTGACATGGAAAATGGTCTTTCTCCTGGAGATCATGTCCATTAGCCGTGTCGCGGAGTTACATGCTCTGTCCTGTAAACCACCTTTTTGGTGTTTCACAAGGACAAGGCGGTGCTTCGCACTTCTCAGGAGTTTCTTCCGAAGGTGGTTTCGGAGTTCTGCCCTGACCCCTCCTCTGACAAGGAGAGGGATCTCCCCTTGTTTGATGTGGTGCTTTGTCTCAAGTTTTATGTCCATCGCACTGAGTCTATCAGGCAATCTGACACGCTGTTTGTCATTCCTGAGGGTCCCAGAGCAGGAAGACCTGCATCCAAAGTGGCTATTGCGTCCTGGATCAAGTCCATTATTTGTAAGGCTTACGAGCTCAGGAGGAAGCCTGTTCCCTTTCAGGTCACGGCTCATTCTCCTAGATCTATTTGGGCTTCTTGAGCTTACAAGAATCAGGCCTCTGCTGATCAGTTGTGCAAGGCTGCCACTTGGTCGTCTGTGCACACCTTTTCAAAGCACTACCGTGTTGATGTGTTGGCATCGGCTGATGCCAGCTTTGGGAAAAAGATCCTGGAGGCAGTCTTGCCTGTCTAGGATCTTCTTCGGTTCTTGGTGATTCCTTCCCTTTTGAGCCCTGTGCTGTGTAACAGTTTTGGGGTGTTATTACCCCTGTTCGGTGTCCGTTGACACTTCACTGTTTTGTTGGGCTATCTCTGATCTGATGGTTCATATCTGCTCTGGTGACTTTGGGGGCCTTATCAGTAACCTGTATTGGATGACAGAGAAAAGAGGATTTTAGTCTTACCTGTTAAATCCTTTTCTCTTAGTCCATACAGGTTACTGGTCTCCCACCCTGTCAAGGAACCATGCTTGGCTCTCCTGTGGCAGACCATAGGGGTCCTTCGGGGTCATGCTCACAGGAGTCTTCTGTCCCTTCTACTACCTAGTCAATAGTGTTGCAAATCTTACTGGAGCTGGTTGGCTTGCTGCAGCCAAGGAGGGAAGGTAGGCTCCATCCCCTGCATACAGTTCTAGAATTGTTCCTGCCTAATTAAAGAGGTGGATCGCCTATCAAAAATTACCAGTAAACTGTATGAACTAAGAGAAAAGGATTTAACAGGTAAGACTAAAATCCTTTTAACCCTTTGGAAGCCAGAGGGGTATGCGCACATTGCACAGCCCTCTGGCACTCAAAAGGTTAAATCAATGTAAATTTGCATTAATTTGCAGTTGGTTTGCTTCACAATGGCTTATCTGTTGCTTTCTGCATAAGGCCCTTAGTAGCGGGAAATATCTTCAAGGAATCCAAAATGGCTGATTCATCCCTTCACAGAACATTATAGTTTAGATAAAGAAAAATGTTTAAATCATGAGTGACTTAGAAATCTCTCTAGTGCTGTCTCCATTCAATATATTTTGTGTCCCTTTATCTGTCTTCAGATGGATATGCCTTCTCCCAGGATGAGAATGGAATCGTTTCACAGTCTGAAGTGATTAGAGCTTATGACACCACAAAGCAAAGACCAGAAGAATGGTGAAATTAAGCTGTGTGTGCTATAGTGCCATATTCTTCTCTTCTCAAAGTCACAAGATCTTATCTGAGGTTTAAGAATGAAATTTAAAAGCTGCTGTTCAGAGGTTTCAAAAAGATCTGTGCACAAAGTTGTCTTGTAATTTATTTTAAAAGATGTTTCAACACGACACTGTTAACATATAAGAAACCATTAAAACTGGCACACATATTAGAGTCTTGACAATATGAAGCCTAACATCTTTGTAGCTAGTCAAGTCTTACCAGTAGCGGTGTTTCAGTATTATTGATTAAGAATGAAGAAGTGCTCTGCTGCCTCCTAGCAATTTTATAGAATTGAGAACAATTGTATTTAGTGAAGCTAATGTTTTATTGCCAGTTACAGCTTGGAGAACACTGCAAGACTTCTAGAAAATGGGAAATTCATCTAGAGCTGCAAGCCAGCATTTTTATTGGTATCGGCTCCCAGATATGCATATCCTTAGTCCTTTGAGTGCCAGAGGGGTATGGCATTCAAAGGGATACGTGTCAAACTATTTTGATAAATATGTTTGCCAAAGAAATTTTTTTCTTAGATTCCAGCTGTTTATCCTTGGAAGATGATCTTTCAAGTTGTTGGTAAACAGTCTATACCAGTGGTTCTCAACCTGTGCCCTCAGTGGCTACTAACAGGCCAGGATTTGAGAATTTCCTTTTAAGAGCACAGGTGATTTTATCAATTTGACTGAGCCTCTGATCAACACACTTGTGTTCTAACAGGGAAATTCCTAAGTTAGTGGCCCTGAGGGCACGGGTTGAGAACCTCTGGTCTACACTGATTGAGTGGTGTACTAAGAAGGACTGGAGTCTGTGTAGAGCAAATCAACAGCATCATGGTGATGTATTCCATTTGGATTAAATGGGGCTTTTAACCCCTGCATTCATTGCACATTTCTCTGGCATTCACGTGGATAAGTGCACCATTTAAATCATTGGGGGGGTTTTATTTGTCCTCTTCTTTGAGTTGTTGATTTGTTCCAGAATTTCTCTCGTTCTTCATAGGACATCATTCTCATTATCTTTGAAATCCGATAAGTGAGTGGTTAGAATATATAAGGCCGTACCACTTGCCTTAATGGCATCTGTTTTTATTGTCTGTGACATTTTACACCTCGCGCCTTATTTATGCTTTTCTGTTGATCCTGTGGAGTGAAAATGTGAATGCTTTAATGCGCTTGCTTATGTCTAAACTGATACAAGTTCTGCTAAGTTGATGCCAAGGACTGCAGTTGTATCAATACCTTTTTTCTTCTGCATCGAATTGTTTAATATGTGTTCGTCAACTCCAATATCATTAAAGTGGAAGCAAAGTGAAGACCCTAAATCAATATATAATTGTTTTATCCTTTTGAGGAGCAGGGCGGTGGAAATGCATTGCTGAGCAATTTGTTGCACAACTCTCTGGTATACTAATGCGTTGTATACCATTCTGGCACTCAAAGGGTTAAGCACACTGTGGGAAGGCTGCGTCCTTTTAGTATTTACATAAATACCTATCTCTTACTGAATGTCTAACAGTTTTTTTTACCCTTTATTTCAAATCTGCTTTAGTATTTTAAATATTTTTCCTGTGAAAAAGCAGTTGTTTAAGCAACTTTGTCACAAATGTTAATTGTCTTCTTTTTTTAATTAACTCTTATGTTTAAAACAAGATGAAGTTACAGCTTTTGAATATATTATAGGAGAAAAAAATCTGAGATTAAATGTATTTAATTCTACAGAATGAAACAAAGCAAAGTCATATACTATCTCCTTGAACTCTTATGTTAACTGGACTTTAACCCTTTGAGTGCCACAGGGGTACGCAATGCATTGCAAAGCAATGCGTTGCATACCCCTCTGGCACTCAAAGGGTTAATAATTGAATGCTGGACATATTCAAGTGGTTAAATAAGTAGTAAACCTTTATTATGAAACAAATATATATTGTCGGGCTTTCCCACAGAGTAAAACAAGTGTTCTCCCACTACTGTAATATATATTAATGTGGAACTGTCATTTTGTGACAGATAATTTGAACAGAAATTTCTGAAGCAAATAAATTTCGTCTTTTTTTTATTTAATACCACAGTTTGAAATATTTAAGTTTGTCAGTCAATGCAAATCTGCTGAGCACACCTGGCACATTATAACCAAGCATACTACTTGACATTACCAACTGCCACTTCCTACCAGGAAGAACCAGCTTGGTTGAATAAACTGGCCAAATAAATTTAAAAATCTCAAACTATTGTTTGAAATAAAAAATACCTAAAATAAACCTAGGTGATTTTAAAAGTGCTTTTGAAATCAACTGCTTGTTACAAAGTAACAGTTCCACACTGTATCCAAACAGTTATTTTATTGCATTCTGTGGGAGAGGTGAGCTTCTGGCTACAGTTCTTCATAAAATGCAACAGTTGCAGTGCCACCACTTCTTGACAGTTTCAACTGTAATAGCGTTTGAGTTAAACCTTTGGGTGCCAAAGCTGTGTGCAACACATTGCTCTGCAATGCATTGCACAGCCCTCTGGCACTCAGAGTGTTAAGCACTTGTCAGCCATAGAAATGTACTTGCTACATTCACTGAAAAAGCCTTACAATATATGTTTTTGTTTTCATATGTTACTGATCCTTTAAATCTCTAGTTAATGACCATAGCAATCTTTAATTGGTTAAGTTACCCATTATATTTATAGGTGTTAGTGAGGTTGGTAAGTTACTTCACCAGCCTAGATTATTCTCCTTAAACTCCGGTTTTTACATGTGAACAAAATAGAAGTTTACATGTTTTGACTTGAGGAACAAGAAAATGCCTCTGAGTGACACAGATACAAATATCCTTACACTAAGAGCTGTTTCTAATCGGTTGCATCAAAGATTAATTATTTTGATACTGTTAAATGGTTTGAGTGCCAGAGGGTTCTCCAACACATTGATTTGCCTCTGGCACAGAAAGGTTTAACCGTTCTCATGTATGTTTGTCAGCATTTGCACAGTAGTCCTAAAATATGTCCTAATCTTGTTTCCATGAACGTGCAGGAATCCATGACTGGCCAGATTCATATACATAGGTCATTGAAAAATTAGATAAATTCACATTGGTTATCTCTGTTGTATTCAAAGGGTTAAAGTCAAAATACCTCTTAGCTGGTTGAGCTTCCATATGTCATGCAGCCTGGCTATTATAGCTTTTGAGAGATATCAGACCTAAGAAAGACCTCATAACTAGATGACTGAGATGTTTTACAGACAGGATAAATTGGATTATTCTGGACCCATTAAGTATCTGCATGGAGATGTATCACATCACAGTTAATTGAGTTATCAACCCATTTGTCAGAGACTATCTTCATAAAAAAAAAAAAAAAAAAAAAAATAGGCCATCTGTATATATCTTTTCCTTGTACAAAATCTATCCATTGTGTGCAGATGTTACAACTAATGCAGGAGTAGGCAACCTGCGGCCCATAAGATAACTCCTTTCATCCAACAAAAGCTGGAAGACTAAAGGTTGTCCACCCCTGATCTAGTGTCTTGTGACCTATTTTTCACCCCTTAATGACCAGCGGTCTGGGGAAGTAGATTCCCCTTAAGAACCACTTTGAGCTCAGTTGGCAAGCCGGCATGTGTGACTGATCAAGTGTGCCAGCTCAAAGCATGGGCAGGGGAGGGCTGGCAACATGTGGGCCGGGGGGACAAATACAGTTAAATGGCCCATTTCTACTATTGTTGGAACCTACTATCCCACCCCACTCCTTTTGTTTTAAAACTGCCATTAATGTTGTGAACTAAGGCAAGTGATACATACAGTTGAAACAGGGCTACACTACTGATGCAACAAAGCTTACAATTTAAGTAAAGCTACACTAGTGATACCATTGACTTTACAAAGAAAATGGGTTATGCTATTAGTGTAGCTCCATTTGTATTGTAGCTCTGTGGTTTCATTGGTGTAGCTCCCTTTCAATTATAAGCTCCGTGGCATCACTAGTGTAGCTCCATTTACAACAGCAAGCATAAGATTCAGTGAGGCAGTGGCCCACAGCCCAGACATATGACCGGCCTAGGGGGCAATTGCCCCCCAGGCCATCCCTCCCCTGAGCATGGGGGTCTGATAGTGATCGCCACCATCTTGTAGCTGTGAGATTCATGCCCCACTAGAGCCCACAGTACTCCGTCAGGAGCTGATGTGCTAGGACAGTCATCTGTCCTTTAGAAAAGTTTACCGGTGACAGCCCTAGCACCTTGCTGGTCATTAAGGGGTTAAAGGGAAAGAGTCACCCTAAAATATATTTGTTCTGTGAAATCCTTCTAAATCATAAAACATATCTAGATACTAGATGTATTATTTTTTTAACTAAAAATATATAAACTTAAACGACTGGTAATGTTTAATTATGAAAAAAATATATTTTTGTTCAAAAGTTATTAAGGCTCAAAATGTTTTTAAAACCATCAGTTGCTGTGTGTGACCTTAGGCTAGAACATTGCCCTATGGGAGAGCTGAGTCTTTGCTGCAGCTTTCCTCCTCACTGCGACAGCTTGAACTGTAATAACATTTGTACAAAACCACTCCATGTAGTGAAAGTAATCTGGTTTTACTCAGTAGAAAGTCCTTTATATTTTTTTTTCATTATGAAACATTGGTGCTCCTTTTAATGCTTTATTATTATTTTTTTATTATTATTTATTATTTTGAGCAGATCCATGATGCCATCATTGCAGATATTAACTACACCCCCACATTACTTGTTATTCTTTACTGTCATTGCGGTATGCTAAGGTCATTGCACAGAAAACTCCCTTCCAGAAAATGAGGTCCTTAGACTTAGGGGCCAGTCTTATGTTGAAAAGAAACCTGGTGTGTTCAGCTAATGATAGAAAAAGAGATGTGTTCAGCCAATGGAATATACAGAGGGGTTGTCCAGCCTGTGGCAGAGGGGATTCCAGCCATGGCAGGCGCAGAGGGGTATCCAGCTGGTGGCAGGTGCAGAAAAGGGATGTCCAGCTGGTAGAAGGAGCATGGGGTGCCCAGCCAGTGGGAGCGCTGTAAGTAAAAACAGTGTATGAAACTGCAGTCTTGGAGCGGTCTCTCTCAGACCTCAGCTAGGCGCGCCAGTACAGGTAACAGATCAAGTGTACCTGTGCATCGGCTAGGATCATAGTGGTCCTTAAGGGGCTAAACTGCAATTCTCTATTGTTGCCACCAGGTGGTGGTTTTCCTTTCACTTACTATGGCAAGCCTTAGCCTGTGACTCATGCTTTTCCACAGAGTGCACTATACCTTTTGGACACCAGTCAGTGCTGTCATAACAGTTTGAATGCGATAATAAGTTCCAGCTGTGACATGTTTTGAAAGAAAATCTGCCAGCAGGAGGAGGACCCTTGTTTTACTGAGCAGTAAAAGACCTATAACACTTTTTTTTTTTAGTTTGCCGCTCCTTTAACAGGACTAGTGTAAGTAAAGAAAAGAGCAGGAAAGTCAACTAGTACCAGGGTACACAACGCATAACCCTCTGCCACTCAAAGGGTTAAATAATCTATAAAATAACCACTAAAAGGTTCTCGAAAGGCCACTATGACATAATAGAAATTAAAGCAAAACAATGTATAATGCGTATTATTGTGTTTCTATGAGGAGAAAAATATATATTAGTACCTTTTTTTTTTTTTTTTTTTTAATTTCTTTTAAAGACTTAAGCATAAAATACTTTTATTTGTTATGGTATTGTTTTCATTGTAGTTTAAAGTTGCCAGTCAGATTAAAGGGGATAGTAATGTTTAATTATTGACGAAAAATCAAGTCGTCTTTATTCTTTTTTTATAATGATGTGTATCAAGAAAACATTATTAAACGCTGTCGTTTTTCATTTATAGTCTCCCCTCCCGCCCCTTCTTCTTCCGCAGCCTCCCCTCAGATCTGGAATCCGGTCTGCGGACCGGATTGGGTTGCATTGAGGGACAATCTTTCCGCTTTCAGTATAAAGGGAAGCCTGCCCCATTGGCTAAGGAGGGCAGGTTTTTCCTTATGCTGGAAGAAGATTGTCACTCATCGCATTCTGTCCGGGCTGGCTTGCTGAGGCTGCTGAGGTAAGTGGAAGGGGCGGAGGGGGAAACTTTATTAGACTATAAATGAAAAACTGCAGCGTTTAATAACTGTTTCTTGATACACATAGTTATAAAAAAGAATAAAGAAGACTCAATTTTACTTCAATAATTAAACATTACTACCCCTTTAATGTAACAGACAACCTCCTGTTTGACTTTACATATTATACACTTGCAGAATACGTAAAGTGAAATTGCCTACACATTTATTATTTATTATTATTATAATTACAGTATTATGTTCCTGTCATTGAATTCCCTGCATCTGTGTTTCCTGAGAGTTTTCATTCAGCAACTGTGCAAGCAGAGCTGTTTCTACGATTTTGCAGTCTCCCTGCAGCACTTATTGATCTGTATGATATAGTGGCAGGATTTTCTACATTGTTTAACTGTTTTTTGTTTGTTTGTTTTTTTTGTTTTTTTTGCATTAACACATTATTTTCTTTCTGTACAAATGTTGTCTGGAAACAAATGCAGAAAGTTCCATGCCAGGGACATAAAACAAACATAGATGAAAAAGTAAATAATAAAGTATAGGCAGGTTTCCTTTACATATTCTGCAAGATCATAATATATTAAGTCAGGAAGTAGGTGTACTGTCACTGTAAAGTGATAGTAATGTTTCACAAAAAAAAGCACCTGCAATTAATCTTTATAGTATTTGGGCCATGAAAAGTGTTATTTCAATAATGTCAGAGTTGTAGTTCAAGAGTAATTGAATGATAAATGATCCCCCCCCTCCCCTTTTACCTTGTCCCTTTCTGTGATCCATCCAGACAGTCTTGCTGCTCTGAGGTGAGCAGTGTTACATCAGTAAAAGGGGCGGGAGAGGGATACTTTATCATTCAATTACTCTTGAACTACAACTCTGACAGTTCTGAAATCATACTCTACAGGGCTTAGATACTATAAAAATTAATCGGAGCTGCTTTTCTGTTAAATATTACTATCCCTTTAAGTTGTATTTTGAGGCTTTCATTGCTTTTCATGTCCTCATTTATAGAGGATGCTATTCTGTAAGGTGCCTCAGCTTCCATTTCTAGTAGTGGCAGATAGCACTTCAAAATATCCTCCTTCACCTGTTATCCCCTTCCCGACAATTGACTTACCGGGTACAGCCCGCAAAAACTGTCAGTTAGTGACAGAGGACGTACCTGCGGCTGCACACCGTTCGGGGACTCTGGAATCTTTAAAAAAAAAAAAAAAAAATGTTAGCCAGGCGTTAAGGTGACAGCCACGTACGCACGCGTCTGTCACTAAGGGGTTAATGCTTCCAGTGCTCCACAAGGCATTGAAAGATCTGGCACACAGAGTTAAATTATATTTGCAGAAAGGTTATATAAAACAAATTAGCACCTTAACTTGTAAATGTATTTGACACCTTCAGGCCAAATGCACAAAGACAAAAGGGACGGAGTTCTGTACTGTAGGGGAAAAAAATTCCCATTTATGTAAATGGAACTTTTAACACCTTGAACGCTATCTGTGTCTTCAGCACACATACTTTCTAGGCCTCTCTGATATTCATGGAATTAAAACTGGTAAATAACTGAGTATTTTTAATGTTTTATTAGTTCCCTATAGTGCAGATGAGTTGCGCCACCTTTCTGTATATGATCCAAAGGGTTAAACTTTTGATTTTGGTTGTGTTCCATGATTTTAGAAATATGTGTTATTTATATAAATGTTATAGTTAACTGAGGTCAGTAAATGTGACTAAAGTGCCCTTGTACCTCACTAAAGCATCTGACTGTCACAGAAATCGGCATTGCTTGTTTACTGACTTTATGCTCATTTGAATAAGTAAATGTCACCTCTGACTGGGATTCTTTCACTTTGTTTCTACTTCGTCCTCAATATTCAGCTTTTTGCAGCCGAGTTTCTGAGCATATGAACATTCTTCCCTTCATTGTCAAGCTAATTTATCTTCTGTGGCAAAGTGAAATCGCTTGTGGTTGTGATGAGGGTACCTGCACTGTTTGCATGAGTTAATATTTGAAAAGTATGATTCTTTAAGATTAAAATTGATTAAACACCCGCATCTGGTTTCGCTCCTGATTTACCAGCTTTCACTATGCTTTAGTACTGTTTGTTTTGGGAAATGTCTAATTCTTTAAAAATGTGGTTACTCTAGATCTGGTTGTTTAAAGACATTGGCCAGGATTTACTAGGCCACAAAATAGGCCAAATGTCCGAGTTGTACCGCTCTGTGCTCTGTAACTGCTGAGTAGAATTATCTTGTTTTCTGGACTGTGAATAAGAAATTATGTGCGGGTATTGGAGATGGAGGTATTAATAGGATAATTGGTATGAATGGAACAATGCTTGCAAAAAAAGATTCTTGTATAAAAAAATAAATACATATAAGGCTCACATTGGCCTTGATAAACCCACAAATTAAAAGAATTGTAACACCTGTAGATGCTGCACTGCACCTAACAATTCCCCAATAATGATTTCAAGCCGTATACATACCATGCAGATCACCCTGTATTTAGGAGTGTTCTTAAAGGGATAGTAAAGTCCCATAAAAAGGATGTTCTAAATCGTAGCTGCACTAAAAAAACATTTAATGTGCTTAATCCTTTCTCTCAAACTGTTATGGTTTGAGAGATGTAATAAAATAAAGACCTCCGCTCCCTCCCCTTCTCATGTGTCTGTTGTACAGCGGACGTCATGAAATCCTGTTTCCGGGACCAGACGGCGGCTCTTCAGGAGAGCAGTCATCTAGATATCTAAGTATAATTACTTCATCGGTATGGTCCCCAATGTGTGCTTGCAAGCCAGGCACGCATTGTAGACCATACCGATGAAGTAATTATAGTTTAGATATCCCGATGACAGCACTCCTGAAGAGCCACCTACAGTTGGGTGACCGGATTCTGCCTCTGACAGCTTTACAGCTCGTCCGGCAGAAAAGGGAGGGAGCGGAGGTCTTTATTTTCTTATTTCTCTCAAACCATAAAACGGTTTGAGAGAGAGGATTAAGCACATTGAATGTTATTTTTTTTTAGTGCACCTAAAATTTAATACTTATAACATACTTTTTTATGGGACTTTACTATCCCTTTAAGAAGTCAAGAGATAGCAACACATACAAGTGCTTCTCGTCAACCCAATAACGTCTCTGAGCAGGTTCAAACTTCCTCACTGCTCACATCCTGTGTGTAAAATGAGCATGTGCAAACACAAATTGCACAGTTTCTGCATGTTTAGTTGATATACAATGTATGAACAAGGAGGAAATTTGTCCCAATTCAGATCATATGTTCTAATGTAGAAGACAAAATAAGGCAATGATACCACTCAACCCGTCAAGAACATGGCAAGGGATTGGATGGCCTGCAAGTTAGTTTGAGAGGTTCTGGTCTGATTGGCTTGAATTTATTTAGAGAGTTTACTGTTACTTTACAAAAGAGCATAGACATGTTTCTGCCCATAAAATGGCAATTAGTCTTTTAGTAAATCATGGCTATTGTGTTAAATCCTAACCGGTGTCTCTTTATCCACTATATGTTCTGGTAAGCATCTGTTTTTGTACTGACGTTGTGAGCTCTAAGGGCCATACGTGCAAAAAAGTGGAACAATTCCAGAGCAAACCAATGGCATCATAGGGAACAAATAAAAATCCCAGAAACTCCAGTTCATTTAAATGGAGATATTAACCTCTTGAATGCTAGAGAGGTTTCAAACTCATTGCAAAGCAATTCATGGCAGACCAGTCTAGCATTCATGCGGTTAACCCTTTGATTGCCCCTATGATACAGTTGATCTACCCCAGAGTTACTTAATTTTACTTTGTACGTATAGCCCTTCATCATGCTAAAGAGGGGCAATTCTGGGGCAAACCAAATGCAACATGGAGAGGATGAAAATGAAAATCCCTGTTGATTTAAATGAGACTTTTAACCCACTAGATGCTAGAGATATCTCCAGTGCAGTGGTTCTCAATGCGTTGGCGACCTCTCTAGCATCCAGGGGGTTAGCAGTCCATATTAAATCAATAGGGTTTTGCAGAACGTGCAGTTCACCCCTACGGTGCAGTTGGTTTAGCTTGATAAAGAAGCATACCTGGGAACCTGAGCTCTTAGAATGTTAAAAGAGCAGTACATTTTTTTATGAAAACCTATATTTTATAGAGCTTTTCCTTCTGAATAAAACAAGGCCACACGCACTGCTGTCAGTTGTTTTACTGCGTTTACTTCCTGGAAGTTTCCTCTCCATTGGAATGTAACTGCAAAACGAATTGGAATTTGACCACTAGAGGGCAATGCTAGTGTAAAAAAATACAGGTTTAAACTGTAATAACTCTGGAAATATGCATCCTGTAGCAGTGGGAGCACCCTTATTATACTCAACAGGAACTGTCGTACAATATATATTTTTTCATAAAAAAAGTTTACTGCTCCTTTAACACAGAGGTTCTTTTCTCGATCCTGAAGGAACCATGTACAGACTACATCCTGGTGATATTGCAGCTGGAACCACAAGAAGACGAGCAGCATGTCTGCTTCTGTATTTCTGTTACAAATAGCACCAAGTAAGAGACTAAACATTGAATTGGTGCAGATCATGCAGTGGATAACAATGGATTCTCACAACCTGTTAATGTCATTTTTCACCCTGAGACCTTTAGATTTGGGTTAAAACCCCGAGCGTTCCCAGGTATGTGAATAAGGTCCTAGGAGCCCCTTTGTTTTCTGCATACAGTGTAGAAGTGTTTGTCCTTCTCACACTAGAAGCCATAGAGAACATGTGTAGTGTTGGTTTATATAGTTGATGTTTATAAGTGGAGACGTGAGTTTCTCTGTGAATCCTCAATGCGACCCCCTTGCTGCTTTTAACGAGGAATTGTGAGGCTGCATGAATGAGATATTTTTGGATGTGTTTGTAATATTCCTCTCCCCCCTCCTCAGGTTTTGGTAACCTTTGTTGCTGAAGTATAGTCTGCATCATAATTGCCAACCTATCTAGCAATTAACACCTTGGATACTAGAGACCTCTCCATCGTTTTGGAAAGCAGTGCTTTGTGGGTGTCTCCAGCAGCAATGTGGTTATAGGCACACTAGCACTTAAACTAAAATGGGGGATATATCCATTTAAATGTGATTATATTATAATCTAGAATCTGTAGATGAAAATTCTCAAATTGTTACTGGCTTTCTAAATTCTAGTCCTTAATATGTGCTGTAAAGGTGTCCATTCATTCATTCTTTGTGCAGGTACCTTGACCCAGTTAGCATAAGAACTCTAGGTAGGTGTCAGAAGTGATTGTGTAGCGTTGTCTGTAAATAGCGGAGAGGTGCGGGTACTTATCCTAGTGCCTTAACTCTTATGACTCATTACAAGCTTACACAACAACATTAAAGTGGAACTCTCACCTCTATTAATGTTGTCTTCATCTTAATGTTCCCTTTGAGTGAATCTGTAATCCATTTTTTTTATTTAATGCTGTATTACCCGAGATATTGCCTTTTAAAAATAAGCCGTTGACTTCAGTTCTGTACAGGCAGCGGTACTGCTCTGTACCACAGACTGTCGATCTTCGTCTCTCCCCAAGTATTGCCTCCTTCCTACCTCCTCCAATTATGGAAGATTCCGGCATGTCCCTGTCGCTCTCTTGCAAATGCGCATTCAGGTCATTGTACAGGCAGTTACTGCGCTCAGACCTTTATAACAAAAAAAGTGTCAGTCCACGTGCTGAAATAAATAGCAACAGAGGCAAGCAAAGCACATGGACGAGCTCAGTCTTCATCATCGGAGGAGGTAGGAAGGAGGCAATACTTGGAGAGGGGAAGAAGCGAATATTGACAGGCTGCAGTACAGAGGTGTACCGCCCTCCCGTCCTGAACAGACGTCACCGGCTTATTTTTGCAAGGCAATATTTCGGGCAATGCAGCATTAAATAAAAACAAAAAATAATGGATTACAGATTCACTCAAAGGGAACATTAACCCCTTAAGGACCAGCGGTACCGGGGTGTGTGGTCCTTTAAGGACCAGATAGGGAAGTTCTATGTGCCGCCCCACGTGATTGATTACGTGTGCCGGCACACCGAATGTGGGACTGAAAGGGATCGCTCCGGTCTTGGAGCGATCAGCTTCAGTCCCCAGTATTACTCACCGTGCTCCTGCAGGAGAGCAGTGAGTAAAAGTACGTGACATCAGTGGTCCTTAAGTGCCAGACCAGAGTGACGGTCTGGGTACGTCAATGGTCCTTAAGGGGTTAAGATGAAGACAACATCAAAAGATGTGAGAGTTCCCCTTTAACTATACAGTTATGGGCCTGTCTATGCATGCATTAAATAAATATCCCAAGTTCCTTAAAGGTTACCGCTGGTTAAATTTTGGCATAGTTTTCTATTTGTTTATACATATGCATGCACTAGGATTAGATTTTGGGAATCTAGAATTTAAATAAAGATTTTGAGCATATCACATTTATATGTATATAACCCCATTTTATTTTTAGGTTCTAGTGTTCTCAAGAAAATCACTTGAAGTCTACTGCACTGGTTTTTGTTTTTATTTTTATTTTATTATTTAAAATAGTCTTGTTTATATTTTGTGAATGTGCATGTATTACACTGTAATTTTTCAATGTTTTGTCTTCATTGTTTAAACTGAATAAAACTTCTAGTTTAAACATTTAGCAACGTCTGCATTTTTGAGTTTCAGCTAACTGAAAACTTTTTGAAATGTTAAAATTCACTCATCATTAATGTGTCTTTTTACATTTACACCATCATTGATACTTTTGACTATGAACAATTAACGCTTTGAGTGACAGAGTGGTGTCCAAGTCATTGCTTTAACAAGCCTCTTGTACTCAAACACTTAAAGGGGATAGTAAGGTTTCACAATAAAAGCAGCTCCAATGAATCTTAATAGTATTTGGGCCATGTAGAGTGTTATTTCAATACTGTCAAAGTTGTAGTTCAAGAGTAATTGTATGATAAAGTATCCACCTCCCACCCCTTTTACTGATGTAACACTGCTCACCTCAGAGCAGCAAGACTGTCTGGATGGATCACAGAGAGGGACAATCTTCAGTGAGCATAAGGAAAAAGCTGTCAAGGGGGCAGGGTTTTCCTTATGTTCACAGTAAGAAGATAGTCCCTTGCTGTGAGCTGTCTGGTCTCAAGACCAGATTCCTCATCTGAGGGGAGCAGTGTTACAGTAGGTAAAAGGGGCGGGAGGTGGATACTTTATCATTCAATTACTCTTGAACTGCAACTCTGACAGTATTGAAATTACACTCTTCATGGTCCAAATACTATAAAGATTAATTGGAGCTGCTGTTTTTGTGAAACATTACTATCCCTTTAAAACCTGTATAAAGGTAAAGTGGAGTGTGGCAAGCCAGCAGCACCATAGGGGACAAATAAAGATTCCAATGGATTTAAAATAGGATTTTAGTCTTACCTGTTAAATCCTTTTCACTTAGTCCATACAGGTCACTGGTACTCTGGGAGGCGTAAGTCCCCTTTAATAGGCAGGAACAACTTATGCAAATAATTTGCAAGGGGCGGAGCCTCCCTTCTTACTTAAGCCACCTTCTGGCCAGAGCCACTTTAGATTGATTTGAGACCCTAAAACTGACCTCAGGTAAGCAAAAAGAAAGACTCCTGTGAGCATGCCCGAACGGTCTCCCACTGAATGCCACAGGAGAGCCAAGACTGGTCCCTTGACAGGGTGGGAGACCAGTGACCTGTATGGACTAAGTGAAAAGGATTTAACAGGTAAGACTAAAATCCTATTTTCACTGTCGTCCAATACAGGTCACTGGTACTCTGGGATGTACAAACATTGAGCTGATCCAGAGGCGGGAAGTAAGGCAAGGACCAGGCGCAAGGCCCAAGTCACTAGAACTGTTATGACCAGTTGATAACATAGCCCAAACTGTAAGTGTCAACGGACACCAACCAAGGGAACAATCCCTGAACTAACACAGCACACGGAACTAGAGCCAACCGGGCTCAACAGTAAAGAAGCACTAAGGATCACAGAGCGGAAGACCTACACAGGCAAGACTGCCTCCAGGACCTTCCTTCCAAAACTGGCATCAGCCGAAGCCAGTACATCAACTCGATAGTGCTTAGAAAAGGTGTGCACAGAGGACCAAGTGGCCGCTCTGCACAGTTGATCAGCAGAAGCTTGATTCTTGTAGGCCCAAGAGGCCCCAATAGATCTGGTGGAATGGGCAGTCACCCGGAAGGGAACATGCTTATTCCTCAACTTATAGGCTTCACGGATGGTAGCCTTAATCCAAGAGGCAATGGTAGCTTTGGAAGCCGGTCTTCCTGCCCTAGGCCCCTCAGGAATGACGAATAGAGCGTCAGACTTCCTGATAGACTCGGTGCGATGAACATAAAACTTGAGGCAACGCACCACATCCAACAGATGGAGATCTCTTTCCTTGTCAGATGAAGGATTAGGGCAGAAAGAGGGAACCACAATCTCCTGATTGATGTGAAACTCAGACACAACCTTGGGTAAGAATTCCTTGGTAGTGCGAAGCACAGCCTTATCCTTGTGGAACACCAGGTAAGGAGGTTTACAAGACAAGGCCTGTAACTCTGCTACCCGGCGCACTGACACAACAGCCAAGAGGAAGGCCATCTTCCAAGTCACAAGACGTAATGGAATGGAAGCCAAGGATTCAAACGGTGGTCGCTGAAGAACTCCCAGCACCAAATTGAGATCCCACTGGGGAGCAGGACTCTTAAAGGCAGGTCGAACATGAGTCACACCCTGGAAGAAGACCTTCACATCAGGAAGGACAGCAATCCGTTCCTGGAAAAACACAGACAAGGCAGAAGTCTGAACTTTGAGGGAACTCAGACTGAGCCCCTTATCCACACCGTCCTGCAAGAAGGCCAGGACAGTGGGAAGATGGAAGTCAAGTGACAACTTCTTGTCAGAGCACCAAGTCACGAAAGTTGACCATATGCGATGATAGATCTTGGAAGACACAGGCTTACGAGCACTGAGC
Organism: Rhinophrynus dorsalis; assembly: GCA_037306005.1. Lineage (NCBI taxonomy): Eukaryota > Metazoa > Chordata > Amphibia > Anura > Rhinophrynidae > Rhinophrynus > Rhinophrynus dorsalis. Next base: position 91,311,838 of record CM074718.1, on the reverse strand, counting down.
ATCGTCGATACCACAGAAGGAGAAAAGCCTTTCTTTGCTAGAATCGAGGATTCAACCGCCATGCCATCAAACGGAGAGAGTGAACATCCTCTTTCCACAGATACCCCTGAAGAAGCAGGTCCGGACGGGCTGGAAGTGGGATTGGATCCTTCACTGACATGGCCATCAATTCCGGAAACCAGGACTGGCGAGGCCAGTTTGGAGCAATCAGGATGACAGGGCAACGTTCCCGCTTCAACTTCTGGATAACTCTGACCAATAGAGGAAGAGGAGGGAAGATGTAAGCCAGGGGGAAGTCCCAAGGGATCGACAAGGCATCCACTGCTAGAGCAAGGGAGTCCCTCAACCGGGAGCAAAACACCGGAACCTTCCTGTTGTGTCTGGTAGCCATCAGATCCACCACAGGCATCCCCCACCGTTGAGTGAGCATGTGAAACACCTCTGGGTGAAGAGCCCATTCTCCGCTGTCGACGGTATGACGACTGAGGAAGTCTGCCATTACGTTGTCCACGCCCGGAATATGAACCGCAGAGATGACAGGCACGTGATCTTCTGCCCAAGACAAAATATCCTTGACCTCCCACCAGGCGGAACCGCTTCTTGTGCCGCCTTGCCTGTTGATGTAAGCCACCGCCGTGGCGTTGTCGGACTCCACTCTGACTGGAAGACCGGTCAATTGAGACTCCCAGTGCCTCAGGGCCAGCCGGACAGCTCGAAGTTCCAGAACATTGATGGAGAGCATGGATTCCTCCAGACCCCATTTCCCCTGAGCACTGAAGCGACCCCAGACTGCACCCCAGCCCCGAAGGCTGGCATCCGTAGTGACTGTGGTCCAATGAGGAACTAGAAAGGATTTCCCTTTCAGGAGATGAGAGAGATCTAACCACCAGTGCAGACTCTACTCGACATGAGGAGGAAGAGAAACAGACAGATGTTGATGATCTGGATGAGTCTTGCACGTCTGGATCACAAACCTCTGAAGATCCCGGGAGTGGGCCATGGCAAATGGTACTGCTTCGATTGTGGAAATGAACTTCCCCACTAAGGACGACAACTTCGGAACTGGAATCTCGTCCATGTCCAGAATTCCAGCCACTCTGACAGCTATCTGGAGAGCTACGTCCTCTGGAAGAAACACCATGCATTGGCGAGTGTCGAACAGGAGACCCAGGAACAGAAGCCTCTGAGATGGAATCAAGTCCGACTTGTCCAGATTCAGGATCCAGCCATGACGGTTCAGGGTGTGCATGCACATCTGTAATTGCTGAAGGAGAAGCTCCGCTGAGGAGGCCTTCAGAAGGAGATCGTCCATGTAGGGGGTCACTCTGATCCCATCCTGATGGAGCACCGCTATCAATGAGCCCAACACCCTCTGGAAGACCTGAGGGGCTGAAGTCAGCCCAAAGGGGAGCGCTGTAAACTGAAAGTGTCCCCTGTGGCAGGCAATCCTGAGATACCTCCTGCTCTCTGGATGAATAGGGATGTGAAGATAAGCATCCTGAAGGTCCAGGGAGGCAAGAAACTCCCCTGGAGACATTGCTGCAATCACAGAGCGCAGGGACTCCTGGCGGAAGTGGGAAGTCACCACATAGGCATTGAGATCTTTGAGATCCAAGATGGGACGGGCTCCTCCGTCCTTTTTGGCTACCAGAAACAGGTTGGAATAAAATCCTGAACCTGTGTCCCCCTGAGGAACCGCCTCCAGGACCTCTTTGTCCAAGAGATCCTGAATAGCGTCGTCGAACAGACGCCTTTTTGTGGGTTCCTGAGAAGGACGAGTAAAATGGAACCGAAAAGGAGGAAGGGAAGAGAAAGGGATCCTGTATCCCTCTGACACCACCTGAAGAACCCATGGGTCCGCCACTGACTCCTCCCAAGTCCGGCGAAAGATGCGGAGACGACCGCCTACAGCCGGATGCGGACCCGGGTTCGGCGAGTCATGCCGAAGCAGTCTTGGAGGTCTTGGCCTTGGAGGCGACTTTGGGCCTCCAGGACTGTTTGGGCTTGGAGGAGGAGCGCGTAGTGGGAGGACCCGTTTGGGCCGAGGAGCGTGTCTCAGTCTGAAAGGAACGAAAGGACCGATTGCGTTTGGCTGGAAACTTTTTCTTAAAGACTGAGGGTAGAAGAGTACTTTTACTGCCAGTAGCCTCACTGATCATTTCTTTGAGTTCAGACCCAAAAAGCAAATTCCCCTGAAAGGGCAAGGAAAGCAAGGCTTTCTTAGAGGCTGTATCAGCAGACCAAATTTTCAGCCAAAGAGCGCGTCTAGCCACCACAGAAGAAGTGGAGGCTCTCGCCATCATGCGCACAGCATCAAAAGCAGCGTCAGCAACATAGTTCTGAGCTTCAGTGATATTAGCAAGAAGCTGCAACTGTTCAGATACAGGCGCATCCTGGCGAACCGCTTCAGTCAGTCGTTCAGTCCAGGCCGCAATAGCTCTATTAACCCATGCCACAGCAAAAGTGGGGCGCATGGCTGTGCCAATGGAGGCAAAAATAGACTTAAGAGAGAGCTCTAGTTTCTTATCCGTCCAGTCCTGCAAGGCAGAGGCATCTGAGACAGCCAAAGCAGTAGATTTGGATAGTCTAGACACAGGAGCATCCACTTTGGGAGGATGAACCCATTTTGCCAGCTCCGCCTCAGGAAAAGGGTAAAGTTTAGCAAACTTTTTGGAGACAGAGGAAGATCTATCAGGATTCTTCCATGCCTCAGAGACCAGACGGGCAAGAGTAGGGTTAGTTGGGAAACAAACAACTGGTTTAGATGGCTTTTTCTGAAACACATCAGTAGGATCATAAGTGGATTCCTGAGTCAGAGGAAGGTTGAGCGTATTCAGAACCGCTCTGATCAGACCCTCAGCCGAAACTTCAGGGTCACACTCATAGGGGTCCCCAATGGACCTGTTAGATTCAATAACAGTACGTTCCTCAGCATCAGAATCCTGTAAAAGTTCTTCTTCAGAAGAATCAGTGATATCAGGAGCTCCCTGTGGCTTAGGCAGGGAGGTCCTGATAGTAGAGGGGGTCTGCCAGACCTGGAGAGCCCCCTGTACCTGAGAGGGAAAGAGTTGAAGCGTGGATCTGAGATCCCTAGTGGCAGCTTTAAACTCCCTCACCCAAGATGGCTCAATAGCATGGCTGGGAAGCCCAGGGTTGCTATCTTGACCAGTACAATTAGGGCATAGATCCCCCACATTATCGCCATCCAGCCCAATGTGGCAAGAGGAGCAAAACGCCATGGGGGTAGCGGACCCCCCATCCTCCTTAGACTTGGGTCTAGCCCCTAGCTCCAGTGAAGTAGACATGCTCACAGCGTCAATATACCCCACTAACAACACTATCACCCAGAAAAAGTGTTAAGATTAAAGTTTCACCCCAGAAATGTTCTAAAAACGGACTTATCTGGCCAGCGAAGGGTTAATCTGGTGAGGAGAGAGAAGGCTCGGTCCCTGCGTAGTGTACTCGCCTAGGAAAAGTACCACAAAATGGCGGCCGTCATGACAGCCAATCAGAAACGAGCGCGAACCAAGCGCTCATGGGAAATGTAGTTTTCCTGTCCAAGTACCCCAAACAGTGCCCGAAGCCCCCCTGAACACCCCACATGAATAAAACACATTCCGGATGATAGAACAGGAGCCTAGAAGTAAAATGAGCCCTCTCTGAAGTTGCTGTGACAAGCGGTTCCAGAGATATGTCCCATACTGTGAATTCCCATAGAGAGTAAAGGAGCCCTTGCGTCTGAGCGGGAAAAAGCCGCGCTTAAAGGCGCGGAACACCATTTTTAATAAAGTTTAGTAAAACATTAAAAAGTGCCCAAACAAGCATGAAACACATGAGAAACATAAATAAATGAATACCCAATGCTCCAAAGCTCAGAGAATAACACAGAAATTGCATAAACAGTAATAATGCAATAAAAACACCCTATGAGTGCTGGAGTGTATTAAAACTCCCAAATACAAGCCCATCAAAGGGACACTGTGGGGACAAGTGGACCTTCAGCACTCAATGGGTGACTCACCTTCCTTGCTGACTTCTGTCTTCAGGTGACCATGATAAGGAGGGAAAGAACCAGAGGTAAATTCCCCAACAGGGGAGCTGCTTAACACAAGCTGTCCCCTCTTCAGGGTATAGGTCCACAGAAAATCCCTGGAAGCTGCACCAGCCACTTTAAAGAGGGCAATTCACAGCCATGGTCACCCTCCTAATGGTGGTATTCCATATTTGAATAAAAAATAATAAAATACTAAGATGCATAGATGTTCTCTACCTGGTGTGGAAGCACACCAGGAACAAATCAATCTAAAGTGGCTCTGGCCAGAAGGTGGCTTAAGTAAGAAGGGAGGCTCCGCCCCTTGCAAATTATTTGCATAAGTTGTTCCTGCCTATTAAAGGGGACTTACGCCTCCCAGAGTACCAGTGACCTGTATTGGACGACAGTGAAATGGGGTTTATCCCTTTGAGTGTTATAGGGGTACACAATGCATTGCTTTGCAATGCGTTGCATACCCCTCTGCCACTCAAAGGTTAACAATGCACTGGAACAATGTCTAGCTTTTAATAGGTTATAAGAGATGTGTATTTGTCCCCCGAGAGTTGTTGCTTTACTCCAGATCTGCTCCCCTTTGCAAATGTACACCAGACACAATATACTCTCTAGGCCTTCTTTGCAAATAGCTATAATATGATCTCATTGGGCAAAGAAACTAAAAGTGGCAGGGTTAGTAATGTTTCTTTCCACAAGCAGCTCTGAACGTACATCATAGTTAACACTCTGAGTGCATTGCGTACCCCTCTGGCACTCAGAGGGTTAATAGTACGGATGATCTTACTGTTCAAAACTTGTTATGCTGTAATTATGTGATGAAGTTTACCCCTCCCGTCGCTTTCCTGACATCAGCGTTTCTGTCTTAGATCTGACAGTGGATCACAATGAGGGACAATCTTCAGTCAGTATTAGGAAAATCCTGCCGTCCTTCTTCAAGGAGGGCAGGGTTTTCCTTATACTGACAGAGGGAAGATTGTCCCTCGTTGTGATCTGTCCGGTCTGATGACCATTTTTCAGATTTATGGGGAGGTGGCTTAGGAGCAACAAAAAGGGGTGTGAGGGATAAACTTCATCATATAATTTACAGCGCAACTAGCAAGTTTTGATCAGTAAGAGAATCAGACATCAGTACTGTTAACTATGATCGTTTAGAGCTGCTTGTGGAATAAAACATTACTATCCCTTTAAGGTAATGAATCAAATAAAAACTTTGGAAAATAAAAAAATTGATTACTAAAGCTATATTCACACCAGCAGCATCAGCACGGTACTAATGTCTGTGCAATCTCACCCATGCAGGACCTAGAATGGTGGGCTGCTTCGGCTATTCATTTGGATGACTGCTTCCTCAAATACTCCCCAGTACTGCAACTCTCCTCCATTCAATGGAGAATGCATTAGGGTTTATTTGGGTTGATCTGCACATGCCTTCCAGATGTTTTAATGGACAGCATTAGATGTTGAAATGTTCATCACTACCCCAATGTCTGACCCACATGATGAAGGTCCCAGTTATGGAGTGAAACTCTGGACACTTTCTATTGGAGAATAAAAGTTTTATACAGTAGAGCATGTAGTGAACTGTTTCTGTCTGATTAATTGACTTGCCCTTGAGCGCTTCCATTTATGGTTACTGAGTGTGGCAGTATTTGACATATTTGGGTCAGCCAGTCTTGCTTGGCTGAATCTTACTCAGGATGGCTGTCAGTTAAGGGGGATAAAACATGGCAGGATAGCTGTAGTGTTCCAGTCACCTCGATGAACAACACATATAGCAGCTTGACAGTTGAAAATTGAATCCACAAGTAAGGGGTGGCCTCTTAGAATTACATCACAAAGATTATGTACCACATAAGTGTCACAATGCACAAGCACTGGGATAATGTAATACTTTGCTCCATCTGCTGCTTAGTCTGCATCAAAATCCTGGATGGTTATTAGTATTTATCATTGTATGTAGAACCGTGAATTATTAGACAGTATGTACAAAAGCAAGTGGAGGAATTCTGGAGCAAACCAACTGTACTATAGGTGACAAACTAAAATCCCAAATTCTCATTTATTTAAATTTAGACTTTTAACCCCTTGAATACAAGAGAGGTGTCTGATGCATTGCTTCACAAGGCTTTGGAAACCTCTCTAGCATTCAAGGGGTTAAATGCGGCAGTCAGATCAATGTAAAGGTCCACTTTGCAGTTACACATTAATCCTATTGCACCTAGATACATTATAAAGCCTTAGTGGCTTCTCTGATGCAGTTGTATGTATGAAACATGTGACAATATGGATACAGGATGCAGCTGTTATACATGTCAATAAAAGCAAAGTACATATACATACCACCATATAAGCACAACTTCCTGCAGTCTTAAAGTAAAATTTTCACCTTGATTCAAGTTTTCATGTTTAAAAAACTGCCTAATGATAATGTGAACCAAATTTCCAGCAGGTGTATAGTTTGAGATATTCACACTTTTATTTCTGGGCAAAGTGAAAGTGAACAATTCCTTGTACTGCACAGAGCTTCATTAGCAAATGAAACATCATTAAAACCTTCATTAGCATACGGCATGTTACTGAAAAACATAACTGGCATATTAAACATCAGCAAAACGCTTAATTAGAATGTGAAATGTCACCAGTACCACAATTAGCATATGGTAACAACTATGAATATCTACTTAACTGTATATTTGCTGGTCTTTTGTCACTCACGAGTGAGTGAAGTTCAAGCCATTACCTATCATCACTGACGGTGCTGGAACAAAGGAACTCCACTCCCTCAATATGAACAAACAGGTAGAAAAGAAAGTCCGCACTCATGAATTCCAAAAAGTATAAAAATCAGAAACTTTATGCATCCTATGAGACACTTGAGGTCCGAAATGTGTAAGGGGATCACTGTGGGGTGATTTTTTTGTATGTCCAGATGTTTTTATCCAATAATACATTTTCTGATTTTTATACTTTTTGCTGACTTCCTTTTCTACCTGTTTAACATGACGCACAGGCAGTTTTTAATGCAGTTTTCAGATATCAAAACTTGAATTAAGGTAAAATTTCCACTTTAAGGGGAAAATAAACTTTTTATGAAAAATGCATCTTCTGTAGGACTTCTCTTGCCAAGCAAACCAGAGTTCTGCTGCTGGTAGATTGAAGTCTATGGAGAGCTACTGTCAGTTATCCCATCCAAAAAAATAAAAGTTTTGTACTTAGATAACTGTTGCACAAAACATTTCCTAGTTGTGTTGGCATCATATTCTTAGGCAAGAAAACACCTGCAAAATTTATATTTCAATACATTTTACTTTCCCTTTAAACCTTTTTTATTATTATTTTTTTTTTTAGTAAATGCCATTTCTGCAGATTTAAAATATATATTGGAATACTTTCCAAATCAATATGCCTATATGTTTTTGGGCCCTAGAGAACACTACTATTTATAACATTTTTTAAGTACTGTCACACACACCTGCGCCTGTTCACTGTTATGTATGGTTATATATATATATATATATATATTGAACTGGAATCATTGCTTGTAGTGTAACTTCTTGAATTCTAAACTCTTTTCTCCTCCACCATAATATAAACAACCAAATTAAGGTGGTACCATGTGTCGGCATAAATAATGTTTTAATCAAGTTTTAAAAGTGAAGCAGTAAGCCACAAGCTGCACTCTTAATCATTCTATGACATGACTGATCCATCTCCAATCACTCCACAGTATTGTAATATTATATGCCCCAGACTAGCAACGAGACTAGGGGCTTCAAACACATAGATACCTAAAACACCTCCTGATATTATGGAAACAAAATATACATTGTGAATGTGGGTAAACTCAAAAGAGAGCGCAATGAAAGTAAGACGTAAACATTTAAATGACTGGAGCTAGAAGGGACTAATGTTAAAGATCAGCTTTTCTAATCCGCTTGATAATCCTCTTTTATTTATAAAATGTTGAAGTGTTCCACTCCTCTTTACAAAAGAAATTTGATAGATACAAACATAGGATACACAGACCAGTATGAACTGAGAGGGGGCAGTGCTCATTGCTTCCATTCTACAGTAAAGTCTACAGATTCTGCAAGACTGGTTTCAGGTTAGTTAACAATTTAAAATGTAAAACTGACAGCAAAAGAGAGCAAGACAAATACAATTTTTTTAATGCAATTCTTAAATAGAAGTGTGCTTTCCCCTTAAAACTCATATTGATACATTTATTAGAGGAGAAGGGACACGAAGCAGGTGTATAACTCATTCTTTAACCCTTTGAGTGCCAGAGAGGTACGCAAAGCAATGTGTTGCATACCCCTCTGGCACTCAGAGGGTTAATATATACCAAATAAGCACCAGTGGTAGATGAATTACTTCTACTAGATATTACAATGTTTCATTTAATACATTTTTACCAAAACCTTACATTAAACACACATCTGTTTTCATCAGAATTCAAAGAATGACTGGAAACATAAGTTAACCCCTTGAGTGCCAGATGGGTATGTATTGCAGAGCAATGTGTTGCATACCTCTCTGGCATTCAAAGGGTTAAAAGTCCCGGAGGAGTGTACAACTCATTTTGAAGGATTAAAAAAAATTTGCATTGCAATCAACAGACCACTAATCTTTAGGACTTAATTTCTTCTTGTGGAAAGCAGATATGATATCGCTACTTAAAATCTGAATTATTGTTAAGTAACAGCTTTGGGACTAAAACCACCAAGTTGACCAATAATATTCACTGTAAGTGATGTGATGTAATTGATACTTCCATATATACTGCAGCACTGGTTAGAGCTTGCCACTCCATGTTAATACAGAGAGGTAATAGGAAACCTTAAATGGTAAATGAGAACTATAAAAATGCATAGTGCATCACTTTTTCATTTTAGAGAGAGAAGTGTGTGGTTTGCACCAGACATAAATAATACACAGCAGGGAAAGACAGTCTGCATCCTTCCCACTGTTAGTGGACTATTAACTCCTTACATTTACACTTTGAAATCTATTGCAGATCTCTCTAACTTTCACAGGGAGAAATGGTGCAGTTGGTTTTTTCCCCATAATTGCTCCACTTTTATTTTGTGTATATATGACCGTAAGGTTCTAGGTTATAGTTTGTATTACAAGAAGACACAAACAGAAAATACTATTAACTGTGTGAAATGTTCCAATCTTCCTCACCTCATCGTGTAGTCAGAACCACACATACACTGTCTGTGACCCCGACGTTGTTCAGCTGGTAGTTACAGAAACACACACACCCTGGAATTCCAGCCTTGCCCCACTGCTAGTAACATAACCACACATACTGTCTGCCACCCCAGCCTTGTTCTACTGACAGTCATACATACACTGTCTGTGACACCAGCCTTGTTCTGCTGGTAATAGAAACTCATATACTCTGGCATCCCGGCCTTGTCCAGCTGCTAGTAACAGAACCACATATACACTGTCTGTCACCCCAGTATTGTTCCATATAACATATATACTGTCACTTTAGTCTTGTTCCACTGGTAGTCACCCCAGCCTCGTTCTACTGGCATTCATACAACCACTCATCCACTGCCAACCGGTAGTCAAAGAACCCCACATACAGTACACCACCCTATCACTAGTAGTCACAGAACCCCACATACAGTATGCCACCCTAGTATTGTTCCACTGGTAGTCATAGAACCCCACATACAGTATGCCACCCTAGTATTGTTCCACTGGTAGTCATAGAACCCCATGTACAGTATGCCACCCTAGTATTCCACTGGTAGTCACAGAACCCCACATACAGTATGCCACGCTACCACTGGTAGTTACAGAACCCAACATACAGTATGACACCCTAGTATTGTTCCACTGGTAGTCACAGAACCCACATATAATATGTCACCCTAGCATTGTTCCACTGGTAGTCACATAACCTTACATAGTGTCTGATATAAGCTAATAGGATAGTTTGTGTATAAAGTTATATTTGCTACTGTGCTAGTATATTGTGGATGGTAATATCAGAGGAATAATGTGCCTGTATACTCTTTGGTGCAGGTACTAATATCATCTAGTACATAATTATACAGTAATGTATTCTGGGGCCTGTATGCTCAAATGTGAAGTGATTCTGGAGAAAACCAACTACAACAATGCTTTGCAATGGATTGGCTACCTGTCTAGCATTCAAGGGATTCAACTCTCCAATTCAATCAGAATGTGGGACATTTTTATTTGGCCCCCATGGTGGTGTTGGTGTGCCCTGAAATTACTCTACTTTAATATATGCCCCAAAGTCTGATACATTTATCTCTCTGTTACATTATCTTCTGTGTAAAGAACAGTGTATGCCAGGGGTGGGAGGCAATATCCTCAGCTGTTGTTTGGCATGAACTCCCATCATCCTTAGAAGTCGGTCTTTGCCCATGAGGAATAGAGTTTGAGAGCTTTGATCTAGTGCTTTGTTTGCAATACAACTGGGGCCTTGTACACAAGGAAAGAGCAGCCATTCTGGAGCAAAACTACTAACCCCATCGAGCCAAATAAACCATTTTTTCTGAGTGAAACTGGGTTTTTGAAGGGATAGTAATTTGTTTAGACATGCTTTAATATTATTTTTATTAAATGATCAAAGTCTTATTGCCATAACTTGTATAGTTTTAGTGTAATATAATTGTAAAGTTCCCCCCTCCTGCCCCTTTTAGCCACGTCATTGCTCTAGCTGACAGACTTGGATTCTGGTCCCGGGACCGGACGGCTCATCTGCAGAGCTGAAATAGCATTGCATATAAAGAGAATCTTCATGAGGATGGTCTTCTGCCTCAAACCAGGCACACTTTGTAGACTGTTCTCATGAAGATTCTCTTTGTATGCAATGCTATTTTAGCTCTGCAGATGAGCCATCCATTCCCGGGACCAGAATCCAAGTTTATCAGCAAGAGCGCTGACATGACTAAAAGGGGCAGGAGGGGGGAACCTTACAAAGATATTACACGAAAACTATACAAGTTATGGCAATAAGACTTAGATCATAAATATCTTTGTGGTTTTTTTTGGGGGGGGGGGGTTTCATAATTTAAAATCATGGCTGTTAAAATTACATGTTGGTGGTCAGGGATGGTAGTAGCAGTTAGAGTTTGGAATTAAAAGTTAGGGTCAACCATTTAATTACTAGCGTGGTGTGCATCACAATGCAGTATTTTATGTAACCCTCTAGTATTCGAATAGAGATAACATAGTTTAGGCCAGGGTAATGATTTTTAGAGCTGGAGCTTGGACATGAGAGTTAATTTAATGGAAAGTAGTAATCTTAGTTTATCCAGACACTTCTGTGTAATGTACATAGTAGTCCATTTCTGACTTTAATTGTAAGATATATAATCTCAGTTCAGAGTCCAGTGTGCTTACTGAGACATCACGGCTTTCAAAAATGGAATGTTGGCCCATCGGTAGACCAACGGCAGACGTGTGGTTTTGCCCCCGCCACAATCTATAAGGCTGCTGTACTAAAAAGAATGACAGTAATTCTGGAGCAAACCGATTGCAACATAGGGGAGAAATACAAATGCCCACTGATGTAAATGGGCCTTTTAACCCCTTGAATGTTAAGAAGTCTCAAATTCAATGATATGCAATACATTGGGGACCTGTCTAGCATTTCAGGAGTTAAAAGCCCTATTTAAATCAATGGGGAGTTCTGGGAGGCTTTTGTTTTCCCCCTATGGTACAGTTGGTTTGGTCACAATTACTCCAGTTCATCTTAGTACATAATCCCAAGAGTCCAAACATTGCAATTGCCTGGGGGGAATGTTCCAATACAGTTACATACAAAAAATAGGCGCTGGGATAGATTTTATAGTCCTGTGACTGCTTATTGCCAATTTACTAAGCCGTTACCCCGAATATTATTCCTGCCTGTGCCAAGGGGAGGGTAACAGGGTAGTCTGTGGGCACTTATGTTATTTTCCTCTATATATAGTATAACATGTATTAATCAGGTTGTAGAGGAAATTATGTACATTTGGCTGGACTTATTCTGGACTAAACCAACTGCACCATAGGGGGACAAATACAAATTTCTGTTAAATTAAATTGGGCTTTTAACCCATTGAATGCTAGAGAGGTATCCAGTGCATTAAGAAGCAATGCACTGGTGTCCACTCTGGTATTCAATGGGTTAAAAAGCTCTGTTCAAGTGCATGGGAATGTTGGCATTTGTATTTGTGCCCATATGGTGCAGATGGCTTACTCTAGAATAACTCCAGTTTACGTCTATCAATATGGGCCTTTGTTTGCTGTTCCTGATCATGCTATAGGGCAGGTGTAAGGGGCTTGCTGGCATTAACTCTCTGAGTGCCAGAGTGGTACGCAACGCATTGCTTTGGGTTAAAAATGTAACAGAGGTAGAATGCTTGCCCCGATGTGCACTAGAGAGATCATAGACTCTGAAGCACTCCAGTGGAGCTGTGCTGGAGATTTCATAATTCACCCCGTGTCACATAGAATAAAGATAGACCAGGGAAGAAAAGAAGGACATGAACACAGGAATGAATTAGAGAGTGACTGAAGTGGGGCAGTGAGAAGGGAAAATGGGAACGCACAGTGAAAGATTCCTTCCAGAGGGAAGCACAGATTCTACCGGTAAGCTTGGCTTCAGAGTGGCAAAACATTCACAGCACAAAAATCCCATTTTGTATGCAAGCATGTGCTTAAAAATAAATGAATGGCCTTTTTTTTTTTTTTTTTTAACCCTTATGATGCAGTTGAGTTGACCCAGATATTTAGCCCTTGTGCTTCCATATTACCCTGTTGATGCTGTTGAGTGCAGTAGCCCAAGTCAGTAATCACCAAACTTGATCATCCGTCCAATGGTGATGTGTTTATAAGTAATGAGATGAATGACAAGAAACAATAGCTATTAATTGTAAATAATATTTATCACAAACTTTATTTTGTGCATCTTTCCCTTCATATTCCTTTTAGAAAACTGTTGCGTCTGTGGTCAGTCTTGGAACTGATTTATAATACAGCGTGTCCATTTTCACCTATTAGTGTGGGTCATGATAATAATCAATACTGGTTTTACGAAATTGATGTCTTAACCCTTTCAGTGCCAGAGGGGTATGCAACGCATATGCATTGCGTACCCCTCTGACACTGGAACGGTTAAGACAAACTGAAATTATTCTGGGGCAAACAAAGTGAACAAATAGAATTTACAGCAATGAGAATTTTTATTTAAAGCAATTGGAATTGTGTTAATGTTTGTTTCCCCCGTAGTGAAGATGGTTTGCTCCAATTCTTCCTTGTGCATCAGATTCAATTAACTTTATGTATAACGACAAAGTAGAAAACTTCTGGGCCAAACCAACTGCAACATAGGGTACAAATAAAAATGCCCAAAGTTTTAAAAGGATATTTTAATCTTTTGAATGCTAGAGAGTTCTCCAATGCATTCTAAAGCAATATGCATTCCTGGAAACCTTTTCATCTAGGGCCCCCAGAGAAATGTACAGGGCTGGGGATGGCAGTGTCCGTATTATGTTGCTTGTGTCATAATGTGGGAAGGGCTTAATCTGGGTTAGATGGGAGTTTTCAAATGCCTATTCTCTTCATAATGTGGGAGGGGCTTAATCTGGGTTAGATGGAAGTGTCCAAATGAGTGTTCTCTTCATAACGTGGGAGGGGCTTAATCTGGGTTAGATGGGAGTGTCCAAATGACTATTCTCTTCATAATGTGGGAGGGGCTTAATCTGGGTTAGATGGGAGTGTCCAAATGACTATTCTCTTCATAATGTGGGAGGGGCTTAATCTGGGTTAGATGGAAGTGTCCAAATGAGTATTCTCTTCATAATGTGGGAGGGCCTTAATCTGGGTTAGATGGGAGCATCCAAATGACTATTCTCTTCATAATGTGGGAGGGGCTTAATCCGGGTTACACAGAGTTGGAGAACTGAGAGGCAGAATTTACACTTAAATGGGTGGGGAAGTGGGAGGAACAGGGTGGGAATGGACAGAACAGGTGGAAAAGTAGATGGGGTTATCATTGACCTCACAGTGCTGGAGTATCAACCTCTGTCCCCAGACACCCAGAACTCTGAAAACCAGAGTTCCCAGTTATGGCAATATGTTACAAAACTCTACAGTATAAGCGTTTAGAGATCTTCTCTCTCAACGTATTATCTGTTAAAAGTCCATTTTAACCACTAGAGGACCACAGGAGGGGGTTTGCAACGCATTGTGTTAAATAGTGAACAGGCACTTAAGACATTTTTTTTTAGAATGCTGTACACAGTAGTTTTTCTTCATTCCTTCTGTATCATCCTTATAATTGTCCTCTGTTGGATGCACAACAAAATTTAGATTTGTTTTGAAGGAATACTTAATTATGTAAAGTTTTTTCATTAACTGGTTTCTGTTAACTCTGTCTGAAATCTGGACAGTTCTTACTTGAGATTGCTTCTGGTTGGAGTGGGTAAGAGAAGTACTGGGTGGGGACCAGAAATGTAGAAGATGGATTCAGATGGATTGAGTGTGCAGATGAGTAGGGTGGAGGTGGTGATGGCACCAGGCAGCCAGGATCTGCCCTAGAAGAGGACAACCTGCGCACAGAGCCTCCAGTAGAAGTGGAGCTGGTCGCAGTACTGGACTGCCTAGAGGGAGCACGTAAGTTGTTGCTGGTCAGGATCATAGGGAGAGTCTCAGGTGGGTAGCTACGCAGAGTGAACCTCATGGGAGGCTGCGATGTCTGCTTAGGCCTCAAACACGTGCAACAGTAGACAGCCACCAACGATCCAACAATGATAAATGCAACGAATATGGAGCCAACAATGAGGAACGGGACATACACAGGCTCTGCAGGAATAAAAGATAAAAAAAATAAACATTCAAAACAAAGCTCTACACCAGATCAACTGCACTGTTATCAAGTGTCCACTTTATGTGATCTAAGCATTAAAAGTCTGAAAAAAATCTATAGGTTCTGTGATTCTCCTGTGGACTAAAATAAGGGCACTCCCATGTTTGAGATTTTTAATTCCAAATGTATTACAGTGCAAACATATTTCTATCTAACAGAGCTAAAAGGCTTTTTTTCTAATTTGCTCAGTGGGTGAGCTGGAGTCATAGACTATGGCTCTCCACAGTAAGTAATAGGAACAGCACCACCTGGTGAGCACAAGAGAAAATTGCACATTAATGTAAAAAAAAAAAAAAAAAAAAGCCTGTATCTATAAAAGTATAGCCTTGTTTCACTCAACAGGAAAATAATTATGTTTTTTTTTCTTCATAAGGAAAGTTTTCTGCTGCTTTAAAGGGAAACACTGGAATAAATACTAGAGCGTCTCAATTTTTTTTTTAACAAAAAAAAAAAAAAGCTTCTCTAGAGATGTAATTCATCCAGCAGTTAGTTATACACTCATAAATACACAAAATATACAATCATACATACTAAACATTTATATACAGTTACATATTGTTTTTAAATATAAAGAAGCCGTTATTTGTAAGGATTTTAGACTAGGAGAAGATTTTTGGGGGCTTTTATCTGTAAAGAACTGGTAACGAAGACATATCATCAGCTTGTTCACACGGTCAAAACTCGGAGCTGCAATATGCGACCGGTCAGGAACACTTGGTAGCAGCCCATATCTTATTGGCTATTACCCACAGGGTCACATTGTCATTGTAAGTTGCAAAAGGCATTGCATCCCCAGTGTCACCTTATGAATGATCTGCACATAGACTGCATCACAAATCACAGATGTTGCAACTTCAATGTGTTTGCTCTGAATGCACTAACATTGCAGCATGTTGCAACAGCTTTCAACAAACACTGTGTTAGAGGCCCTTAAAAGGATAGTAATACTTCTATTAAAGTTTAGCTCTGAGTCTTCTTTATATATGTTTTTAACATGTAGCACTATGTTTAAAGGGATAGTAATGTTTCAAAATAAAAGCAGCTCCTATTAATCTTCATAGTATTTGGGCCTTGGGGAGTGTTATTTCAATACTATCCGAGTTGTAGTTCACAAATAATTGAATAATAAAGTATCCCCCTCCCGCCCCTTTTACTGATGTAACACTGCTCACCTCAGAGCAGCAAGACTGTTCGGATGGATCACAGAGAGGGACAATCTTCAGTGATCATTAGGAAAAACCTGAAAGACCTGTCAAGGGGGCAGGGTTTTCCCCATGCTCACAGTAAGAAGATTGTCCCTTGCTGCAAGCTGTCTGGTCAAGAGACCAGATTCCACATCTGAGGGGAGATGGCTTGCACTAGGTAAAAGGGTCGGGAGGGAGATACTTTATCATTCAATTACTCTTGAACTACAACTCTGACAGTATTGAAATAACACTCTCCATGGCCCAAATACTATGAAGGTTAATTGGAGCTGATGTTTTTGTGAAATATTACTATCCCTTTAATTACCTAGTCTCCATCAGCAGAGGCTGATTCTCTTGTGGTGGTGAGTTTCCTGAGTAACTCTGCCCGCTTCTCCTCCTTCCCACCCTGTTCCACTCACCTTCTGCCCACTTCCCAGCCCAATCATGGTTAAGCCCTACCCATCCACTTTATGACACAAATCATGTCATTAAAGGGATAGTAATACTTAAGTATTACTAATCCCTATAGTAAAGCCCTACAAAAAAAAACATATTGCCCCCAGTGTCATCTCTCAAACCTTTATGGTTTGAGAGATGATCTCTTCTAAAGTCGCCCTTCCCCGAAGTCAGCTTTGTAGCTGACTGAAAGAAAATCCGGTCACAGATCATCAGGCGGCTCTGCAGCAGAGCTGCGATCGTGCTAACTAAAAAAAACAACTTTCACTAAAAAGGTCTTCTACGTGTGCTTGCAAACCAAGCACACGCAGAAGACCATTTCAGTGAAAGTTTTCTTTTTTAGTAACGCGATCAGGCTGTGCTGGAGAGCCGCCTGAAAGTCGTACGACTCTCTTCCCTGCAGTCAGCTAGAATGCTGACTATGGGGAAGGGGGAGGGAGAGGGCAACTTTAGAAGCATTCGTCTCTCAAACCATAAAGGTTTGAGAGATGACACTGGGGGCAATACGTTTTTTTTGTAGGGCTTTATTATAGGGATTAGTAATACTTAAGTATTACTATCCTTTTAACATAAGCCTGGTTGCAGCCTATGAACCCTTTCCAGAGGCTCCACAGTTCTCTTTATTGATATAGCGCCAACTTATTCTGCAGAGCTTTACAATAGGGGATAGACATATAGAGATATTAAATAGTACAAATCATATGTGGAGAACAGAAGGATCAGAGGGCCCTGCTCATGACAGCTTATAGTCTAGAGGTATGGTAGAGACCGAAGTAATATTGTTGGAAGTTGGTCAGGCCCAGGTTGGGATTTCATTTTTTGGTGGTCAGTTATATATCATTAGCGAGTACTGGCTTGAATTTGAATTTAACAGTATTGCTGGACAGGAAACATCAGTCTGTTCAATGCACATTTCCTCACCATAATTACTTTTGAACTGTGTGATCAGGAATGTGGCACATCCACTAAGTAATAGTTGAATACATTACCTACTGATACGGGACCTTATAGTGTTTCATTGTCTAGTTTTACACTACTGGGAAGAGAATGGTTAGGGGCAGGTGTAGATATTTTTAATAACCTTCCAGAAGTTGGCCAGTTTTAATATGTTACTGTTCAGGTTGGCAATAAAATATTGAACTTTTGCTGTATTTATTTGATTTGTGCCGGTATTCTGGATTTGTCTGTATACAATGTGATCATTCACAGAGCCAGTTTACATTTTTTCAATAATGTGTCTCTAATATGGCATAAATCTAGGGGGCTTATCTAACCTGGATTTCAGGTGACCTCCATCTGAAAAACCAGGGCAATTGAGTTTCACTTACCCTGACCTTCCTCAGTGGGGCACTGGTATTACAAACCTGAAAGAACTTTGAATGAAAATAGTCAATTGCAGAGTGTAGATCAAGTATTAAATTTATTATATACCCAGGGCAATTGCTTAGATCATACAGGAAAGGCTAGAGTTTAAATGTCTTAAAAGATCTGCTAGGAGACATGATTTGATGTGCTTTATTTTCCATACACAGTACACTAGGGGGTTATTACTAAACGCATTTGCTACCATGCCAGAATCCTGTGTTACATTTGGCTGTTTTTACCAGGTTTTACGTGTATCCTAATTTGCCAAATTCAGGATACATACCAGCAGTAATGTGATGACAAGAGTCGGAATAAGGCTAAAAAAAGCCTTTTCAGATACTTTTGCCAGCTGAAATTCCATTTGTCTGCCTTATTTTTAAAGATTTTAATACTCTCTCTAATCCTATGTCAGATTATTAATGAAAAACACTTTCAAAGTGGCTGTTTTAATTGTATTTATAAAAATAAAGACACTGGTGTTTTAAGACGAATTGGAACAAGTCCGGAGCAAGCCAACTGCATCATAGGGGAAAAAATGAAAATCCCCATTGATTTACATTGGGCTTTAACTCATTAAGGACCATGCAGACCAGGGGTGGGGTGCTCTAGATTCCACGGCACTTTTTTTTTTTTTTATTACACGTGTCCTGTGATCACAGCGCAGCCTCACTGCGATCACAAACTTCTGTG
Organism: Rhinophrynus dorsalis; assembly: GCA_037306005.1. Taxonomy (NCBI): domain Eukaryota; kingdom Metazoa; phylum Chordata; class Amphibia; order Anura; family Rhinophrynidae; genus Rhinophrynus; species Rhinophrynus dorsalis. The sequence continues at coordinate 91,293,186 of CM074718.1, read as the reverse complement.
ATATGCCAGGACAATCACTGATCCTTAACACCCGGACAACCATGACGGTCCTGGCACATCATGGATCATTAAAGGGATAGTAATACTTCATTTTTACTATCCCCCATGTTGTAACCCTTAAAAATTGGAATTAAACGAGACCAGCAGCATCTCTCAAACCTTTATGGTTTGAGGGATATCCGCATTCAAAGCAGCCCCGGAAGTATGCATTTTTTATATATGTCCTCTGTTAAAAGGTGAGGTATGGTCACCCTATGTTAAAGGGACAAAATAAATCAGATCTGAGTTAATGTTATCCACATAAATATATTCAAAATGTGTATAAGAAGCGTGTTTTGTTGCTATGGCAATGGGGAAAATCTGCTCTCATTCTGTTCATACAGATCTCCTTCAGTACATTTGGCTTTTATCATTGAGAGAGTTATACAAGGAAAGAGGAAACCAGCTGAATTTAGGGGCCCCGGTGAAATGTAAAAGGTTATGAAAATATCAAAAACTCTCTGTTCATTTTTTAAGGCTTGTGAGGCCATATAGGAGTACCAGGGGAAGCTCCTCACTGCTTTATTTGGAAGAACTGCCTTGTTGATTGTGCCTTTTAATCTACTGAATGATAGAGAGGGCTGTACTGCAATGTGTTATAGATCTATCTAGCACCCAAGGTTAAAACTCCATTTAAGTCAAATGGGCATACCTGGGAACTCTCAGGGTTTGGCCTAAATCTCAGGGTGATGCAGTCCAGTGTTAACTACTAAGTGATCTGTGACTATTAGCTGCTTCTTTAGTCTCTAAATTGGTGTAATTTCTTCCAGAAAGTTAGATGAGAACCCTTGCGTGCGTTCTGCGTGTTCAAGCTGAGAGATATCTTTAAGTTGTAGCATGCTGACAGTTCCACGTGGGCCGATATGAAACAGCGCTCAGTTAGAGCAAGCAGGGTCACATTACATAGAATCTATGTCCTATGGAAATTTAAGTGTTAAACCTGAACAATCTCAAGGTCAGCTCATTTTGAAACTTCCCTATGGTGTAGTTGGTTCCCTATGGTTTACCTGGTTTTCCCCATAATTGAACAGCTTTCCCTTATTACTTCAGTGTCACTGTGTGAAATGCTTCATCCTATATAATAATTCTCTAGGATGTTTGTCACAATACAATCATGCTCAGTAGAGACTGCGCCGCGTTCGGGCAATCTCTACTGCACATGATTGCATCGCATGAGTGAGGCGACATAGGACTGCATTGTGTGGATCAGTGAGGTAGCAGCCACTTAACCATTTGAGTGCCAGAGGGGTACCCAATGCATTGCAAAGCAATGCATTGCGTGCCCCTCTGGCACTCAGAGGGTTAATATTACCTGGACCTTGGTCCATGTACATGGGCTTTTACACTAGTTCTACCAAATTTCCACTGGTACTCACACAATCACACATACATCACATATACGTCATACAGTCACACTATCACACATACATCACACATATGTTATACAGTCACACTATCACACATATATATCACATAACCACACATATACATCACATGTCACAATCACACATATCATATCATGCAATCACGCATACATCACATGTCACAATCACACATATCACACAATCACACATACATCACATGTCACAATCACACATATCATACAATCACACATACATTGTATGTCACAATCACACATATCACACAATCACACATACATCACATGTCACAATCAGACATATCATACAATCACACATACATCACATGTCACAATCACACATACATTGTATGTCACAATCACACATAGCATACAATCACACATCCTCTAAGGAGAATTGGCGTTAATCTGGAGCAAACAGCTGCACATTTGGGGACATAAAAATGATCATTAAATCAAAATAGTGTTTTCATCCCCTTGAAAGCTAGAGAGGTCTACAATGCATTTTTAACTCTTTGTGGGCCAGAGGTGGTATGCAGAGCACCCATCTGGCATTCAAAGAGTTAACACTGTCTGATATGTGTGATCGGTGCTCAGAAAAAGGCAACCCAGTTAGAAATGTCATCTCTAAGATATAATCTCATTAAGGTTTATGTAATATTGAATTGAAGCAGTGCTGGGGCAAACCAGGTGGGACAAATAAGGTACATATAAAATTCCCCACATAACCACTGATTTAATAAGGTCTTTTAACCCTTTAAATGCAAAAGAATTCTCCCGCACATTGCTATGCAATGCACTGGAGACCTCTATAGTAGTCAAGGGGATAAATACCTATCGTAAAATCTCAGGTAAAATACGCACCTGTGTATAATACGTAAGTGTATATTGTACCCAAGATTTTAGGGGAAAACAAGAGTGCCTATGTATAATACGCACCCTTGTTTTCCCCCTTACTATTAATATTAAAGCTGCCAGCTACCCTCCTCCATCCCCCGGCGCAATCCGACATTAAAATAAGACTTACTTGGTGATATAGCTCAAGCCATTCAAGTGCTACATGTGAAAAAGCTCCCTCTCATCTTCCTTGCGGGCGGCATTCTTGCATTTGCCGCCCGCTTCCTTCAATGGACTACCAAGACCTTCCTCCTGCGGTATTGTCCTGTGAGGACCTTGAGATCCTCACAGGGCATAACCATTGGGTGGAGGTGGAAGGTCCTGAAAACCCATTAAAGGAAGCGGGCGGCAAATGCAAGAATAACGCCTGCAAGGAAGATGAGAGGGAGCTTTTTCACATGTAGCACTTGAATGGCTTGAGCTATATCACCAAGTAAGTCTTATTTTAATGTCGGATTGCGCCGGGGGACGGAGGAGGGTAGCTGGCAGCTCTAATATATATATTTTTTTTTTATTTGGCAAAAATTTCTCGGGTATAATACGCACCCCCCACTTCACATAAGGTGAAGAGGGGTAAAATTGTGCGTATTATACCCGAGATTTTACGGTATTTAAATCTGTTAGGAATATTTATTTGTCCCCTACAGTGCAGATGGTTTGCCCTGGTTCTTCTCTGTTCATTTAGCCTCACTGAATGCCCCTCTGCTGCTGTCCTTGTGGTTGCAGCCTGACTCACATGTCCCATCCGCTGGTGCTAAGCTACCTGAGTCCACGGGCAGGAAGCTAGCACTTTCACACCATAAATAATGAGGCAGCACTGCTTTCTAACACACTAAAGACAAGCACAAGGGGAAACGCATGGAGAGCGCACAGACAGAAACCACCTGACTGACCCACACAAGATACAAGAGTCCCATTATATCTCTCCCTCCCCCCCATTCTCTCTATAGAGTAATATATATACAGTGGAGCTGATGTTCTGAGATGAACTGGAATAGTTCAGGGTGGAAATGAGTACACCATAGGGCACAAACAGGTTTTAACCCTTTGAGTACCAGAGAGGTTGTTGCAATGCATTGGATACCTCTCTGACACACAAAAGGTTAACTCAGTGGATGCTAGAGTGATTGTCACTCATTGCAAAGCTATCTTTTGGAAACCTTCAACATTCCAGGGATTCAAACCCCCTTGGAAATTCTGGGAATTTTGTTGTCCCTCCTGATCTACTTGGTTTGCACCAGAATTACTCCGTTCCACTTAGTAAATCCGCCTCAGTGATGCACTGCTCACCATGCTGATCCTCAAGGGCTTATTTATATGATACTAGTTGAACAGCCCGTTACACGGGCCACAGTGCCTCTGGCAGCCGGTCGCGGGTCTCCCGCGCCTCGGCTGATACAGTGCCTCTGGCAGCCGGTTGCGGGGCAGTCACACGCAGTGGAGACTGCCCGCGCCTCGGCTGATACAGAGCTGGACGCTCCTTCAGAGCGCCCAGCTCTGTATCAGCTGCGGCGCGGGCAGTCTCTACTGCATATGACTGCCGCACGCGCAGCAGTGTCTACTGCGCATGTCGGGCGTTACACACAACTTGGTGAATTATTATATAGGATAGGATGTTCTGGCTTCTTTCCACTTTGGAGAACGATTATATTTACAAACTGTTCTGTTTAAAGGGGGATGTATCACCCCTATACAAGTTAGCATGAATTGTTAGCTTATACCTTGAATATAAGTAAATGTGTATTAATTTTTTTAAGATCCTGTTGGTCTAAAATGAAGTTATAATATCTGCCCTGCAGCTACTTCCGCATCTACTGCGGTTACCAGCTCTGTAACCACAGTCCGTCACTCTGCCTCTGTTCCCCTCCTTCTATCCAGCTGGAGCGCTCTCATTGGCAGACAGCTAACAGGCAGAAAGCCTTCATCATTGGAGGAGGCTGGATAGAGGGAGGGGAGCAGGGGCAGAGTGACGGACTGTGGTTACAGGGCAGGTAACCGCAGTAGATGAGGAAGTAGCTGCAGGGCAGATATTATAACTTCATTTTAGACCAACAGGATCTTAAAAAAATGAATACACATTTACTTATATTCAAGGTATAAGCTAACAATTCATGCTAACTTGTATAGGGGTGATACATCCCCCTTTAATCAGTGACAGATCAGACAATGTTATAGAGTATATGTTGCAAAAACAATTTTAACCCTTTGCGAGCCAGAGGTATCCATGCGTTAAAAAGCTAGTGTTTGACTTAATTGAGCAATTAGTATAAAAGAAAAATGGGACAATTCTGGGACCAACCAACGTAACAATGGGGGGGGGGATTAAACTGTAATGATTTCACCTGCATATCACATAGGGAAACACAGCTTTGTGTAACCTTGGATATTTTCTGCACTAATTGCATCCATGTTGCAGCAAGGCATTATGGGAGATTTTGGTTCTCACTGCAGCCTGCAATAACCTTCAATCCCATGTGAGTGTCAGTCAACGAAATATGGCTGATGCCAATATTGGCTGGTTATCAATTACACCCCCCCCCCCCGCCCCAGTGAATATTATAGCTCCATGGATTATGTCAGACTGAATATAGAGCTCAGTCATAAACCCATTTGTCTAATGCATGTTTAGAAATGTGGACCTCTGGTCTATTCAGTTTTGGATTACTGTTTTGTTTAGCTTGAAATGAGTGAACAAATTCAGTTTATTGAGATTAGGCGTCTCTATTCTTATCACATACCACCTTATAGTTTACACATTAATCCAGTATCATTTATGAGACGCATATCAAGTTTGCTTAAACAAACCAGGAGCCTAGAGCCCTACACCAGACTTATTTAACCCCTTGGTTGCATTGCTACACAAGTTGTTAAGACTGGATTTTAGCTTTCCTGTTCCAATAAAAAATAATATTTACATACATTAGCATGGAGTACAGTGCATTAAAATGTATATTAACCCATATTGGTTTTATGTGTTTGTGTTCCTTTAATCCCTAGCGCACTACAGGAGTGTGCAACACATTACAAAGCAATGCACTGTACACCTCTCTGGTCCACAAGGGGTTAAAATAGGCAACTGTTACTGCAGATTATTTAACATGAGCCTGTCAGCAGAGTGTGGAGAAATGTCTCACTGAGCCTGAGGGCAGCAAAACTATTTAGACTACATTTGTTTTAAAATGAGGATTCACTATTCACAGCCCTCTCTAGTGGTACATGTTTAACAGGCACTTAACCTCTTAACGACCCTTGACGGTCATAGTACGTCAAGGGTCGATTTGACTGAACGACCGATGACGTACTATGAACGTCATCGAATTCCGGGCTCCCCCTGCGGAATCAGCCACTATCTTCTTTTAGCATTACTTGCTGGTGGGTGTTGCCCATTGTATATTTTTCTATGCTCCATTACATGAGAGGTTATTGCTGACTGGATGACACAAATGCAAGTGTTCCAGCAGGGCTGGGTTTACATACCAGGTGCCTAGGCAAGGCACTCTAAATGCTATTAGCTACTCCAATGGCCACACCCCCACTCCTTACATGACCCCACCCCCAGCCACTTTTTTGGCACAAAAAATACTCCTGGCCTATAACAAAAATGAAAAAAAGCTTTAACCCTTTAGTTGCTAGAGAGAACTCCAAAACATTCTTTGCAATGTGTTGAGATCTCGCTTGTGTCCAAGGAGTTAAATAATAGCCTGTAAAATGAATTTTTTGTAAGAAAATAAAAAAATTGGTAATTTGGGAAAAGAGAATGTGGATTCTGATATAAGACATAAAATAATTTCATCTGCACCAAGCTGAGCAATATGTGATCCCACCATCGTCAGCTTGCTGTTGGCCAGCTGAAAATGATGGGAGCTGTAGTCCAACAACAGCTAGGGAACCACACACTGAATACTCTTACACGGCAAACATTCAAATCACATTCATCTAGAACTTCAGCTCATGCTCTGCAGATGTTGACTCTACATCTGCTGACACTGCAGCTTCCATTATCCCCCAACCAGCCAATTGCTGGCCTGCAGAGGATGATGAGAGTTGTAGTCTTCAACAGCTGGAGACCAATTTGTTGCCTACTCCTGACTTACAGTGTAAACTTTTTTCTATCAGAGATTAAATGCAGGAAAGTACCATGCAGTCAGTGTAAGATACAGATATAAGATATATTACACTGCTCACGTTGGGTTAATTTGCCGTTGTAAACACAATCATTGATTTATTAGAGGCCTGTGCATTTCAACTGAAGTGGTTTAACTCTTTGAATGAAGCAATGCGTTGCATAGCCCCCTGGCACTCAAAAGGTTAAATTAATTTATGACCCTATAGTGTCAGTCATATAAAGGACATATGTAACCCAATGAGTGCCAGAAGGGTTTGCAAAGGATTAAAAAAAATTTGGTTGATTTGTTTTCCACAGTCTAGTTATCGACTCCTCATGGCAGAGCTGTCCAAACTTTTCATGTTAGTGACACACTTTTTAGACATGCATCATTCTGCGACACAGTAATTCAGGTTTACTAGCAAACCGGAGGTTAAACTAACTCCTTATAAGAGATACGGACACATACATAAACTGTAATAATGAAATGTATGGGGACACAACATATCTCATGAAAACCTTTTATATTTTTAAGCCCTTAATGACCCTTGACGGTCATAGCACATCATGGGTTGTTACACCCTTAACGACCCATGATGTAGTATGACCATCATGGAATTCCGGGCTCCCCCCGCGGCTGCACGCCGTTCAGGGAGTCTGGAATCCGAATCACAAAAAAAAAAAAAAAAAAATGCTCCCTGGTCCTTTAGTGACCGCAATGCACCTGCGTGGCTGGTCGTTAAGGGGTTAAAAATATGATTTGTAAGATAATTACATACATTTCCAAGATTGTTGTCATTTATGAGTAACAATATATAAATATGTGCAAGAATTTAAAAATTTTGAACAACACCAATAACTACTTCTTACCATATTAATGAGATGTATGCGGTTGATGGGATGAATTCAGCTTTTGAATATTTGGTGGAATATTAGATAAAGACACTCGCATTTCATCAAGCATTTTTAAGCTTCCACTCTTTAGTGTCAGTGTCTTTAAGTTTGTCATCACTGAAAAGGATACTTCACAAATGTACGTAGTAGAAAACTGCAGAAGAATTTTTAATGTTTTTTACCTATGTTTGGATGCGTTTTTGAAACAGTCGAAACGGTGTTCTATAAAAAAAACTGGACCCACAGAATTTCTCGAACGCAGAATCAGTTGTTTTGACCTGATTACGCATACTCAACCGCATTGTACATACACGGATACGACAGAAGGGGAATATATTAGCGCATCATACATATCGGCACCTTTGCTAGGTAAAAATGCCTGCATGTCCACTCAGAGGATTCTCGTTATGTTCACACGACACACCTGCACACTGCAGCCAACACACTAACGTGTCGCAACACACAGTTTGGAAAGCTCTGCCTCATGGTAAATATATTGTGGATTTTGACTAGTGAAGAGCATTTATCAAGGCAAAAATGAACAAATATTGGTGCAAAATAAGCACATCATACTTATCAAAGTAAAAGGCCCCTTTACGTGAGATCATTGGGATCATTTCTGGTAACAATACAAGGGTAATACTGACAATTATGACAGATGGCATCAAAGCAAATAGGATATTGATCCGGGGAACTATTTGACTACCAATTGGAGTCAGGGATGAATACTCCCACCTACACACTTGGGACTAGATTGGAAATGGCTCCAGAGGGCTTTTTTTTGTCTTCCTCTGGATCAACAGGGGTGTTTTGGCATGGGCTGGACTGGATGGACGCATGTCTTTTTTCAGCCTCATCTACTATGTTACTATGTAAATCGAGAGGGGGTTCTTGTTGCCCAGAACCCCCCCTTGCTTTCTATGGCCCCTATCAGGTCAAAATTGGGCATCCCAATAACTGTTCACTGCCAGGTTTGGGCAACCTGTATCCCTCCAGCTGTTTTTGGAATATTACTCCCATTATTCCTAGCAGGCTTTAAGCCCCATGAATGCTATATTTACGACTTGAGAAGCAATGTATAGGAGACCTCTCTAGCACTCAAAACAGGGCTTACACCATGTTTTCATGAAGCCCTCCTACCACATGTTTTCACAAAAATTGTGACCCCCACTCTTTCTTGAAATAAATCTAACCCTTTGTATGCATACTTATATTATTCATTTGCAATTTAATGATTTTTAAATATGTTTTGATGAACTTCAACATGCGTCTTTTTCTTTGATGTAGATATTTCTACAAAGCTATATATATATATATATATATATATATATATATACTGGCTCCTCACCTATAGTACATACAATACAGATACTGTAGTGTTGCATAGCAAAGAGGAATTCCCCCCTAACACACAGACACACACACGTAAAAGGCATGGCCCCCAGTTAGGGAAATAATGATTCAGTGGGTTTAACCCTTAAAGGGCCAGAGTTGCATACCTCTCTAGTGCTTAAAGTGTTAAAATCCCATTTAATTCAACGGGAACTTTAATTTGTCCTCTATGGTGCAGCTGAATTGCCTCAGAAATGCTCCTGCTCTTGTTAGTATATCAGCCTCAAGGAGTAATGCTGGTGGACTGATGCAGTCACTTAGGTGGCAGCAAAGAGCCACTTGATGAACATTCTAGGAGACTCCTGCACTAAATGACTATGGTTATTATTATACCAGAATGACAATGTCCCAGTAGAGGAAATTAAAACAAATGAGAGTTTTCAGGACCAGTGTCATTCCTTCCTAATGTCAAAGGGGACATTTTACTTAAAAACTAAATATAAAATCAAAACTTTACCATGTTATAACTCATTATTGTCTTTGTAAAAATAAAAGAGTTGGTCTTTTATTTGGAATAAAACTTCCATAATGTGCATAAACAAAAAATGTTATATACAGCCAAAAAGAAAATAAACACTGCTGATGGCAAAAAAAATGCACACACACACACACACACATATATATATATTTGATAGACATGTATATATGTATGTATGTATGTATTAGATAGATACATATATGGTAAGCACCACATGATCCTATATAATAATTCGCTAAGGATGTTTGTTAGTACTGACTGTACTGACTAGTTAGTACTGACTGCCCGAACGCGGTCCCAGGAAGGTGCGCAGAGAGGACTCCGGTCTGAATTCAGTGAGCCCCTCTCCATATCAGCCACGGCGCGTTTGGGCAGTCAGTACGGCGCATGACCTCAGCACGGCCAGTGAGAACAGAGGATCCGGCTACCAGGAGAGAAAGAGGCAAGGGTGGTGAAAGAGGCATGGTAGGCAAAAGTGTGGTGAAAGAGGCATGGTGGCGCAAAGGGTGACAAAACAGGTATGGGGAGCAAGAGGGTGGTGAAAGAGCCATGGGGGGCAAAAGAGGCATGGGGGCAAAGGTGTGGTGAAAGAGGCTTTGGGGAGGCAAAAGTCTGGTGAAAGAGGCATGGGGATGCAAAAGAAGTACGGGGAGCAAGAGGGTGGTGAAAACCATGGGGGGGCAAAAGAGGTATGGGGAGCAAGAGTGTGGTGAAAGAGGCATTGGGGGCAAAAGAGGTATGGGGGCAAGAGTGTGGTGAAAGAGGCATTGGGGGGCAAAAGAGGTATGGGGGCAAGAGTGTGGTAAAAGATGTATGGGGGCAAAAGTGTGGTGAAAGAGGCATTGGGGGAGCAAAAGGGTGGTGAAAGAGCCATGGAGGGCAAGAGAGTGATGGAAGGGGCAAAGGGGTGACGAAAGAGGCATGGGGCAAGAGGGTGGCAAAAAAGGCATGGGGGGGAAGAGTAGGGAGAAAGCCAAGGGAAGTTAGAAAGAGGCAAGAAGGAGTAGAAAGAGGCAAGAGGGGCAAAGCAATGCGTTGCATACCCCTCTGGCACTCAAAGGGTTAACCTGACCCGGACCTTGGCCCGTGTACACGGGCTTCTACACTAGTTGTTTAATAGTGTTCCATGTCTACCTGCTTAATCCTCATCCAGGAATACAGCAGCAAGATATAGGAATTGTATAGTAACATAGTACATAAGGATGAAAAAAAGACATGCATCCATCAAGTCCAGCCCATGCCAAAAACACCCCTGTTGTTCCAGAGGAAGGCAAAAAAAAGCCCTCTGGAGCCATTTCCAATCTAGTCCCAAGTGTGTGTGGGGGGAATTATTCCTTCCTGACTCCAATTAGTAGTCAAATAGTTCCCCGGATCAATATCCTATTTGCTTTGATGCCATCTGTCATAATTGTCAATATTGTTCTGTGCTAGATAGACTCATGGGTCTTCTTAGCCAGTATAGATATGGACTGACAAAGTCAGGTTACACTGTTGTCAACATTTCAGTCCACATCAGTTCTGTGACTGTCTAGAGTAGACAATGATCCCCTGTGCATCAATGCATTACATTCAAGGAGATAAAAATACTAGCTTAATTGGTATATTTATTCCCCCCATGTTGCAGATAATTTGCTCCAGAATTGCACCTCTTTGGATTTCGGGGGGGGGGGTTGTTGTTGTTTTTTACATTCCTTGGCAAATGGCCAGGTGCAAATCCATTCATCGGAGAGAAAAAAACAAATGGCATAACTGAAAGTAATAATGTGTATAAGGTGTCAGTTCATGCAGGATTTCTGATGGCAATTCTAAATCCATAATGTCTCCGATTCAAAATGTCATAAATAAGAGAAAATTATGCTGCAGTTTCTACATGTAACACCTTGAAGTTAATCACTGGGACGATTCATGCCTTAATAGATGCCCCTCCTAACCCTTTGAGTGCCAGAGGGGCATGCATCGTAAAGCAATGAGTTGCATACCCCTCTGGCACTCAAGGGTTAATCTTCCCGAGACTTTGTATCAGTGATTCTCAACGTTAGTCCATGGGGTCACCAACAATGCGAGGTCTCAGGATATCCCTGCTTGATCACGTGTGTTATCAATGACTCAATCATTTTGATCGCTGAACCTGTTCTTATTCTGGGATATAGCTTTAAAAACCGACCTGTTGGTGTGTACAGAGAACCGGCTCTAATAATCACTACTGCCGTATACAATAGTAATGTTATTTGTCTATTCTGCATTGGTTTTTCCCAAACTTATTCAACTTTATTTTGTACACATAACCATGACCTTCCAAGAATACCTAGTGCAAAAATGCAAAAATCCAGTTTATTATAAGTAACCAATTGTAATCCATGCTGCAAACCCATCTGGAATCCAGAAGCCTAATGGTATTGCCCTTCTGTACTTTCTGTCTTCTCCAGACAAAAAGCAACATTGACCTGCTTAGTTTACCACAGAATTACTCTAGTTCTTAGCGAATCAGCCTCAAAGAATTAGCATGATGCATACATGAACACTGAGGGAATGTATGACTGACTCCGGAAATACTCTTGGCTGCATGTGCCTCCCTGACTTGGAACACTAATGGTACAGAAGGGCTCATCAAATTTTCATACCTCCCAACATTTCAAATGGCCTTGTTTTAGGTGGTGTTACTGGAGTCAGGTCTGATGGGTGGGGAATTACAGATAAGTTTTAGATTATTTCATGACCCATTGATACCTCTTCATTTAACTGAATAAGTTATTTATAGCAAGGCTAAAATATTTTAATTTACACAGACTGATTTATAAACACATATACAGATGTTTTAAACAAATGTTAATATAAGTTTTACTGCTGTAGAGCAATGTGATACACTTATATACACAGTCTGATTTCCTAGAGAGAGGGACACCAGGGTGGGAAAGAGGGACAGAGGGATTTGGGTCTCAAAGAGGGACAATTGGGATGTATGAATTTTGACAATAAAAAAGTGACTTCAGTCTTCCCTTTGAGTGCCACTGGGTTATCCAATGCATTGATTTGCATTGCATTGTATATCCCTTTGGCGCTCAGCGAGTTAAGTGCAACAACCCAGTCGTAGACCATGAGATATCAAAGTGAACCAGTCCTACACCTGCAAGGAAATGTTTTCTTGCTCATTGCTATGGCTTCACTACACCTGCTGTGTTAACCCCTTGAGAACCAGGGAAGCATGCAATACATTGCAAAGCAAGAAGGTCTGCAAGGAGTTAATCTATATTTTTAGGGCCAAATGAAGATAGGCAAAACTGTGGCAATTCTGAGGTAAACATACAAATATACAGCAATAATTCACATGGAGCTCTTAATTCCTATCAGGCTGTAGGGTTCCAGTGTAATGTGAATGGGAATCAATGAAAACTCGATGGGAATATTTGTCTCCCATGATGTAGAGGTTTCCCCAGAAGTACTGACTATGTGGATATAACCCTTGGTATCCCACAACTCCGGTTCTTATCAAAGTTTACAGCACTTCAGTAACCCCTTAAAGACCATAGGAGTGTGCAATTAATTGCTCTCCAATGATCCTTAAACGGTTACGGTTAACCATTTAAGTGTCAGTTGTGTTACATATCCTTCTGGCACTCAAAGGGTTAACGAATTAGAAACATGTTTGCAATAAATCGGAGCCCTCTCAAACATGCTAATGTAAAAATAAATAAATACAATAAAACATTTAAATCAGTAAGAAGAGTGTGGTTTCCCATGGTGCCTTTCTTGACCACAGAACTGCTCCACTCTATTGAAAGACCAGAAAGGACTTAAAATAGAATTTAATAATAATAATAATAATAATAATTATTATTATTATTATTATTATATGAAGGGTTAGACCAATTAGCATAGGTAGGTTTAAAATGATAGTTGCTGTTTCTCAGGCAGAATTTAACTCTGTGTGGACACCTCGCTAGTACATAATGGGTTAAAGGTCCCTTCTAAAGCAATATCAATGTTTATTTCTTCCATACGGTGTAGCTGGTTTACCGAATTATATCGATCATCTTTCTACTTTAAGGCCCAGAAATGCTTTTTAACCTCCTACCCTTTGAGTGCCTGAGGGATGTGCAACACATTGCAAAGCATTGTGTGGCACATCCATTTGGCACTCAAACGGTTTAGGGCCGGTGGTACACAACCCTCAATGCGTTGTGTACCCCCTGGCACTCAATGGGTTAAACGCACTGCTCTGCGATATGTTGTACACTAACCGGTCTTTAATGTATTACATGATAATAATATTGGTAGAAGGGTATGCCCACTTGGCATAGATAGGGATTAGTGGCAAGTGCTGTCTCATTAAGAAGGTAATCATTTGGATGCTAGAAAGGTCTCCAGCGCATTGTAAGACCTGTCCTGCTTCCAAGTGGTTACCGGACCTGTCTGTGCGACACTCACGCGCAGTGACTCCGGTGCTCTCCAGCTCCCGGTCATTGGTGCAGCCGCCCTGCTCCAGTCGTGCGTCCGAGGAAGCGCAGCAGTATCGCAGCGCGCAGGAGCCGCAGCAGATGGTGGCATCCACAGTGTCAAAGTCCTCCGGGCACTGAAAGCCAGGTTGATAGTTCCCAGCAGCGTCCAGCCAGCCGTGACAGTACTCGCCCTGTGCCCTCACCATGACCCACGTGAATAAACCAAGCAGTAGGTAGCCCAATACTCCCATCATTAGTAACCACAGCAAGCAGCGGTCTCAGTCTATGCCAAGGAACAGTTTTGTATGTGCTGGTGCTCCAGGGTTCTTTTTAAGCCCAGCAGCATGGTTCATCCATTAGATATTTAATGAGAGGCGCAAGGTTGGCGCTAGGTGCAGAGGGCATTAGATCCCAGATACTTCACATCAGTAATTCCAACCAGCACTGCGCTGTGTCTGTTCCAGCCTGTGTAAAGCAGGTGTACGTGCAATACACATAACTTCTCATCGGATCCATGTATTTGTAACCACAGTACAGAGTTAAAATTCAGAAGTTAGCCTGACGGTCTCTAGTGGGACTTGAGTGCATCACTTGGTTCCTGTGCTGGGAGGTACCCTGCTCTGCTGCTTTCACACTTACAGTCCTAAGGAGCCCACCGCTGTGCTGTATCTGTGTCAGCAGCAGACAGCGCACTGGCAGTAAGTTGCTGTTTTTTCTCATCTGTTAGGCAGCCTCTGGTGGTCTTCCTCTGTCCATGTCTGGCAGCCTGCTAAAGCCCCCCGGCTGTCACTCCCAGCCCCCGGGGTCACAAGGCAGCTAATGAGAGCAGCTCCCTGCCACTCACTGCTCTCCATTGTCACCAACACAGAGGCAGATCTCTGCTTCCCCTGGGAGCTGCTCACAATGGAATCCAGCACACAAGCCCTCCCCTCATTACTGAGAATTTATTTTTAAATGCAGGATAATTTGAAGTGGATTTTTTTCATTAGCAAAACAGCCCTTTCTTATAGCGTCTTTGAATTATCTGACTACAAAGTTTTTCTTTTAAAACTCCAAGTCTATAATTTATCTGTGATACTGATGTCATTCCTGTCCCCTGCTATGAATGTTACTAATCCCTGAAATACGCTTATTATGTACACTCCTAAATTACAAGCAAGGTGAGGCTGACACTAAATAATTAATAGCAGCAATGTATTAAGGTTTGAGTGACCGCCTGGTGCCAGATGATCAGCAGGGGTCCTGCCAGGTTGGATTTTATGCTTTTCATTCCGTTAGATTTGTTTTCCCCAGAAAGAAAACAAGCACTGCACCTATATTTACTGGGTTGTGAGTTACAGGACTAGGACTAATTAGCTCTTTTCCCTTAGAACCACAAGGTCATAGCAATGAAGGTCAAGTGTGTTTTGTTTTCATTATAAATGAACAGTTTTGCATTGCAAATCTTCCATTTGGAACAGGAGGAATCATTTTGCATTATATTTTCTAGTCCAGTGATTTTCAAACTTTTTTTTTGCTCTGCTGAAACCTTTAGTTTCACATGAAAGACCTGATACCCTAACAATAACCTCCTTTAACCCTTTGGTTTGTAGACATTTCAAAAATGTATTGTGAAGCTCCTTTAGCATCCAATCCTTAGCATTCTGAGGCTGATGTACTAAGTGGAAGTGGAGCAGTTCTGGAGCAAACCAGCTGCACCATAGGGGGCAAATAAAAAATTCTCAAACTCTCACTGATTTTTTATTTGGCTTTTAATCCTTCTGGATGCCAGAGGAATGTGTAATGTATCACTTTGCATTGAGATGCACACCCCTCTGACAATGAAAGGGTTATTGCTCGGATGCTAGAGAGATTCAGACCGATGCATTAGAGACTCCAGAACTGCATTAGAGACTTCAGGGTGATAAAAGACTATTTAAGTCAATGCAGATTTTTAATTTCAATCTATTTTACATTTGGTTTGACAAACAGTGACTCCAGGGAAGACATTCACTAAGGTGTGATAAAGAGGTGATAACGTGGAGATGACTTCTACAGTGATATCACTTCTCCAGTTCCTATGTTATTCTATGGAGCATATTCACTAAGTAGAAATAGTAGTGCATAGGCTCCATAGAATAACATAGGAATTGTAGGAGTGATAAAGTGGAGATGACTTCTCCAGTTTATCACCTCTTTATCACCGCTTAGTGATTCTCCCCCAGGGGATGATGCTCTAAGGCATGATAAAGAGGAGATACCACGGAGATAACTTCTCCAGTGATATCTCTTCTCTAATTCCTATGTTATTTTATAGAGCCTATGAACTAAGATCTCCAAAGTTGGGGGAATCTTAGTGCATTGACTCCACAGAATAAAACAGGGACTGGAGAAGTGATATCACTGGAGAAGTCCTCTCCACTTTATCACTCCTTAGTGCATAAGCTGTCAGGTCCTCTTGGTATATTAACATCAAATATATTTTAACCCCTTAAGGACCGGCTGCGCACGCACCCCGTGGTCACTTAAGGACCACAGAGCATTTTTTTGTTGTTGTTGTTGTTTCCAGTTCCAGACTCCCAGAATGGCGTGCAGCCGCTGGGAGAGCCCGGAATTCCATGACGGTCATAGTACGTCATGGATCGTTAACTCAGATCTACCCATGACGTACTATTATTACACTACTTTTTATCAGTTGTTTCTGTTTTGTTATTCAGCATGGGGCTGGCTGGATCTAGTGCTTATTACAAGAGAAATCTATGACATATCAAACGATAAACATCAGCACGGCTCAGATATCTGCAGAGCATAGTATTTAGTGTCATATGTGCAAACAAGGGGGGGCAATTCATGGGCAAACCAGCTTCACTATAGGGAGCAAAGTAAACTTTCCATTGACTTAAGTGATTCTTTTAACACTTTGAAAGAGGTCTCCAACACATTGCTTTGTACTTTGTCAGAGACCTTTATAGCGTTCAAGTACATTTATTTCATTGGGATATTTTTATTTGTTCCCTCTAATGATGCTGGCTTACTTGTACCACTCAATACATGTGTAATACCTGATCCCTTCCTCCTAATCAAAACAGAAGTTTCCGGAAAAGAGTCATATATTGTTCATGCGTGACCATAGCCTCCTAGCTTCTGATTGGCTAGAAAGAGGGGGTTATTCTATAACACATGAGAAAGCAAAAAGCAAAGAAAAGAAGGGAACTACTAGTGCAATATGATTAGATTATATTCCCAGACCCCCACATCAAAGTTTTCGATAAATGGACAGGTATTCAGGAAATAAGTGGCTGAGCCAAGTGCACATGCACTCTCCAGCAGACAAGACCTCAGGGATATTTTAATGCTGCCACAATAACAGCATTACTAGTCGATCACTCAGTTCTGGAAAATGGCTGGCCACTCCTCCACACACTCATCCCAAAATAAACAGCAGTGTATGCAAGAAACAAAAACTAGGCATTCTAGTGCCTCATCATCATTAATAAGAATAGTAAGATAGCACTCTCACATATATTGGTGGTTAATGGTGGCCATTCTTCAAAAAGCTTAGACTCAAAGAATTCTTTAATCACAAAGAAAACTATGAGTCTTCCCAAATCACAGAACTAAATCACCACTACAACTTACAAAAATTCACATGGACCCCAACACGGGAAGCAACCCTATGCTGGCCATATATATACAGATCTTCAGAAATAGAGTCACATCAACTATATCTGACACACAGTACAAACTGGTACACAACCTAACTACCAAGGAACAAAAAGCAATACAGTCATTACATGGCAACAAAACATAATCATTAAACTGGCAGACAAAATTGGTGAGGTAGTGATTATGAACATAGCTGACTGTATAGAAGAAGGACACAGGGAACTTATGGATGAAAGACATTACAATGCTTTCCATCCCACCATCAATCTGGTACTCAGCCATTCACCCACACAAATTTACTTTCTGAATACCACAAATCAGTATAAAAAAACAACTCCATCTGGACAGCTCTGTACCACAAATCAACAAACAGCCTAATTATCTCAGAAATTACAGTTTCCATCCATGGCACAGAAAAGCTCTATTGTTTGCAGCCAGTCCGTAAGGTATAAACAAATATATTCTTAGTCTTCTGACCTCGATAAACATC
The DNA here is from genome assembly GCA_037306005.1 of Rhinophrynus dorsalis. Lineage (NCBI taxonomy): Eukaryota > Metazoa > Chordata > Amphibia > Anura > Rhinophrynidae > Rhinophrynus > Rhinophrynus dorsalis. The sequence goes on along the minus strand of CM074718.1, from coordinate 91,275,432 downwards.
CTTAAAGTCTCAAGCGAGTTTATAAGCCACAGATATAATGCTAAGGTCACAGACATCTAAACTCCGGGAGTCACCAGTGCACCCAGTAGAAATCTCCTCGAACACCAAAAAACACAGGAAGAGAACGGAGTGCCATTAGTGGTCACCTACAACCCCTAGCCTTGAAGTCCTGCACAAAATCTCAAAGAGCTCCAAACTATACTACATACTGATAGCAGATTAAAAATAATAATCCCAAAACCTCTACTCCTCTCTTATAAACAGCCCTTCAACCTGAAACAACTGCTCTTTTACGAATGCAACAAAAATGGTACTTCTCCATGTCCACAAAAAGAGATGTGGAACCCGTGGACACATACATCAAGGAAAATGTTCCTGCTGATCATCTACCTCATCATGTGTGGAAAATGCCCCAACACAGGGTGATATGTAGGTAAAAACAGAACAAATTCCAAGAAAACCAATGAATTACCATAGGTCCAGTGTAAACAAGAAATGAGACCCCAGTGGGTGAACAGTTTTGCAAACCTGGTCACAGCATTAAAGATCTCAGGGTGTCTGTTCTGATGGAAAATTTTCAAACACAGAGAGATAGAAAAATCTGGGTGTATAAATTGATGACCAAGTTTAACACTCTGAACTGTGGCTTGAACCGTGACAAGGTATTTATATTACATTATTCCACACAATAAACATATTTTGGGCCCTTTGGGTGCCAGAGGGGTTTGCAATGCATTGCAAAGTGAGTGCACTCAGAGGGTTAACCCATACATTCTATATACTACCTGCATTTGGCCAGTCTCTACTGCGCATGATTGCATCGCGTGAGTGAGGTGACGCAAGACTGCATCGATTGGAGCAGTGAGGTAGCAATGCGTTGCGCTGCCCTCTGGCACTCAAAGGGTTAACATTACCCAGACCTTGGCCCGTATACACGGGCCTTTACACTAGTATCTCTATAAATAGCACCTATAAGATCGCTTGAGAGAAATCTGCCAACCAATAGCTTATTGATGTCACCAAGGATCATTTACATCCTGTATAGATTAATGTATAGATCAATATTATGTGTACTAATTTATAGATAATGGTTTATTACACATTGGTAGAGAGATGCTCCAGTTATGTGTTTAAACTTGTTAGAGTCTCTATATTTTCTGTGCATGGCTGATTATAATCATTAGCTGTGTCTAAGATATGATGTGGAGTGATGTCTTTTGTTTGTTCCACTCTACTATAACTTCAATTTCCAATATTCCAACTATTAGCAGTCAGGGATAGCTTAGCATAACATTAGGGGCGTATGTTATTTATCTTTCAATCCCACATCTTTGACTTAGTGTATGTTCAATTTTGACTAGTAATCAGTGATTACTTTTGGTCTCATACAAGGGTGCTTCTCCTTCTAGACAATCACTTCTACCCCTTGTCTTATCAAGGCCACCCACTTTTGATTACGCAGTCTATAGCAACAAAACATCTGAATTTGACATTTTTATTATGTTCTTAATATAAGATTATTTTGTATACAAGTTATAGTGACAGAGCAGTTATTTCTTTGGATCCCTGCACAGAGATGGCTATATTCTCTGCAGTTTGTATTATTTGTTTATTTATTTATTTATTTATTTATTTATTTTAGTTAAATTGGATGTGATGAGCAGATGGTCACCGATACCACTGGACCCTGACATTTATTTAGAAACTGTTTTACCAGGAAGAATGAATTGAGATTTCTCTACCTTTCCACTATGTCCTACAGTCCTGGTGACTTTGTATTTTTAAATACCTTCTTGAGAAGTAAAGGAGACCTCTCTAGCATTCAATACGTTAAAAGTACAAGTTAACCCAATGAGAATTTGATGAAATTGTATTTGTCACCTCCCTATGGCTTCTTTCAGATTTACTTCAGTTTTCTTTTGCACATAAGACCCAAAGCCTCAAAGATAACACAAGTGAAAATGTTTCACTGTTCCACATAGCCAGGGATAACCACAGAACCATACTCCTACATGTTATGCTTTCCCCACTATTTACATTTGTTCCATGGAAACCCACAGAGACCAATGTGAGAACCAGTGTTCTAGGCCAAGAGGCACATTGACGTTTCTGATGGATGTCAGATTCCTTTAGCACTAGGATTACAAATGGGGAGTGCAGCATATTCCATTGCAAACTCTTTTGGCCCTCAAAAGGTTAAATAGGATTTATTTGACATACCTATTTGCACAGCCAATTCAACCAAACCTAAAGTAATTAATTATCGTATGTTGATAGAGCAAGCTTTAAAATTATTACTGTGGAGGGAGTGACAGTTTTATGACTCCCACAGAAAATCACATAAATCATAATCCAACATTACGTATGTAAACAGACCACTATGACACAAGATAAATAGGGAATTCATCCACAGTCTGTTGGCTCCTGTTCTGGTCAAGTAGTACACATGCTAATTGCAGTACTAGTAGGGAATTAAACTCAGAGAAACAAAACAAACCTGCACTGCTCCATACCAATAATAAAAACTGTAAACCCTGTAATGAGCATATATCATAACATTGTACTAAATATTTCTAAAAATATATAAATAATAAGTAATAATTAGGGCATTAGTCACATAGTTTGGCCAAAACATGTTTCAGTTATCCTAACCTATACTTATAGCAGTAAAATGTTCTTTTAAGGAAACACTTTGGAGTAAAGTAAAAGCATTAGAGCATAACTCCCAAGTGTCCCTCTTTAGGAGGGACAGTCCCTCTTTTAGACCCAAATCCCCCTGTCCCTCTTTCCCACCCTGATGTCCCTCTTTTTAGGAGATCAGATTGTGTGGTGTGTATATAAGTGTATCATATTGCTCTACAGCAATAAAACTCACATTTTTGTTTGCTTAAACGTTAGTATATGTGTTTATAAATTAGTGTGTGTAAATAAAATACTTTGGTCCTGTTTTAAGTAATTTATTAGGTTATACAAGGAGGTATCAATAGGTCATGAAAAAGCCTAAAAATTCTCGGTAATGCCCACCCACCAGCCACGCCCCCAGAAACACTTCCTAAAACACAAGTGTCCCTCTTTGGCAATTTGACATTTTGGGGGGTATGTTAGAGTGATTAAAAACACCTAAAACTAGCATCCCATGAAAGGACTCATCCATTATCCAGCAGGTACCAGTGACACAGTGTGTAAGGAAGCCAGGACCCAAAAAGACCAAAACACTACCAGTCCCCTTATACAGGCCCAGCCTAGGAAAGCTAACATCTCCCAATACTGTCTCCTGCCTCCCGTTTATCTTAGTCTTGATAGAAAATCAGCATGGATATTATGAATGAATTACACGTGGATTGGTTCTCCAAGATACCCCCCTGGCATTTAAAAGGTTAATGTAAATCAAGTCTGTGGAGGTAGACATTTAGGACTGTAATCTCCTAAACTGGTCTGAGGAAGCCTTCAGTGGGTGGAGTTTGGAATCCATGAGTCCTGCTAGAAAGAATCACGTCTGCCTCCAAGAATGTGACTTCTGGTATTCATTTTCATTTTGGAGGGCTATTACACACATAATTGGTTCACAGTGACCCTTTAGATTTTCTGTTCATATTAAGATAATGGGGGGTTATTATTAGGATGTGTTAGTGTTCCTTTAAGGACCAGCAACGGTCCTGGCACGTCATGGAGTTCAGGGCTCCTGGCACGGCTGCACATTGCTCTGGAAGCCCTGAATCAGAAGTGGAAAAAAAAAAGCCCCGTGGTCCTCAAGTACCGGCCGTGCGTGTGCGCACCGGTCCTTAAGGGGTTAAACTCAACAGGGAAAAGCCCTAGAATATATATTTTTTTATGAAAAAAAGTTTACTGCTCCTTTAATGATTAGTCATTATTTACTTTTATTGCATTTATTTTTAGCTCCGAGGTGGACAATTGACAACCACTGAGATATTGCTGGATTACAATTCAGATCATCCTTATCTGGCCCACGGACAGTTGAATGTTATGAGAATTGTAGTCCAACAAATTGCCCACCTCTTTCACTGACCTGCATTGAGAAAACCCCCAGTGTATACAAACCCAACTGGAGCAAACCTACTTCACAACTGGGTACAAAAAAATTCCCCAAATCCCAATTTGTTGACTTGGGACTTTTAACCCTTTGAATGCTGGAGAGGTCTCAACACACTGCAAGGTGATGCATTGGAGAACTCTCTAGCATTCATGGGATAAAAAAAAAAGTTAAAGTGGAACTACCACCCAATAAACAAAATTGCCCCACATTATTGCCCATCTGGCGACTAGCTGCTCAGTAGCTCTAGTTGCCATAATTATTATCTGATTAAAGAGAAATCACTATTCTTCCAGGACTGACAGCAGGACGCTACTGAGCAGCTAGTCGCCAGATGGGCAATTATGTGGGGCAATATATTTATTGGGTGGTAGTTCCGCTTTAAATTAATTAGAATTTTTACTTGTCCTATGGATTGCAGTTGGTTTATCCCAGAATTGCTAAAAATTTACCATCATACATAAGGCCAAATTATACCAAATGTATGCGTTTTTATGAACTGTTACCGCTGGGCTAATATCCCCGATGGGAACTAGCCCTACAGCTCATTGCGGGATTTGGCTATAGCAACCCTGTTACACAGTGATCCAATTTTTAGGTAGAGGGGTATCAAAAGCATTACATTGCCATCCATTGGATAACTCTCTGGCACCAGAATTTTAACCCTTTGAGTGCCAGAGGGGTACGCAAAGCATTGCAAAGCAATGCAATGCCCCCTCTGGCACTCAAAGGGTTAATTGACCTGTACTTTGGAGTTGGTGGGTTCCTGGCACCTGTTATTCCAGTGTCCAAAAGTGTCTTATCTGGAGTGCTGCCTATCACATCTTACCATGTAAGTCTCATATTCAGCTTTTTAACTCTCTGAGTGCTAAAGAAGGTGTGCAGAGCTCTGCTTTGCATTACGTTACGCACGTCTCTGGAACTTAACAGGTAAAATGTTAATGAATGTGTAGCCTCAAATATGCCTATCATTTTAATTGTTTGAAAAAAATCTAAAATCATTAGCATCAATATTGCATTCTGACTTAATGTTGAGCCTCACATATGCCTATAAATTTTAATGATTTGAATAAAATCTAAAATCATTAGCATCAATATGTCACCTTCCAGCTGTGAGAGGAACTTCTTTTCACTAACAGGAACAGGCTGCCTCTGTCGCTTCCTTAACACTTTGAGTGCAAGAGGGGTATCCAACGCATTGCAAAGTAATGCGTTGGATATCCATCTGTCAATCAAAGGGTTAAAGGGTTGAAGTGCTATTGTCCTGTAGTATTTGGAGACACAGTTAGATTTTGGCCTCATTAGTCAATATCTGTACGCCCATCACGTTCAACTCGTTTGTAGAGGAAGCTATACCTAAAGGAATATGTTGAGTGTAATTTATTTAAACCTTTAAGGACCATATGCGTGCACAATGCATTCCTTTAACCCTTTGAGTGCCAGAGGGGTAGAGTTGCCTACCCCTCTGGCACGCAAAGGGTTAAAAGCATTGCCCATCCACCTGGTGCTTAAAGGTTTCAGAGAAGGACTTAACATAGGTATGAGTCCTTCATACAGCAGTTTTTTTGTTCCCATTGTATCTGCTGTAAATAGCTGATCATTTTATGTCACAATCTGGCCTTTTTACATCGTGCTGTGTTTTTTTTTTTCTGTGGGATTTTTCATTCAAATTATTTATGTCTATTGCCTGTTGGGAGGAAGTGTGAAGTAAAGGTAGATTAAAATGTATATAGATATACATGATTGCTGTTTGAAGGACTCCTATCCAGATAAGTTTTTTTTTTGACGTTTTTTTGTGCCATAAGGGTCATTCAGTACATTGCTTAATACACTGATTTGTCACTCCTTTAAATGCATTGAGGCTCTTATTACTATAAGTATTGTTCCCTCTCAAAAACATATTTATACTGATGTATATCTGGGTGTATTGATGAATAGCAGACAAGTCCTCTGTGGAAAAAATGCAAATTGTGCCTTGGCAAGAGTCATAACATAAGCCTGGATTCCATTGAGACAGATTAGCTCTTTACGAGCTCTAGACAGCACTTCAGGCATATTTTTCTCAGTTTGTAAATTATATTACAGCCAATGCACAAATATTTAATTTTTTAACTTTGACCAAATTCCAGAGCAGGAAATAAACACCATCGTCCTCAAAGCAAACACCTGGGATTTCAAGGAAAATTCTTCGTGGCCTCCATCACATTACACCAGAAATATTTTTCTACCTGATTCTGCACTCACATTGCCTTTTTTTCATTTGGCAGCTCCAGCCTGTTGAAGCAGCATTTTGAAGAAAGACCAATATTTTTATACTAGTAGAAAAGCCTATGTACACGGGCCACAGTGCCAGGCGGTCACGGTGCAGTCATGCCCAGTAGAGACTTCTCGCGCCGTGGCTGATACAGAACCAGACACTCAGAAGTCAGACCTCCGGTCTGACTTCGGAGCATCCTGCTCTGTATCAGCCTTGTCACGGGCAGTCTCTACTGTGTTTGACTGTGTTGTTACAAACGTATTAGCGAATTATTATATAGGATGGGAAGCAATGAAAGTAGGATTGCCACCCAGCTGGTATTTTACCAGCAGGCTGGTAAAAAATTGGTTTCTTTCCAATGTTAAGTCTATGGAGGGAATGCCTTGGCCGGTATTTTTTTGAAGAAAAGGTGGCAGCCCTAAGTGAAAGCCTTAAACAAACACCATCTTCCAATTCATTTCAATTTGGGCTTTTAACACCTTCAGTACTAACTAACCTCTCATTGCTCTGCAATGTATTGAAAAGCTCTCCAGCATTAAACTTTTGAGTGCCAGAGAGTTACGCAACGCATTGCAAATCAATGTTTTGCCTACCCCTCTGGCATTCAAAGGGTTAAATCATACAACCCAACATTTGAAATGTCCAAAGAGGGGCACTTTAGGTTAAGGGAGTGTTGTTGGGGGAGTGGTTGGAGGGAGGGTCATTACAGAGACTTTTTTACGTTGTTTCATGACCAATTGTGTAACTGAAAAAATGATTTAGAACAAGACCAAAGTATTTGTTTTACACAGATTAAATTTAAACCAAATTACTATGAGTTTTATTGGTGTGGAGCAATGTGATGCACCTTTATACAGGTAGGGAAAAAAATATTTGATCCCTGCTGATTTTGTACGTTTGCCCACTGACATAGAAATGATCAGTCTATAATTTTAATGGTAGATTTATTTGAACAGTGAGAGACAGAATAACAACAAAAACATCCTGAAAAACGCATTTCAAAAAAGTTATAAATTGATTTGCATTTTACTGAGTGAAATAAGTATTTGACCCCTTTGCAAAACATGACTTAGAGGCTGGTGGCAAAACCCTTGTTGGCATTCACAGAGGTCAGATGTTTCTTGTAGTTGGCCACCAGGTTTGCACACATCTCAGGAGGAATTTTGTCCCACTCCTCTTTGCAGATCCTCTCCAAGTCATTAAGGTTTCGACGCTGACGTTTGGCAACTCGAACTTTCAGCTCCCTCCACAGATTTTCTATGGGAATAAGGTCTGGAGACTGGCTAGGCCACTCCAGGACCTTAATGTGCTTCTTCTTGAGTGGCTGTGTGTTTTGGGTCATTGTCATGCTTGAATACCCATCCACGACCCATTTACAATGCCCTGGCTGAGTGAAGGAGGTTCTCACCCAAGATTTGACAGTACATGGCCCTGTCCATCGTCCCTTTGATGCAGTGAAGTTGTCCTGTCCCCTTAGCAGAAAAACACCCCCAAAGCATAATGTTTCCACCTCCATGTGTGACGATGGGGATGGTGTTCTTGGAGTCATAGGCAGCATTCCTCCTCCTCCAAACACAGCGAATTGAGTTGATGCCAAAGAGCTTGAATTTGGTCTCATCTGACCACAACACTTTCACCCAGTTCTACTCTGAAAAATTCAGATGTTCATTGTCAAACTTAAGACGGGCCTGTACATGTGGAGCGTAGTGTGTTACCAATTGTTTTCTTGGTGACTATGGTCCCAGCTGCCTTGAGCCCATTGATAAGATCATCCCATGTAGTTCTGGGCTGATTCCTCACAGTTCTCATGATCACTGAAACTCCACAAGGTGAGATCTTACATGGAGCCCCAGACCGAGGGAGATTGACAGTTATTTTGTGTTTCTTCCATTTGCGAATAATCACACCAACTGTTGTCACCTTCTCACCAAGCTGCTTGGCGATGGTCTTGTAGTCCATTCCAGCCTTGTGTAGGTCTACAATCTTGTCCCTGACATCCTTGGACAGCTCTTTGGTCTTGGCCATGGTGGAAAGTTTGGAATCTGATTGATTGATTGCTGAGATTAGAAGCACTCCCTTTAAGAGAGTGCCTCTAATCTCAGTTTGTAACCTGTATAAAAGACACCTGGGAGCAAGAAATCTTGCTTATTGATAGGGGATCAAATACTTATTTCACTCAGTAAAATGCAAATCAATGTATAACTTTTTTGAAATGCGTTTTTATGGATTTTTTTGTTGTTGTTCTGTCTCTCACTGTTCAGATAAACCTACCATTAAAATTATAGACAGTGGGCACACATACAAAATGAGCAGGGGATCAAATAATTTTTTCCCTCACTGTACACACACCACACAGTTTGATCTCCTAAAAAGAGGGACACCAGGGTGGGAAAAAGGGACAGAGGGATTCAGATCTCAAAAAGGGAGAGTACTTCTTAAAGTGATAGTAATGTTTCATAATAAAAGCAGCTCCAATTAATCTTTGTAGTATTTGGGCCATGGAGAGCGTTATTTCAGTTCTGTCAGAGTTGTAGTTCCAGAGTAATTGAATGATAAAGTATCCCCCTCCCACCCCTTTTACTGATGTAACACTGCTCACCTCAGAGCAGCAAGATTGTCCAGATGGATCTCAGAGAGGGACATTCTTCAATTAGCATAAGGGAAAAACCTGAAAAACCTGTCAAGGGGGCAGGGTTTTCATTGTTCTCACAGTAAGAAGATTGTCCCTTGCTGTGAGCTGTCCGGTCCCAGGAGCAGATTCTACATCTGAGGGAGGTGGCTTACACTAGGTAAAATGGGCAGAAGGGGGATACTTTATTATTCAATTACTCTTGAACTACAACTCTGACTGTACTGAAATAAGGCTCTCCATGGCCCAAATACGATGTATATTAATTGGAGCTGCTGTTTTTGTGAAACATTACTATCCTTTTAAAGAGGAACACTTGGGAGGTATGTTTGATGGATTAAAGGACACATTGAAATCAAGGGGAATTTAACCCCTTAAGGACCCATGACATGCCAGGACCATCATAGAAAAACTTCCCTAAATGACCAACAACAGACCTGCACACAATTTGGGGAGCCCTGAATCTGACTGAGTAAAAATAAATAAATGTTCTTCCAGTCCTTAAGGGGCTAAAAAAAATAATTAGCAACAACACTCTGAACAAATTTTTGTCATTCCTGGGAATTATCTACAAAAAGGTTAAAAAAATCAAATCAGACACCCTTCTCTTAAATAAAATAACCCTTTAACCATAACACTTACAGATTAATATCTTTCATAGGCATAAAGAAATGGGCCAATCAGAAACATCAAATGCGCAACAGTCAACCACAAGAATTACTCATTACTGTCAATGTGGCTTGTGAGCGTTTAAAGGAATGAGGTCTGCAGTGCAGCACAAAGGGCCATATGTTAAAAAGAAAAGTGAAAGCGTTCTGGAACAAACCATTTTCAATGTAGTGGAGAACTAAAAATTCCCATTGATTTCAATGAGGATTTTAACTCCTTGAATACTAGAGAGGTCTGCGTTGGACCTCTCTAGCATTCAAGGTGTTAACATACCCATTTAAATCCATGGGAATGTTTTGAATTTTTAATTCTCCCCTATAGTGTAATTGATTTGTCCCGGAACTCCTTCACTTTTCTTTTTAACATATGGCCCAAAACACTGAATTGTACATCTCTATAATATTCATTGGGTTCAAAGACACCTTTGAAATAATGAGAACTCACATTTGGTCACTGTGGGGCTGTGTTTGTGCCAAAAATTGGTCTGTTCCTAATTCAGGGACTAGTGAGCCTTGGACTCTCCAGCTGTTGGGGTGTATGACTCACAACATCTGGGAACGGTAGGCCTCAACAGCTAAGGAGCCCAAAGCAGATCCACCACCCCAACTTAAAGTGGAACTATCACTTTATAATGATGGGTTATTTTGAAAGAGTTTTCAAAATCATCTATGTTAGCTATTCTTTATTTAAAACTATAGTATATGTGAAATGTAACTTTATGTATTTGTCAGTTTATAAAATGTAGGCAGTACTGGCCAGCACATCCCCATTCCCTCCCAATTCCAACTTAGGGTGACCACGTGTCCCAGACTGCCCGGGACTGTCCCTTAATTTGGTGCTGTGTCCCGCATCCTGAATCATCCCCCACCGGGACAATAGTCTCGGAATCAACTAAAGCAAAGCCTAAAAATCACTGTCAACTCTATTCCACCTGCCAGTGTACTCTCCACACTCCACCACCAGCCAATGAAGGGAGAGTATTTGCAAAATGTTCCTCTCCTTATTGGCTGGCTTGTGTGTGTGTGTTGAGGTGGTAACTATGCAGCTCGGCACTGGCGCATCGCATCACATGCCATGTGAGTGAGTCATGAGACAGCCACAAGTGAGTGACAGTGTGTCTGGGAGCAGAGACAGGCGGCATCGGCTGCGGAAGTTCCAGAAGAGAACTGGAAGGATTAGAGTGAACACACTGCAGATACAGGGTGAGACTGAGTCCCGCGGCTGAGCGGTTCTTGCTGGCGCTGACTCCTCACTGAGCTGAGTAAGTCTTCGATCAAGAAAAACATTACTACACACACTGATACACAGTCACTTGACCAGGCAGGGGTAGCAGCAGAAGCAAAGAGATTACCGAGTCCCTCCAGCACCAGATAAAAGTTTTAACCCTTGCAGTGCTCACCCACACTAGAGCAGTCTAGAGGAAGGTAGGTTGGACACAGAAGGTAAGTGCTATTGGGTGTAAGTGCCTTCTGCCACACGAACTGCCAGTCAGTGGGTTGGAGAGAGAAGTGCTGTGGACTGCAGTGGTCCAAGGAAGGGGTGGTTCTCGATGTTTATGGAGCAGTTGATAGGATTCCCTGAAGAGGTGAGTCTTCAGGGAACATCTGAAGATCTGAAGGTTGGGGGAGAGCCTGATGGGACAGGGGAGGGAATTCCAGAGCTCAAGTGCAGCACAGGAGAAGTCCTGAAGGTGGAAGTGGGAGGATTTAATAAGAGCTGTGGAGAGGAGAAGGTTGTGCAGAGTGAAGATGGAGAGTGGGAGTGTATTTGGAATGAGAGATGAAATTTAGGGTGGTGTTAGTGAGGACACTATAAGTTAGCACCAGAATTTTGAAGGAGGCAATACTTGGGGAGGGAACAGAGGAAGATTGACAGGCTGAGGGTCAGGGCTGTACCCACAGCCTGAACAAAACTGACATCAACATATAGCTTTAAAAGCAAATATCTTGGCCAGCACAGAATTATATTGAAAAATAAAAACGGATAACATCTTCAAAACAATGAAACTTTAAGAGGAAGTCAAGTTTACTACATGTGAGAATTCCCCTTTAACCCCTTAGTGTCGGCCGCGTGCAGACGCGGCCGTCACTTAACGCCCGTCTAACATTTTTTTTTAAAGAATCCGGAGTCCCTGAACGGCGTGCAGCCGCGCGGGGAGCCGGATTTCCTGGACGTACATGTACGTCCTCTGTCACTAAGTGACACCCACAGAGGACGTACATGTACGTCCTTTGTCACGAAGGGGTTAAACCAAGTGGAATTTAGGGAATTTTTATTTGTTCCCTATGGTGTAGTTGGTTTGCCCCAGAATTACTCCACTTATCTTTTAAACACAGGGAGCAAAGGAAATGTGACATCTGTTCCCATGTGCTTTCTGACCTGTTGTCAGTTGGCAGGATAATAGCAAGCTACTTAGTAGAAGAAATTGCTCATTAGAGGAACTGCTTTCAATGACTATACACATTTGTGTATGTATGGGAAAATTGTTGTGAAATAACTTGCAAAATAATAATACTTAACCTTTCACTTCTGTTGGGGCCTGAAGTGTCCTTGAGTGTGTTTTAGTCTGTCAGAAGTCAAAATGCTTGTGGAATGAGTTCAATTCAGTGCTATGGTAAAGAGAAAAAACTACAACTGTTAATGACTGAATGAAGTCAATCATTTGTCAGTGTCTCCTTATTTGATTCCTATTAACAAAACTTTAGACATTTAACTCTTTCCATTGTGGCCAATTAACACAGGTAGGGAAAGCGCCTTTCCCCTTTATCTCAGGCAATACTTATGTTTTGATGGAAGCTGCTTTCCTCACAGCGGTTTAAATGTTCAAATTCATTAGTACAGCTCCACTCCCATTAGTTTCAATAGACTGCCCCATTATCCTTCCTTGGTGTAGGCAGCACTAACCGTTCAAGTGCCAAAACGGTATGCAATGCATTGCAGAGGGGTACATAGTTTAGTAAATTAGAATTAGGCAGGAATAGGACTAAAACTTGATCCGGGATGCTGATTTAGTGTAGAATTGCCATCATGCATTCACCCCACTATTCCCCAGACAGACATGTAAAATGGAGGTATTAATAGTACATTAACATGTGATATATACATCATAGTTCATAAACATGTTTGGGGTGCTCAGCATTTGCAAAAGACCTTCAGTGGTGCATACACAGACCAGGTAACATACAGGCATACAGGCCAGATTAAATATGAACTACATGTAACACCTCCTAATAATAACCTCCCACTTACTATACTATGACTATAAAATCATAATGAACTCTATAACCCTTGTGCCTTGGTCCAAGAGATGATATAAGTAATCAGTGCTGGATGTCATGTCCACTTTTTTCTTAAAATTGAAGCAGGTAGAGTGCATCAGTCTACTTACCCTGTACAGTACAGAGAGGTGTGCAATGCATTGGGAAGCAGAGACAGCCTTACTCTATCCCGTATGCCTGTGTATCACATGACCTTTGGAAGATGTGAGGTCTGTGATTATATTTGAGAGATGTGATATATTTAACAAACAATTGTGGCACAATGGATTGTATTCATCAGTCTACAGAGAAGCAATTTAGGAGCAAACCAAATGCACGGGGGGGGGGTATTCATGTTGATTTAATTGGGGCTCTTAACCCTTGAATGTTAAAGAGGAGACCTCTCTTAGCATTTACTGGGTTAAACATCCAATTTAAGCCATAGGGAATTTGTGGAATTTTCATTTCAAATTAATGATGCAATTGGTTTTGTCCAGAAATAGGTTATTAGTTTGATGACCTGTGAGTACCAGATTTTGAATTGTCTTCTCCAGGCTCTATAACTAGTGAATATTTCCAGCCTCTGTAGCACGTCTGGTCACTAATGGTGCTTGAGCACTAGTCCTTTTGTTATCCATCTGCTTAGTGCTAGCCTGTGGGACGGCTACCAGCAATTCTCTTCTCATATTTCATTATCACTCCTCCCATCGATATCAGCCTAATATAAACTAATATATATTAGTGCTAGCCTGTGGGACCCTCCCAGCAATTCTCTTCTCATATTTCATTATCTCTCCTCCCATCGATATCAGCCTAATATAAACTGCATCATTTTATTCAGACTTTAAATAAGATCTGTGTCTCCTGCATGAAAAGGGCAATATCAGAATGTCGCCCACATCAAAAGGGTAACATTCTGATGTTGCAGGTTTAGGTGTCGCCATCATCTGTTCCTTAACTCTCCAATAATGACTTGTGCCCGCATCACAGTCACAGTAATAAGGAAAACATAGACACGCTAGATGAAATGACGTGCCTCTCAAAGGGCTAAGATGCATACCTTCCATCTGCGCCTTAACCCTTTGAGTGCCAGAGGGGTCCGCAATGCATTGCAAAGCAATGCATTGCGGACCCCTCTGGCACTCAAAGGGTTAAGATGCCCTCTTCTACTCACAAGCCCGTATCAGCATGTCGGCCGCATCACAGTCACACTTAAGTGTCAAAAATCTGCTAAGGCACTGATGGACACTTAAGTGTCACTGTGATGCGGCTGACATGCTGATCTGGGACTGTGAGTGGAATAGGGCATTTTAATCCTTTGAGTGCCAGAGAGGTCTGCAACACATTGCAAAGCAATGCGTAGCAGACCCCTCTGGCACTCAAAGGGTTAAGGCACAGATGTAGGGTATGCATCTTAACCCTTTGAGTGGCACGTCACTTCATCTGGTGTGTCTATCCTTTTCTTCTTATTAGGGTGACTGTCATGGGGGCACAATTAATTATTGGAGGCGACACTTAAGCCTGCAACATCAGAATGTCGCCCTTTTCATGCAGGCGAAATTTTAAACACGCAGTTTTGTTGGTCACCAAATAGTGGGTGACATTTCAATAGGATACCTTGTGGGTTGCTACATTTTAAATGCTCCATTTTCTTGGTCGCCAAACAGTGGTCGATATTTCAATAGGATACCGTGCGGGTGTGGGTGTGTGTGGAGGATCCATTTAAACATGCTCAATGCTACTCTTTACTGCTGGTAAGATTGATCCCAATCCTAGACTATGTATCATACATATGATCTGATTTTACCATATCTTCCAGTTTCTTCTCTTCCAGCTCTTCCAGGTCTTCAGCTAAGCAAATAACATCTATTTTACCTCTTTGTTCCCCATGTACTTCCTAATCCTTTCTTTCTAACTAGGGCAGAGATTAAGTTACAGATGGAAATATTTGCATATTTTCTGACTCGGTAGATATTTCCAAATTACCAATTCTATAATCATATTCTGACCAAAAAAGCCTTTTTGGAATCCTTTGGGAGTGCTGAAAACCATCCCAAAAGACCCAAAGGGGAATATAAGGAATATAGCTGAAAATCATCCTCTTTCCTTGAGATGCATCAGATAAGGGAAACTAGAGGGACAATAGCTCCTCCGCTCCTATACCTGATGCACCATGTGCCCAATGATCCTCCTCACGTCCTCACCACTTGTGGTTAACCCCTCTGTTACTGGATCTATCTGCCCCAGCAATGGAGTGGTTAAGCATCATGCTTACCTACATCAAGGTAAGTAAATGCTTTGCACACACACACAAACACACACGCCATGGGAGGGGGAAATGTATGGGGTCCTGGGGACCACTTCCAGTTTTTTAATTAAAATGGGTAGCTCCAGAGTTTGGTTAAGTGCAAGTAAATACACTGTACTTAATGCTAGCATTTGTAACACTTCTCTATTTGTCATCTGAGAGAACAGATATCCCTGCCTCCTCCTGGCCTCTGATTATCCAGGATTATCTGTGAATGGGCTGAATTTAGATATATGGATACGAGAGCAATGGTCAAGAATCACATTGGGTAACTGATCTTAGCACAAACAACATTAAATAAATGCTCACTGAACAGGACAATTCACATGTATTAAAAGCAAGTTTAGGATTATATTTTAAGGATGTGATGTATGAATGATTAATTTGTACATATGCTATCTGTAAGTGATATTTTAAGTTATATCAACCTTTTTTTGATGTTTAGTGTTCCTTTTAGTTTACTTAACCAGTGTAGGATTCATATTGATTTCATTTGTAGGCTTTTGTGGTTTTTGTTAAGTTTTTATATTTTAATGTATTAATATTGGATATAGATATACCCTATTATATTAATGCATTTTGCTATAATGTTTTGTTTCAAAAACTGGAATGAATGTTTTTCATTTAATTTGTTAAAAGAGAGACCCCATCCTGTCCATCCTGATCCGTTCAGGGTGGAGAGGTGGGGGTATAACATAATCCCTTGAAATATTTATTTAAGGCCATTTTTGTTCGATTATCAGACTGTTTTATTTGTAACAAGTTTAACCCCTCTATTGTCGAGCCAGCTGGATTGCATTGATTACAATGTGTTCCAAACCAATCCTGCAATGGAGGAGTTAATGGTAGGCCCAGTTAAACTACTGGGGGCTGGCAAGGTTGCAGCATGTATAGTTTTTTGCTAGTTAACCTCTTCAATGCCAGACTGTTGCAAGCTGCCTGGCATGGGGGGGTTTTAAAGAAAGATTTGTGCGAGTGTGGGGAGGGTACATGGGTATACAGGAGGACATTGGGGAGAGATTGTGGTGGTCGTCGTCTTTGTAGACCACATGGCCTTTTATCCCAGGCTTGGTAACCCTGAACTGTAGAGTCTGGGAAAGCCTATCTGGCCAGACAAGGGGGCTTTGCAAGGAACTGATCAAGATGGTGGAGTGGGAATTCCACTATCTTTCCACTGTCACTTTGCGTATAACTATGCATCCTTTTTTCCTCTCATTTGTGGTTCAGGTCATTTGATTGTTTTGCACTGACACTGTACTTTTGTTGTCATAAACAAGGAGTTATACAGCTTCTGGGGATGATTGGAATTGTAGTCCCCAACAGCTGGAGGTTCAACAATTAGCTGTGCCTGTCATATACTTTCCTGCATGTCCTCTAACACATCAATGTGAAAGCCTGCACTCAGTTACCACTAACAGGCCAGCCTCAGGAACAGATCGTCTCTGGACCTTGCATTCCAAAAAAAATCTTTACTTTCAGTGACTGTCTGTTGGTTATTTGCAATCTGAGGATTCTCTAATTTCTAATGCTTCATTTTTGTTTCTCACTTCATTATTCTTGGGGTTTTTGCTATGTTGAGATCTCTGTTATGGACCCTTCCCTACAGCCTAACCTCTCCTCTTATCATTCCAGGTAATTTCCACAATTCTACTCTCGTCTCCAAACTTAAAGTGGACCTGTCACTGACCAGCTTTCAGTCTCATTAAATGTATAGTTAAACTGCCTGTACTATGTGGCTTTTGTTTTTCATTCGTTTTAATAATTTTAGAGAATTTTGTTTTAGTAGTTGGGGAATTTAGTCTCAGCTTTGTTCTCTGACCTGTCTGGTAAAGTCAGTATAATTAATCACATGTTAAGGAAATCACCATCCCCCCTTAGGTAGCTGGAATACATTAATGGGGAGGTATAATCCTGTAAATAATTTCAAGATGGAGGATCCCACTAAGTGGGGAGTTGGAAAGGCTCCTCTTTAATTGTATATTCCTTAGAAGACTGTCCGCATACTTCCACTTTCTGTCTTCCCATACCCACTCTGCTGGTTGTCTCTAGAGAAAATCTTGTTAACATGTACAATTTCTTCACTTGCAATTTGTTCTTTACTGCTTTCACTCTGCTCTATATAAGACCAACCAATGCTACATACCAGACTCATTAACACAAACAAAGCCAACCTTCTGTTTCCTCCTTGCATTCATCAAGTCTTATCTTACTATTTTACTTGTAAAGAAACAGCTTTTTATGAACAGCTTCCCCTTCTTTTATCAGTCTCCACACTGCTCCTACTGAAACCATGGCCATCTATACCTGACTGTTTTAGTCCTGTGAGGCTTTCCAGCTCCTTCCTCACTCTCGTCATGTTCTCTTGACCTATGCCATCTACCATACACAAAGTAATAGTAAAATATGTTGTACTAGGAACTGGTCTGGCAGGGTATGTAGCACACTCTGTAGGACCTTATCCTACCTAGGGTGCAGTCTGGATTAGCTGTCAAATGACATACACAGAGAAGAAATATTCTGAAGCACATCATACTGATCTTCTCCAGATGAACAATGAAATGCCATATCCTGTCTTTAACCTCTCAAGGACCAAGGGGGTTCACACCCTTCTGGCCCTCAATGGGATAAAGCCTATGTTCCCCCTACCTAGTCTCTACTTTAATCCACATCTTATTTGTTTCCTATCCTCTGGCACTTTCTCACTATTCTTCAAGCATGGAACAGTAAAGCCAGTGGTTTAGGCATAGTTCACATGGGTGACTTTGTTCCTGCAGTTGCAGGAACACAAGGTTGATATTAAAATCACAGTAGCTGTAAAAGTCACCCATGCTAACTGTCCCATAGATTCTAGGAAACTTGTTCCAACAAAGTCATCTATGTGAGCTAACACTAAAAATATATTTTATGAGCTAGTATTGCAGCTTATTATTTTAAAATCAATGCGGCAAATTGAGTCATGCACCAGTATGGAAACGAATGTGCATGTCACTGTGCTGTATGTAGACCTGATAATAACCACCATTTTAATGCTGCAGAAACATATTATAATATAACATTTTCTATTTATATTATATTTATATGCTGTGACTGTATTGTATTAGGCAAAGAAATATCTGTGTGGAGGGATCAAAGCAGATAACACATGCACAAGTGCCCAGCTTGGTGGTACCAGTGCTCTTGACCCCTATTCTCTTTAATTACCTCCCTATCTTACCTTAAGCCTTTAAACTTTTGGAACCTCTTGTCTTCTCCCACAAGAATAATTACCTCACTCTCACAACCTCTTGGACCTTTTGCAAAATGGCCTTCACAAAATTGACTAATAATGGTCTCCAGATTGAAATATTTAAAAGCTATGTTTTTATCATTTTCCTATGGGATGTATCTCTTTCCTTCAGTACTAGTTACCATTCTCTTGAGATTCAAATTCTACATTGTCTTGGCATCTGTGATCTAGATGTTTCATGTATCTCCACTTACATACCCCCCTGTCACTGACGCTAACAGCA
Source organism: Rhinophrynus dorsalis (assembly GCA_037306005.1). NCBI lineage: Eukaryota > Metazoa > Chordata > Amphibia > Anura > Rhinophrynidae > Rhinophrynus > Rhinophrynus dorsalis. Next base: position 91,256,752 of record CM074718.1, on the reverse strand, counting down.
CCTCAGTCTATGTTCCACTGTGCTCCGTGGTGCCTCAGGGCTCTGTTCTGGGTTCTCTCCTTACTCTACATAGTCATCCTGGGAAACATCATACACAATAGGATTGAATTGTCATCTGATGATTCCCAGATATACATAGCTGCTCTGATACTTACTTATAAAAACTCATATTTGACAGCCTTCTGGAAATATCTTCCTTTATGGATCAAAGAGGTCTTAATGGAGAAGTATCACCTCCTTGCAATAACCCCCCCACTTACCTTACTATGGCCAGATAATCCTAATGGCCCCTATCGATTTTGCCCTTCTACCTTTGTTCAAGAGAAAACAAGCAGTCATGTATGTCATGTCCATGGGGGGGCGGGCATGACAGTTGCTGGGAGTTTTTTCTCTAACTGAAGCAGGCAGCGTACATGAGCTTACTTCACTCTGTAAGTACCAGAGGGGTGCACAACACATTGCAAAAACAACATACTGCAGACACTTCTAGTTCTTATAGTGTTAAGATCATCATGTCAGTGGGTGGAGTTTGTCCTGTGGTCCTGCTAGTAATTGTGATATCCACATACATTGACATGACATCGAGGACTGATTGAAGATGTTCTCTTATGGATAAAGGCACCAGTAAAAACCAATACGGTCCTTTAGGATTTTCTGGACATAATATGGCTTTACTATCACAGTTGAGGGGTCTAAATAAACCCACCCATGCTTAGTGATGAGATGACTCCTCCCACTCTATTGATCATTCATGCTCTTGCCAAAGCCTGCCTCTTTTTTTCTATATTACATTGCAAAACTTTGTGTCTCCTGTGTCAGTCCACCAATAAAACCCTTATGCATGCCCTCATTCTGTCTCACCTTGATTACTATTAATATATACTTTCCACTGGTCTTTCTGTTTCATATCTATTTCCACTCCATCCAATATGTAACTCACCAGAGAGGATAGGTTAGACAGATAGACAGAAACATAGACAGACAGACAGACAGGCAGACAAAAAGGGGCCCTATTAAGTCCTTAATTACATTAGAGCTAAATCACACATCAAGAGCGAAATTTACTGAAAAACCCAACTCCAGAGCTTTCTTCAGTTCAAGTCATCAAGTTTAGGTTATTCATTGTCTTATGGAGCCTAAATCATGGTGCATTCAAAAATATACAATATTCAAAATCATCAGCAAAATTAAGAAATTACATTGCAGGGGCCATGATTTTGTTGAAGTGACTATTTTAAGTGATTATTTGCTCTGTGTAAAGCCATGTATTACAGAACCTGTATTATAGAAACTTGCTGTGTTCCTCTGAAAGGGTAGACATTCCAGGGGGAATAAGCCACATGACAAATGATTTAGGTAAATTAGAAGAATGGACAAGAGTGTGGCAGCTGCAGTTTAATGTTGATAAATGTAAAATAATGCACTTGGGACATAAAAATCCAAATGAAAAATATACTGTTAAGTGTACTGTGCTGTCAGAGACAACAGAGGAAAAGTATTTGGGAGTAATTATTTCTAATGACTTAAAGGTAGGCAGGCAATGTAATAAAGCAGCAGGGAATGCAAGCAGGGTGCTGGGTTCTATAGCTAGGGGCATTTGAAGCAGAAAAAGGGAAGTGGTCATGCCACTCTACAGATCTCTAGTTAGACCTCATCTAGAGTATTGTGTACAGTACTGGAGACCCCATGTCCATAAGGATATAGATACTCTAGAGAAAATTCAGAGAAGGGCTACTAAAATGGTGACTGGTTTACAGGAAAAGAAATATCAGGATAGACTAAAGGATCTGAACATATATAGATTGGAGGAGAGAAGAGAGAGAGGGGATATGATAGATACATTCAAATACATGAAGGGATTCAACAAAGTGAAGGATGGAAGTACATTTCAAAGGAGTAAAAATGTTAGGACAAGAGGCCATAGTCTAAAACTAGAGGGATACAGGTTTAGACGTAATGTAAGACAGTTTTACTTCACTGAGAGGGTAGTAGATAAGTGGAATAGCCTACCAGCAGAAGTGGTAGAAGTTAATACAGTGACAGAATTTAAGCATGCATGGGATAGGCATAAGGCTGTCCTTAGCATAAGAAAAGACCAAGGACCAAAAAAGGTTTGAGGTTTTTACAGTAGGAAAATGGGCAAAATAGATGGGCCAAATGGATCTTATCTGCCGTCAAATTCTATGTTTCTATGAAAGGTGAATAATAAGAGCTGTATAAATCAACAAAAACTCGAGACATTTTGGGCAAACCAATGACATCAGAGGAAACAAATTATAATTCCCAAAATTTTAAACAATTTATATATATTGTTGAACTCTTTGAATGCTAGAGACGTCTGATTGATTTGTAATGCATTGTACACTTCTTTATAACTCAGGGGGAAAAAATTGCTATTTAAGTCAAATAGTCATTTAATCAATGGCAGTCATTGGGGGAGATTCACTAAACCGTGATAAAGAGGTGATAAAGTGGAGATGCTTTCTCCAGTTTATCACTTCTCCAATTCCTGTGTTATTCTATGGAGCCTCTAAGCACTTAGATTTCTTCAGCTCTGGAGATCTTCGTGCATAGGCTATATAGAATAACAAAGGAACTGGAGAAGTCATCTCAACTTTATCACCTCTTTATCACTGCTTAGTAAATCTCCCCCATTGTGTCACACCACTCAGAAATGTTGATGCCGGTTTGTATGAGTAACCCTTTGAGTGCTAGAGAGGTATCCAATGCATTGGCACTTAGAGGGTTAACATCTACTCAGGATGTATCGATGGATTGTGCAGTTGGTGTTTCCAAAACAACATCCAAAACTGAACTTTTTAAGCCATTCAGGAATTTGCGTTTTTGCCCCATTTGGGACAGTAATCTCTCACAATATTTACTGTTCTGACAAGAAAGCGTTAGAATGAAAATTGGCCATTTTCAAGAATGAAAATTCTGATGAGTGTGTCAAGATGTAATTGTGAGAGTCTCCTGTATCCAAAAAATCACTCAGTTGGGAGACAAATTCGGCTCTAATAGAATCCAGTCTTAAATAAGTACTTTATTTCCTCAAGGGGTTAAATACACACAACACAAGCCGAGATCTGACAGAGGGTCACTAACACTTTAAAGACCAAAGAGGTATATAGGTATATTGCTTCACAATGTGTTGTACTCTCCTCTGGTTCTTAAAGGGTTAAAGCTGAACCTGCCTTCAGAGTTCAGTTTTGGGATTCTAAGTATGTTGCATGAGCATGATTACTGAAACAAAACAGCATTCTGGGTAAAAACTGTGTTCATCTGTCATACAGGGAAACAATGTCCAGCAAACAGCAGGCCTGATGAAGACCTTACTAAATATGCACCTACAACATGAACTTTCTTTTGAAGTGAAACATAATAAATCATAACACTATGCACTGGGAATCACAAGAATGCATAATAGATAAAACATGTATCTCTTCTGCTTTCATGTAATATATATGTCTATTCAAATATACCTTATCTCAGCCTGCTATGAACCAGAGTGTCCAGTAAAAGCACTTTAATAAATAACCAGTTTCAGTCAGAACATTTCAGTGAAAACGAAGCAAAAAAAAATATATAAATATATATATATATATATATATATATATATATATATATATATATATATTGACAATGTTAGAAGTAATGATTTTTAATTTAAATAATAATTGTATCTTTCAAACGTTGCTTTTGTCAAAGAATCCTCCATTTGCAGGAATGATAGCCTTGCAGACCTTTGGCATTTTAGTTCAGTTTGTTGAGGTAATGTGAAGAGAGTTTACCTCATGCCTCCTGAAGCACGTCCCACAATTTGGATTGGCCTGATGGGCACTTCTTATGTACCATACAGTCAAGCTGCTCCCATAGCAGAGAAAAGAACATTTCTAAGTGACCCCAAAGTATGTAAAAAAGGAGGGCAGCATCCGTGCGACTTTTTGTAAGAGAGTTTATTAGGCAAAATAGGTCAAGAATAATGGTGAACGTTTTGGTCGCAAGACCTATAAAAGGTCTTGTGACTGAAAAGTCAACCATTATTGTTGATTTGTTTTGCCTAATAAACTCTCTTACAAAAAGCCCCATGGGTGCTGCCCTCCTTTTTACATGTTTTATGTACCAATTTGTCAAAGGAATGTGCACCTGGGCAAATGTTCACTTTCAATGAATGCTGCCACCCTCCCTGTCTTCACTATATATATATATATCTATATATATAAAAGAATAAGCCTCATTGCATAATTTATGGTACCCCACACACAGAACATAATTTATGTCTCCTCAGAAAAGAAACTCGCATTGAACAGAATGTCTAATTACATAATTTATGTCTCATTAGGAGACACAACTCCTATTGGGTGATTGAATGGGGACTTTACTGCTCTCATTGGGTGATTCAATGGGGGTGTGTTTATCATACAGGGAGTTGGCCCGCCCCCTCCAGCCCGCCCACCAGTATCCAACTGACAAAAAAAAAATATATAACTGCCACTCGCTCCTGAGGTAAGGATATCAGTAACTTCTCCCGGTCCACTCACACTCTCACTCAGGATCATGACCCCACAAACACACTGTTTCACCTCCCACAGATAACTGTAACCCTCCATACACTCTGTTTCAGTACGAGGGTGTAATGTTCCCATAAAATACAAACTCAGGGATAAACTTAATAGCAACTCTTATTTAACTCATCATCTCTTCAGTCACCTCACTGTCTCAACTGTCACTCCTCCACTTCCTGCTTCCTGCTTCCCACCCTTTCTCCTTAAAGGGAGAGAGATGCTTTGCTGTATGTTACAGAGGGCAAGCCTCAAACACCACTTTCTATTTGATCCCTCAGCATATTGCTACGTTGCCTCAACTGAAGAGCCACCGTGTGTTATATTGCTATGTTAGCTCAACTTAACCCTTTGAGTGCCAGAGGGGTAAGCAACGCATTGCAAAGCACACATTCTGTCTCACACGCTCACAGTCTCTCACACAGTCTCTCTCACAGTCGCAGTCTCACACACTCTCACACACTCTCACACACTCTCACAGTCTCTCACACTCTCACACAGTCTCACACAGTCTCACACTTTCACACAGTCTGACACTCTCACAGTATCTCACAGTCTCTCTCGCAGTCTCACACAGTCCCTCACACTCTCACAGTCTCACACACTGTCAGTCTCTCATACTCTCACAGTCTCTCACACTCTCACAGTCTCTCACACTCTCACAGTCTCTCATACTCTCACACAGTCTCACACTCTCAGTCTCACACTCTCACAGTCTCTCTCGGTCTCTCGCAGTCTCTCACAGTCCCTCACACTCTCACAGTCTCTCACACTCTCACAGTCTCTCACGCTCTCACATAGTCTCACACTTTCACACAGTCTCACACTCTCAGTCTCACACTCTCACAGTCTCTCTCGCAGTCTCTCACAGTCTCTCTCGCAGTCTCACACAGTCTCTCTCGGAGTCTCACACAGTCTCTTACACTCTCAGTCTCACAGTCTCTCACACTCTCACAGTCTCTCACACTCTCACAGTCTCTCGCAGTCTCACAGTCTCTCGCAGTCTCACACTTTCACAGTCTCACACTCTCAGTCTCACAGTCTCTCTCACAGTCTCTCACAGTCTCTCTCGCAGTCTCACACAGTCTCTCTCGCAGTCTCACACAGTCTCTTACACTCTCAGTCTCACAGTCTCACACAGTCTCACAGTCTCTCACACAGTCTCACAGTCTCTCACACTCTCACAGTCTCTCACACTCTCACAGTCTCTCATACTCTCACACTTTCACACAGTCTCACACTCTCAGTCTCACACTCTCACAGTCTTTCACAGTCTCTCTCGCAGTCTCACACAGTCTCTCTCGCAGTCTCACACAGTCCCTCACACTCTCACAGTCTCTCACAGTCTCACACACTCTCACAGTCTCTCACACTCTCACACACTCTCACACAGTCTCACACTCTCGCAGTCTCTCTCGCAGTCTCACACAGTCCCTCACACTCTCAGTCTCTCACACTCCCACAGTCTCTCACACTCCCTCTCACACTCCCTCTCACACTCCCTCACACAGTCTCTCACACTCTCAGTCTCACACTCTCACAGTCTCGCACAGTCCCTCACACTGACAGTCTCTCACAGACTCACACTCTCTCACTCTCACAGTCTCTCAGTCTCTCACTCTCTCAGTCTCTCACTCTCACAGTCTCTCACTCTCACACTCTCTCACAGTCTCACACACAGTCTCACACAGTCTCACACTCTCTGTCTCACTCTCACACAGTCTCACACTCTCACACAGTCTCACACTCTCACACACAGTCTCACAGTATCTCTCACACTCTCAGTCTCACACAGTCTCTCACAGTCTCACACAGTCACACACAGTCTCACACAGTCTCACACAGTCACACACAGTCACACACAGTCTCACACAGTCTCACACAGTCACACACACAGTCTCACACACAGTCTCACACACAGTCTCACACTCTCTCAGTCTCACACTCTCTCAGTCTCACACACAGTCTCACAGTCTCTCTCACACTCTCAGTCTCACACAGCCTCACACAGTCTCTCACAGTCTCTCACTCTCACAGTCTCACACTCTCAGTCTCACTCTCTCACACACAGTCTCACACTCTCTCACACACAGTCTCACACTCTCACACACAGTCTCACACTCTCTCTCAAACTCAGTCTCACACTCACACACAGTCTCTCACACACACAGTCTCTCACACACTCTCTCACGCACTCTCTCACACTCTCAGTCTCACGCACTCTCTTACACTCTCAGTCTCACACTCTCAGTCTCACACACTCACATACTCTCAGTCTCACACACTCTGTCTCTCACACACTCTCAGTCTCTCACACTCTCAGTCTCTCACACTCTCAGTCTCACACACTCTCAGTCTCTCACACTCTCACAGTCTCTCTCTCTCACTCTCACACTGTCTCACTCAGTCTCGCGCACACAGTCTCGCACAGTCTCGCACAGTCTCACTCTCACACAGTCTCACACTCTCTCACTCTCACACACAGTCTCTCACAGTCTCTCACAGTCTCACACTCACACACAGTCTCACACTCTCACACAGTGTCACACAGTGTCACACTCTCTCACTCTCACAGTCTCTCTCTCTCTCACTCTCACACACAATCTCTCTCACACTCTCAGTCTCACACTCTCTCACAGTCTCTCACAGTCTCACACACAGTCTCACACACAGTCTCACACTTTCTGTCTCACGCTCTCTGTCTCACACTCTCACACAGTCTCACACTCTCACACAGTCTCACACACAGTCTCACACACAGTCTCACACTCTCAGTCTCACACAGTCTCACACAGTCTCACACAGTCTCACACTCTCAGTCTCACACTCTCACACTCTCAGCCTCACAGTCTCACACTCTCACACTCTCAGTCTCACACTCTCTCACACACAGTCTCACACACTCTCACAGTCTCACACTCTCTCACACAGTCTCTCACTCACAGTCTCACTCACAGTCTAACTCACACTCTCGGTCTCACAGTCTCACACTCTCAGTCTCACAGTCTCACACTCTCACAGTCTCACACTCTCAGTCTCACACTCTCTCACACACAGTCTCACACTCTCTCACTCTCACAGTCTCACACTCTCTCACTCTCACAGTCTCACAGTCTCACAGTCTCTCACTCACAGTCTCACTCACAGTCTCACTCACAGTCTCTCACACTCTCAGTCTCTCACACTCTCAGTCTCTCACAGTCTCGCACACACAGTCTCGCACTCACAGTCTCGCACTCACAGTCTCACACTCACAGTCTCACTCTCACACAGTCTCACGCTCTCACACAGTCTCACTCTCTCACACAGTCTCACTCTCTCTCACTCTCTCAGTCTCTCTCTCTTACAGTCTCTCTCTCTTACAGTCTCTCTCTCTCACAGTCTCTCTCAGTCTCTCACTGTCTCTCACTGTCTCTCACTGTCTCTCACTGTCTCTCACTCTCACACTCTCACACACACAGTCTCACACTCTCTCACACACAGTCTCACACTCTCTCACTCTCACAGTCTCACACTCTCTCACACAGTCTCTCACTCACAGTCTCACTCACACTCTAGGTCTCACACTCTCAGTCTCACAGTCTCAAACTCTCACAGTCTCACACTCTCAGTCTCACACTCTCTCACACACAGTCTCACACTCTCTCACTCTCACAGTCTCACACTCTCTCACTCTCACAGTCTCTCACTCACAGTCTCACTCACAGTCTCACTCACAGTCTCTCACACTCTCAGTCTCTCACACTCTCAGTCTCTCACACTCTCAGTCTCTCACACACTCTCAGTCTCTCACAGTCTCTCTCACTCTCACACTGTCTCACACAGTCTCGCACACACAGTCCCGCACTCACAGTCTAGCACTCAGTCTCACTCTCACACAGTCTCACGCTCTCACACAGTCTCACTCTCTCTCACTCTCACAGTCTCTCTCTCTTTTACAGTCTCTCTCTCTTACAGTCTCTCTCTCTCACAGTCTCTCTCAGTCTCTCACTGTCTCTCACTGTCTCTCACTGTCTCTCACTGTCTCACACTGTCTCTCACTGTCTCTCACTGTCTCACGCACACAGTCTCGCGCACACAGTCTCGCACAGTCTCACTCTCACACAGTCTCACACTCTCTCACTCTCACACACAGTCTCTCACAGTCTCACACTCACACACAGTCTCACACTCTCACACAGTCTCACACAGTGTCACACTCTCTCACTCTCACAGTCTCTCTCTCTCACTCTCACACACAGTCTCTCTCACAATCTCAGTCTCACACTCTCTCACAGTCTCTCACTCTCACACAGTCTCACACTCTCACAGTCTCACACACAGTCTCACACACAGTCTCACACACAGTCTCACACTCTCAGTCTCACACAGTCTCACACAGTCTCACACTCTCAGTCTCACACAGTCTCACACTCTCACACTCTCAGCCTCACACTCTCTCACTCTCACAGTCTCACACTCTCTCACTCTCACAGTCTCACAGTCTCTCACTCACAGTCTCACTCACAGTCTCACTCACAGTCTCTCACACTCTCAGTCTCTCACACTCTCAGTCTCTCACACACTCTCAGTCTCTCACAGTCTCTCTCACTCTCACACTGTCTCACACAGTCTCGCACACACAGTCCCGCACTCACAGTCTAGCACTCAGTCTCACTCTCACACAGTCTCACGCTCTCACACAGTCTCACTCTCTCTCACTCTCACAGTCTCTCTCTCTTTTACAGTCTCTCTCTCTTACAGTCTCTCTCTCACAGTCTCTCTCAGTCTCTCACTGTCTCTCACTGTCTCTCACTGTCTCACACTGTCTCTCACTGTCTCTCACTGTCTCACGCACACAGTCTCGCGCACACAGTCTCGCACAGTCTCACTCTCACACAGTCTCACACTCTCTCACTCTCACACACAGTCTCTCACAGTCTCACACTCACACACAGTCTCACACTCTCACACAGTCTCACACAGTGTCACACTCTCTCACTCTCACAGTCTCTCTCTCTCACTCTCACACACAGTCTCTCTCACAATCTCAGTCTCACACTCTCTCACAGTCTCTCACTCTCACACAGTCTCACACTCTCACAGTCTCACACACAGTCTCACACACAGTCTCACACTCTCAGTCTCACACAGTCTCACACTCTCAGTCTCACACAGTCTCACACTCTCACACTCTCACACTCTCAGCCTCACAGTCTCACACTCTCACACTCTCAGTCTCACACTCTCTCACACACAGTCTCACACTCTCTCACTCTCACAGTCTCACACTCTCTCACACAGTCTCTCCCTCACAGTCTCACTCACAGTCTCACTCACAGTCTCACTCACACTCTCGGTCTCACAGTCTCACACTCTCAGTCTCACAGTCTCACACTCTCACAGTCTCACACTCTCAGTCTCACACTCTCTCACACACAGTCTCACACTCTCTCACTCTCACAGTCTCACACTCTCTCACTCTCACAGTCTCACAGTCTCTCACTCACAGTCTCACTCACAGTCTCACTCACAGTCTCTCACACTCTCAGTCTCTCACACACTCTCAGTCTCTCACAGTCTCTCTCTCTCACTCTCACACTGTCTCACACAGTCTCGCACACACAGTCTCGCACTCACAGTCTCGCACTCACAGTCTCACACTCACAGTCTCACTCTCACACAGTCTCACGCTCTCACACAGTCTCACTCTCTCACACAGTCTCACTCTCTCTCACTCTCACAGTCTCTCTCTTACAGTCTCTCTCTCTTACAGTCTCTCTCTCTCACAGTCTCTCTCAGTCTCTCACTGTCTCTCACTGTCTCTCACTGTCTCTCACTCTCACACTCTCACACACACAGTCTCACACTCTCTCACACACAGTCTCACACTCTCTCACTCTCACAGTCTCACACTCTCTCACACAGTCTCTCACTCACAGTCTCACTCACAGTCTCACTCACACTCTAGGTCTCACAGTCTCACACTCTCAGTCTCACACTCTCACAGTCTCACACTCTCAGTCTCACACTCTCTCACACACAGTCTCACACTCTCTCACTCTCACAGTCTCACACTCTATCACTCTCACAGTCTCACAGTCTCTCACTCACAGTCTCACTCACAGTCTCTCACACTCTCAGTCTCTCACACTCTCAGTCTCTCACACACTCTCAGTCTCTCACAGTCTCTCTCACTCTCACACTGTCTCACACAGTCTCGCACACACAGTCTCGCACTCACAGTCTCGCACTCACAGTCTCACTCTCACACAGTCTCACGCTCTCACACAGTCTCACTCTCTCTCACTCTCACAGTCTCTCTCTCTTACAGTCTCTCTCTCTCACAGTCTCTCTCAGTCTCTCACTGTCTCTCACTGTCTCTCACTGTCTCTCACTCTCACACACACAGTCTCACACTCTCACACACAGTCTCACACTCTCACACTCTCTCTCACACAGTCTCACACAGTCTCACACTCTCACACAGTCTCACACTCTCTCACTCTCAAAAACTCTCAGTCTCACACACTCTCACACACACTCTCTCACACACACACACACACACACACACACACACACATTCTCACACACACACACACACACACACACACACACACACACACACTCTCACACACAGTATCTCTCACAGTCTCTCTCACAGTCTCTCTCACACTCTCAGTCTCTCTCTCACTCTCACAGTCTCTCTCACACTCTCACAGTCTCACACTCTCTAACAATCTCTGTCTCACACTCTCTCACAGTCTCTCTCACACTCTCAGTCTCTCTCACACTCTCAGTCTCTCTCACACTCTCAGTCTCACAGTCTCACACTCTCAGTCTCACAGTCTCTTACACTCTCAGTCTCACAGTCTCTCACACTCTCAGTCTCACAGTCTCTCTCACACTCTCACAGTCTCACACTCTCTAACAATCTTCCTCACACTCTCTCACAGTCTCTCTCACACTCTCAATCTCTCTCACACTCTCAGTCTCACAGTCTCACACTCTCTCACACTCTCAGTCTAACAGTCTCTCACACTCTCAGTCTCACAGTCTCTCACACTCTCACAGTCTCTCTCTCACTCTCACAGTCTCTCTCTCACTCTCACAGTCTCTCTCACTCTCAGTCTCTCTCACACTCTCTCTCACAGTCTCTCTCACACTCTCACAGTCTCACACACTCTCTCACACTCACATTCTCACACTCTCAGTCTCACAGTCTCACACAGTCTCTCTCACTCTCTCACAGTCTCACTCAGTCATACTCACACACTCACGCAGTCTCACTCTCACACTCAATCACTCAATCACACTCTCACAGTCTCACTCAATCACACTCACACTCTCACACAGTCTCACTCTCAATCACACTCTCACAGTCTCACGCTCTCACAGTCTCACACTCAATCACATTCTCACACTCAATCACATTCTCACACTTACAGTCTCGCAGTCACACTCAATCACACTCACACTCAATCACCCTCTCACCCTCAATCACTCATACCCTCTCACTCACACCCTCTCACTATCATACACACTCTCACTCACACACTCTCACTCAATCACACACACTCACTAACACACTCACTCAATCACTCACACGCAATCACTCAATCTCGCACTCAAACGCAATCACTCACACGTAATCACACCCCGGGAGCCAGCACGATCCACCTTCCACCATAGTCTCACTGTCACTCACACCCCGGGAGCCAGCACGATCCACCTTCCACCATAGTATGTGCAGTTACCACACGCATTTCAATTACATGAATGAATGCCAGTCAATCACATCCTGGGAGCCAGCACGATCCACCTTCCACCATAGTATGTGCAATTACCACATGCGTTTCAACTATATGAATGAATGCCACAGTGGAGGCATAAGTACAAACACAAACTCATTACAATGACACATAAGTCAACCCCTTATGACTCACTTCTGTGTGTGTGTGTCTCTGTGTGTGCCTGTGTGTTTCATGTCTGTATCACACTCTATGTGTCTGCATGTATGTGTGTATGACTGTCGCTCTTTAAGCATCTCAGTGCATGCGTGTGCATTTGCGTGTGTGTCTCTGTGTTTGTCTCGCATCCGTGTGTGTGCATTAATTCCCTACATATCCTGACGGGCAACGCCGTCCCACATTGCTAGTATATATATATATATATATATATATATATACATGAATGTGGGAGAATGCAATAGGATGCATAGGAGGATTTTTGTAAATCAAAACTATAATAGGCAGTTTTAAAGTTAACATCTCATCTATATACTGTGTACCCCTCCGGCACTCAAAGGGTTAAACCTCAAACCCTTAAACCTCTATGCTAGATATGTATTTAAAGGGATAGTAATACTTAATTTTATGGTTATTTAATATTGTAGGCATAAAAGAAATATGAAAAACGATGTAAGGCTTATCGCTCAAACCTTTATGGTTTGAGAGATATATCTCAATTAAGTTACCTCTTCTTGGCTGTTTGAACAAAGTCAGCGCTCTAGCTGACAGCTGCAGAATCCGGTCATTTGACCAGATGAAGGCTCTTCAGCAGAACAGAAAACGTGCAATCTACATATTAATACTTCACTGGAACGGTCTACAAAGTGTTCCTGGTTTGCAACCACACTTTGTAGACCATTCCAACGAAGTATTAATGTTCAGATTGTGCGTTTTCAGCTCTACTGAAGAGCCTCCACCCAGGCAAATGACCGGATTCTGCAGCTGTCAGCTAGAGCACTGACTTCTTTCAAACAGCCAAGAAGAGGTAACTTAAGCGAGGTCTATCTCTTAAACCATAAAGATTTGAGAGATATGCCTTGCATCTTTTTTCATATTTTTTTATGCCTACAATATTAAATAAACATAAAATTAAGTATTAATATCCCATTAACCCTTGCTTCACATTGCATAGGATACCTGTCTAGTATCCAAGAGGTTAAACAACTTAAAGGAGCAGTAATAACACATTATGAAAAAATATATGTTGAACCACTTTTAATGTTGAGTACAAAAGGGTAATTCACTGCTATGAGATACTTCATTCAAAAGATATTAACCTTTTAAGTGCCAGAGGGAGTAAGGGATGTATCTTCAAAAGACTTCTGGGGCAAACCAGTTGCACTATAGGGACGAACTGCAAATTCCAAAAATCACCATTGATTTAAATAGGGATTTTAAACTCCTTGATTGCACTGGACACCTCTCTAGCATTCAAGGAGTTAAAATCACCATTTAAATCAATGGGGATTTTTAATTCTCCCCTATAGTGAAATTGTTTTGCGACATAATATGGTCCCAGGTGGAACTGGGGTAAATGTAGGAGATGCCAGTGCAGTCTCACTGACTTTACTATCTAATGCCAGTGGCTGCTCTTAAGGGCATGCACTAGAGGGCATGAGTCCTGTAATTTGCAGTTCTTAGGATATCGGACCATGCTCGAAGTAAGTATCTCATTTGTAACCATAGGAAGTCCCACTCCACCACTATGAATTCACTCCTAGACCTAGTAGCATAACAACCTCCGTACTGTCACCAAACACATATCTTTCTCGAAACAAAAGCCATTACAAAGGTTATTCAGGTGCTCAGGATCTCATAAAAAATAATAATTGGATGTTAATAGAATTTCCATAAAAACATATCTTTATTATATGACATGGCATAGAAGAGCAAAAAAGGACTTACATACAATATTCACAGCAGTCCATTTCTTATGAGTTTCAGAGACACACAAGCCTCTTTCATCAGGGGATCAGAGTTGACCTCCCACCCTTAAAGGGTTAGTAATGTCCACAAAAAAGTTTTTTGCATTTAGTCGAGCTGAAAAAGCTGAGCTAAATGCAAAAAAACGGATCTCTCAAACCGCTATGGTTTAAGAGATACAGGCGTTTAAAGTTTGATCTCTCCTACTGACAGCTGTAAAGCTGTCAGCAGGAGATCCGTGTCGGCCGACACAGAGGCGCTTGAGCAGAGCCGCAATCACGTTATTTACCACAAATTCCTTCATTGGAATGGTCTAAAATGAGTACTTGAAAACCAGACACGTTTTAGACCATTCCAATGAAGGGATTCGTGGTAAATAACGATATCGCGGCTCTGCTCAAGCTACTCCGTGTCGGTTGACACGGATCTCCTTTGATCAAACTTTAAACGCCTGTATCTCTTAAACCATAGCTCAGCTTTTTAAGCTCTTCTAAATGCAAAAAAACTTTTTTGTGGACATTACTAACACTTTAAACAAACTTTATATAGACAATACACATTTGACATCACACAAAAGGAGATCAACCCATCAAGTGCCGGAAAGGCATCCATCGCAGCGTACAGCAAAGGCAGCAGATGCCTCCCCAGCATCAAAGGGGAAGATCAAATTCTATGGAATATACATTCCCAATAAGCTTAAAAAACCTACATCACTAATAATACCAATATAAATAAAGATAAAAGCATAAATGTATAAATATGGAGAAGATGACATGCTCAACAAAAGGGATGGCGACTATGGGAAGCACTACCCAATATAACAATTTAAACCCCATTCTGTATTTAAACCTTGTGGGTTTTTTGCCTTCTTTTGGATCAGTGATGGTATACAGGAATAGGAAAAGGGTTGAACTAGATGGACGCAAGTCTTTTTTCAACCTAAATTACTATGTTACTATGTTTTCCAGTTCCTAACTCAAAGATCTAAAATGCCTCCTCCTATTTAGTGCCGTCACCATGTCACCTCCCCTTTGCGAACACGTCAACTTCTCTATAACCTGAAAGGCAAAAAATTAACTGTCTGCATTATGTTCATCCACAATACGTACTGCTACCTTGGATCTACCATCCTTGGAACTAATAGAATTAAGATGTTCCCTTATTCTGTATTTTAAAGGATGAATAGTATGTCCTACATACTGCTTACCACACTTACAAGTAACCAAAATACACAACAATTCTTTGATCAGAATTTATGAATTCCTTACTGTCCTGTAACCAAAGAGCTACAAATCTATAAATCTCATTACATGCAAATGCACACTCTGTGCGCACATCCAAACATGCCTACAGTGGAGTGGACAGCCAATTGGTAGTTTTCTTTTTCATTTAAACATGCTTGGAGAAACTATATTAGCAATACTTTTATCTTTCTTAAATACAACTGTTGGTACAGTGTGAGACAGATGTTTCAACCTGTCGTCTAAACACAGCACCCTCCAATGTCTTCGAAGTATATGTTTAATCTGATATGCATTATCACTAAACCTAGTAACAAAATTAGGAATATTACTATCTCCATTAAAACTAACCAACTGTCTGCCTTTGCATTTTTTGGTCTGAAAAGATTATCTCTTGGAGTTCCCAATGCTCTCTTGTATTCCTGTTTTACATCACCCAAGGAGTAACCTCTGTCCAGAAGTTTAACCTTGAGAATACGTGCATGTACAGTACTGTGCAAAAGTCTTAGGCAGATGTTAAAAAATGCTGTAAAGTAAGATTACTTTAAAAAATAGACATGCTAATAGTTTATTTTTAACAATTAATACAATGCAAAGTGAGTGAACAGAAGAAATATCTAAACCAAATCAATATTTGGTGTGACCACCCTTTGCATAATTTTTTCTAGGTACACATGCACTAAGTCAGGGATTTTGTAGGCAAATATTCAGATGTATGGTTAAACAATTATACTAAACAGGTGCTAATAATCATCAATTTAATATGGGGGTTGAAACACAATCATTAACTGAAATAGAAACAGCTGTGTAGGAGGAATAAAACTGGGAGAGGAAAAGCCAAACTCAGCTAACAAGGTGAGGTTGCTGAAGACTGTTTAATGCCAAAAGTCATATACCATGGCAAGACTGAGCACAGCAACAAGACACAAGGTAAATATACTGCATCAGAAATATCACACCCAGGCAATAATTTCAAGACAGACAGGGGGTTCCAGATGTGCTGTCCAAGCTCTTGTGAAGAAGCACAAAGAAACGGGTAATGTTGAGGACCATCATGCAGTGTTCAGCCACTTCACAATTGGAAGATGTCTAGCAGTGTCATCAGCTTGGAACTGGCAGAAAACAGTGGGCTCCTTGTACACCCATCTACTGTCCATAGAAGTCTGGTCAGAAATGGTCTTCATTGAAGACTTGCAGTCAAAAAGTCATACCTTCGACATGGAAACAAGGCTAAGTGACTCAACTATGCATGTAAACACTGTAAGTGGGATACAGAAAAATGGCAGCAGGTGCTCTGGGCTGATGAGTCAAAGTTTGAAATATTTGGCTGTAGCAGACGGCAGTTTGTTCACCGAAGGGCTGGAGAGCAGTACAAGAATGAGTGTCTGCAGGCAACAGTGAAGCATGGTGGCGGTTCCTTGCAAGTTTGGGTTTCTGATGATGGAGTTGGGGATTTGGTCAGAATTAATGGCATTCTAAGTGCTGAGAAGTACAGACAGATCCTTATCAATCATTCAATACCATCAGGGAGTCATCTGATTGGCCCCAAATTTATTCTGCAGTATGACAACAACCCCAACCATACAGCCAAACTCATCAAGAACTATGTGCAATGTAAAGAAGAACATGTAGTACTGGAGGTGATGTATGGCCCCCACAGAGCCCTGATCTCAACATCATTGAGTCTATCTGGATTACATGACGAGAGAAAAGCAATGGAGGCTGTCTAAATCCACTGAAGAACTGTGGTTAGTTCTCCAAGATATTTTGAACAAACTACCTGCCAAGTTCCTTAACAAACGTGTGCAAGTGTACCTAGAAGAATTTATGCTGTTTTGAAGGCAAAGGGTGGTCACACCAAATATTGTTTGATTTAGATTTTTCTTCCGTTCACTCACTGTACATTGTGTTAATTGATAAACATATTAACATGTCTATTTTTTTAAACCATTCTTACTTTAAAGCATTTGTTCACACCTGTCTAAGACTTTTGTATGGTACTGTATCTCAAACCCGTCCAATGTGGGATAATTGTGTTTAACTTGAAAAAAATTGTCCCGCAGGTAAGTTCTTAATGAGACTCCTTGGGAGACTGGAAGAAGCATGCAAGAGGGTACTTCAAGCATTTGGCTTACAGTACATTGTAGTAGTTACAACTTCATTCCCCTCATGACAATAAATTGAGATTAAAAAAAATATATCTGATGCTTATAAAAGCTCAAAGTAAACTTCAAGTTGAATGGATTATTATTTAAACATGCCACATATGTCAACAACTCCCACTCAGTGCCATCCCATACCAATATTTCTTAATACTTCTCCGAAGACTAGGTCCCTCACTCCCAAAGAAGAGGCACTTCTCCCACCATCCCATAAAGAGATTGGCACATGAAGGCACAAAAACCCTATCGAACATGAAGAAATTTTGATTGAGCACGTAATCAACACATTCCAACAAGAATTGTTGCTGTACATGTGGAATATTATCAACTGTCATAAACCAGTATTCCACAGCCCTGAATCCATATTGGTGTAATATAGATGAATATAAAGCAAAGACATCAAGCGTTACCCACAAATACATATCTAACCAACTGAACCCATCAAATGCTCTCAAAATATCACTGATATCTTGTATATATGGCTGTAAATTAATAACCATAGGATATAGAAATCAGTTGACATATCCAGATAGGCCCTCATTTAGGGAACCAATCCTAGAAAAGATAGGCCTACCCAGAGGGTCGACGAGAGTCTTATGGACTTTGGGTAACATATGGCTAAAACTTTTCCACAGTACTGTATATTTTATAGAATCTGATCTGCCCCTTTGGTGTCTGCGAGGCATCTGATTATTTTTATGAGATGCTGACCACCTGAGTAGTCTTTATAGTGGCTTTTGTTTCAAGAAAGATATGAGTCTTGTAGAGCATACCAGTGGATATTCTCAGGCATCCTTGGACTTCAATAACAATCCCCATAGCACTTGCAGGGAAATGGGGTACATAAACACACTTCACTCTACCCCTTTATTAGTACTTTGGTCTACACAACGTGAAGCAGAAAGAACTACCCTGGATTTCCCACATACTGTCCTCTCCTTGACTCAAGCAGCATTAAGGGATGATATAGTGCACTAGAAAATCATCATTTTTTTTTTCTTTAACCCTTTGAGTGCCAGGGGGTAAACAATGCATTGTAAAGCAAATGGTTAAAAGGAACACTATCGCATATATATTTTTTTGATTGTGTCAAAACATCAGGGGAGGGCTGGCCTGGGAGTCAGGGGGGCAATTGCCCCATGTGCCAGTCATATGTCTGGGCTGGTGGGCCACTCCCACTTGTTGCTGCAAATGTAGCTACCACAGAGCTTACATCTGAAATGGAGCTACAATCCAAGTGGAGCCTATACTAGTAGCATAACCTATTTCTCTTGTAAGTTATATGGTATCACTAGTGTAGCTTTATTTAAATTGGAAGCTCTGTAGTTGCACCAGTATAATCCCATTTCAATTGTAAGCTTTGTGGTATTGCTTGTCTTACCTCACAACATTAAACCTTTGATTGCCAGAGGGGTATGTCATGCATTGCAAAGCAACGTGTGGTGTACCGCTGTGGCACTCATAGGTTTAATGACAATTTTATAATTAACAAAAGGGGTTGGGCTGGGACAGTGGACTGGAACGATAGTAGAATTGGACTACAAATTGCCAGTCGGCCCCTGCAAGACATGCCCCCATGTACTGGAGTTGTATAATAAAATACAAACTCTTGAAACATTTCCAATGTGACAAACCCTATTTCTTAAGAACATTTTAATCAGCTCTTTTATGAGCTAAACCAAATACATTGTTTAATGGCAACAATGAGATGTTAATGACAGCTTTCTTGAACTGCACTGGAAATGAAACCGAGAGATCATGTCTAAGGGTTTCCTTGGGTTATTCTCTATAGATTTGCTAGAAGTACTACCCACGTTAATGAATAATTTCCTCTGTCAAAGTGATGTTTGTTTAAAAATGCTGCACAGTATATATTACAACACTAACATTCCCACTGACTGCTCAGCTTCACTGTTTGGACATTTTTCTTTCTTTATTTGCCACAGACTTACAGTTGGTTTATTGCAGTTTACCAAGGTCAAACAATACCAGCCATGCATGTAATGGAGATGTATCTAGCAGATATTCAAATGAAAAAAACTCAGGAAAATTAGCCAGTTTTGTAGTGTTTTTTTACTCTCTGCATTGTATATAATTATTACTATTTTTTTAAACATATTGTAAATGTATAATCATACATCAAAACCACAGTAACCACTTGGATGCTAGATGCCTCTAATGAGACATCTCTAGCATTAAAGGGGTTAAAACAATAGGATCATTTAATATGAAACAAATATTGCAAATTTATCCTACTAAGTAAAACAAGGTTTTACTTAGTAGGAGATATGTTATTCAAAATTTATTGCAGCACCTACTTGCATTGATTTGGGTACAGTACCTCTATAGCCTGAGATTTTACACTGGCGCTGTTGCTACAGCACTCTATGGGCAAGTGATCTATCTATCTATCTATCTATCTATCTATCTATCTATCTATCTATCTATCTATCTATCTATTTATCTATCGAACAAAATAGAAGATATCAAGCACTCACAAGTCTTCAATTGAAAAAAAAAAGGTGATGTTTATTCGGTCAATGTTTCGGCCAGGCAATGATGGCCTTCCTCAGGACAGCAAGCAAAGTGAAATCAAGTGCCTTATAAACCCTCCCACCTCTGGGCGCCAAAATATGGTGTTTAGAATGTCTGTGACGTCACGAGCTTACTCGCTGCGTCATTGGTTAGTGTATATACATAATTACAATTATAAGCGAACCCATGTGCATGGTGACAAATAGATAAAACATATGATGTAAAAAGGCATGTTGTAATAAGGTGCTTATGTGTAATCAGTATAAGTATTTGGGCAAAAAGAGCTTTGGCAGCTTTCCGAAGTCTTGCGATGTTCATAGACTCGTCAGTGCCCTAGTATCTGGCCCTGGCTCACAGGACTCCAACGCATCGCAACGCATATCGCGTGCTATGTGTTCCACTGCCAACAAGTCAGAACTGCAGTCAGAGTGACTATGAATAAAAACACAAGTATATAAATTGTTACGGGTCAATATTTGGAGAGCTACACAGTAGAGCATCTTTGTACATGCTAATAGTGTTGTTAGTGTCCAAGTGATCAAAATAAAGGTGAAGCGTGACACAGTAACAGATGGCACTGAAAGAAGGCATTCATAAAGAAACAATGTAGCATATTTAAATATCAAGATAAAATCATTGAGGGGATTAATGTTTGATATCTCTTTGATATAGAGGCAGTCTGAAAGCAAAATCAGTGAAATGGTTTATGCATATACACTGAAGTACCAGATGTCAATGTCATGGTGACATATCCGCGCGTGACGCAACACAGTGCAAGGGCAATCAGCGAGTCTCCATGGAGAAGTCATTAATCAGCAAATCATAGTCCATAGTCCTTGGTCCATATAACCACCCCTGGGTATACTGACAGCACTTAGAATAAACCAGACAATATGCAGCGTAACCGGACACTAGTTAATTGGTCACAACCTAGTTGTCGAGATGCACCTCGGAGCAGACAAGTCACACTAAGTCAATATCACCAGTGGGTGCTAACAAGGTCAAACTCGACCAACGTAATACAAAGTGCAGTAATGGGAAATAGGAATATAGAAGTATTCTGCGAAACAGAGCATGCTAAAAGGTACAGTCATAGAGGACACTTATCCAACTCATATGTACTTAGTCATTAGGTCTGTTACAGCTGGAGGTATTGGGGTCAGGGGGAGGTGTGGAACTTACAATGGCCAGTTCGCCCATCATGTGCAGGACCCACCAGTATGAACCCCCTTAAACTCCCACTAGTGGTTATGGACCTAAGGGCATAGTATAAAAGGCATTAATTTAATGTGTTTTAGTAAAAAGGTGCAATGCTTAGGACCTCGTTCAGTCCCTTAGGTGAAACAGTATTCAATGTGTATATCCACCTAGCCTCCAATTTCAAAAGTTTGAGTGCCTGGTCATCACCTCTCCTGTGCTGAGGAACATAATCAATAAGCATAGACCGTAAGGAGGGTAAAGGGTGATTTAGTTCAAGAAAGTGTCTCGTGACTGGCTTATCAGATTTTTTGGTACTGAGCACAGCTCTGATAGAGGATCGATGGTTCGCCATGCGCTCACGAAACGTGGTAATCGTTTTCCCAGTGTAGTACAACCAACAAGGGCAAGTAAAAATTTAGATGACATAGTCTGCGGTACATGTCAACCTATGGTTGATTTTAAATAACTGATTGGTGTGTGGGTATTTGAAGGATGAACCAGTGAGCATGGAGTTACATGTAATACAACTGGCGCATCTAAAGCAGCCAAGTTTAGTTCTCTGTGTCTGCATCCAGTGTTCCTTTGTGATTGTCTTTTTAACAGGTGGGCCAGCTGGCTGCATTAGAATGTCTCTCAATGTCTGGCCCCTCGTATAGGCTAACATGGATGGAGGTAATCCAGAAAAGGGTAAGGAGGGGTCAGTTACAATCAAGTCCCAAATTCTGTATGGGTTTCCCAGAGTGGGCATAGTTTGTAACAAAGGTCATTCTTGGTTCCTTGTGTTTCAACGTAGAGGATTGTAACAGGGTGGACTGTGTTTGCAATCTGCAACGGTCAGCCTGTTCTTGTAGCAATTTAGGGTCATAGCCTCTATCACAAATTTTGCTTTCATCTGTTCAAGTTGTTCTAGTGCCATGTCTGGAGAGGAATTATTCCTTATAACTCTGGTAAATTGTGAGTAGGGGAACCCCCTGATCTGGGATGATAGGTGGCAACTGTCAGCATGTAGTGATGTGTTTCTATCTGTAGGTTTGCGATACAAAGAGGTTGTGAGTTGATTAGCTGTGTGTGTGAGTTGTAGATCAAAAACATTGATTGTATTCGTGTCAAACTCTAGTTTGAGTCAAATAGTTGATGGAAGTGAATTTAGAGAGTTAGTCCATTCGATGAGCTCCATCATGGTGCCATGCCAAATAATGAATAGATTGTCTATGTAGTGCTTATAGAACCAAATCTTAGGATGTACGAGATAAGTGGTTTCATATTGGAGCATGTATAAATTGGCATAAGATGGCTCCAAGTTGGAGACCACTGATGTACCCGCAATCTGGAGAAAATATGTGTCCTCAAAATGAAAAAAAATTTTAGTGAGTACCAAATATAGTAGCTCACATATAAATTCAGTGGGAAATTCAAGTGAAAATTGAGATTCAGCAATGGATTTCCAGACAGCCTCAACATCACCATCATGATGACAGGGATGACAGTGTAAAGGCTGTCCACATCCATTGTGACCAATATATCTCCTTCATCTAGGTCCCCCATCTTCAGAATTTGTTGGAGAAAGTCGCCAGTGTCCTTAATAAAGGAAGGCATAGATTATATGAGTGGTTGTAATAAGGTATTTAGGAAAATTGCAGTGGGTTGTAGTAGAGAACCCCTGGCAGAGATAATTGGTCTGCCAGGGGGATCAACCATTCGTTTATGAATCTTGGGGAGGGTATAGATGATGGGACAAATTGCATGGTTGACAGTGAGAAACAGTGCCAGATTCTGATCAATCCAGCCTTGTTGTAGAGCCTGTATGATAGTGTTGTCAATACTTCATTTGTATGACCATGTGGGATCTGAAGAGAGTGATTTATAAGTATTTTCATCAGACAACTGACGTAAGATATCACTACTATAGTCATCCCTGTTCATGACCACAATAGCGCCTCTCTTGTCAGCAAGTCTGATAACAATACAATCATCATGTGCCAAATCAGAAAGTGCTTTCCGTTCATTTTTAGAGAGATTACTGTGTTTAGGGTGAGGTGAAATGAGCTTGGCCCCGTCAGTCAGACGCTTAGTGAAGGTCCGTAAAGCTGGATTCATATTTGGGGAATCAAAGGTACTTTTTGATCTTAAAATAGGGAGAGGAGTTTTAGGTTTATTTTTGTAAAAATCAGCAAGATTAAGCATTCGTTGAAACTTATGACAATATGTCTCAAATTGGAAACTATCAAATTTGGTAGTAGGGACAAAAGAGAGGCCCCTCTCAAGTACTTGTGTTTCTACTATAGAGAGGGGTCTATCACTCATGTTAGAGATGGAGATTTCGGAATTTTTTTGGGGTTCCGCCCTTTTTGGACCCACCCCCCGCGTCTGAGATGTGGCCGCCTCCTGCGGCTCCCCTGTTGGAGGCCCAAGTTTGAACCCCCAAAAAAGGAACATGTGATGTAGTGAGGGGTAAAACGGGTGGAGCAGGGGAGGATTCAGAGTCAGAATGGGACGATAGTCCTGAGCTGTCTTCTATGTTAATTAATTGTTTAGATCTAGTATGGATCCTACTTCTCGTGGTCCTATACCGTGACTGAGAGTCAGGTTGGCCAAGTAACCTGCGATATACCCTTTTTTCCCTGTAGTCTTCTTGGACTTTTTTGAGTTTAATATTTTTAAAGGAAACTAGGTCTTGTTTATATTTGGCCAACTCTGTACTCCGTTTCCCATACCAGTCAGACGCGGTATCGCCCACCAGAGTCTCTTTGTGTGTCAAATATCAAAATCAATCAGCTCAGTTTTAACCTGCTTCAAAATTCTCCCAACCTCCTCAATAACTAAAACCAATGGTGGGTATGTTGCGAATCCTAAAACCTCGGGGTATCTGTCCTGTTCTGTGATAGACAGAGAGAGGCCATGCAAAAAGAGGTCAGTTTCCCTCTTTTTTAATTTAGTTAATTGTTGAAAAAGACTCAGGGGTGTCTCACCTGCTGCTTCTGGTCAGGGATGTGCACAGACGTTTTGCAGGGCAGGGGCTCAAATGAAAAAAGGGCACTTCTCATAATTATTTATTCAAAATATATATTTAAAAAAAAGAAAAGAATTTACATCTCAGGAGACTGTAGGCACAGAAATCTGAAGCGACCCCCCCATTGGCCATCTCCACTGGACACCTCCACAATGTTCCTAATCTCCATTTTGCCCCCCATCATATCCATATTGCCCTTACATTGTCCCCTGTCAGCTCCATATTGCCCCCATCATTTCCATATTGCCCCCATCAGCTCTAACTTACCCTCACATTGCCCCATCAGCTCCATATTGCCCCCATCAGCTCCATATTTCCCCATCAGCTCCAACTTACCCTCACATTGCCCCCATCATCTCCATATTGCCCCATCAGCTCCATATTGCCCCATCAGCTCCAACTTACCCTCACATTGCCCCCTTCATCTCCATATTGCCCCCCAACAGCTCCATATTGCCATCAGCTCCAACTTACCCTAACATACATTGCCCCATCATCTCTACATTGCCATCATCTCCACCTTGCCCCCTATCAGATCCATATTGCCCCATCATTTCCACATTGCCACCCAGTGTCCGTTTCCTACCTCTTCCCTGGTGGACCAGCGGCAGGAGAGGACTGTATGTGCCTCCTTTGGCACAGACCTGTAGCTGCTGGAGCTCCCGCACGGTCTTCTCTTCATGCAGAGCGCTGGAAGATGATATCATCTCCCAGCGCTCTGTAATACTAAAGAGCCGACTAGGGAGCGCAGCATCTACAGGTCTGTCCTGAAGGAGGCACAGACCTAACTGGGCGGTGGGGGTTTAGTACGGGCGACGAGGCAACTTTTTTTTTTTTTGTTAAAAGGGCACGAGGGCACTTTGGACAAAAAGGGTAGGTGCTCAAGCCCCCCTTGGTGTCTATGTGTTCAGGTGCCTGCTTCAACAGCTGTGAAGAGTATCAGTTCAATCTGTTCATTACTAAACTGGATTGTGTTGTCAGATGCTACTGCTGCTTCTGCAAGGTTACTGTTGTCATCCATAATATACTTCTGCCAGGCGTGAAGAATGTTGATATGCAGTGCAGAAGGGTCAAGAGGAGCTTAGAGTCACAGAAAAAAAGCTCAAGTGGAATAAATGTATGGTGTGGGTACACTCCAAGGGGTCAGTAAGGTCCCACAATTGAAAAACAAATAGCTAGGAAGCAATGTCACTTAATAAGTTCAAGGTGCCTGGGTGCTGTGATGAGACTGTAGACATATGCACAAAATAGAAGATATCAAGCACTCACAGGACTTCATTTGGAGATGAAAAAAGGTGATGTTTATTTGGTTAACGTTTCGGCCAGGCAATGCTGGCCTTCCTCAGGACAGCAAGCAAAGTGAAATCAAGTGCCTTATAAACCCTCCCACTGCTGGGCGTCAAAATATGGCGTTCAGAACGTCTGTGACATCACGAGCTTACTCGCAGCGTCATTGGTTAGTGTATATACATAATAATTACAATTATAAGCGAACCCATGTGCATGGTGACAAATAGAAAAGATAAAACATATTATGTACAAAGGCATGTTGTAATAAGGTGCTTATGTGTAATCAGTATAAGTATTCGGGCAAAAAGAGCTTTGGCAGCTTTCCAAAGTCTTGCGATGTTCATAGACTCGTCAGTGGCTTAATATCTGGCCCTGGCTCGCGGGACTCCAAAGCATCGCGAAGCATATCGCATGCTATGTGTTCCACTGCCAACAAGTCATAACTGCAGTCAGAGTGACTATAAATAAAGACACAAGGCACCTTAAACTTATTAAGTGAGAGTGCTTCCTATCTATTTGTATATATATATATATATATATATTTATTTTTTTTTTTATTGATTTTGATTTTATTGATTGATTTTTTTTCTATATTGTGTGATACTAGACCTTTTAGGGGTTTATCATCGGATGAATTGCTAAATAATAACACAAACGTCAATTTCTTTAGAGATTAACTATTTGCCTAATTACCAGTAATATATCAATGTGTTGCCGCATCTGGGCTTCCTTTCGGCTGGCAACTCAAGCAGGCGAGCGTCATAGGGGAATCTAGTGACGCGTGCACTGCTCTTAAAGGGGCATTGCCCTTGTTGTGTGCTCCACCCCCTCTCACCATTTGTATTTATACCGACTGGACACCAAGCTCAGTCACCCTTACTTTGGTGTCCAGTGCAGTAGTATACTGTGTTCCTGAGTTTTCTCCGTGCTTGACCTTTGGCTTGCCTGACCATCCATCCTGGTGCTGAGCTCTGGCTCTGTCTGACTGTCCACTCCGTGTATGACCCCTGGCTTAGTCTGACTATCCAATCTGGTGCAGACCTATGGCTTTGGCTGACTACTTGCTCCATGCTTGACCCTTGGCTTGTCTGCCCATCCATTCTGGTGCTGACCTGTGGCTCTGTCTGACTATCAACTCCGTGTATGACCCCTAGCTTAGTCTGACTATCCACTCTGGTGCAGACCTGTGGCTCTGGCTGACTACCCTCTCCATACCTGACCCTTGGCTTCTCTGCCCATTCATTCTGGTGCTGACCTGGAGCTCTGTCTGACTATCCACTCTGTGTATGACCCCTGGCTTAGTCTGACTATCCAATCTGGTGCAGACCTGTGGCTCTGGCTGACTAACCACTCTGTGCTTGACCCCTGGCTTGTCTGGCCATCCATCCTAGTGCTGACCTCTGGCTCCGGGCTAGTACTACTCTATACACCTGTGGGCATTTTCACTACCTCGTCTGGTTCTAGCGAGTGGCTGGGTCATATCCCTAGCTCCAGACTTCATTAGTGAGACTTTCCGGAGCAGTCTCCTATTTCTCGTAGGAGTCCTATCTCCATGACAGTGGAGCAGACATACTCTATTCTGAGTGAGCTATTTCGGATGTATTGGGATTGCTTGCTAACTTCATCTCTAATTTGCCTTAATCTGATGGCAGGGAGGGAAATGTGCAAATAGTAGCAGTGAGAAACTGCAGTTGTACATGACAGCTCTTCTTCTTGGACATTCATCCTGGATACTCACTCCATACTCAGATACTGGGTCCAAAGAGGAGAGGGGCCCCAGTAAGCTATATGAACAGGACAGCAACAGGCAACTGCCATGTTAACAGTAAACAGTTCCTATCACATTCTCTATTGCACCCATCTTCCCCTCGCCATCACCTTCCATTCTGCTAATTTTCTGCACTTCCACCCCCATTCTTCCTCTTATCTTTCCAACCTACTTCTCCCTTTCTTCTATTTTACCTTCTCTCCCCTACATGCCCCTCTCCATTCCCCTAATACACCCTTCCATGCTTTCTCACCTTGTTCCTTCTCCATAACTTTTTCCTACATCTTTTGTTCATATTTTCACCTCATCTACCTCTGTTATTCTTCTTCCCCTTTCCTCTTCCCAATCCCTCTTATTAAACATCTCCTTTCTGCTGCCTTCTTACCACCCACCTCACCTTATTTCAGCTTTCCTACCACATTCTATAATTCCTCCTTTTCTGAATTTTCCATATTGGTACAAATACTCATAACAGCAATAAGCTTCCTGTCAATCCTGATTTAAAACACAGTGAATCTCCTCAGTGAGCATAGCTAGTCAATCTTTGGGTCTCAAGCTGTTAGAACTGCAAATCCCATCATCCCCAACCAGCTTTTCATTGTTTGGGGAGTTGTAGCCTTGAATAGCTGTAGATCCCAAGATTGACTAGCCCTTCTACAGAAAAGAACTAATGGAAGCAGAGGGAATACAGGGCAACACATTGGACACATTTAAATCTACCCCTGACAGCTAACTGTATTTAAACAATATGAGACCGTCAGAATACAGATCGTTTTCATGCAAATCAGCATGTTATTCATATGACAAACAGCAGGAAGAAACACCCCAATAATTTGATACATTTCTAATGGCTGCTTTCAGCCAGAACACAATCCTCCTGCTTTAGGGTAAGTTCACACAGATGACTTTATTACCGCAAGACATTCAATATTGGAGCAAACCAACATAGAGTTGAATACCAGATAGGTATCCTGTGTATTGCAAAGAGAGAGATCTCTCTAACATTCAAGGGATTACAAGCCCCACTTAAGTCTATGGGAATTTCTATTTATTCCCAGTGTTGCAATTGGCATGCCCCAGAAATGTATACATTTCGTTTATGCCCTATGTTTTAACCCTTTGAGTTGGCTGTGCTTTTACTGCTATCTGCAGTGATTGTCATACCATTGGTTGGGTGCACTGGCTTTATCTGAAGAAAGGCAGCGATTGTCTGGAGTTCAATATTCAATAACTATCAGAAGTGACAGCTGATTGAACACCCCCCCAATTGATCTTTTGACTAACATATGAATAGACGTCTGTCCCATATTTGCTTTATACATGTCTTTCTCTACAGCCTCTAATTATACAGAATTGCCAGTAATTCCTATTGAAAGCATCGCTGGTGAAATAACATTGCATATATCTCCTCTAAGATAAAAGTATATTATTGTGTAGACACTTAAGTAAGAACACAATGTGGAGAAATCTAAGTGCTTAGGCTCCATAGAATAACATAAAAACTGGAGAAGAGATATCACTGGAGTAGTCAGCTTCACTTTTATCACCTCTTTATCACACCTTAATGCATAATCCCCCTATCCAGTTTAATTATTAATGGTTTCTCTTTTTTAATTTACTATAACAGATAGATGATGTTAATGTTATTTATCTAAGAAGAAAATGGGCTTATCTATTTATACAACTGTTTTCTGAAATTGAACCTCTCGAATGTCATACACATTTCCGGTGGATCCAATGTGTGAGCTATTTTGACAAATCTGATGTAATACATTAAGAGATGTATATTTACTTAATACAGTGTGCCAACTGTATATTTGTCAGATTAAAAGCAAACACAAGTCCTCTTCTTCCACATTTTGGGTTGGATTCTGTTACACCCAGTGAGGAGTTCGGCCAGCAAGAGAGTCAGAAAAAGACTCTAGCCATTGCATTGCAGCCGGTATGTACACTGAATCTGGCAATTGGGGATACATAAAAAAATGCTCTCAAGTAGGATTGCAAATGGCCACTCTGCTATTACATTGTAGCAAGATGGTCTTTGTAATGGGGCTGCTGAGCCTAGGAAAAAGGCATCGTAGGCTGTAAAATGCCATGACCACCACAGCACTTCAGTGTCCCCATGTGCACCCAACCGACTTCCCACACTCACTCAAGTCCCCTTTACTCCCTCTGATTCCACAAAGCTTGCAACACCTTTTTTTGTTAAAAACTACAAAATAAATGAATATGGGGAATATAGTTCATACTAATTAAAACACATAAAATAAAACCTTACAAACAGAAAAAAAAAGAAAGCCAACAAATGAAATCAACATAAACTGCTCTAGGTAATAAAAGAAATAAAGCTTGATATGGGGCCCGGATGTTTGTTTTATACATTATGGTTAATGCTCTCCGTTGCCGGAGCAATGATTGCCATAATCCCTCAATAGAAGAGTTAGCCATTTTTTGTGTATGGAGTGGTGTGGGATGTCAGATTGTTTAACCGAGGGTGGTAGGAATGTGGGGAGGGTTCTTGGAATATGGGGGACTAGGTAGGGGACTGAGTGGGTTATTGTCCCCCACAAATGTTCTCTGTCTGATGCAGTCCAAGGGAAGCAGATGAAATCTGGGTACTTTACTTGGGCTTCTTTAGCTTCGCTATGGGGTTGTTTTGGAGCATTCTTCAGTGCTACAATAGGATTTCAAAGGGTACTTTGATGAACAAAAAGAGCAATTCGGCAAGGCAAATTGTGACCCTAGGTCAGAATGTGATTGCAGAATTGTGCAGCTGGAAATATCTGCTAAAGCTAAAAATAGTCACTTGGCAATATATTCTGTTGTGATAGAATCCAGGCCTTTGTTGTATTAGGGCCTGAGAGTTTCTTGAATTTGGATGAGGATTCATCCCACTTATTTAGACACCATATTCAACAAAACTGAAATTTCATTGTAAGTCTCCCCCACACCCATAAATAATGATAAAACAATAAATAAGCAATAATTAAACTTCCTTCTTACCATACATGTCACATTTATGGAGTAATTGGGATATTGTTGTCACAGGCACACTTTGTCCAATGTTGGCCATAAGGGCATATAGCTCATGTAAAGTTCCCTTCTTCATGGATCATTAGATCATTCACATGATTTCTGTCATCTAATGTGGGGAGACAGTCTAATCTAGGCAGGGTCTCTGTGGTGCCATACACCTTCTACTTCATAATACTCATTTTGTCAGCAATCCAAGAGATATTCAAGGCCTTGGGCATTTTCTTTTATATCCATTACTTGATCTGAGCATTTCTATAACTTTGTCCCAGCTTTCTTTTGAGCACTCTTTAGTGCTTATGGTTGAGTCTTTGCTTGGAAATGAACTACCCAGCAGAGGGAAACTACCGAAGCTGCCAAATTTACTTGAAATTATGTTTATCAGTGCAATTAACACATGTGAACTTTAAAGGGAGGACACATTCATTTGAGCTATTTAAATTTTTATGAATAATACATTATTTACATAGTTCTAAAATATTTGTTTCACTTGAAAGTTGAGGGTAGGATATGTAGGTAACTAAAATATATTTTTGTATTTTAATGCATTTTAATTCAGCCTATAACGTAACAAAATGTGAACATTTTGAACAGACCTGTAAACTACTGTGGGTATATATATATATATATAGTACACATCCATAGTCACTTAACATTAACTCTGCTAATGCTATATAATGTTGCATATTGTATGCATATAATCACTTATGCATTAGGATTTTTTTGTTATATAATATGGCCATAGTATGCTCATCTTACACCAAACTATACCAATATAGATACATCTTATCCTATGATTCCTTATTCTGTTAATTTTGTGGGCTACATTTCTGCTGCTTAACTCTTTATAATGAAGAGACTCCTTCTCACGGAGGCTCAGGCAAATAAAGACTCAGACAGGTACAGTAAGATCAACGCCACTTTATTAATGAAAATATACAAATAAGCACTTCTCCAACCCTTCCTGGGGTCAGGCGTGAGGACAGTGCTACAGTCCACTACCCATGAGCTGAACACTGAACCTAGCCTGCACTACTGGATGCAGGTACTGCAAAATTGGAGAGAACCTAGCCTATGGTTCTTGTAGCCTACCCGAGATGGAGAGAGGGTGGCTAGGAGGCAGTAACACTACCCAAGAACACTAGGGTCCCAAGCAGATAAGAGTTGCCCTTGAATGCTAGGGTCCAAGGCAAATACCCACTGTAAAACCTAGAGAGCTGGCAAGGCCTAAAAGGCAGCGGGCTAACATGAGGCAACAAGGAGAGGTAGAGATCAGGCACAAGTACCTGTACGGAGAGAATAATCAGGCCCAAGGTACATACACAAGCGGAGTCAGACAGCCCTAGGTACATACACAGAGAAGGTGATCAAGACAGGCAAAAGTTCATACACGGAGTGGGTAGTCAGACAAAGCCAAGGTTCAAGCATGGATCGAATAGTCAGACAAGACCAAGGTTCATGCACGGATCATGTAGTCAGACAAGCCAAGGGTCATACACGGATCGGAATCAGCAGCCAAGAAAGGGTCACAACAGAGAGCGGAATACTAAAGCAATGCACTGGTACCCCACGAAAGGACTCTGAAGCTTGGTCTTTAGGCCGTATATAAGGCCAACAGAGAAGGCGGGACATCAACGGGCCAATTTGTGCCAAAGGTACAAAATAGTGAGCGCGACGTCAGTGACCCGTGCCCGCAACAGACAGGCCAGCAGTCAGGCAGCAACCAGCCATGCTGCTGCTCATCCATCAGTGGGGACAAGGCAGGTAATGCAACAAGAAGCAAAATCACGGGCACCGTGACACTCCTTGACTAACATTATGTAATAAAAACTAATTTGGTTTGCTTATAGCTATTGTAGACAAAATTTATTACACTATAGTTCATTGGTACCCAACCAGAGTGCCACAGACATCCACTTAGGGTGCACCTTATTTTCAGTAAACAAAAATCTGAATGCTGAGTTTCAATTGTATATTTATGGAAGTTTGTTTTTATTTTCCTCGTGGACATTTGATGACAGCCCCGTCCCCACACACACACACAAACACACAATTTCCTGTTTCTCCTGCAAAATTCCAGGATTCTTCGAAATTTTTGAAAGAAGGCAAGATTTTATTAAAGACACAGAGGCGAATATTATGCTTTAACTTTCTTTACTGTTCCCATAGCAGTAAAGATAAAGATCTATTCAAAAAGAAAAAAAAATGTATAACACACAAACATTTGCACCTCTTTAGAATCCCATGAACCAATCAATACATAGTAACCTCTATAACTGTCAGTCTCCTCATAAACACTTCTTTGTTCTTTGATGATTTCCCATTCTGATGCTTGCACTTTTCTAACTTCACTTGGTTAACCTGCATGTGAATTTATCCTAAAAAGAGAGAGAAAATATATGATAGGGACGGTATGACATGGGGGTGGGATAATATTAGCCTCCGTGTCTTTAATAAAACCCTAACTTTCTTTCACAAAGTTAGGAAAATCCTCAATTTTTATTACAAGAATGGAGGCTTCATATTATGCGTGTCCGGCTCAATATCCTATTTGCTTTGAAGCCATCTGTCATAACTGTCAATATTGTTCTGTGCTAGATAGGCATCCATTGCTTTTTTGAATGCAGTTACATTATCTGCAAGCACAACATCCCGAGGCAAAGAATTCCATAGCCTTACAGCCCTTACTGTAAAGAATCCCTGCCTGTGTTTTAGTCGAAAGCGCCTTTCCTCAAGTCTCAATGGATGACCTCTTGTTCTTAGCTCAGCTCTTTGCATAAATAATTCATTGGATAGTTCTTTGTATTGACCTTGAATGTATTTGTAAATGGTAATCATATCACCCCTTAGACGTCTCTTTTCTAATGTAAACAAACCCAGTTTGTCTCTCTTTGTAACTCAGATCCTCCAATACCTTTATCAGTTTTGTTGCATGTCTCTGCACCTTTTCCAGGTCAGGAATGTCTTTTTTTAGAACAGGCGCCCAAAATTGTACTCCATATTCTAGATGAGGCCTAACAAAGGATTTATACAGAGGTAGGATAATATTAGCATCCCTTGCTTCTACACCTCTTTTTATGCAGGCTAGTACTCTATTTGCTCTTGCAGCAGCTGAGTGACTCTGCACACTGCTGTGAAGACTATTGTCTATCAGTACACCTAAATCTTTCTCTAATGAGGATTTCCCAAGTTGTTTCCCATTTAGAGTATATGTAGCAAGTTTGTTTCTACAACCCAAATGCATAACCTTACATTTATCTACATTAAATGACATCTGCCACTTTTCTGCCCATTCACTTAGTTTATCTAAATCCTTCTGTAGGGAAAAAACATCGAGCTCTGTATGTATTTCCTTACATAGCTTAGTGTCATCAGCAAAGATTGAGATGCTATTTTCAATTCCCATTTCTAGATCATTAATAAACAAATTAAAAAGCATTGGGCCCAGGACTGAACCCTGCGGCACCCCACTTATAACCCTAGACCAATTTGAAAAAGTTCCATTTACAACAACTCTCTGCCATCTATCATTTAACCAGTTCTCAATCCATGTACAGATAACACCACCCAAACCGAAGCCTTTTAATTTATGCAGTAACCTGTTGTGAGGCACTGTGTCAAAGGCTTTTGCAAAATCCAAGTATACTACATCAACAGCAATTCCCCTGTCCAAATTACTACTCACTCTTTCATAAAATGCAAGTAAATTAGTCTGACATGATCTGTTCTTCATCAAACCATGCTGATTCCTACTAATGATAAGATACATGTGGAATAGGTTTAAAATAAAATGATTTGAAAGTGGATTCTCTTGATGATTTAAAGATATCGATATCCTCAAGGTGACCTCCGGATAAATATGATCTCAAAGCCATAGGATCTCTCCAGGAATGAGCACCGAAATGGGATACATCATTATACTCTGACTGCAAGATCCATGCGAATCTATATAGCTGTTGGGGCTGATGATACAGGAAGATGGGGTTTCCTGAATGAAATTAGTAATTGATTTGTGTTAGGCGATCTTAGATTAGAAGTTGCTAGTTCATATACCTGTAGACATCTAACAACACAAAGTTTGTTTTTTTTTGTTAAAAAGCTGAATAGAAAATCTCTCTAGAGAAAGTCTTTGTTCATCTAGAGATAGAAAAGAAATCAGACAGAGTAACATGGTAAGTTCAGCTGAAAGTTGTATCAAAGACAATTATTAGGCTGGAATTCTAGGAAATAGTGACATCCCAAAGGCTGTTATATTTAGAAGTGGGAGAGCTGGGTAATATGATGCCATTCATCAGTTCACAAACTAAAGGTGTTGATCTGTTGGGAGGTTTCTAAATGTCAGTGACATAATTTAAAATGGTGGTTATATCAGAAGAAGCTGGATCGAAGTTCCATTCCAAGCATCAATGTGACCATATGTTAAAAAGTGAGGAAACGGAGTTAGATATCAAGGGTAATCTACTGACAGTTTGAGAAGTGGGGGGAACCATGGCTGAGCTGTCCAAAAAGGAGTGATGAGCACAATAATAGCATTTTGTTTCTTGACCTGCAGAATGACCCTGGGAATCATTGCAAAGGGAGGGAAAGCATAATTTCTGAATTTGTGCCATGTTTGAAGAAACTCATCTACTGCCATAGCCACTGGATCTGGTCTCCAGCTGAAAAAATTTGGTAACTGTGTGTTTAGTCTCAACCCGAAGAGGTCTATTTCTAGAAGACCCCTAATACATCTATTTTCCTGAAGACTGTCTCATGTAGAGTCCAATTGATGGAATCCGATAGATGTCTCAAACTCCAATCCACTATAGTATTGGAAAGTTCTGAGAGATACACTGTCTGAACAGAGATGTCATTGTCAAAGCAAAATTGCCAATAGATATTTGGTCAGATTGGAGAGGATCTTTGAATTGGTACTGCCCAAATGATTGATGTACACATTATCCATCTTGAGAAGGATCCAGCAGTTTGTAGTATCGTTTGTGAAGCTCCTGGTCGCAAACAAGCTTGCCAACAATTCTCAGCGATTGAAGAGCATGTTTCTTTCCTGACCATTTGCCATCTTATTAATTCTTCCCTTGCATCTAGTGAAAGGGGAACCATATCTGCACATCCCAAACCCTTTTGAAAATGAAGAATTTTTAATCTTTGAAGAGCTCGGTAGTGTAATGTGCCTGGAAAGATTGCATTAATTTATGTTGGCAAGACTCCAGCTATTCTGTCAAAGATATTAGATCTTTCTTTAGAAGAACATAATTTTATTTTTTAATCATTCTCAATTTCTTTTTGGTGAGAAGGAGAGATGTGGTCTGAGAACTGACTGTCAAACCTAGGAATTTTATAGATTGTGTTGGGTGTAATACAAACTTCTCCCAATTTATAATGAACCTGAGTTGGGCCAGTAATTGAATAGGAAGAATCCAGCAAAAGAGACGGATGAAGCTGGAAGAAGGGAGACCATAGAAAGACGCTCCGAAATGAAGGGTGAGCATCGGCATGACAGACATGGTATTCAAACAGGATGAGATGGCTTTAGATACATATCTATTAACAGATGCATCTACGAGAGACTGAATATGATTATCTGACATAGTGGTTCAATGGATACATCCTGGAAATCTGGGCTAGTGTTAAGAATTATGAGATACAAAATGAGATGTAATGCGTTTAAATTTTAATAGTAGGTAGAAGGGGAAAGGGTATTCTTATGATGAAATAAATCACAGGACTGCCGCACACACCTATTAGCCAACTTCAAGGTGCTCCAAATGAATACAACACCAATTTCATCAAGGAATTGTTGGGCACACTCTTCACTTAAAACATAACTTTTAATATCATCAATAGCCAAACGACATACAATGTATCCAATGTTTCAGTCAGGTATTTAGACTTTCATCAGGGATATGTTGTTCACAATGTATATTACTCCAATACTTCCGTCAGAAGAGTGTGCCCGACTATTCCTTGTTGAAATTATACTTATGATGGAATATATTGTGGTCAGGAAATTATCTTGTGGTAAAAAAACATAAATATATATATATATATATATATATATATATATATATATATATATATAAATAATATATAAATATGAGTATAAATAAATGGGAAATTAATTAGCACTAAATGTAATAATAATAATAATAATAA
The DNA here is from genome assembly GCA_037306005.1 of Rhinophrynus dorsalis. Classification (NCBI taxonomy): domain Eukaryota; kingdom Metazoa; phylum Chordata; class Amphibia; order Anura; family Rhinophrynidae; genus Rhinophrynus; species Rhinophrynus dorsalis. The sequence goes on along the minus strand of CM074718.1, from coordinate 91,220,106 downwards.
TAACATTAAAGTTTATAACTTTAAATACTGAGCATGTTAGGGGTGCTTTCAGCAAAGATTGAGAACCACCTCTCTAGTTATTTCTAATGCACATTATCGCTTAAGTATATGTGGAAATTGTTCCGCAAACAAGACAAAAAATAACAGGTTGGTGCAATAGAATGTGATTATGGCAGCTTGCTTTAATAGCAGTACTGACCAATTGATAAACTCTTTGGATGTCAGAGGTCACAGTGCCTTAGTATGCAAAGACTTTGGGACTGCTTTGATACCAGTACATTGCTGAATAAATTGGTTCCTCATTGTTTTACTATACAACCTTCAAAACACTACCTTTGTTTATACTGGTCATTCCTAGCAGCTTGTTTTGTAATTCAATTAATATTTTTGATGAGCTGGAAATGATTCTTTGGAGCCCCCTAGTGTTTATGAAGATAAAAATTGTAAACATCTTCAATACATTCATTCTGAAATATTTTTCAGTCTTTTAAAGGATCGGAGTTTTGTTATGCACACAAAAATTGTAGACCTTTTCCTGCTGATTACTACCACTGCTGGTAGCTGTTTATTTAAAAGCTACATTTCAACATATCACAAAATTGAGGAGATGTTACTATCATGTTCTGACCACTAATTTACTTCTACCAAATAATTCAATACAATAACTGTCTGGAGACCAGGTAAAGTGTCTAGAAAGTGTCTAGAAAATAGGATTGAAAATAAGACTGAACTGTAATACAAATTGAATGAATAATCTCCCACCATTATGATTTTTCAATTGTTAATAAATGTTTCCCTTGACCAGGGCTGGTGCAAGGATTTGTGGCACCCTAGGCAAAACCTCAATTTGCTGCCACTTGGCTCTGCCCCATGTGCCCTTTTATGCCCCACCCCTGTGTATAAGTGTCAGTGTGTTTGTGTGTTCCCTATATGTGTATAAGTGTCAGTGTGTGTGTTCCCTATACATGTATAAGTGTCAATGTATGTGTGTTCCCTGTATGTGTATGTGTCAGTGTGTGTGTTCCCAATATGTGTATAAGTGTCAATGTGTGTTTCTTATATGTGTAAAAGTGTGTCAAAGTGTGTGATCTCTATATGTGTATCAGTGTGTTTGTGTTTTTAGGCAATCTGTAAAATCACGCTTACCATGTCTGCTTTACAACATGAAATAAAAGTCATGCCAACACATACAGTGAACTTGAATAATGAATAAACATGTGCTTGTTGATATTCCAAGTAATCTATGTTGCTATCTAGATGCTCTATGGATAGTGTCAAAGAGAACAAAAAACACTTGGCAGAATTTTCTTACAGCACGCTTTATAAGATAACGTTTTAACTCAATATATGTTTCATAAATCTAAAGGCTTGACAATCTTAAACAGTGCAAATGAATGTAATAAAGTTTCATTTGGAGTACTAATTTTATTTACATTGCTGCTATGTTCCTACACATGATGTTGTAGACCAGACTTTCTAAGCTGTGAACCTCAAATATCCGTAACAGTGCAGGATTTAAGGGTCTCAATGCCTGAACACAGGTGTGTGAATAATTCACCTGTTCTCAGGCAGGGAACTCCATAAAATCTTCACTGTCAGGGATACTCGAGGACTGTAGTTGAACAATTCTGCTGTAGAGTTACACTACATTTTTTAAGCTTAACTTTAATTGTTTTGAAATATAGAAGGCAAAAGAATGACGGGGAAGGGGCTAACATACAGTAGTGTTTGTTAGAAAATTCATACAGACATTGATACATAGAAATTTTCCAAGACAAGAAAATTTAAATCCCACTCTGGTATAGCAATTTTCTCATCTTTCAAGGCGTTCATATTTTTTTTAAACTGAGAAGCCTTTCACCTGAGCCCAGAACTCCCTGTACATCCTGCTCCTCCCTGGGACTCATCTGGTACCTGCTCTACTCCCTCCCAGCACTCCCTGTACATCCTGCTCCTCCCCAGGACTCGTCTGGTACCTGCTCCGCTCCCTCCCAGCACTCCCTGTACATCCTGCTCCTCCCCGGGACTCGTCTGGTACCTGCTCCACTCCCTCCCGGCAGTCCCTGTACATCCTGCTCCTCCCCGAGACTCGTCCGGTACCTGCTCCGCTCCCTCCCAGCAGTCCCTGAACACTCAACCACGCAGGTGCATGACACAGACTTGCACTGCTCACCGAATAGGGCACTCTGCATGTGCTAACTCTGATTACTGGGAGAAGTACCCGGCGGTCGAGGTGCGTTCTGCTCTGCACCCCAGTAGATGTGTGCCCTAGGCTGGCACCTACCTCGCCTATAGGTGGCTCCGGCCCTGCCCTTGACACGTAGCTCAGATCGCTCATCATAGTTAATAGTGCTGCTGCTTGATGCTCTTACTGTTCAAAACTTGCTAGTTACACTGTAATTATATGCTGAGGTTTACCCCTCACACCCCTTTTCCTGATGTAAGCATTTCTGCCTCAGATCAGACAGCAGATCGCAACGAGGGACAATCTTCAGTAAGTATTAGGAAAAACATCAGGAAGGTAGGGTTTTCCTCATGCTGACAGAGGGAAGATTGTTCCTCATTGTGATCTGTCCGGTTCTATGGCCGATTTTTAGCTTTGTGGGGAGGTGGTTTACGATCGGCAAAAGGGGTGCGAGGGATAAACATCATCATATAATTACAGTGTAATTCAGTTTTGAACAGTAAGAGCATCAGACAGCAGTACTATTAACTATGATGAACACTCTGAGCTGCGTGTCAAGTGAAATAGTACTAACCCTTTAACCCTTAGAGTGCCTGAAGTGTGCGCAGTGCATCTCTTTGCAATGCTTTGGACTGCCCTCTGGCACTTATATGGTTAAACGGTTAGTAGTTCTTTTTTTCTACTTTTAAGATATTAGCAGTAAAGCTTACATTTATTTAACTATCAGGATTCCTTTTTATCTAATTCCATGTGCTCCCCTTGAAGTGGCTTTTATGTTCTTTCTTCCACTTTCAGTGATGTCAGTGCAATGTACCTGCAGTCTATGAAACAAGTCTGTGACTCAGCTCTATCTGATATACATACACACATACATACATATACATATAGAAGTGCATTGATTGTAGTGAGTGAGACACACAGTGACCAATTTCCTATAATATTTTGCAGACACATTCAGAAATAGACTCTTTTTACAGACTTCAGGTAGAGGGCACTGACATCATTGATTGTAGAAGGATGAGAAGAACTGATATAGCTCATTCAAAGTAAGTTGTACATTGCCCTTTTTGTACAGTGACAAAGAATGTGTTTGTTCTTTATAAACAAATGATAACTAAAATAATAAAAGTTAAAATAAAACATTACTCCTTCTTCATGTGCTTTTTCATTTCTTAAAGCAAAAACAGGAGCAGGAAAGTACTGACATGATGCAGGCCAGAAGCCGGTTGAGTGTGATGGGAACATAACTTAACACCAACTGGAGGACTGTAGTTACCCACCACTAGCAACATTCTCCTATATAATAATTTGGTAAAACATGTGTAACGGCAGTCATGCGCAGTAGAGACTGCCCGCGCCATGGCTGATACAGAGAGCATCCAGCTCTGTATCAGCAGCGGAGTGGGCAGTCTCTACTGTGCATGACTGGCCCGCGACTGGCTGGCAGTGGCACTGTGGCCCCTATAACGGGCTCTTCAACTAGTTTCTCTATACATTAGTTGTGTAAATAAGTAGAACAAAATGCATATAAATGAAGCACAAATTAAGGTGGCTGATTGCCCAAACCTAAACGCCAACGCATAGTAGAAGATGTCACCAGTGAGATTTTTACTGGGCAGAGAATATCTTCCTAATAGATCTAACTGCAGCAGTAAAATTTGCTCCTTTTAACGTGATGGTAAAGTACAGTACTTCCATACTCTGGCTGTATGATAAGCAATATGTATTCTGTTATATGTTTACATTGTATTAAAAAAATCAAACCGTTGTTTGTCCCATGTAGGAGAAAGATTGCAGAGTGCCAAGATGATTGTGCCATGATTCTATATTTATAATATTGTGTGAAGGTTGGAGTGGGAGCTGTAGCACAATGCAACAAAGGCATAGCTATACACAGTGGAGGGTGTGTAGGAAAATGGATACTCAAGCAGCCAGCCATGTTGGTATACAATGTAACCTTGCATCTGTGTTTCAATCACTTTGTTCATCAAGGGGTTAAGCACCTTCCAATATGGATAAAGTAAATAGCTGATTAGCATTACACATTAGTTACATTTATTTGTTAAATGTCATTTCCCTCTTAAACAGATAGTAATGCTTTATTTTGTTTATTTGTAATACCTTTTAAAATCCTAAAGGGTATGAAATACTGTATGTCACACTCTTTAATACTCATTAGTGTAAAATATTTAAAACACTTAAAATACAGATATCACCCCTTGCCCTGATGTTAGCTTCTTCTCCAGTGAAGGGGCTGGACTGGTTGCTCTAGCAGAAAAGCTTGCTTGCAATGGCAACCTACCCAGAACTCTCTCATCCTATATAATAATTTGCTAATGTATGTATGTCAGAAGCTGTCATGCACAGTACAGACAGCTGCGCGAGCTGCAGTCATGTGCAGAACAGATTGCCTGTGCCGCTGCTGATAATGGAGATGGGGGCAGAGAGGACTACGGTCTGAATTTGGAGCACCCCGCTCCGTTATCAGCTGCAGCACAGGCAGTCTCTACTATGCATGACTGCACCGCAGCCGTTGCTGCCTGGCACTGTGGCCCGTGTACATGGGCTGTTCAACTAGTACACATATATTTGTATTACTAGTCAGTGCATTAACACTATTTACATGTAATTAAATGTTAAGTGGGTCAGCCCATCCACTGGAAAAGGGGACTGGGGGTAAAAGGGGTGAGGGGGGAAGATATCCAAACAATTGAATATTAAAGAGTAAGACTGACATCAGTCAATCTCTTTAATACTTTAGAATTATTAAAAAAATAAAAATAAAACATTAATATCTGGTTGCATCTGTAATACAAAAACAGATTTATTCAGGCTTCATAAGTATCTCGATTTACATGCTACACTTTTGGTTTTGTTGTTGGTGTTGGATGGGGATTAGATAGAACTGGAGAAATTCATTGAAGCTCAGATGTTTTAGGTTCTCTCTTGTTAAGAAACTTGACTCATGCAAAGTCATACAAAGTGTGTTTTTCCAGTAAAGAATGTTACCTCTTTTCAGAATAAATGCCGTAGTGAAACCAAATGTTCAGCCATGGATCATATAGTTCAATGGAAATGCTCAATATCCTTTTCTCAGGTTGCTTAGAAGCATTCCTATGGGATGTATTAACAAAACTAAATTCCATTTGCAATAAAAAAAATGCTGCAATTTAAAAAAAGCCAAGTAGAAAAATGGGATATGTGGTTAAAAGTGAATTATGCAAGTGTCAGATCTGCATTTGGACTGTATTTTGTGTCTGCTCAAGGCAATAAGCTGTGTTTCACCAACAACATATATTATAATTTCTGTTTCAAATATGAATAAGCCTAAAAGGGAGCTGTAATTCAGTTTCTATAGAATGGTTTTTAATATTGAGAAAGAGAATAACTGTGGTTAATCATCATTTTCCTTAAGTGCAGCAGATTGTAACAAAAGGAGCAATGAATGAAGTTGACGTACTTAGATGGGGGTTATGCATTAAGCGGTGATAAAGTGGAGATGACTTCTCCAGTGATATGACTTCTCCAGTTCCTAAGTTATATATCTTATTGCATTGGCTCCATAGAATAACATACAAACTAGAGAAGTGTGCAGATGCCTGTAAACAAGAAGCCTGTCTGTCAGTCTCAGATGAAGTAGGATTTCTTAAGAACTCTGAACTACTATTTCTAAGCTTATTGCTATGTGAATGGGGGGGGGGGGCTTTATCTGGAGTGACAGTTCAGCTTTAAATCCTTTGAGTGCTGGAGAGGTAGATTTGGTTCATCCCTAACAAATGGAAACAAATGCAACATTTATTTTGCATTGTACCTGTGTTTTGTTCAAGGGATAGTAATGTTTCATAATAAAAGCAGCTCTAATTAATTATCATAGTATTTGGACTTTGGAGAGAGTTATTTCAATTCTGTCAGAGTTGTAGTTCAAGAGTAATTCAATGACAAAGTGTCCCCCTCCCGCCCCTTTTACTGATGTAACACTGTTCAGCCAGATCAGAAGGGAGGTGCCCAGGTAGACTGCAGAGAGGGACAATCTTCAATTAAGATAAGGGAAAAACCTGAAAAGCTTGTAAAGGGGGGCAGGGCTTTCATTGTTCTAATAGGAAGAAGATTGTCCCCTTCTGTTATCTGTCTGTTCTATAGACTGAATTCCACATCTGAGAAGAGATGGCTTACACTAGGTAAAAGGGGCGGGAGGGGAAACTTTGCTTGTGAATATCTCTCAAACCATAAAGGTTTCAGAGATAAGACATATCATTCTTCATGTTTTTTTAATGCCTACAAAATAAAATAAAGTTAAAACGAAGTATTAATATCCCTTTCATTTCCTTCAGTGTCCTACATTTTTTAGGAGACTAAAATGTATTTTAGTTAAAAACATATTACTTGTCAAAACTTAGCTGAAATGTGCCCTTAACCATACAAAGGGAAATACTTAAATATTTCAAAATTACTGCACAAAATGTGTCAAGTAAAAACCTACATTGATTAGCTAAATCTCACCTGGATTATGGAGCAGAGGATTGGGTGTCAGTTCTCAAAAAAAGACCTTATTGAACAGGAAAGAGAACAGAGACATGCAGAACCTTGTTAAAGGGAATGGATGTTTTTACTTATAACGAAAGGCAAACCCCACGGTGTTTCTTTACACAAGAAAACAGAGTAGGAACAGAAGATGAGCAAGTCTGGACCATATCAACTGCATTATGGAGGACACATCAAAATCCTCAAGATTCTTATTGATTTAAAAGGAGCTTTTATCCTCCATTGGTTTTAGAGAGATCTGGAAACCTCACTGGCAATCGAGTTAGAAGCTCCATTTAAATTAATGATGATTTTTATTTGTCTCCTGTGGTGCAGCTGGTTTGCTCCAGGATTGCACAGCTGTAGTTTCCTGACAGCCGAGGTATCTATTTGGAGATATAATTACAATATACAAGTATATTCAAGACCAAAACAAAGAACTCTCTGGGGAACTATTTTTCAGTGGACGGAGATAAAAAAAAAAACATAGGAGCATCCATTAAAATTAAAGGAAAGGAGCTTTCACCTACAACAAAGGAAAAGTGTTTCTTAAGTAAGGGTAGAAAGGATGTGCAATTGCTTGTTTCAGGAAGCTGTGTTGACAGACAAAATGACTGGATAGCTTTTTGGCATGCTGAGTCAATGGTGAGGATATGCGACTACTATGTGAAAACAGGTTGTGGAGTCCTTTGTCTTCCTAATGACAATTTACTAAGCTACTTAAATGGAAACTTCTCCCTGTAGTTTCGCTTGTGCCTGCCAGTACACAATACAGCAATCATACACTATAGTGCACACCATGGAGTGCAGCCACAGGCATTGGAGGCTAAAACTAGTGGAAGTGTGCTCATGGATTCGTACATTCACCCCAGTGAGTACAGTCTTACACAAAGAGATGGTCAATTCATAAGATCCTAATTCACTGGAATAATGGTAATAACAATTATAGTTCTAAACTTGTAAACTTGTTAATATTGCACCAATATTCATTCTAAACACTATATCCACCTGTTGCTGCTTTGTTCTCTGTGGATAGACTGGCTTTAAACATCATCACTGCAAACATGGCTGGATTTACATCCCAGGCACCCCTAGGCAAGGCACTCCTGAAGATCTTAGTTTTGCCCATGGCCACACCTCTACTCTTCACATTACCTGCTCTAAGGTCCATCCACTGTTCTGGCACAGAAAATACCCTTGGATATAACACGGAAGGACAAAAAAAACTTTAACCCCCTTGGTTGAGATAGGATCTCCACTGCATTGCTCTGCAATATGTTGGAGATCTCTCTAGTGTCCAACGGGTTAAATAATATCCAGTGAAGGGGCATACAGCTGGTTCAGGAACATTGAGATTATTCTGATCACGCCCACAACACAGAATATGGATGTGACCAGCACAACTGAGTCACCCCTCAAAATGTGGAGCTGTAGTCAGTTATCTACTCTGCCTATTGGGAAACCCATCATTGATATAGAATACTTGGTTTGCTCTTATTCCACATTTCCTTGTCTGATAACATATGATCTAAGTAAATAATGGATTTATCTAAAAATGTTTTCAAATGGATCATATACACAGAGGTAAACACTGGAGCATTTGGAAGCTACATACTTTCTGTATGAAATAAGGTTTATTAACTACTCTGGAATAGGTAATTGTTTCAATGCTAAAGTCATTTGATTCACTAGGAGGCTGATGTATGAAAAAGAACTGGATTAATTCTAAAGTATCCTGACTGCATCATTGGGGACATAAGATTTTTGTCAATCTAATTGTGACCTTTAACCCCTTGAATGCTAGAGAGTTCTACAATGCCTTGCAAATCCCATGAACCCCTTAACAACTGCACAATCCTAGAGGACCACAACATTTTTTTTGTGCAGCGAATTCTGGGATGACACCCAGAATTCCATGACATGCTAGGACCATTACAAGCCTGGCACATCATATGATGTTAAGGTGTTAACTCAATGGGAATGTTCATTTTGTCTTCTGCAGTGTATTTGGGTTATCCCAGAAGTTCTCTGGACCTTTTTTAGTACATCTACCTCGGTATCGGTTCAATGGAGTCAGCAGAGGGTCCTCATGCCTGAGACATTAATAATTTATTCAAAACATCTTTATTTTATATTTCCAAAGGAAATTACTGATTTTCAGTGCGCTGGGGAGCTGGTTTGCTATTATAATTCTATAGGTTGTTTATAAGTTCTTACGAGAACTGAAACCACCTGCTGTCACAGAGCATTTTGTAATAGTGGAGACATTTCCCCACAGGTGGAGAGTGATTGGCGTGATTTCTGAATTGACCCATCTGCTCTAAGTGTATATGTTTCCATGTTTAGGATATCATCTGGCAATGATACTAACATCTGCTGTGTTATCTGACAGCTAGCAATCAAAGTACAACAAAATCTATATATCTTTTTTTTTTACATATGGAACATTTCTGGATCGCATTATGTTTTCTAAGATATGCAAAAAATAATGTATCACAAATTATACATGAGTTGTAAAATCCTTTCTTCAAGTTCACAGAGCAAAGACTGGAACGTAGCAGTTGCGTTATTGTACATTGATGCTGGCATTCCACATGCTGAGCACAGCCTTAAAAATAAACTGAGAAAAGCCAATTGCTACACAGATGTGGAACCACTAAGGCCTAGCTCTGTTTTGGCCCTTGAACCTTTGAGGGCTTTTGGGCCATGCAATGCACTGCGTACTCAAAATCTGTGGTTCCACTAATGCAGAATGTATGGATAATTGTCTCCATTGCTGTGGCATTTGGCATTACACACTCCGAGTACAGTCTTTAAAGCAAACAGAGAAAAAACATTTCCTACACACATATGGAACCACTAAGGCGTACCTTTTTAGGCCCTAAACCCTTTGTGTACCAAAGGGGTATACAACTTTTTACATACACTTCAAGAATATGTTTCCAGTAATATGGAATGTGTGGACAGTTGTCTCCCAAAAATAACTTACACTTCTATAAAATAATAAAAATGTTCTTTATTTTTCAGTTTTAGAAAGCTAGAAACAAATGAGACGTAATGATAGCAAAATTTAAGCATATGCAAAAGAGCAATGAAGTACACCTGAATTAATGTTTGTACAGTATTCTCAGCCCAGCAGGCACTTGAACACCTGTCACATACACAGGATGGGCACACTTTAAAGCACAAGAAGATTTCCATGCTGTGCCATCTAAGATTCACGTTTAAAGTGCCAGAGGTGTGATTAGTGAGCTGAGTACTCCAAAACATACATTTTCTCAACAACTGACAGATGCACTTATGAAGTGAGTCACAAAAAAATTATGCAAGAAACCAAGGTCAGGAAAAAAGCAATGTCATTTGACTTATGTCTAACAATATCAAGGTCCCCATACTTGCAGCTTGGTCAAAATCCTGTCATTTTCCATGGTACAGCTCCCCAAATTGACATATGCAAATCCGAGCATCCATACTGCTTAGAACAAAGTAATGCACATCTTTGGATAGACAGACACAGAGGTCCATAAGCTTCTCTAAAACTAAGATCTCTTATTGCATATCAAAATGTAATGTTGAACATCAAAATCCTTGCAAGCAGTCCCCACACCACCACTACCACAAGACTAGGGCAGAATAAATAAAGTCCAATTGCCTATACTTTTTAATATTTTATTTAATGTTTTAGCTTTTTTTCAGAACTTTCTACCTTCATGAGTGATGCTACAAGGTTCCCTCCCTAGGGGGAGACCTTGGTTCCCAACCAGTAAGCAGGGATAGTGGTACAATGTGCCGCTGCCTGAAAAGTCTGGAAGGAATGTGCTAGTAGAGTAACCTCTTACTCACAGCATACAGAATGCTCAGAATCCTATGATTGGGTTCATTTATGGATCCCTTTAGATAACATGCCTGACTTCTAAGCAATCCCCCTGACACTTTCCTGATCCCACTGGTAATACAAGTGATGTTGTAAGGTGATATCCTGAAACATGTATAAGGTGGATGAACACTGTGACGTCTTCCTCTGGACTGAGGAAGACAGGTCCTGGGAACAAAGACAGGCCTGCTCTCCTCAGCCAGAGGAGAGGAAGCTTGTGGTGATCCCTTCTAGTGGCTGGATAATAGAATCAGGGATTCAAGCTTAGAAAGAGCCCAAACAGTAATGGAATCAATAAATTACATTTGCTTTCTTTTATTGCAGGTCACCACTGGATGATGAGGCCCCATGCCACTTTAGAAAGAAGGATGAGACCCACATTCCCTCAAGAGAAGGATTGCATCCTGCCAAGGCAGGAGATTAGGAGAACAGCTTAACCTGGTCTGATCACTGTAGCAGAGGTAGATGATTCATCGAGAGGAGGAGTGCAGCAGAAGAACTTTGAAGAGTGGGCAGGGCTTTTGCTTAAAGGACTATTGTTTTTGCATACAATGACAAAAAGTTTCACAAGGGTTTCACTTGGCATTTTAAGCATATGACAAAGGGCAGCCAGCCATGTTGTGTAGGAGATGCAAGGGGTCTAGGACGGTGAACATTAATTTTTATTGCTCTGACATGAAAGTCTGGGACTCCTATAGTGTTAGGCAAGCTAAATGAGATCCTGCAGGGATAGCCTAACTGAGAGCAAGCATTGTTTTTGTTGAAAGATTTTGTTGACTGATTTAAAATTCCTGTTTGTAAAGAGTTGCAAACAGTGGTCAAAATTAAAAACTTGCAGTCAGCTTATCACCATCCCAGCGTATTACAGGACAACCTGGATTGATTAGTCCTCAGTTGGGTGTGGTCCCTCCAGAAGGAGCATGGGAAGTTTAGGCTAATTCAGCATTTGTCTTATCCAGAGGGTGAATCAGTGAATGATGACTCAAACAAAGTAACACGTAGTATGCAGTACAAAACCTTTCATAATATTTTAAAAATAGTGCAGGAATTAAGTGCTGGATATCTTTTCTTTTACTAAGATTGATGTGGAGTTGGCTTCCAGACTTCTTTTCCTTCACCCAGGCCCCTTCAGACTGATGGGTTTCAGACCCATCCACTATTTCTTGGCACAGAAAATACCCTTGATCTATAACAATCAATGCCCCAAAATAGGCTTTATTAACCCCTTGGTTGCTAGATAGAGACCTTTCTACTGTAGCATCTATGGGGTTAAATAATAGACTGTAAAGGGGTATAAAACTGGCATAGGGACATTTAAATTGCTCTGGTCACACCCACAATTTAGATTGGGGGCCCAGCAGGGCTGAGGTGCCCTACAAAATTTGTAGCTCTAGACAGTTGCCAACTCTGCCCTTTGGAAAATCCAGACCTGAATATCCCTCTCTAATAAATTACATGAAGCGGATACTCTTCAGTCTCTTGCTCCAGTATATACTGGTAAAATTAAATTAATTTCATTAGATCAAAGCAAGAGTGCATGAGATAATTAAATCTTGACTTGCATGCTGTGTGACACATGGGTACATATTTATAAATGTTTATTGCCATGCCTAGGGCTCAATCCATTTGCCACCGGTAAAAAAAAAAAGCACCGTCGGTAGTTTCACGTCTCAGTCAGGTATGGAATTACCTTCGCTGTGACATACTACCAAACGGAAAAAATGCACTATTGGCGCTAAATTCGCACCCACTGGAAGAAATGACAAAGAAGTTGAATTTGGAATTCAATTAATGTGGTGGCTAGTAACGAGCTAAGGGACCCACTTTTATCACCAAACATTACCGGCTACAAAAAGTGGTGCTGAGGACTTTAACACATTGTGTGCCAGAAAGGTGTCCAATGCACTGAGCTGCAATGCACTAGATTCTTCTCTTTCACTCAAAGGTTTAACGCATGAGACAAACTATCGATATGTAAGTGAACTGTCCAAAAAAGAAATAAACAAATGCTTAAGTACACTAATGACCCGTGAATGTACTGATATGGGGTCCTAAGCCCCACTTAAATATATCCAAGGTACCAAATCATGTGCGAAAGTGTAAAAGAAATTATCCCTGTGAGTGCTAGTGTGGTATGCAACACAATGCACAGCTTTGCGTACCCCTCTGGCACTCAAAGGGTTAATCCCCCAAAAGCTAACACCAATCAAGTAAAATAAGCACTTACCTGTAAAGCTGATGTCCATCAGGGTCCTCTGCACCATGGTCTTCTTCTTCAATCCTTTTTCTGTAAGCTTCTGTATTCTTCTAGATCTGTCGTCTTGTTTCCACTTTTCTTCATCTGTGCTCTTCTTTATTCTTCTTGTTTAAACTTAGTGTTTCCCCTGTAAAAAAAAAAAAAAAGAAAAAAAAATTGTTATTAAAATTAAATCCGTCCTTAAAATTACACTTCCGCCAGAGACAGCAGAAAAAATAGCAAAAATTCCCTCCTCCTCCCTGTACCTTTCAGGCCGTTGCCCGATCCGCACTGAGGGAAATTTGAATAGGGATTGTTTTTATATGGCCAGTCCCTATTCAAAATGTTTCATCCGCCCCCACTGGAACGTGCCCTGCAGTAACCACACCTCCCAGCCATTCAGCTTCCAGCTCATTAAGTCATACCTCCAGCTGGGAGATAAGTGTGGTTACTGCAGGACACATTCTGTGCCCTGAGTAACCCCATGTACCAGCCAATCGGAGAGTGGAAAACATTTTAAATAAGGAATGGCCATATAAATGGCAGTCCCTATTTAAATTTCCCTCTGTCTAGATCGGGCAACAGTCCAAAAAGTACAAGGAGGGGGGAATTTTTGCTTTTTTTTCTGCCGCCAGCAGTGGCAGTGGTGGCAGCTTACCTTTAAGGACAGATTTTATTTTAATATCTGTATTTTTTCTTGCAGGGAAACACTAGTAGAAAACTGAAGATAAGCACAGATGAAGAAAAGAAAAAAGAAGATTACAGATGAGATGACAGGTGAAGAAGACAGAAGAAAAGGATAACAGATGAAGAAGAAGAAAGCTTACAGAAGAAGAATTAAAGTGGAATGTCAGAGTACAGAAGACCAAGCTAGACATAGGATTAAAGGTAAGTGTTCCAGCTATGGGTGATAGGTGTTATGGCTACTATTAGTCCACTTTATTGTTAATGCTAGGGGTAGTGTAGGGTCAAGCGGAGGATTAATGTTTGCAAGGTTGACTGTTTCAGCTCATGCTTGGTGTTTGCCTGTGTCAAACCCCGATCGTTAGCTGGTTTCCTTTGATGTTCCCATTTCTCATGCTATTTAGAGTGAGTTGTGGGAATAAAAAAATGCCAAGAACTTTGGGCCACAATAAGGCTCTGTGTCCCAAAGCTCATCATGGTTTATCTTGATAAGCCAGCCGAATTCGGACAGTAGCACTGTTTGTGTACTGTTCAGTGTTCATTTTTGACCTACTGTGGGTTTTACCTGTGACAACCGAATGAAGCACCTAGTTGGAAAAACAGATGGATGTCAAAGTCAAAACATGAAAATCCACTTAGAATTCTCACTCATTTACTTTAACATGATGCAAAATAGTTAAACATGAAACAATCAGTTAACTGCTCTGCAATGCATTGGACACCCCTCTGGAACTCAAAAGGTTAAAGTGAACGTGTCATCTTGTAATAAATCTTTATTTGTTGGTCAGACTATTGTGAAACGCTATGCCAATGTGTTTCTGTGCTGAACCACGTTTAAACACGCTGTGATATTAAAGAATCTAGGCAGAGCTCACATACCCGGGGCATTTCTAATAGCACAGTACTGCACTGTGCCATTAAAACATAAAAGGCTAATACAGCATCTGGGCAGATTTTAATTCTCTGTAAAAATGATGTAAACTTGTCTTACGGTGACAAGTCTACTTTAAATGTTAACTATGTTTTTAATTGTGCCACAGGGGCAGGCACTTGCAGTCCTGTCATTGTTGTTGGACTACAGTCAGCCAGTCAACCGAGTTACAGTCCAGAAACAGATGAAGATTACTAAGCCCAGACAACTAAGGATGTGTCATGTATATGAGGGTTGGGCTTGTATTAGATATGGATTGCAGATGAAGGAAGGTACAAACACATAAGGGTATATGCAGAAGGACATGTCCAGAAGTCTTAGGTACTAGGAAGCAAGTAGAAAGTCAGATGCTCCAAAAGGAGCACCTACTTGTCCCCTAAGGTTGAACCCAAATGCTTAAATAGCCACTGACTGGATACAGAAAAATCCAAGCAAAGGTACAAATTCATCAGGCACAAGATAAGGTCAGATAGTCCAGGTAAAATCCATAAATAGGCACAGAATCTATAAGAAGCAGCTGCTCTATCCAAGAGATTTGGTTTCTGCAGCAGGGAACAGAACTCTGTATGTCCAAGGTGAGGTACCAATCCATAAGCAAAGGGGAGGTCAGACAATCTGTAGTCAGGGTAGGCAGCAAAGGCTCACAAAATGAGTCTCTGTCCCAAGGACAATGGCAGTTAATGTCAGGATACATGGTCCAAGGCAGGAGAGGTAAAGCAGAGTCAAGAAATGTAGCCAGAGTAAAGAACCAGGATGTCTCTCAGAAATCCAGAGTGCAAAGTGTCAGGTAAAACTGAGCCCTGAGTGCTCAGGGAGGCAGAGTTAAATATCGTCCTAACAAGAAGCAGCTGACATAATTCTCCAATTCAGCGATGAAAAGTTTTAGGTCAACACAACATTAAACAGGAACAAGCCACAGAAATCCTGCTGAACCAACTTTCTCCGATGACTCAAGCTGGAAACTGCTCTCCTGCAGCCACAGGGTCACCAGTTCAAATCCAGCAACATGCGTGATATGGCTGTGATGGGCAGTCTGCAAACCAAAGCTACAAAGATGATGGTTGTTGGGCCACATCCCAGTCTTATACCATCTGTACATTGACTGCAGGGAAGCCTGTCGTACGACCGTCAGGCGGCTCTGCAGCACAGCCAAGATCGGGTTAATAAAAGAGAAATCTTTAACTGAAATAGTATTCTACGTGTGCTTGGTTTGCAAGCACACTTAGAAAACTGTTTTAGTGAAAGATTTTTTTTTTTATTAACGCGATCTCGCCTCTGCTGCAGAGCCGCCTGATAGTCTTAAGACCGGATTTCCCTTCAGTCAGCTACAACTCTGACTTTGGGGAAAGGGGAGGGAGTAACTTTAAGAGCGATTATCTCTCAAACCATAAAGGTTTGAGAGATGACACTAGGGGCACTTCATTTATTTTTAACATGACTGCAATATAGGCATTAGTAATTTTTAAGTATTACTATCCTTTTAAGATCTAATATTTAGAAGATCTCAGGATCAGCTCATTTTGAAAGTCCATAGGTATGTACAAGGAGCAACTGCAAAACAATACAACTGTCATATGTTGCTATGGAATTATCAATATATCCCAAAATAATCTTTAGTTCTTAATGGATCCTAGGATATTAGTCCTTATTACTAATAGAAATAATATATATTTGAGGCGCTCCAAGAAATAGATAACAGGTCTAGGTGCCAGGACACACGTTTATGAGGGAAAACTGAATGGCACTAACAGGACTTTCCAACGTGTGGTTGTATTTGTGATTATAAGTTTTTCATCTCCAACAGACATATTTAAGACAAAACATTGACCTAGACAATAAAATACAAGCACATATTGGAAAGAAGTCTTAATTAATATAAAGATATAATATATACACACACATAGTACTGTGCAAAAAATGATGTAACGTAAGAATGCTTACAAAAATAGACATGTTAATAGTTTACATTTATCAATTAAAACAATACAAAGTGAATGAACAGAAGAAAAATCTAAATCAAATCAATATTTGGTGTGACCACCCTTTGCCTTCAAAACAGCATCAATTCTTCTAGTTACACTTGCACACAATTTTTTAAGGAACTTGGCAGGTAGGTTGTTCCAAACATCTTGGATAACTAACCACAGTTCTTCTGTGGATTTAGGCAGCCTCAGTTGCTTCTCTCTCACTTCGTGTAATCCCAGACAGACTAGATGATGTTGAGATCAGGGCTGTGTGGGTGTCATTCCATCACTTCCAGGACTCCTTGTTCATCTTCTTTACGCTGAACATAGTTCTTAATGACTTTTGCTGTATGTTTGGGGTCGTTGCCACGCTGAAGAATACATTTGGGGCCAAACAGATGCCTCCTGATGGCATCGCATGATGGATAAGTATCTGCCTGTACTTCTCAGCATTGAGGAGACCATTAATCCCAAATCCCAATGCTTCACTGTTGCCTGCAGACACGCATTCTTGTACCTCTCTCCAGCCCTTTGGCAAACAAACTGCCTTCTACTACAACCAAATATTTCACATTTTGACTCATCAGTACAGTGCACCAGCAGCTATTTTTCTGCACTACAGTTCCTGTGTTTTTGTACATAGTTGAGTCATTTGCCCCTGTTTCCAGGTCAGCTGTATGGCTTTTTTGGCTGAAAGTCTTCCATGAAGACCAATTCTGCCCAGACTTCTCTGCACAGTAGATGGGTGTACCAGGTTC
This sequence comes from Rhinophrynus dorsalis, assembly GCA_037306005.1. NCBI lineage: Eukaryota > Metazoa > Chordata > Amphibia > Anura > Rhinophrynidae > Rhinophrynus > Rhinophrynus dorsalis. Next base: position 91,202,953 of record CM074718.1, on the reverse strand, counting down.
CCATGGATTACTGCCAATTCTAAGCTGAAGGCGCTTCTGGACATCTTCTGATTTTGAAAGGAAATAAGCATGATGTATCTTTCATCTGCTACACTAAGTTGGCCGACAACTGTCTACGGTCCTCAACGTTGCCTGTTTCTTTGTGCTTCTTCAAAAGAGCTTGGATAGCACTTCTGGAAACCCCTGTCTGCCTTGAATTTTATGCCTGGAAGAGACCTTACTGATGCAGTATAATTACCTTGTGTTTTGTTGCTGTGCTGTGTCATGATGTATGACTTTTGACATTAAACTGTGTTCAGCAACCTCACCTTGTTAGCTGAGTTTGGCTGTTCCTCACCCAATTTTACACAGCTGTTTCTGTTTCAGTTAATGATTGTGTTTCAACCCATGTATTAAATTGATGATCATTAGCACCTGTTTGGTATAATTGTTTAATCATACATCTGACTATTTGCCTACAAAATCCCTGATTTTGTGGAAGTGTACCTAGAATGTTTTGAAGGTAAAGGTTGGCCACACAAAATATTGATATGATTTAGATTTTGCTTCTGTACACTCACATTGCATTTTGTCATATTTATAATAGAGAGAGAGAGAGAGAGAGAGAGAGAGAGAGAGACGAGGCAATAACGCTTTATAAAGGTCAAGAGTACTTAGGTATTTGGCAATGCCAGTTTCTCATCAAGTTTATGGTATGGGATACTTGTCAATCTTAGAGTGTTCATTCAGCTTTCTGAAATCATGGCAGAAATGCATTCATACATATGGCTTTAGTACTAAGACAATGGGGCTTTACCACTGGATATGGGACTCCTCAATCACTTCCAACTCTGGAATTTCTTCCTTTCATGTCTCAGGGATTCTATAGGGTTTTACTCTTGTTACTCCTGTTTTTTTATTATATTTATTTATTATATTATATCATGAAAGATTTCACTAGTTCTACCAGGAATCAGAGAAGACATCATTTCTTGTTATCATCTCTTTAGCTTCCGTCTGATGGTCAAGGGTGAGATCAGCAGATAATTTAACATCTGGTACTGGGGATTTGTTTAACCTTGACCATATAGCTTTCCCTTTCCTTCCTGAGTTTTACCAGGTTTATATGGTAAACCTGTTCCACTTTCCTACAATCAAGATCTGCTTATTCAATTACCTCACACTGTCCTTGCCAACAAGATAAGAGTTTGCTCTCCATTGTGGGAACAAGTACCACCACTCTGTCCCCAGGCTGGAAGGACCGCACTTCTGATTGACGGTTGTAAAAAACTTGTTGGCTCCTTTGTGCTTCTTCTAGATATTTTCTAACTAGTGGAATAGTCTGTGTAATATGCTCTTTCAGTTGTTCCACATAGTAAAAGACATTCTTCCCTGAGACAGTTTGTGCTTCTCATTCTTCTTTAGTTATGTCTAATAAGCCCATTGGATGCCTCCCATAAAGAAGCTCAAAAGGAGAGAATCCAAAGGAAGACTGGGGAACCGTGTAAATGGCAAAGCGTATGTAAGATAGGAGAATGTCCCAAATTCTCTCGGCTGATCACTTTACAGAACATGTGCTTTAGGGTTCTACTGAACCTCTCTACTCATATTCTGCCTTTTTTGTGAGGTGCCGCACCACCTGCTTCAGAAAAGCCTCCATCACAGCTGCCATTTGAGCAGTTAGCAGCCGATTTGTTTCCTGTTGTACAGAGGTAGCATGCAGGAGGGCCTTTAAAACATCCTCCATTTTGATACAGGGTTCAGAGCACCTAATCCCACTTCTGACACCACTTGTGGCAGGATGACTGAGTTATCAACACGTAGCTTCGCAAAACAAGAGTCAGAATAAAGTTTTACTGTTATTTATTCTGTTCTCAGGTTAACAGGTACTGTCCCTTTAAGGCAAGATAACTGTTACTGTTTGGAGACTTATTAAATAGTGCTTTTGCTCACTATCAAAACTGGCCAGCTAATGTGATTCCCAGTTTGCAAAACAAGTCAACAGGAACAGATACAACACAGGATTTTAAACACAAAACCTTTTCCTAAGTCTCAGGGCTCCAGGCTGACCCCCCCCCCCTGCTCTATGTGTGAGGGAGGAAACCTGCAGAGACAGAGACTTTAACCCTTTGAGTGCCAGAGGGGTAGCCAACGCGATAACCCTCTGGCACTCAAAGAGTTACACCTTGCAGCTCAGGGTGATTAATATCACCTGTGAAGCTACATTCAGCCTATTAACCCCATCATGCTGGGAAAAGAGAGTGCTCCAGCCTCCTACTTGCATAGAATGCCTCTCTAACCCTTCCACAATATATATATATATATATATATATATATATATATATATATATATATATATATATATATATCATTATAATAACTATCACTTACCTTTCTATGGCTAAAACATCCTAATGGCACCTATGAAATCTGGCCTTGTGCCTTTCTTCAAGACATAACATCTTCAATCAGACCTGGATGTCATGTGGTATGGTATGGTAATAGACAGCACATCTAATGGCAGGATCACATGACCTCAACTCTGCTCACTGCACACAGTAAAGGACCAGAGGGCTGTGCAATGAATTGATTAACAAGGTGTTGTGCAACACTCTAGACCTTAAATAGTTAAGTAGGCTCATGCACTCTTCCTGCTTCAATTTGTAAAAAAGAAAATGCCAGCAACTGTGTATACACTTCTAAGGACTGATTGAATAGGTCATCTCTTGTGCAAAATTCATAAAGACCTTTTCTGGCCAAAGTATGGTAAATGGGGGTTTTATTAGGAGGTGTTCTCCTTTAATAAAATGAACCTGTGAACAATCTTTGCATTGTGACTTGCATCATGATTCAGACTCTCACAAAGTGCAGACTGATTGGCTCCAGGTAGAAGTTGTTCCTATAAATCATGATTTAAATTCAGGTTCTATACGATTAAGAAATGTTTTCTACTTTTGTACTTGCCTTTGTGCATTCAGTTGGGGTAATATTGTTAGTTTCCAGCTTTAGAAAAATAAAGTCTTATTCTCATACTCCACTTCAGTAAAATGCTCCTATTGAAGCCCCATCAATCAATTGTAACTCAAAAGAGAAAAAAATAATGTGTTAATCAAAGCTCGTACTTTAAAGATCTATCACTTAATACATCATCCGTGATAGAAACAAAGGTTTCCAATAGCTCTACTATTCCAAGTGGAAAGCTTCCCTGATGTGCAGAACTGTGGGTGTCTATGTAGTTGGACAGTCCCTTTGAAATCTTACACCAGTAATAATAATCACACTAAATCGGACCACAGAAATACATCATCTACTTCTAAGAAGACCTTTATTAAAGAAAATTCTGTGCTTGGAGGAACTAAAATCAACAGAAAACCCTCACCAAAAATCTCTTCATCAAACACTCTTTAAACTGTCAGTAAAAGCATTAATTTTACTTTCTACATATATTAATTGTAACACTTTCGCCTTAACCTTATGGCTGTAGCAGTATAAATCATGTGTAAATGACCACTGGATTTACTTGAGTCGGCCATCTTACAGAGGACACATTGAAATTGAAAGCTTTACTTATACTAAATACTGTTGTCACGGGTCAAATGTGTAATTCTGTGGTGTGCTCCTGCAAAACACCAGGAATGTATAAATATAGTACTTTAACCCTTTGACTGCCAGAGGGGTATCGACACATTGTTAAATATTATTTATGTTTGGATATACACGTGTAAATAGCTTTGCAATGCATTTGAGCCCTGTCTAGCATCTAAGTGGTTAGTTCACAATCAAAATGTTACCCTCAATTTGGCGACCAAGACAAGGGTGCATTAAATATATCGCCTGCTTAAAAATGGTGATGTAAGAATCTCACCCTCAAGTGTGACTGTGATGCCTCATAGGCGTGATTCCCTTCAATTGATTATTCTGTGCTCAAGCAGATACAGTATATCCTAAATACAGAGACTTGTTGACACCTCTTATGAACCATGATTGAATTCCCCTGCTTTATGCATTCAGTTTAAAGGGATATTTATGTTTCACAAAAACAGCAGCTCCATTTAATCTTCATAGTTTCTGGGCCATGGATGTGTTATTTCAATACTGTCAGAGTTACAGTTCAAGAGTAACTGACTGATAAAATATTCCCCTCCCTCCCCTTTTACCTGGTGTAAGCCACCTCCCCTCAGATGTGGAATCTGGTCATGGGACCAGACAGGTCACAGCAAGAGACAATCTTCTTACTGTGAGTAGATAGAAAACCCTGCCCCCCTTGACAGGTTTTTCAGGTTTTTCATTATGCTCACTGAAGATTGTCCCTCTCTGCAATCTATCCGGACGGTCTTGCTGCTCTGAGGTGACCAGTGTTACATCAGTAAAAGGTTCTGGAGGGAGATACTTTATAATTCAATTACTCGAACTACAACTCTGACAGTATTCAAATAACACTCTACAAATACTATGAAGATTAATTGGAGCGGATTTTTTTGTGAAATATTACTATCCTTTTAAATCTTCCATTTCATGGTTTCTGGCTCTCAATACAATCTCAGATTCCCGCTTTTTGACAGCCATGGCTACATTTTAGCACTTTAAAATTCTGTCATGCTTGAGAATGCATATAATGCAAGTTTGAGTCAGAAGCTGACACATACTTTCATGCAGAGAGGAAGACTGTTCTGCGCAGTGATCATTGAGTATAAAGTATGTTCAGCAAATGGTGACAAAACACTTCTGCTCAAAACTGTTTGTAAGTCGTTTTTCAAAAAAGCATTATTGGGAAGAAACATTAAAATTTTTGATGGCAAACCAATTTGTCAGTCATGTTGCCCATAATATACCTCGTGGGAGAGCAGGGAACCAGTCTAATAAAAGTTAAGCTGTGTTCTGCCTCTCATTCCCCCATTAAAAAATCCCTTGCCCAGTACAGGGTTGTTTAATGTTATTCAAAGTGATAAGGTGCCAGTACAAATCAAGGCAACCTGGTACCTTGTCCTTCCCTGTGTGGGCTGTTACAGCACTGCACAGTATTGCAATGTCTGTATATTGCATGTTGCCACATGTATTGTGTATGTAGTGGATCCTGAAAATCCCTTTTCCATCAAATTTAGCCCTTTGAGTGCCAGAGGGGTATGCAATGCATTGCTTAGCAATGTGTTGTATATCCCTCTGATACTCAAATGGTTAATGAAGATAACAGCAATTCCGTCAGTAACATGCAACAGAGCCTCATACAATAATATGGGGTCAAGAAAGGTTATACTCCAACACTAAAAAATGTTGTTTGTGCAGATAAAACTTTTGAATTAAGCATCTCCCTGCTGTGGCAGCTGAAAAAGCTAATATTCAGGTCCATACAAATATACAATATAGTAGGCCTGAGCCTATAGACCTAACCTATTAATGTGGTGCTGTATTGTTGTAGTTTTTACCAGGGCTGGATCTACACCCCAGGCACCCCTAGGCAAGGTGCTATTAGCTCCACTCATGACCACACCCCTTCTCCCCATGTGGCCCTGCACCCCAGTCCCATCTACTATTTCCTGGCACAGAAAATGCCCTTGTCCTATAACAAGCAAAGCCAAAAAAAGTCTTTAACCCCTTGGTTGCTAGAGAGAGAGAGAGCTCCAATGCATTGTGAAGCAATGCACTGTGGATATCTCTAGCATTTAAGGGGTTAACCCTTTCACAATGAAGGGTTAAAAATAGATTGAAGAGTTAAAAATAGATTGTAAATAGGTATAAAACTGACACTGGACCCTTCTTGAATCCCCTCTCATGGAGGAAGAGGTCTATAAGGCTATCAACGATCTCCCTGCGGGTAAGTCCCCTGGACCGGATGGGTTCTCCCAGGCATATTATAACACTTACAAACAATTACTGCTCCCGCTTCTAACCTCAGCATTTAGGACATTACCCAATGATATCAATAATCATCCGACATTTACTGAAGCTCATATATCCACTATCCCTAAACCTGGCAAGAACCTCTATCATTGTAAGAACTATAGGCCAATTTCATTAGTGAACCTTGATCTGAAATTGTATGCGAAAGTCCTGGCTGAGCGCCTGAAACCTTTCTTGAGCTCTTTGATACATTTGGACCAGGCAGACTTCTCTCCCCACAGGGAGGCTAGAGATGACACCAGGAAACTTATAAACTTGATCCACTCTGTCCATCTCTGCTCCTTACCACTGATTCCGAAAAGGCATTCGAAAGAGTGGATTGGGCTTTTCTGTCCCAAACTTTAGAGGCTTTTGGCTTGACCTGCGTTCCGTGAGTGCATTCTTTCAATGTATACCAATCCCTCTGCCAGAGTCCGAGTCAATGGACGTCTATCTGACCCCTTCCCCATAACTAATGGTGTGCGACAGGGATGTCCTTTATCCCCGCTTCTATTCATTATGATGATGGAACCCTTTGCTCAACATGTTCGTTTAAACCCTAGAATCAAAAGGATCAGGGTGGGTCACACTGAATTTGAGTTATCAGTGTTTGCAGATGATGTGCTTTTGACAGCCACATCTCTGGATGGCTCCATTCCGGAGTTCATGTCTGAATGCTCCAATTTCTCTGTACTCTCAAATTATAAGATCAATATTTCTAAGTCTGAAGCCCTACCCACTGGGGTTCCCCTTCCTTGTATCACCACTTTGCGTTCTTCATTTCTATTCTGTTGGCCTTCATCTCACATTAAATATCTGGGTATTAATCTTACTGCACATACCGATTCCCTTTATGCTATCAACTTCCCCCCTCTTCTGGCCGCAATACGCAGAGACCTGACTTCATGGGGACATCTATATGTGTCTTGGATAGGTCGGGTCCAAGTAGTAAAGATGATGATCCTTTCACAGGTACTTTACTTGCTTCAGGCCCTTCCAGTACGATTACCTCAACACTTTTTTCTGATTTATATCATGTTAGATCTAAATTTGTGTGGCGTTCCAAGAAACCTAGACTCTATCTAGGCATACTAGTAGGGGGGGGACTAGGCCTGCCCGATTTCCTCCTTTATCATCACGCAGCTCTCTTTTCCTCAGTCCCTGATTGGGCCCTTAACAGTGCCTATAAACCTTGGGTTCTCCTAGAACGCTCTTTCCCGGAATAGGAGGACCCTCTTGTGCACTTCCTTAGCCTGCGGACCAGGGCTCTGGTACCATGCAATACTCACCCGACTATTTTTCTGGTCTTGTCTGTAGGAGATAAATATAAACACTCCAGTACGCTGGTGCCGAAACACTCTCCTTTTATGAGGATCTTTTCTTGGAAGCCCTCTCCACATTCTTTACAAGCTTGTCAATTCCTGCTTTGGCCTGTTTCTCGGGACCTCTGTGTTAAGGATCTTGTTAAGGATGGGGTGCCTATAGACTTTGTGGATCTCAGTTCGTCACTCTCACTCCCTCCTAAGGAAATATGGCTATGCTTCAGAATAAAACACTTTATAGATACCCCCTTTATTCGACAATCCACCTCCCGACCCCTGACACTTTTTGAGGCACTCCTTCATTAGAAGCATTTGGTGGGTAAAATTTATAAAATTTTGCTTTCAGACTCAAAGTCCTCTACTCCGTCCTATGCAAAATCCTGGGAGAAGGAATTGGGTCATCCCATATCATCTGATGAATGGCAGAGTATATGGCAAGTTATGGCAAACTCCTCTATTTCCTCTCAGTCGCTGGAAGTTAACTACAAATTTATTTGTTGATGGTATCCCACTCCTAACAGACTGAAGGTGATGTACCCCTCTGTCTCCTCAGAATGCTGGAAGTAGGGTACTCCACAAGGCTCTATATTACATGTTTGATGGGACTGCCCATGGATTCAGCCTTTCTGGGTGAATTGTCTAGCTATTATTGACTCAGTCTATGGGATTTCTCTATCCAGAGATCCTACGCAAATTGTACTGTTCAGTGACATTCACTCATTACCTAAACTGGAAAAGTACCTCTTACTAATGCTACTCACCTCGGCCAAAGCTATGATACCACTGAAATGGAAGTCCCCAGACCCTCCCTCCTTGCTGAGTTGGAAACAAAGAATTGTGGAACAGGCTTCTTTTACACGCTTAGCTTTATTGCACCGGGGTTATGATATAGGTTCTATCTGGCCTACACTTCTTGTCCTTACTCTCTCTATCTCCTTACCTCCTTTTTACCCTTCTTTCCTCTCTACTTCTCTCTGGTACCTGGTCTTTTGTGTTCTCTTTCTCTTCCCTTTTCTGAACTCATATATACTTGTGTAGTTCACTCCAGAATGTTATATAATTTTGAACTCTGAATAGTTCCTATGTCATTGTTCATTAACCTATTGTATCTCTGATGTACCTTGTGCTATTTGTATTATCGTGTATATACGATAGTTGTTACTATTAATACTATGTGTATTTATTCAATAAAAACAACTTAAACAAAAAAACTGTCACTGGGATTTCTCTGACCACACCTACAATTCAGAATGTGGGTGTGGCCATCACAGATGAGTTGCCCCTCAAAAATTGGAGCTCTAGGCAGTTGCCTACTCTGTCTCTTGGGAAATCCAGCCCTGCTTTTCACTACTTTTGATTATCACAATTTGCATACAGTCCTTTTTCTACTCATTCTCTTTTTGTTTCATTTTCTATTTTTTTTCCTATTAACTTGCCATTTCTCCTCTACTTTTTCTATTTTTGTTTCTTTTTTTTTTCCTCTCCTTGATAGGATCAGCTATTTTTCATTGTAGCTATCATTTTCACTTTGGTTTCAGCAAATCATTGGATTTTTCCTTAGACACTGACCTTTGGATATTGGCAATTTTTGGGGATTACCCTAGGTGTTCTGTTTGTTTTTAATGTATTTGTTGTGTCAATAAAATTATTCTGTATTACATCATTATTTGTCTGGTGTGGTATAGTATGCATATCAAAAGCACAGGCTTCTTGTTACTAAGAATAATATTTTTGCTCTTATTGCATCTCACTCTTAAAGATGTAGTAATGTTTCTCTGGACACGAAGCTCAGATCGTTCATCATATGTAATAGTATTGCTGTCTGGTGCTCTTATTCTTCAAAACGCGCTAATTATATGATGACTTTTATCCCTCCCTTCCCTTTTGTCAATCGCAAGTCACCTACCCATAGATCTGAAAACCAGTCATGGGACTGGACAGTACACAATGAGGGACAATCTTACCTCTTTCAGTATAAGGAAAACCCTGCCCTCCTTGATGAAGAACGGAAGGGTTTTCACTAATACTGACTGAAGATTGTCCCTCTTTGTGATCCGCTGTCTGATCTGGGACTGAGATGCTCATGTCGGGAAAAGGGACGGGAGGGATAAACTTCATTACATCAGCCTAACAAGTGCGTTTTGAAGAATAAGAGCATCAGACAGCAGTACTGTGACATGAGATGAACAATCTGAGCTTCGTGTCCAAAGAAACATTACTATCCCTTTAATACAGGGCTTTATTTGGAGTGGGTTTTTCTTGCTGATATTATACATCTATATATCCAAGTAAAGGGCAGGCACTCACAGGACATTAAAAAATAAATAACCTTTTATCCAAAGATTGACATTTTAATCCAGTAGGGCCTTTTACAAAATAAAAATGTTTATTATATTTTTAAGTGCTATAAGTACTGTCCATTTACTTGTATACAGTGTTACTAGCAGTTGCACAAGGGAACATTATATGGATGTTGGTGTGTGTGGGCTAAACACACACTGGTACAGTCAGAACTCAACTGCCCTAGCAACTTGAACCGCAACGAGCATTGGGTCACAGAACCTAATCTACAGCCCATGTTCGTTGTGGGTTTTTTCCCAGTAAAGCACGCTAAATAGCTTGAAAGATAGGAACATCAAAGGAAACTTGCTAATGCTCGGCATGAGCTAACTAGAGTCATCCCCCCACCTCCCAAACACTAACCTTACCCTTGGACCAATACTGCATCTAACAGTAACAATAACGTTAAACAATACTAGACTTAACACTATCCCCTGACTCATACCGCAAAGCTCTAAAATTCACCTGTAAGTCTGAGGTCCAGAGGAGTCTTCTGCAAGCTGGTCTTCGTCTTAAATTAATCTTTAAGGCTTCTTTCCTTCTTTTTTTCATCTTTTCTCTTCATCTTCTTTCTTCTTCTTTCAAGTGAATTCTGTCTGAAGAAAACAAGAAGAATACATGAGATCCAATGCCCCCATAAAGTGTCATTACTGCAGCCCCCCTACAACGGTGAAAGAATAAAATGAGAGCGTGGGAACCATTTTGAACAGAGATTGACCATATAAAAGCCAGTCTATTTATCTCAGTGTGGATCGCGCAATGGTTAGAAAGGTACAAGAAGGGCTTGTTTGTTTTTCTTTTTTATTGTGCTTCGGCCGCCGGCAACAATAATGACCCTTTATGGATGTCATGTATTCTTCTTTTACTTGCAGACAGAATTCGCCTTGAAAGAAGAAGAAAGAAGGAAAGAAGCTTAGAGAAGAAGACTTAAAGATAAATTCAAGAGGAAGACCAGCTTGCAGGAGACCTCGCTGAATCTCACACTTACAGGTAAGTGTTTAATTGTCGCTGAATGATATGAGCTTTACAGGGATTAATCCTTTGAGTGCCAGATGGGAATGCAATGCTCTGCAATGCATTGCATACCCCACTGGCACTCAAAGGGTTAATGTTTTGGGTTTTATCTCATGTTTTGGTACCTTGGATGTATTGATATGGGGCTTAGGGCCCCATATCAATGCATCTACCGGTCACTAGTGTAGGGATACCTAGTTGTGCATGTGTTTTTTTGGGAGTGGGTTTTACACATTTCACTTACATGTCACTGGTTAGGAACGCATGTTACGGGACTCAACTCAGGTTTTTCTTGGTGCAAATGTTAGCATAGTCAATTGAATCAAACCCTTAGTAAGGCCGAATGAGAGCAAAAGTAAGAGACTAAAACCAATAAGAGTGAGTGAGATACAGACAAAATACGAGAGTGAGTGAGATACAAATAGAACATGAGAGTGAGTGAGACAGATAAACATAAAATGTGAAGCTGATATATGAAGAAATAGGTGAATTCTGTGGCAAACTAGCGGCACCATAAAGGGCAAATACATATCCCCATTGATTTAAGTCTTTGAGTGCCAGAGAGATATCCAAGGCATTGAGTTGCAATGCGTTGGATATATATCTGGTTCTCAAATGTTTAAATGTGGCTTTTAAAATTTTACATTCAGAGGACTGAATGTCTAATTTAATTCAACTGGAATTGGCATAAGTTTCTTAGGGTGCAGTCCATTTGCTCCAGATTTCTTCCAATTAATGCATCAGCCTCAATGAATGTATAAAGGGGCGACCAACTTTTATTTTCAATATTATTAATATTATAAATTAAGGGTCACCAGTTGTCAGACCTAAAGTTGTAGGGGGCCATAGCCCCCCGCATCTGCAAGCTGTTGTCTGGTTGGGGATGATGTGAGCTGTATTCCCCATCAGCTGAAGGTCCTTAAACTCACTAACCCTGTTGTACATGCTGGTATGGATATCGTTAAGAGACACACCAGCCTGACCTTAGCTAGCGCCTGCTAGGGCTTATGTATGTTACTATGTAGGGCCTTAATGAGTGTCACAAGAATGGCTGAAACTGTAAAGACACCATGTTTCCAGGAAGGAAAGGACTCTTTTCCTAATCAGATCCCAGCTGTCGCTGGCCAACGCAGAGGAGATGAGTATGTTTTGTGTAGAAACAGACACTGAGTGATGGACCTCTAATTGCTATGTTCTTGCCAACAGGAAAGATAGGACGAGGGAAGGATCAGCCTAGTACTTTGCTGCCAGTTTAGTCTCTTAATTCTGATTTACTGCACTTGTCTGTCTCTGTAACTGTACTCTTTGCAGTTAGTTTTAAAGGTATACTTATGTTTTATTATGAAAAAAGATCATTCAGGAGTTTTTTCCTGCTGAGTAAAACTAGGGACCTCCCACTGCCTTGAGATGATTAATTAAAAAGCTATACTAACATAAACATGTTTTTATTTTTTAAGAAGTAAATTCTGTAAAAGTGACCACTAGGTGGTGCAGTTTCATTAGTTGCTATGAAGAATTACTGTCCATTGACTGTAAAGCTCTCTGAACATTGAAGTTGGATTGCATTAATTTGAGCATTAACAACTGATCTCTCAAAAGTGGGAGTATTCTTGGTTTTCTCAGCAAGAAAAGCCTTAAAAACAGGGGTAAAAATCTTTGGTCCTCAATTGCTACAAACGGAACAGTCTTTCAGAATTTTAAAATATGGGGTTAAAGGGACAGGGTACTATTTATTGTTAATAAATAAAAATCAATTAAAAAAGCTGTGCAATGAAAGCAATCAGCATTATATTCATTTTATTCACACGTAACATAAAGTAAAACGTTTTGCATTTTGATAGCATGATTGAGTTAAGTTTTGTGAGGGGGGAGGGAGCTGGCCACAATTATAAGCCATGTTCGATGTGAAACACATAGCCAATACAAGCCAGATGGCGATCTGATACAGGAATCATGGACCTCCAGAAAGCTGAGACTAAATAGCCCTGAGCGTTTACACAGAGGATGTCTCACTAAAACTGGGCTCCTACATCTCTCTTACTGAGGAAGGATGTGGGCTGGCAGTGCGCCCATCACAAAACCAACATTGCATCTATACTTTGTTAAGCCAGGCTGACACTCAGAATTTACATGGAGAGAGGGGGGAAAAAGGTTAAGTACTAATCCCAAAGTGCAACCACACTATATACCTTCACAGCACTCAACATTGCATGATAGGTACAAGAAACAAGTCCGAAAATAATGAGAAGCAATTCTGGATCAAACCAGCTACACCAAAGAGGAAGATATGAAGCCTCCCACTGATTGAAATAGTTTTAACCCCTTGAATGCTAGAGCAATGCATTGGATACCTCTCTGGCATTCAAGGGGTTAAATTAACAGGGATGTCTGTTATTGTCCCCTAATATGAAGTTGGTTTGCCCCAGAACTACACCACTTTTAAGGCCTGATGTTCTTTACGTCACTTTCTGGTGCTGGATGTTACTTGACAATCAGTTGATATGAAAGGGTAATGATACCCACTGATTGGACATTTAGGCACAAGATGTTATATTACAGAATTATCTTTTCATAAACCTGAGCCATTGAGGCTGATCTATTAAACAGAATAGATGAATTTTGGGCTAATCAATGGCACCACAGTAAACAAATACAAAGTCAAACAGGTCTTTTTTAATTTTAATATGTTTTTATCGGATTTTACAGAATACAGAGTATAAAACAGATCCTCAGAAAAGACAGGAACATTTGCAGTTAGTAACATGAATAAACATTGCACAATGTACAGCAACATATATCCAAGACAAGGAATAGGTCAAAATATTGCCTTTTCATAAACTTATTAAAGTATCAGCAATCTTATAATCCAATGATTACAAAGAAGTACAGAGAAAGATAAACTGAAAGGAAAAAGAGGTAGAGATTAGAAAATAAGAAATCGAGATCAAAGAAGCAGAACTGCACTATTCTAACATCCCCTCAATACAATCAATTTCCTGTTTTATAAAGCTAGGAAATGTGAACACAGTCCAAGGGTAGAATGTTTATCTACAAGCAACACTTCCAATTGGTATTTTTTCCAAAGTCATTATTGTACATACCCTCTTTTCCCAATCTATTACTGAAGAGCAAAACGTTGATTTCCAGAAAACTGGGATACATAATTTAGCGGCATTCACCAAATGAGTAAAGATCTGCCTCTTTTGATTTTCTCTTAAAGGGATAGTAATACTTTGTTTTAACTTTATTTTATTTTGTAGGCATTAAAAAAACATGAAGAATGTTATAAGTCTTATCTCTCAAACCTTTATGGTTTAAGAGATATTCACAAGCAAAGTTTCCCCTCCCGCCCCTTTTACCTAGTGTAAGCTATCTCTTCTCAGATGTGGAATGCAGTCCATAGACTAAGTCTATTAGTGATAGACTTACTCCCTTCCAAAATTTGTTTCCAATAGTTTGTCAGTAGAAGACATCTCCACCGGATATGAGTCATTGTCCCCACACCATTATCAACAGAAGAGTACATTTTATTCTGACATTCTGGAGTCCTATACCATTGTGTTGCTCCTTTAACCCCTGAATACAAGAGAGGTCTCCAAACCATTGAGGAGCAATACACTGGAGTTCACCCTTGCATTCACCCTGTTTAAACATTAATTAAAATGAATGGGAATATATTGGGAATTTTATTTGTTATCTGTGGTGTAGTTGGTATTTTCCAGTTCTAATTAGTACATCAACCTTATTATATTTTTTTAAATAATTTTAACATGGCTCGGCTCTAAAATCAGATGTTTAGCAAACTGCATCATCTATGTAACCTGCATATTTCAGGGAAAGATGCCTCTTTCACACCATGTAACACTAATACAAAACAAGTTAAGAGGGGGTTAAAACTAGGAGTCTATATGTAAAATAAGTGGCATTAACCAATGCAGCTCAGTGGGAATTACTGCTGTGGTTCCTGATTATCAACTAAATGGTGCAGTAATTACATTGTAATATCTACTTACAGCAGGGATGTCTATACTAAGGCCGGCGGCCATGTGCTGCCTCTAACTTGGCCAATCGGGTTCTTTGTTCATATCCTATTACATAATCACAATATTGTTTTCTGTATATTATAATAATCATTAACTGATATTTAGCTAGGAGGCAGGCATTTTGACCTTTGAGTGCCAGAGAAGAAATGCATTGTATACCTCTCTGGCACTCAAAAGGTTAATGCAATGTATATAAGTACAATGTAAGGTAGGTTTTTGTCTTTATGTTTGTTTGGTTTTTTTACACCTAGCTGTGGAATCAATACTGTAATCCACAATCTCTTATTGTGTGCATACTTGTCTTTCATAGCACTATTTAGTAGTATGACATCCTCAAATCACTGTTGTTTTCTCAGTCTGACCCAGGGCATAACTATAGGGTCTGCAGAGCTCGCAGTTGTGATGAGGAGCACAATAGATTTTAGTTATGCCCCTGGTAGAAAATATTTGGGTTAAGAGGGGCAAAAAAAATGCTTGCACCAGAGACTCTATGACCGTACTGGGAAAGTTCTAGATGAGCAGACCCTGAGATCTTAGAAATATTAACCCTTAAAGCTTCCCATAATATAGATTGTATGCAGTATGTACCTGCTTGCTCAACCACAGAGGTCTTGCATTCGGTCCACAAGGAACCTTTAACATGTGTTTAGGCAGTCACATCTCTAAATTGTTTCTCAATATAAAACTTTATAGCATTCAAGGAGTTATAAGCCCCATTTAAATCAAAGGGAATTAGGATGGGAATTTGCATCTAAAATCTGTGGTGCAGTTCTTCACAGTGCACCAGTCTATCTGAGCTGCATTTGGTAAGTAGACGTTAACCCTTCAAGGACCAGATGGGTGACAACACATTGTGAAGCAATGCAATGAGCACCCCTCTGGTCCTTTAAGGGTTAAGCAGCAATATGCGCACACACACAATTGCATCCTCCTATCTCATTACTATGCCCATGATGCACATAACACACAGCTGCCAAATATCACCTTTTAGAGCCAATTTCCGCTTTAATGCCATCTTAATACACACCCTAAAGCTCCATTGAAGTCCATTTGATTCATATGGTGGAACTGTTTACACACAGTGCGACTGAAGTACAAAGAAAAGCAGTGGAATTCAGGAGCAGACCAACTACACTATAGGAAACAAATACAGTTTCCCCAAGTTTCCACTGATATAATTGGAGCTTACAGCCCCTTGTATGCTAGCGGTCTGTGATGCATTGGTCACAGTAGTTAGCTTTGTGCCTCAGAGATCTACACCTTGGAGGAAGCACAGATCCTTTTATACAGGGCGTGACAGCCACAGATGCTTTCATAAATATCCCTGTAGGAAAAAAATTATCTTTTTTTGAAAGCTCAGCTCCCACAAAATAACATTTAAAATGATAAATGTGCTCCTGTCTGTTTAAAAGCTCAGCTACTTCAAAATAGCATTTAGAATGATAAATGAACCCCCTCTGTGTTTGAAAGCTCAGCTACTTCAGAATAGTATTTTAAATGATAAATGTGCCCCTATGTATCAAAAGCCTCTGTCACTTGTTGGAGAGCTGAGTTAACAACAGAAATGATAACACAATACAATGTAATGCATTGGTCTATATACATTTAACAATTTCACCAACAAAGGGGTCAGGCAACCTTGCACATTTTAACTTCTTTGGTCCCAAGGGGATTATTTCCTATAGGGTCACATTACTTACAACCCTTTTCTCTAGCTTATCTCTTCTTCAAGGCGTGGATCCTGCTGGACATACGTCAAGTGTCTGCGGTGTACCTGCTGGACATACGTCAAGTGTCTGAGGTGTATAATGAATTCACGGTTGGGTGCCAGAGGTTTTCGTGCAAGAACAATAACTTTGATAAACAAATTTCAACAATAATGAGTTGCCCTTAGCAGGCCTTAAAAGTTGAAGTCCTTTGCTACTAGCCATACCTGAAAAGTTACTCGCCACTGCAAGCTATAACATACCAACCAGGGCTGAATTTCTACTCGCCAGGGCTAAATTTTCACTCGCCATTGGCTAGTAGCGAGTGAAAATTTTGAGCCCTGCCCTTAGAACTAGGTGATGTCATCTTCCTTTAGTAACCGCTAGTTCAGGATATATCTCTATTCCCACCTTAAACTGTGCTACTCTGCACATTAGTGGCAATTCACACATCTGTGTAAGGAAGCCCTTACTGGGCCTGTTTAAGACAGTTTTCAACCAGTGGATGATTGGAGATGATCAAAATTGTAGTCCCCAACAGCCTGAGGTCCAAAGATTGACTACATCTGGTTTAAAGCAATAATAAATTACTTTTTCCAGCTGAGTAAAACAAAGTTAGCACCTCTACTGTGAAATTATTTAATGTCATTTAAAATTATTTTTGGTCTGAATTATGAGACTTTGATTTTAAGATTTCTGTGTCAATCCCATTTTGTGCTGATGCCATTCTTATTGCAGTCTATGGAGTGCTAAGTGTCACTGACATTCAGCTCGACATAGACTGCAACAACAAAAGTAACACAAAAAGATGGAATGGACAAAAATTGGTTACCTCAAATTCTCACAAAAATGCAAGTTTGTACATTAAAATCACTTTTGAGTTATGCGCCATACTCATAAATAAGTTTTACTGTTCCTTTAAGTTTCACGGTATTTACTCTTTGTGAAAGTTATGAGCACATTTGCTGTTTCTAAGAGACATTTGTTTTTGCAGTATCCATTTGTACACAATTTTCCCACGTACACACTGTCAAATTATATCCTTTATTTTATAGAGCTTTTTGCAGCTAATAAATTACTATATAAAAGCTTTTAGTATTAATAATGCAGTAACTAAAACATAGCATAATAATAGCTAGGATCTAACTCTAAAGAATAAATGACATCGAAATTTTTAACTCTTTGGATACCAGAGGCACATTTAACACTTTGCTTCACAATGCATTAGAGATACTTCTAGTAAGATGAAGAATAAATACAGTTTTAACCATTTGAGTTCCAGAGGGGTGAGCAATGCATCTCAAAGTACTGTGCTGCTCAGCCCTCTAGCACTCAAAGGTTTAAAGGGATAGTAATACTTTGTTTTATCTTTATTTTATTTTGTAGGCATTAAAAAAACATGAAAAACGATATGTCTTATCTCTCAAACCTTTATGGTTTGAGAGATATTCACAAGCAAAGTTTCCCCTCCCGCCCCTTTTACCTAGTGTAAGCCTTCTCTTCTCAGATGTGGAATCTGGCTGTAAGACCAGACAGATAACAGAAGGGGACAATCTTCTTCCTAAGAGAACAATGAAAGCCCTGCCCCCCTTGACACGTTTTTCAGGTTTTTCCCTTATCTTAATTGAAGATTGTCCCTCTCTGCAGTCTACCTGGGCACCTCCCTTCTGATCTGGCTGAGCAGTGTTACATCAGTAAAAGGGGTGGGAGGGGGATACTTTGTCATGAATTACTCTTGAACTACAACTCTGACAGAATTGAAATAACACTCTCCAAAGTCCAAATACTATGATGATTAATTAGAGCTGCTTTTATTATGAAACATTACTATTCCTTTAAAGAAAAAATATGTTATAGAGCTTTTCCTGCTGGGTAAAACAAGCCCACTGCTGGGACATTTTAATTTGAAAGTTAATACAACTCAAACTTCTTTATACTATATCTAACAATTGCAAAACCACCAACTTGCATTTTAAAAGGCGATTTATTTGTATTTCAAATGTACTCTGTGACCGAGCTTGAGTCATAGACTTTGGTTTCCCATAGTAACTGATGGGAACAGCCTAGGCTGACCAGACCTCACCTTTAACCGGGGACGCATAGGAAAAATGCATACTGCAGGACTGCTTTGATTTCAGTGAAGTACTGAAAAATGGCTATTTCCTATGTGTCCCCGGTTAAAGGTGAGATCTGGTCAGCCTAAAACAGCCCCATCTAGTAATGACAATCAAAAATTGCAGTTTAATGTAAAAACAATAAAATAGTAATACATCTTGAATAAAATATCTTTCAGCAGTGGGCTACTCTTATTAGACTCCTAGAGAAACAGGTCTTTAACATTTATTGTTAATACAAATAGCTCACTGCTTCTTTAATTCCCAGCAGTGAAGGAAAAAAAAAGCTTTATCTGAAATTCCTTACTCCATACTTTTTTCCCCTAAGATGGGCCATATGCACATAAGAAAGGTGGAGCAATTCAGGGGCAAACTAACTGTACCAGAAAAGAAAAACAAAATTTATATGGATTTAAATGGGGTATTTAAATTTGAATACTAGAAGCCTCCAAAGTAATACATAAGCAATCAGATGAAAATACTGGTATTCAAGCGATCAAACCCCCCATTTAAATTGATGGGAATTTAGCAGTATATACTTTTTCCCTAAGGTGCATTTGGTTTGCTGCAGATTTGTTCATTATTTGCTTTTTACATAAGGGCCCCAAGGTAAGGTGGCCCTATATCCTTTAATTCAGGGGGTGTAACTACAGGGGGTGTGGAGGGTGCAGTTGTGCGGGGGCCCTGCATCCAAGGGGGTTGCATTCACCCCTTGGTCCAATCAGTTCTACTTATGCCTGTGTGAAATTATTTTTGTGTGAGGCCCAAAAAATATTTGCACCAGGGCACTGCAATGACTACTTATGCCACTGCTGTAATTCAGGGACACTTATAAAAAACACACACTGCAGGGTTGCACTAAATATTGCAATACTTTAGAGTGATGTTTTCAGAAGCCTCCTTGATTTAAAGGGACGTGTGGTCACTTTACCCTAAGGGCTTTAGCCACAAAATAAAAGGAGCAATTTTTGGTAAAACCAAATACACTATAGGGGAGATATAAAATGTTTAACCCCTTGAATGCTAGAGATGTCTCTAACACGTTGCTTCCTGTTGCACTGGGCCCTCTTTCGAGGGGTTGTGTGCCAGAGAGTTATCTAACACATGCATTGGATACCTCTCTGGCACTCAAAGGGTTAAAATTCCCCACTGGTCATTTGGGATTTTTTATTTTCTCTTTATGGTGCAGGTGGCTCTCTCTGTAATTTCTCCTCCTTTGTTTTGTGAGTATGGTCACCATACCCACAAAACAAAAGAGATCCAATTCTGGAGCAAACCAAGTGCAACTACAGGGATAAAAAAATCATAAAATTGCCATTGACGTGGT
Source organism: Rhinophrynus dorsalis (assembly GCA_037306005.1). Classification (NCBI taxonomy): domain Eukaryota; kingdom Metazoa; phylum Chordata; class Amphibia; order Anura; family Rhinophrynidae; genus Rhinophrynus; species Rhinophrynus dorsalis. The sequence goes on along the minus strand of CM074718.1, from coordinate 91,183,231 downwards.
GTTTTAACCTCTTTACTTCACGTTGGAAGCATCTCTAGCATTAAAGTGTTGGATCCTTCTCTAGTAATCAAGGGGTTAAAAGCAGTAGGTTTGCTCCAGAATTTTGTGGATAGGGCCCTAAATCCGTAAGGGAAAAACATAAGGAATTCAATCATTTTAATATGTGTGCAGATAGCAGCTTGATTGACTGACTGTGAAAAGATCATATGTCTAAAGTTTTCTACAAAGGTATGATAAGAGATAGGCCCCATCAGCAGCACCTTGATCTGATCTATATGATGTCAGGGAGAATTAGCTGAGGAGCTGTGTGATGAGAGGCAAGAATGAATGATCTGCTTTATGTCCATTCTGCATTGCCCAAGACTGGGCAAACTAATAACTTATTTACTGTTCTGCTGTCAGATGGAATGCAACAGCAGCATTGTAAAGCCATGTCATGGGGTCTTTGACAAAATTATGGTTTTTGTTTTTACTTATGAGTATTTGTAAACCAACAAAGTTCTATGTAATAAATGAAGTACAGAATGGGAATTAATACCTTAAGGACAGTAAGCAGTTAAGAAAAGAAATATTCCACGTGACTCAAGAAGATTTGCACCAATGCAGAACTCAGGTTACCCCACAATTTGGAAATTAAATGAATTTAACCATGTGAGCTACTTATATTGGGGTGCCCAGTGTGCTGGCCATATGTAGTAAGGGAAATGAGGAGCAAGACAACTGCATTATGCAGAAGTATAAGGAAAGAGTGGAGCAATTCTTCGACAAACCAATATTATCATATGGGAAAAATAAAACTTCTCCAAATTCCCATGGTTTTAAATGAGAATGTTAAACCCATATATTGTAGAGATTTTCCTGCTGAGTAAACCAACAGCACAGTTCAAATTATAAGGGAGTGAATTACAGTATGATTACTTCCTGAAAGTTCTGACGGCATCAGTTTCTATTAAAAAAGTGGTGACTTGTTTGCCAGTGACACACCTTTCCCAGAGAATGCAACACAATAACTAATTGGAATCTGGCCACTAGAGGGTGCTGGAAAAGACAGGGAGCAATTCTTTAAACTGTAATAACTATGAAATATACATTTCTCAACGGTGGAACACCCTTGTTTTATATTCCTAATATATATTTTTTTCATAAAAATATTTACCGTTTCTCTAAGCCCTTTAACTCTAGAAAGTTTGAGGCTGCTAACATTCAAGTAACTAAAAGATCATTTTAAATCAATGAGTATTGTATCTGGTGGTATGGTACAGTTGTTTTACTTTAGGTTTGCTCCCCCTTCTTTATGCATATGGCCATATATGTATCAATGAAAAAGCCTGACTGGAAAGCCCGTATAGGGTTAAAGAGTATTACTTGATATATATTCCATGGCTGAAGATAGAAATGTAACCATTTCCAGTAACAAAAATTGTTACTTTATTTGTTACTTTAATGAAAGGAAATATAATTCAAACAGAATCACACTGTTGATATTAATTTCACTTCATCTAGGGCTATAAGGCACAGTGAGACTCTGAGGCAGTTGTTAGATTTACACAAAAGAAGTATATTAATACTTGAAATTAGACTTGCTCATGGCAAAAAATGTTGTTTGTCCAAATTATTATGTACATTTTTGTTACCCATTCAGATGGAATAATAACATTTGCTTAGCACCATGTGTGATTAGTCAGAATTTCGGTGAACAATTTCATTGATAGACGAAATGTGTGCTTACAGGATCATACAAATAAATCTCCCCTATACCTCCCAACACATACCCCATGCCCCCTCCCAACATGTAAAACAAGCATCACATTTAAAAGGATAAAAAAACACCTAATACCCTGCCACCATCATTGGCTAGATGGAGGAGTGACGAGAGAGACCTCAGTGACCCGAGCAGGACTGAAAGGGGGGATTTCTTACATGTTATTTTAATAGAGGTAGCATTGGATTTTGGGGTATTAGAGTTTTTTAGATTCTGCTTTTACTTCTACTGAAGATGCTATAGGACCAAGGCTTCGAAGACACTTATGAACCTCCAACATCATGGTAAGTGTGATGGTTGTTTAACTTGAGGTGTAAGCATATGAATGTACACGTGAATGTGTACAGAACAAAGGAATGTGTCATTCTGAAAATTCTTATTCAGTGTCATTAGTTTGTTGTTTTAAACCAAATGTCACGAAACATCATTTTCATAACATTTTTAATTTGCTTATAAGAATTAACTGTATGCTCAGTTCAGGGGAAACCCCATTTCATAGTGGTGTTTCCAAAATCAAATAAGTATATAGTAACAGAACCTAGAATTTGTCCTGTGTAATTCTGAATTGAAAAATATTTACAGCTACCTGTAGACCTGCAGCCCTACAGCTGTTGGACTATAATTTCCATCATCCTCAGCTAGCCGTTGGCTGGATGAGTATGAGGGGCTTCTAGTCCAACAATAGCTGGGAGACTGCAGGTAGCCCTCCCCTGGCATATACATCTGCACAGCAAAAGAAAAGACTTGTGCACGGCAAACATTTTCGGTAAAATTCTATTTTGGATGAATTTTTTTTTTGTCTTTCAGAGGATCTGCATTTCGGACCAGACCTGTTCGACTCAGACGAAATTCGACAATAGTCCGAATTATTTGGCCGAATTTAACATACTAGGCCTGCCTACCACCCTACACAACTGTGAGACTGGCTGTGTCACTCTGAAAACTATTAAAACAAATTCCTAATTTTTTTTTATTTTGCACAGGAACAAAGATGACTCCCCCTTGCAGTGGCAATAAGGTACTAATGCTGGCTGCCTGCCTATGCTACCTGCCTGCCTACACAACAACACTCTCTATCTCCTTCTGCTTTCTAACAGGAAATGCAGGGTGTCTGATGTGTCATTAGTCCAACCCCCGTCATGAAACGAAGAAGCTAATTGGACTAGAGAGGGAGGGAAAGTATTGCACGTACAAGTTGTCGTCGCTGAATTTCCGACAACATTATGAACCAGGGCTGTTCGGATTCGTTTTTTAAAAGAACAACTTTTTCCTTTTGGATGGCTTGAATGACCCCGAATGACCCTTATTCTTCCGAAATCGGCCAAATCGATTCGCACAAGTCTATAAAAGAAAACAGTTGTCTTTATTGTTGTGAAAATAGGGGGAAATTAGGAATCTGACAGTGAATTTCTACTGGTGTTAGCCTCCCATGCCAGCATTTCAGTATGTACTAGAGTGTATGGTCAGTGTAGTGTCTACCTTTTCTCACATTCCTCCCTCTTTAGGACTTTAAAGCGATAGTATTGCTTCATTTAATGTTTAGCTCAGAACACTGAGCATATGTAATAGTGCTGTACAATGCTCCTAGTTACAGTGTAATACTATTTTGAAGATGATCCCTCGTGCCCCTTTCACCGATAGCAAGCCCCTCTGCCAATAGATCTGAAAAATGGTCCTGGGACCAGACAGATCACAACAAAGGACAATCTTCCCTCCATCAATATAAGGAAAATCCTGACCTCCTTGAAGAAGGAGGGCAGGTTTTTCCTAATACTGCATGAAGATTGTCCCTCGTTGTCATCCGCTAGCGGATCTGGGACAATATTTCTTATGCCGAGAAAAGGGTCGGGAGAGATCATTTTCAAAATATTATTACACTGTGACTAGCACGTTTTCATGAGTAGGATCATCGCACAGCACTATTGTTACATATGTTCAGTGTTCCAACCTAAATATTACATGAAGCAATATTATCCCTTTAATGCCACTACCTGTACTCCTGCCCCATAACAGGTGCAGGGAAATTGAATAAAGTTAGACCATGTTCTCTGTGATTTAACACTTTGAGTGAGAAAGTATCTGGAGAAAGTCCCATCTCTCAAACCTTTACAGTTTGAGAGATATTCACTGCTAAAGTTCCCCCCTCCCCTTTTCCTGACGTCAGCACTCTACTGACAGCAGTGATCCCGGTCCTGGGACCAGCTGGCGGCTCTTCAGCAGAGCCAAAATAGTGATATTCAAAAATAATTACTTCATTGGAATGGTCTACTAAGTGTGCTTGGTTTCCAATGAAGTAGTTCTTTTTAAATATTTACTGAAGAGTCTCCTCAAGTCGGCCGGTACGGATCTCCTTCTGTCAACTTTACAGCTGACGTGAGGGAGGGCGGAACTTTAGTCGTGAATATCTCTCAAACCATAAAGGTTTGAGAGATGGGACCTTCGCCAGATACTTTATTTTTTTTTAATATCTACAATACTGCATCAACTTAAATACGGACATTACTATGCCTTTAAGTAATGCATTATGAGCAAGCTGGAGTTAGTGACTACATTTCTTCATTGTAAATGATAGGAACAGCACCACCTGGTGACCACAATAGGAAACAGCAGTTACAAACAGTGAAAACACACAAGTCACAAATTTTAACTGTAATAACTTTTGGAGTACCCTTGTTTTACTCATCAGAAAAATCAATTCAAAATATATTTTGTCATTAAAAAAAAATTTCTGATTCTTTAACGGCCTTTATATTTAAAAGAAAACTGTAGCAACTGGGAAAACCAACTGCTTTCGATTGGAGAAATACAACTTTCCATTTCCTTTTAATGCTAAAGAGGTCTCCAATGTATTACAAAAGGGGTTAAATTCCTCATTTACAAAATAAGGACATTTTTAATAACCCCTGCTGCTTGTAGCAGAGCTGTGAATGGAGCCCCTAAATATCGTAAACCTTAAGATCCTCTTAACTATTTGCAGAGTGTTGGGTACCCCTCTGGCACTCAAAGGTTTAAATTAGTTGTAGCCTTTCTTTCTTCTCTTCCTAGTTGTGAGGAAAGCTTCCACGTTAGTGTTGTGCACCAAGAACAACTTCATTCCTTACTGGCCATCTGACCACAGGATTAAAGTGGTTCCTTTCTGTAAAACAGGGAATTCTGGGAACCCAAGAAGTCCTTGAGAGAATGCCGGGTCCGCCCATGTATTAAAATGCCTCTGATGGGACCTCTTTAGCATTTAATGGGTTATGACCGTTTAAGTGAATGGGGATTTGGGGAATTTACATCTGTTCCTTATGATGTAGCTGGTTTATCCCAAAACTGTACCTCTTTTTATTGCTGAATATGCTTTGTGTGAGTTTTTTCTCTGTCTTTACAAGCTACGGGCGGTTCACTGGCTGTAAGTCATGTCTTTTCTTGCACTTGTATTCAGTTGAACTGTACATCAGTACATGTCTCTGCTCAGTGACCTCAACAGGACTTGTCTTTAGGATTTCGCTACTTGTGCATAGAGGAGATAATCAGAGGCTCTGTCATTAATCTCACCAATGCTCAAGCAGGGGAAATCATAAGCACCATCGTCAGTTATGGGTCTCTGAGAAGAGGCCTAGGAACCACTGACTTAGGGTAGTATTGATTTACACAATTCAATTGAATACAAGTGCAGGAATAGACATGACTTAAAGCCGGACAAATGACTGCAGCTTGTTGAAGGTGGGAAACTCACACAGGGACATATCCAAAGACAGAGACACCAATAATGCTGTACTATAGCAAATAGCCATGTGCAGGTAGGAAGAGGCTACTGAAGCAATGCTCTGGAATGTGCAGAACTTATATGTTATAGACCTTTTCCTGCTGATTAAAACAATGTCGCTCCCATTGCTGTCAGTTGTTTTAGTGAAGTGAATTATAGTGCATTTACTTCCTGAAAGTAACAGGAAGTAACTCAGCAGTTTCTATCATATTCTGTGGAGAGATTTCTCTCAAATAGGATATAACAGACTAACTAACTGGAGTCTGACAATTAGAGGGCACTGTTAATATAAAAACATGAGTTTGAACTGTAATAACTCTGTAAATATGCATCTCTCAGCAGTGAGAGTACCCTTATTTTACAGGAAAAACTGTACAGTATACCTTTTTTCATAGCACAAGTTTACTGCTTCTTTAAATAAAACATAAATAATGAGCTTTCCCAGGACTCAGGGGGCCTATTCATGTAGTTTAAGAGGAGGAACCAGTTGCACCATGGGAGGAAATGAACATCCTGCAAACTCCCATGGGTTTAAATGGTTTTTAACCCCATAAATGCTAGAGAAGACCTATCAAGTGTTCAAAGGTTAATGTCTCATTTCAATCAATGGGAATTTGTATTCCCGTGTAGTCAGTTTGTTCCAGAACTGCCCCTCTTTTAGCATCTTGAATACTGCGCCTAGATCTTTGGGTGTTTTTAACAACGGACTCTTCTCTAAAACTTCCTAACCCCCTTGGGTGCTGGAGAGTTTAAAACAAAAATAATTTTTTTGGATGCTCTAGGTCCTAGTTTTTCTACCTGTGCTACTTGTACCTCTGGGTGTAACTGTAGGTGTAGTTAGAAACACAGAAGCATAGAATTTGACTGCAGGTAAGAGCCATTTGGCCCATCTATCCATTTTCCTACTGTAAAAAACTCAAACCTTATTTGGTACTTAGTCTTGTATAATGTTTTTATCATATCCCCTTTCTGTAAAAAACAACACCTGATGGGGACCCTGGGCAAGCTGCAAGTACCATGTAGGAGGAAGTGAAGATGATACTCCTCCAACACGTAATAATAGTGCCAAAAGCTAGGGAGCACAGATTGTGATCGGGGCTCGGGATCGGTGGTTGTCAAAGAATGCAATGTGTAGCGGCTTTTGCCGGAAAAAGGCGTTGACTGCAAAACCTGATGATGTGGCCCCCTCCAGAGGAGCCAAAGGAGACCCCGGGTAACCCCCCACCAGAGGCACACTAGGCAAATTCCATCCCCAGGTAGAATAACAACTCCAACAGGATACAGTGATACTTACTAGGCGAGAAGAAATAGGATTGCCGGGTGATGCACAGGAGATCAGCAGCACAGTACCAAAACAGCAGACAGGAGCATAGTCACAGAATAGCAGGGTCATATACAGGAAGTACACAGCGCAGTACAAAATTAGCAAACAAGAGAGTAGTCAAGAGAGCCAGGTCATACACAGACGGCCAGCCCAGCACCAAAATCAGCAAGCAGAAGAGTGGTCAAGGAAAGTCAAGTCAAATATAGGAGGTCAGCGCAGCACAGATCAGCAGGCAGGAGAGAGAGGTCAGAAGTCTAGCTGTGTCAAACACAAGAGAAACTCACTAGGTACAGAGCACTCAAATACAAGACGTAAGGGACACTTTACTAATGCGTCACTTACAATGCGTCCAAGCCCTAAATACTCCAGATCTGGAAGCAGGGAGCCGGGAGCCAATTGGAACACATAACAGCCAGCAGGAGGCAGGTGCCCACACAAGGAAGAGGAGGCTGGGAACTGGAGACACCCACAGGCGTCAGAAGAAATGCAGACAAGGAGAGACCGCAACCGCAAGTAAGAAAGGCTCTCTCTTTTCTCTCCATCAAGCTATATATGTTTAGAACCTTTTAGTCTATCTTGATATTTTTTCATCCTGTAAACCATTCACCATTTTAGTAGCCCTTCTCTGAATTCTCCCTAGAATATCTATATCCTTCTGGAGATGGGGTCTCCAGTACAAGATGAAGTCTAACTAGAGATCTGTATATTGGCATAACCACTTCCCTTTTTCTGCTACTAATGTCTCTAGCTATACAGTCCATCACCCTGAGTGCATTCCCTACCACTTTGTTACATTGCCTGCCTACCTTTAAGTCATCAGAAATAATTACTCGCAAGTCCTTTTCCTCTGTTGTCACTGACTGCACCCTTAATACTATATTCTGCCTTTTGTATTTTTATGTCACAAGTGCACTATTTTACATTTATCAACATTAAACTGCAGCTACCATACTCTTGTAGATTCTTCTAATTTATTTAATTAATCTGCCATTTGGCTTATTCCACCAGGAATATCTACCCGGTTGCAGATCTTTTTATGATCTGCAAAAAGGTATACCTTAATGTGAAGCCCTTTTAAAAATAAAGGATCCCAGGACAGATCCCTGAGGTACCCCACTAGTAACATGATCTTCGTCTGAATGTTCTCCATTGACTACAATCCTCTGTCTCCTGTCACTCACACATTGCCTTATCCATTCAACTATTTTTACATCCAGACGTAAACACTGAAATGTATTAATGACTCTTCTGTGAGGGACAGTTTCTAATGCCTTTCTGAAATCCAGATACACTATGTCTACTGCTCCCCTCTGCTCTATGAAGTTAGTTTGACAAGATCTCACTGCTGTAAACCATTCTTGTAAGCCACTTACCATGAAAATCTCAGGTATAATACATACCTGTGTATAATACGCAGGTGTAAATTATACCCAAGATTTTACAGAAAAATAAAACTACATATGTATAACCTACACAAACAAATTCCAATTTTTTTCCTCCCTGCGATCCCTCATTCCCTTCCCCACTTCAAAAATGTGTATGTGAGCCCCCACTTTCCTTTCCTTTACCCGCCTCCAAGTTTGAGAGAGACTGAACCCCTGAGGAGGCAGCTTGGGGAGACGTTCAGTGGGTGGTATGCTTGCCTTTGCCACCCTCTTCCTCCACTGCTGTTCTACCCTCCAAGATCCTCGGCACATTCACAGGGCACTACCTTAGTTTCTACTTATTGAAACCTGAAAGTCCTGACAGCACTTCGGTAATTTCTAATGTGCTAAGAATCTTGGAGGAGAGACCAGCAGTGGAGGAAGAGGACGGCAAAGGCAAGCATGCTGCCTACTGAACGGATCCCCAGGCTGCCTCCTCAGGAGATCAATCTCTGTCAAACTTGGAGGTGGGTAGAGGGAAGGAAAGTGGGGGCTCATGTACACATTTTTGAGGTGGGGAAGGGAACAAGGGATCATGGGGAGGAAAAAACGTGGGTGTTTTTTTTTGTTTTTTTTTTATTTTTTGTTTTTTACTTTTTTTTTTTTTTTTTTAACTTGTGTATAATACGCAACCCCATTTCAGATAAGGTGAAATAGGGTAGAAAAGTGTCTATTATACCCGAGATTTTAAAGTAAATTCAGATATATTCAGATATTTAACAATTCTTTCCTTTAACATGGTTTCCATTAATCTGACCACTGTTGATGTAAGACGTTCTGTTCTATACAACCAAAAGTGCACAAATGGTGGCCAGACTATTCTGTTACCTTTTGTTTTTGTGAAGCAATACTACATTTGCTACTTACTAGTCTTCTAGAACACTCCCAAGTTATTTTAATAAATTTGAATGTATCCCACCTGGTCCCATTGATTTATCTGTTTGTACATTAAAAAGTTCAAGTAAACTTCTTCCTCTATAAACAACATAGGTCCATTCCTCTCACCTTCCTCTGTGAAAACTGAACAGATATATTCATTGACTCCATCAGCTAGATCTACATTTGCATAGCTTCCATCCTTTGTCTCCAGTCTATCTATTCATTGTAAAAAATTGTATAAATTGGGAACTTTTCTCCTCTGCGTGTGCCTTGGTACATCTAATACTGGATCTGGCCTCCTTTTAGCCAAGCCTTGTACAGATGCCCATCTTCTTCCTTCTGACCCTGCTTATATTTCCCAAATACTACATTTTGTTTACTACATTTGTAACTTCTGCAAAGTACCACAGTGATTGACAAGTCTAATTCAGTGCTCTGTTGCCTTTAATAAAACACATTTCAGACAATCCCATTTCTCCTGGACTCCATCTAAAGATCTCTATGTGGTTAAAGACTAACCTAAATATGATTCAGTGTTAGAAAAATCTGCCTTTCTAAAATCTAGAACCTTTGTTTTACTGTGGTGCAAGTAAGCCTCTGTCCTTATATTAAACCACACTGATAGATGATCACTGGAGTCCAAACACTCTCCTACAGCTACATCTGATACAAAGTCTCCATCTGTAAATAACAAATCTATTATACTTCCTTTCTAGCTAGCTCTTCTGCTAACTGACTAACAGATAATCTATGTAAAGAATTTAGAATATCTCTACTAGCTAAACCTACTGCTTGGTTTTCCTGACAACTGGAAAGTGAGATGGCTGAGAAACACTGATCTAGGGAGCTGCCTACTCTTCCTAATTGGAAATGGGAGGAGAAAATGAGTAAACCCAAAATAACACTAAAACACCTAGAATCCAAAAATTTGGTTTACATTTTACTGTTTCCTATTGGTTTTATGTTGTGCTTACAATAAAAGTTGCTTCTTAAATAATTAATAAAAAAATGCAAATGATCGCAATAAAAAGTAACTATTAAAAGAAAAATAGCATAATATTAAATTGGGTTATATAATTTAAAATATCATAACCAGATAGCGTCTGTAAAAATGAGTTATTTGTTAGATCCACAAAACTCTGTGCTCGTTGTAACAAATGATAAGAGCTAATGTTGTTAATGAATTGAGATTAGTATCCACTACACTTCTGCTCCTAGAGGCTGTCTTGGTCCATTTACAGACAATAAAAACACTTGCATTTCAACTATAAAGATTTCCATGTGTATGAGAACCCTGGAGCCCTGGAAAAGGCATATATGGGAACCCCCAGGTAACGCATTTAAGACTAGAATTAAGGCCTCAAAATTAGTAAGTAGAAAATGTTTACAGATGCTATCATTAATTTCAGGTTGTTTAGCCCTCTGAGTGCCAGAGAAGTATCCAACGGATTGCATTGCAATGTGTTGGATACCTCTTTGACACTCAAAGTCTTAAGTGTTAATTACCCCTGTGTTTCTTTACCAATGACTTGTGTAGATTATACACACAGCCTGGACTAATTTCTACATTTTGAATGTTAAAAGCCGTTGTGTTACTCTGTTGCCATCTAGTGGTATTCAGCAATAATACAAAAACATTTCATTATGGCAACCTTAATAATAATGTACTATTATTACTAATATACTGTATTTATATAGAATCAACTTATTCTGCAGAGCTGTATAATTGGGAACAGACATATATAAACAGTACAAATGGAACATAAAAATAAAAGGATCAGATGGCACTGCTCGTGAGAGCTTATAGTCTAGAGGAAGGTAGTGGGAACACAGAAGTAGTAAGTGCCTCCTGTCACTAGGGTGATCAGGAGTCCCTGGTTTGAGAGCGCTGTCCCTGAACTGAATGTGCCCCCGGATATGTCCACGGATATAATTATCCCGCCAATATCCGCATGCATGTTGTGATGTGACGGTGACCTGATGATCAGACTAGCCAGCCAATGTGATTGTGTATTTTGTCATTGCTAAGAAGGAAGAGCAACGACAGAGTGCACGGAGCAGGAGAATCAGTGGAGGCAGAGCAGAGAACCTGTCCATAGGCAAAGTTGGCTGGTAAGGTCTTCTTTTCATCAATGTCTAATGATCATTTTAATGGCAGAGCCAGTCAGATCATCATGGGGAAAGTATACTTGAAAAGAAATACTAACAGCACATCAACCACAAAATATTATGAGTGTAAATAATTATAACTCACAAAAACATATAAAGCAGACAGGGGTAAAAAGTACGCTAAAGTTCTATGTCTGAACACTTTATATTCAGACCTCAGACCATATTCTGTCATGCAAATGTCCATACAATAATGGATTGAAGATGGACAGGAAGGGCAGTGTGGAGGTAGACAATGTGAAGTTGGACAGGATGGACAGTGTGTAGAGGTGGACAGTGTGGGCAGTCTGTGGAGGTGGGCAGAGTGGAAGGTTGAACAGGGTGTGAGGGTGGACAGAGTGTGTGCAGTGCGTGGACAGTGTGTGAGGGTGGACAGAGTGTGGGCAGTGTGTGGACAGTGTGTGAGGGTGGACAGAGTGTGGGCAGTGTGTGGACAGTGTGCAAGGTAGACAGAGTGTGGGCAGTGTGTGGACAGTGTGTGAGGGGGACAGAGTGTGGGCAGTGTGTGGCGGTGGACAGGGTGTGGACAATGTGTACACAATATGTGGTGAAAAAAAAGTCACCGGATTTCATTTTAAAAATCTGTTCACCTTACCTGTCACATGAACTGCCCGGTCAGTGGGTGAGAGAACAAAGTGATTTTCAGTGTTGTGGTCTAGGCAAGTAATGGTTCTGTTTGGGAGAAAAAGAATATTTGAAAAATAATTAGATCGTGATGGGGTTATACAAGGGAAAAAAATTAAAATGAATGAAAGTGAGCAGAAGTTGGACAGGCTGTTAATCTGGTATTGTTCATAACTCTTAGGAAGCCTTCCTTAAAGAGGTGAATTTTCAGGGAGTGTATGAAGGCTGGGCAGGAGTCTGATAGGATGGGGGGAGAGAATTCCAGAGCTCAGGTGCATCACGTGAGAAGTCCTGTAGGCAGAGATGGGAGGAGAGTAGAAGGTCCTGTGCAGAGTGAAGATGGGGAGTAGGAGTGTATTTAGAAATAAGAAATGAAATATAGGGAGTGCAGTGTTAGTAGGGGCTCTAAGTTAGCACCAGAATTTTTAAATTAATTCTATATGCTAGCAGGAGCCAGTGTAGGAATTGGCAAAGAGGAACGGTATTAGAGGAACGATGTGTGAGGTAGATTAGTCTGGTGACAGAGTTTATTATGGACTGTAGTGGGGTTAGTCGAGTGAGAAGAAGGCCAATTAGGAGTGAGTTACAGTAGTCAATACAGGACATGATGAGTACGGCTCCAGGCAGCAAAAGCTCTGCTTGTGTTATTTTCCAGCTCCAGCAGCTGCACTTCTGAGTTTGTTCTAGAGCAGGGGCATTTTTCAGGATCTCCTCACATGAACATAAGGGAACCAATCAGTGGTGTAATCATTCTTAAAGGGATAGTAATACTTCGTTTTATCTTTATTTTATTTTGTAGGCATTAAAAAAACATGAAGAACGATATAAGTCTTATCTCTCAAACCTTTATGGTTTAAGAGATATTCACAAGCAAAGTTTCCCCCTCCCGCCCCTTTTACCTAGTGTAAGCCATCTCTTCTCAGATGTGGAACGCAGTCCATAGACCAGACAGATAACAGAAGGGGACACTCTTATTCCTATGAGAACAATGAATGTCCTGCCCCCCTCGACAAGTTTTTCAGGTTTTTCCCTTATCTTAACTGAAGATTGTCCCTCTCTGCAATCTGCCTGGGCACCTCCCTTCTGATCTGGCTGAGCAGTGTTACATCAGTAAAAGGGGCAGGAGGGGGATACTTTGTCATTGAATTACTCTTGAACTACAACTCAGACAGAATTGAAATAACACTCTCCAAAGTCCAAATACTATGATGATTAATTAGAGCTGCTTTTATTATGAAATATTACTATCCCTTTAAGGATCTGCCTAAGTTAATGACATTCACTTTTGTTTAATTGGGGAGTTCCTGAAAACATGCACTTTGTGGGGGGGGGGGGGCGAGGACAGATTTGTGCATCAGAGTGCTTCAGTGCATAATGACACATACACTAAGTACAAAAAGGAGCAGAGGAAAAGAAAGCCCCAGGACATCCAAACACTTTTCCACTGCCCTTACCTTGGTGCAGTTGGTGTGAAAGTGATTGTAATGTCTAAACACAAGTATAACACTGAGTCTTCTTTATACTAATAGAAACACTTTTGTGTCAATCTAAAGTTATGAAGTGGAGAAGGATCCCCCGGCCGTCCCTTCTGCCTGCGTCATTGCTGCAGATCTCTTAGGTCTGGATGGATGTGGCGAGGGAAAAACTTCAGTAAACAAAGGGAAATCCTGCCCTCCTTCGGCAAGGGGGGCAGGATTTTCCTTATACTCACTTACTGAAGTTTGTCCCTCGTTGCAGCCGTTGGGTTGCACGACACAACTAGCTATTCAGTCGGAGGCGGCCAGAAGGGAGGGGCGGACAGGCGATCTTCTCCACTTACTAACTTTAGAACAACACAAATGTAAGAGTTTTTAAACAGTGCAAAGTGTTTCTTATAATCTAAAGAAGACTCGGCGATATACTTGTGTTTAGACATTACAATCCCTTTAAGTGGAGAATTTTAGGCATAAGAAAATCAATATAAGCAGACTAAATAAAACATAATAAATGGAGCTATTATAGATTCCTGGCCATAGCAACATAAGTTAGAGGGTTATTATTAGTAGGTGTTCTCCTTTAAAAAATCCAGATACAGGAAAGTGTAAAAATAAGCTGTATATTTTGGTATCCTCATTTACATCCTTAACCCCTTAGGGACCCTTGACGTACCAGGACCGTCACGGTCCTTGAACTACTCAAGGACCGATGACAGTCATGGTACGTCACGTACTTTTTACTTACAGCGCTCTACCGGGAGCGCTGTAAGTAAAAATAGGGCATGAAATAGACCGCTCCAAGATCGGAGTGATCTCTATCAGGCCCCATAATGACGTGTCGATACACGTGACAGGTCACGTGTACTGGCGCGTCAAAGTGCCCCTATGCGGTCATTATGGGACGGAAATGTCCCGTGACCGCCGGTCCTTAAGGGGTTAAAGAGATCCCTGAAAGAAAGAGCAGGAACCCTAAACTGATGTCAGCGACCAAGGTACAATATTGGAAATGGTGCTCAAAATATCTCTTGAAGGATAACAATATAATATGGCTACAGCAAACACAGCTAGTTACTATCCTGTGTGTGGCTCAAATACATATATATATAGAGAGAGAGACAGAGAGAGAGAGAGAGATACTAGAAGTCACTTGGCCCTGGTGCAGTAATTGCCATGGCCTCCCCCTGATCACATTGCCCCCATTGGATATCTCCACATTGCCCCCATTGACACCCAGTATCCCTCTCCTACCTCTCTGGTGGTCCAGAGGTGTATCAGAAGAGGTCTGTGTCTCCTTCTGCACAGACCTCTATTAGCAGCTGGAGCTCCTGCACGGTCCTCTCTCCAGTAATGCAGAGTGCTGGGACATGATGTAATCTCCCAGCGCTCTGCATTACTAGAGTGCCGGAGACACAGGGAGCTCAGCTGCTAACGCCTTGTTGTGGGCGCCTGGCGGGGGGGTCATAGGGGGTGGCCAGGCCCCTGAAGTGACGGGCCCAGTTGCAGTTACTACCCCTGTTATTATGCCACTGTTTAAAAAGCATATATTATATTGGCCATTCTTTATTTAAATCTATAGTTTTAGATACTTAGCATTATTTATTAGTTTATACAAATTAGCCATTGCTTCCTGGTATCAAGTGGCAGATTGGAGGGAGAGTGGAATGTTAGTATCTGGAGGTCAGAAGTGGCAGTTGGGAGTGAGAATGGAATGTTAGTATCTGAAACACCAGGCTGTTTTGGCCAGTACTACTTAATTAGAATACAATGAAACCTAACTATCAAAGCAAATATCTCCTAAACTATTGTTTTACATAAGATGACTAACATAAATATAGATGACATTGAAAGCTCTGTCAGAATCACCTACATTATAATAAAGTGTAAGTTCCACTTTAAATTATACTGACACATAAATCCTATTAATTCTATTTTGACAAAAATTCATGATTTTTGAAAGCATTATCAGAGCTTTTTTTTTAAGTACTAAAGACCAATGTTTCCGTGTGCTTTAAGTGACATTACAGATCATACAGCAACCTTGGTCTCCACAAAATAGAACTGAAGCTCCATCAGTAAGGGTCAGTTTACCATACAGTGCAGGAGATGGCAATCTGTGCCTCTCCAGCTGTTTTGGATACAAGCCCTATCTTTCTCAGCCAGAGATTGGCTGTTTGGGAATGATGACAGTTATAGTCTCCAATAGCTGGGGAGCCAGATATTACCTGCTCCTGTTCTAGTTTACAGAACTCTATGACATCAGAACCTCTGTGCTCAGATGGAACTTTACCTTAACTGTAGGGCCACTGTGATGCAAGCCTTGTGAATCAGTTTATGGGCAGCTTTCAGATAATTTCAAACACTTCTGAGAATTACTTACCGGTGGAAAGTCATGGCTTCACTAGGGCACTCGGAAGAAACTGGAAGATTTTGGTTTATGCTCTTTATCTTGATTTTATTGCAAAACCCAGCGATTGGAGAAACTAACAGTTTCATTAAGCAGAATGGGATCAGCTCCCAGATGGATTTGATACTTTATCCGAATCCTAAATATGACACAGAAATCCCTTTTTTTTACCCTATTCTGTGCATTTCCTTGATTCTTGCTGCTATGATTGGCAGACTTGGAAGGAAAGAGGGACGCAAGGAGAAGGCACGATCCTATGCCAACTGGTACAAAGCCTTAAAAATCCGAAAGTCCAACAGCAGCCCAAACAAAGACACAATCAGCTGCAAGTCCAACAGCAGCCGCCGCAAAGCTGCAAAACGCTGTAAGTTCAACAGCAGCCCCTACAAAGCATCACAGAGCTGCAAGTCCAACAGCAGCCTCTGCAAAGACATTGGTAGATTTTGGTGGATGCTCGTGGTTTTTATTCTAATGCAAAAACTAGAGATTGGAGAGACTAAAGGTCTCATGAAGCAGGAAGGGATCAACCACCAGATGGTTCATCCAGAGCCTACATATGACACAGAAATCATTTTTTACCCTACTCTGTGCATTGCAGTGATTCTTGTTACTGTGATTAGCAGACTTAGAAGGAAAGTGGAACACCACGAGAAGGCACGATCCTACGCCAACTGGTACAAAGCCTTAAAAATCCGCAAATCAAACAGCAGCCCATGCAAGAACTCAAAAAGCTGCAAGTACAACAGCAGCCGCCGCAAAGCTGAGAAACGCTGCAAGACCAACAACAGCCCCCACAAAGCCGCAAAAAGCTGCAAGTACAACAGCAGCCTCTGCAAAGACATTGGTAGATTTTGGTGGATGATCTTGGTTTTGATTCTACTGCAAAATCCACAGATTGTAGAGACTAAAAGTCTCATATAGCAGAATGGGATCAACCCCCTACTGTAACATCAAATAAATAAAGATCATAAAATGTGAAATATTGGTCTTGTCATCAATTCATTTATTTTTTAATTTTCAAAGTGATGTCTATGCTTCTGACAGTTGACAATCATTAATATTTAACCCCCTTCAGTAGCACTCAAAGGGTTAAAAGTGTAAGCTTTTGATGCATTTAAGTAAAACAATAATGTAGAAACTAATTTCTAATACAAATACATTTTTTCTTTTAAAGATATTGAAACACAAAGGGGAAATGAGGATAAACAAAGTGAAAACAAGTTTAAAGGGACACTAACACCTATAAGTTAAATTGGGTTATATAATATGAAATATCCAGGTACGTCTATAATATTTAGGATTTTTTATGTTAAAGCCATAAAATATCATCGTAAACTTGCATTTGTAATTCATGTTTAGACTATCTTATATATAGACAGTTTGAATAAGTGATTGTGCAGAGATAATAATGTTCCTGTATTGGAATTAGTACCTCTGTTGTTCTAGTCAGAAAGGCTGGCGCATTTTCTCAGCCCATTTACATACACGAAACACTATCACTTCTATGAAGATCGCTATGTTAATGTGAAACCTGGGGCCTTGGAAAAAGCAGGAATTGGAGCCCCCACAGAACATGCGTAAGAGTAGATTTTAGGCCTCCGAAAATAAATAGAGAATTTTTACAGATAATAGCATGAGATACATGGGGATTTAAGTGTTTATAGCCCCGGTCCATTTTTAGGAGATAGCGTTCCTTTAACCAGTTGAGAGCCAGAGGGGAATTCAATGCACTGACCTCTGGCACTCAAGGGGTTTAGGCAAGATCTTGTTGTTTTTACTGGTGCTGGTGGCAGTGGGTGCTACACCCATACCTCCCAAGTGTCCATCTTTAGGAGGGACAGTCCCTCTGAGACCCAAATCCCCCTGTCCCTCTTTTCTACTCTGGTGTCCCTCTTTTTAGGACATCAGAGTGAGTGTTGTGAATATTAGTCTATCACATTGCTCCACAGCAATGAAACTCATGTAAATGTGTAGTTAATCTTCAATATGTGTTTGTAAATTAATCTGTGCAAATAAAATACTTTGGTCTTGCTCTAAATCCTTTATTCAGTTTCAAAAAGAGGTGTCAATAGGTCGCACAGTAACCTAAAAATTCTCAGTAATGCCCCGTGCATAAGCCACACACCCAGAAACACCACCTAAAACACAAGTGTCCCTCTTTGGCCATTTGAAATGTTGGGAGGCATGTACACCTAATAGAGAGGAACATTACACCTGTACACATGCAGGGCCAGTTGTAGGGTTTGTGGGGTCAGGTGCGAGACAAATTGCGGGGCCACTTTTTTCAATGGAAAAAAATAAATAAATAAAAGATAAGCCCCCCCCCCCCCAAAAAAAAAAAAAGTACTTAAGAAGTCCAATTGTGGAGTGTACAAACTGCACCAAGGGAGGGGGTGGGGGTAAAAATTCTGTAATTCCCTATAGGGTTTTAACTCCTTGAATGCTAGAAGTCTCCAACAATTTGCAAAGCAATGCACTGGGGACCTCACGAGCATTCAAAAGGTTAAAATCTTTAACTCTGTATAATGTATCTTCCCCACCCTCATTGTGCATTTGGATAGCTCCAGAATTGCTCCTCTTAATCTTCATGAATAAGCCTTGTGTAAAAAGGCACAGTGACGCTATTCTTTAACAAACCAAGTGCATTATAGGGGAATTCTACCCCTGAACCTCTTTCAGTTAGGCTTTTAACCATTTCAAACACTGTGTGAAGCTAAGTGTGTGAATAGGCCTCACAT
Organism: Rhinophrynus dorsalis; assembly: GCA_037306005.1. Taxonomy (NCBI): domain Eukaryota; kingdom Metazoa; phylum Chordata; class Amphibia; order Anura; family Rhinophrynidae; genus Rhinophrynus; species Rhinophrynus dorsalis. The sequence goes on along the minus strand of CM074718.1, from coordinate 91,164,681 downwards.
ACAGGGCGGGTCAAAATAAATTCATTGAACCCTTTGTGTGCCAGAGAGGTATCTAATGCATTGCAGCTCATTTGCTACCTTTCTGGCACTCAAAGCTTTAAAGGATAGGGAAAGATGATACTCCACCAAATACAGTTCACCCTTTGAGTTCTGAAGAGGTATGTATGATATCCAGTACATTGATACCACAGAGCTTGTAATCCAAATTAGGGAGCCACAAGTGATACAACAAAACTTACACAACTGAAATAATGGAGCCACAAATTATAACACAGAGCTGACAGACTAGAGCTACATTACTGATACCACTACCACAGATATTGCCACAGTAGCCATAGAATCATCACTGAATTTGCTGAATAGCAGCAGGCAATTTCAAGAAAATCTATGCAGCATCGCTTTTAGGAATCCATCCTGCGGAACTTTTGGAGTAAGTTAGGATCCAAGAGTTCCTCCCACTCCTTCCTCACATGATTTACCTTTGAATCTACCAGAGTCTGAGTCTGAGATGTATCCAACACATTACAAAGCAAAATGTAAATTGGAGACCTCACCTTCTCTCTGTCAGAAGTCAGCGCCAGTAGCGTGGCACTAAGTTTCTGGTTTGGGTAATAATAATGCTTAATTGCATGCTATATATTGGGTAGGAAATTATGTAATATAGCACAGTCAGGCACAGGCTGTCCTAAACAGCTCCAGCGTAACTTATGCTGGTGGAAGCGACATCGCATAGACTAGGATCTCCTTCTCCTCCTGGCTCCTTCTCTTCTCCATGAAATTTCCAAGAGAACTTCAGGAAGAGGTGAAGAACAAGGAGGCAAAGCAAGGTGAAAACACTGCTGACTTGGGGGGGCAGGGAACAGAACTTGGAAGTGACTCACTTGCAAGTTCTGTCCCCACCCCCCAGTCAACAGTTTTTTTCGATTTAATAACTTTATCTTATATATCTCCTAGTTATATATATGGAAAAAACAAACAAAAAAAACAAAAAAAGAACAAAGTGCGCTTTATTTATTGGTATCCTTTAAAAATGTTGCACCCTACTTGGCTTCCATCCAAACGGCGCATTGGAAATGTTGCACAAATAAAAAGTGTGAGATCTGAATATTACTCTAATCAAAAGAGTGATCATCTGATGTTGCACTTTTACATGTCTCCAAATAGGGCAACATTGATTTTCAACTTAATGAAGAAAATTGTGGTATGTTTTGGTGCACCCCCTCCTTTCTCTCCACTTCCAACCAGCTTCTATGGTTAGAATATAACTCATGAAGCCATACCTTGACCCCGGACGGCTCTGTGGCTTTCTACTGTACTGCTGCGCCTTGGAGCTGGGGCTGCAGTACGGATTAGCTGTACTTCCACAACCCGCTTCTATGGAATCCTGAATACGGTCTTAGATATTTAAAACATAAAGGTATGAAGCAGACACTCACAGGACCCCAGCATGTTGCACGCTGAGTGCTCCAACTCATGGCTCCGGGTTGCTGCAGCAGTACAGAGGGCACATCTGAGCCGTCTCATGAGCCCCTCTGCCCAGGGCCGTCTTCCAGCTTCCTGTGGAGAGGAGATCTCCCTGTACCATGAGTCTGAAGGCTCATACATTCTCCGTGGAAGCTCTGATCAGGGCCGAGAAGCTGCAAAATAAGAAGCGCAGGAAGCTGGACGATGGCACAGGAGAGAGGGCCTCAGGAGATGGCACTGATGTGCCCTCTGTACTGCTGCAGAAACCTGGAGCCACTGAGTTGGAGCACTCAGTGTGAACATGCTGTGGTCCTGTGAGCATCTGCTTCATATCTTTATATTTTATATTAGCAATGTGGGATGGAGCTGCCCATCAGGCTATATAGGGAATTAATGCACACACACGGATGAAAGATACACACACAGAGACACCCACGCAAATGCACACGCATGCACTGAGATGCATAAAGAGCGACACAGTCATATACACATACATGCAATGCACAACATGCAGACACGCAGAGTGTGATACAGACATGCAACACACACAATGAGGAACACACAGGCACACACAGAGACACACACACAGAAGTGAGTCATGAGGGGGTGACTTATGTGTTATTGTAATGAGTTTGCTTTTGTACTTATGCCTCCATGTGGCATTCATTCATGTAGTTGACATGCATGTGGTAATTGCACATACTATGGTGGAAGGTGGATCGTGCTGGCTCCAGGGGTGTGAGTGAGTGTGAGTGAGTGGCATTCATTCATGTAGTCGAAGTGCATGTGGTAATTGCACATACTATGGTGGAAGGTGGATCGTACTGGCTCCCGGGGTGTGAGTGTAAGTGAGACTATGGTGGAAGGTGGATCGTGCTGGCTCCCGGGGTGTGAGTGAGTATGAGTAAGTGTGAGTGAGTGCGAGAGTGTGTGAGTGATTGCATGTGAGTGATTGAGTGAGTGTGTGTGAGTAAGTGAAAGTGAGAGAGTGTGAGAGTGTGTATGAGTGTGAGTGAGAGAGTGTGAGTGAGAGTGTGTGTGATTGAGTGTGTGAGTGTAAGTGAGTGAGAGTGTGTAACAGTGTGTGAGAGTGTGTGTGTGTGAGTGAGAGTGTGTGTGATTGAGTGTGAGTGAGTGAGAGTGTGTGAGTGTGAGAGTGTGTGTGATTGAATGAGAGTGAGAGTGTGATTAAGTGAGAGTGTGTGTGATTGAGTGTGTGTGAGTGTGAGTGTGACTGAGTGAGAGTGTGTGAGATATTGTGAGTGAGAGTGTGTATTAGTGTGAGTGAGAGTGTGTATGAGTGTGAGTGAGAGTGTGAGTGAGAACATGAGTGTGTGTGAATGAGTGTGAGTGTGTGAGAGTGTGAGTGAGAGTGTGTGAGTGAAAGTGTGTCTGTGTGTGAGTGAGAGAATGTGAGTGAGTGTGACTGAGTGTGAGCTTGTGTGTGTGTTTGTGTCTGATGTGTTTGTGTCTGTGGTATAGGAGCGAGTAGCAGCCATTTTGTTTTTTCAGTCCCTTGGATAGTGGTGTGTCACGGTTTGTTAAGACTCTCAGACGCAAAGTTAGGTAAAACCACAACTTTATTGAAAAGTTTAATACAACCCCATAGGGTAACATACACGTTCATACATATATATATAGCAATGACAGAGAATAGCAATACAGGCTCTACCGGCCCTGCCAATGTACCGGGCAAGGAAGCCAGGGAAGTAGGTACAAGGAATAGATAGGCTCTACCGGCCCTGCCAATATACCAGGCAAGGCAGCCAGGAGACTGGTAAGGAGGAAAGAGGCTCTACCGGCCCTGCCAATATACCGGGCAAGGCAGCCTGGAGACTGGTACACGTAAAATAGGAGGCTCTACTGGCCCTGCCAATATACTGGGCAAGGCAGCCTGGAGATAGATGTGGCGAAAACGTGAAGGCTCTACCGGCCCTGCCAATATACAAGGCAGCCTATTGACAGACAGCAACTATAAAGGCTCTACCGGCCTTGCCAATACTGGGTAAGGCAACCCAAGATGGTACAGAGAGGAATAGGTTCTACCGGCCTTACCAATATACCGGGCAAGGCAGCCTACTACAGAGTAGGTGGCAAGCACTAAAGCCTCGTTGACTGGCTAGGTGGCAACACCAGTCACACAGATGACATGCGGAGGCATAAGGAGTTAAGGCGGCTAGCCAAGGACATTTACAGGAGACCACCAGTATCCGCATACTGGGGAACCAACGGAGCTGCCTAGGACTTGACAGCAATAGTATAGCATAGATAGAACCAGTACCCGCATACTGGAGACACAATATCTCTCGACCAATGCAACGGTACTCAGATGTGGTGGAGCAAACCAGTACCCGCGTACTGGGGAGACCAATCTCTCATCCGGTGCGAAAGCAGCTGGTGAAATAGGAGTGAGCAGTACCCACGTACCAGAATAAATAATGGTTACTGGTGCACGGCAGCCGGTTGTTGGTGGAGCAAACCAGTACACGCGTACTGGAGAAACCGTCTCTCTTCCGGTGCACAGCAGCTGGTTGAATGTATAGCAACCAGTACCCGCGTACTGTGGATCAAAGGCTCTATCGGTGCAACTGCAACCGAGTGCGTATGGAGCGAACCAGTACCCGTGCACTGGGAACCCAAATATCTACCGGTGAATCAGAAACAGGATGACTGTGGAGCGAACCAGTACCCGTGTACTGGAGAAACCCAACTCTACCGGTGCAGCCGGGTGAAGGTGGAGCGAACCAGTACCCGCGTACTGGTAACCCAAATATCTACTGGTGCATCAGCAACCGGATGACTGTGGAGCGAACCAGTAGTTGCCCTCTGTAACATACAGCAAAGCATCTATCTCCCTTTAAGGACAAGGGGCTGGAATCAGGAAGCAGAAAGTGGAGGAGTGACAGTCAAAAACAGACAGTTAGTGAGGTTGACTGAAGAGATGAAAAGAGTTAAATAAAAGAGTTGCTATTAAGTTTATCCCTGAGTGTTGTATTTTATGGAAACATTACACCCTCGTACTGAAACAGAGTATATGGAGGGTTACAATTATCTGTGGGAGGTGAAACAGTGTGTTTGTGGGGTCATGATCCTGAGTGAGAGTGTGTGTGGACCAGGAGAAGTTATTGATATCCCCTACTTCAGGAGAGAGTTGCAGCTATATTTTTTTTTTGTCAGTTGGATAGTGGTGGGCGGGCTGGAGGGGGCGGGCCAACTACCTGTATAATAAACATGCCCCCATTGAATCACCCAATGGGAGCAGTAACATCCACATTGAATCACCCAATGGGAGTTGTGTCTCCTAATGAGACATAAATTATGTAATGAGGCATTCTGTGCAATGTGTGTGTGTTTTCTGAGGAGACATAAATTATGTTCTGTGTGTGAGTAACCATAAATTATGCAATGAGGCTTTCTCTTTTATATATATTATATATATATATATATATATATATATATATATATATATATATATATATATATATACACACATACACAGTACTGTGCAAAAGTTTTAGGCAGGTGTGAAAAGATGCTGTAAAGTAAGAATGCTTTCAAAAATAGACACGTTAATAGTTTATATTCATCAATTAGCAAAATGCATAGTGAATGATCAGAAGAAAAATCTAAATCAGGGCTCTGTGGGGGCTATACCATCACTTCCAGGACCCCTTGTTCTTCTTTACCCAGAAGATAGTTCTTAATGACTTTAGCTATATGTTTGGGGTCATTGTCATGCTGCATAATAAATTTGGGTCCAATCTGATGCCTCCCATATGTATCTGCCTGTACTTCTCAGCACCGAGGAGACCATTAATTCTGACCAAATCACCAACTCCATTTGCAGAAATGCAGCCCCAAACTTCCAAAGAATCACCACCATGCTTCACTGTTACTGCAGACACTCACTCTTGTTCCAGTCCTTCGGCAAACAAATTGCTTTCTGCTATAGACAAATATTTAAAATTTTAACTCATCAGTCCAGAGCACCTGCTGCCATTTTTCTGAACCCCAGTTCCTGTGTTTTCATGCATTGTTGGGTCACTTGGCCTTGTTTCCACATCTGAGGTATGGCTTTTTGGACTTTTGACCAGTCTTCTCCAGACAGTAGACGGGTGTACCAGGGTCCCACTGTTTTCTGCCATCTTCAGATTATTAAGAGGAGTAAGCATCTGCTGCATTAAGTTTCCTTGGCAGACCACTGCATCTACGGTCCTCAGAGTTGCCTGTTTCTTTTTATTCTTCAAAAGAGCTTGGACAGAATGTCAAGAGTGGGTAGCCTGCAAGAGGGGGAATGCTTGGGTGCAAAGCTAGGGAGCGGAGCTCGGGTTCGTAGGTTGCCTGAATATATCCGTACTGCGGTGAAGACTGAACTAAAGGTGCTAGCTGCAAGACCAGATGACATACCCCAGAGAATCTGGAAGTAAGCCCAGGATGGAAATACACAGACAGCAACTCCTGCAGGAGAGAGTGAAGGCTAGAGTATGCAGAGTAGGGATCGAGGCTAGAGTACGAAGGTCACAGGTAATAGCATGAACTCGCCTATGGAAACAGGCTAGAGAAGTGTCGGAAAGGCCAAAGGTCATACATGGTAGTTCAGTAACAGAGATATCAGCAGGCAAAAGGATAGTCACAGACTAGCCAAGGTTCATACACAGGAGTAAAGCCAAGGCAAGGATATCAGCAGGCTAATGGATGGTCAGAAGCAGGCAAAGGGTCATATACAGGAGTTCAGACAAGGCAATGCTAGCAGCTGGCTAATGGATGGACAGAGGCAGGCAAAGGGTCATACACAGGAGTTCAGACTAGGATTGGCAATGTACTAGGGACTTAAATAGACTGACAGCAATGGTTCAGACCAGTGGTTCTCAAGCTTTTTTTTATTCAAGGCACACCTAACATGCAGTCAAGGATTTTCGGGGCACCCCTATCATTTTATCTCACTTGTCAAGGATGTAATGACGGTTACAAATACATAAATATAGAGTTATTGTTAGACCTCACAACTAAAATAAACATATTGTGCATAATAATATCCTTAAATACACATTTTGAAGTCTACATTCAGATTTTTGTCAAATCCTTATACATAAAATGAGGCACCCTAAGAGGATGTCTGTGGCACACCAAAGTGCCACGGCACCCTGGTTGAGAAACACTGGTTCAGATGCTAGACATGCTGTTTGGGAACACTGTGAAAGTGCACCCAAGAACCAGAGCGGCTGCCTTATATAGGTGCAGCTGTCTGACGTGGGAGATGAGGCTCCAGCTCATAAACCCAGAAGTACAGTGCGTTGATCCGAGAGAACGGAGTGGCGTGAGCAGGCCGCAAGACAGATAAGAGCATCGGTGTGAGGGTGACACAGCACATCTGGAAACCACTGTTTGCCTTGAAATTTCTGCCTGGGAGAGAACTTGCTGATGCAGTATAATTACCTTGTATCTTGTTGTTGTTCTCAGTCTTGCCATGATGTATGACTTTTGACATTAAACTGTCTTCAGCAACTTCACCTTATTAGCTGAGTTTGGCCATTCCTCACCCAGTTTTATTTCTTCTACACAGCTGTTTCTGTTTTAGTTAATAACTGTGTTTCAACCAACATATTAAGTTGATGATCATTAGCACCTGTTTGGTATAATTGCTTAATCATACACCTGACTATATGCCTACAAAATCCCTGACTTTGTGCAAGTGTACCTAGAAGAACTGGTGAAGGCAAAGGGTGGTCACACCAATATTTATTTGATTTAGCTTTTTCTTCTGTTCACTCACTATGCATTTTGTTAATTGATAAATATAAACTATTAACATGTCTATTTTTGAAAGCATTCTTACTTTACAGCATTTTTTCATACTTGCCTAAAACTTTTTCACATTACTGTATATATCATCATCCCCTCTTCTTCAGCCATTGTCGATCCACTGCAGGATGATGACCTCCTCAGCAAGCCTCCATCAACTTCAGTCGTACATTTTTTTGCCACTGTGTACCAACAAATTTGGTCATTTCATCTACCCAACTTGTCTTTGGTCTTCTTCTTTGGACATTTAATATACCATAGCATCCATTCCAAAATCCATGTGGTCCATCTACAATCAGATCTTCTTGTTATGTGGCCTGCCCATTTCCACTTCAGGCACTTTAATCTTTCAATTACATCTTAGACCTTTGTTGACAAATCCACACATTTGTTTTCCAGTCTCTTTTTGTTATGCTTGGAATTCTCCGCTTCATACGTCTCTGTGTAACTTTAAGTGTTTGTATGGCTTTGGTATTCAGTGTCCATGTCTCACAGCCATACATAAGGACTCTAAGGACAAACTAGTCAAAATTTTTTTGCCTGAGGCAGAGTGGTAAATTTGTCTTAAAGACAGCACTACTAAGTTTTCCAAATGCTTACCATCCCAATTGTACTCGTCTCTCTATTTCTATCATAGTTCTTCCACCTGTTGACATTGACTCTCCAAGGTAAATGTACTTGTCCATTTCTTCTAGTTCTAGTCCATCTACTGTGATTTTACTTAGTATGGTAAATTTGTTAAACATGACTTGGTATTCATCTTCAGACCAACATTTATCCTTTACTGTTGTAGTTCTTCAATGAGTTCTTGCAGTTCTACAGGACTACTAGCTGTCACGGGACTGCAGACAAATAAATGCTCTGATAGGTACAGGTAGAATAAAATAAAGATTTTATTGAAATTCAGGCAGTAAATAATAAACACATAAACATAAACACAGAAAGTGTGGACCTATATAGAGCACTCTGACCAATAAGATAATTTACCAAAATAATAACCAAAAAATAAATATTTATTGTCACATATAATTGTAAAGCAGCACAACAGTCCCAAAATCACTACATATGAGAATCGGATTACCCCCTACCTAGTACAAAAACACTATACCTATAAAAATATACCTATAAAATATGTTACAAAATGACCTATGCATAGAAATGTAGCAGAAAGCTATTACTGTAATGAGATATTAAAACAACTAAAGGGTAAAAGCTTTTATTTAATGTTGACAAAATATCCTACTAAAGAGATACAAGAAAAAATAGGTCAGAAATTGAGGTTTGCCATGGAAGAAAAATTGATATATAAAAAAAGAATATGAATATACGATAGTGGAGAATTCTGTTATTCTGACGATTTATGTGTTACCCAAAATACATAAATCGTTGGAGTCACCTCCTGGATGTCCAGTGGTTTTGGGCATTGGAGGTGTTTGTGAGTACGTGGCTTGTTATGTAGATACACGATTAAAGTCATTTTTAAAAACGTTATTATTATTATTATTATTATTCTTTATTTATATAGCGCCAACTAATTCCGCAGCGCTGTACAATTGGGAATATACATACAGAGGTATTAAATAGTACAATCAGATGTGGAGAACAGGAGGATCAGAGGGCCCTGCTCGTGAGAGCTTACAGTCTAGAGGAAGGTAGGTTTGATCATCCTATGTGGAAGATGCAGGGGATGTGATACGGCGACTTATGGAATTGGAGGTGTCGAGGGACTCGTACCTGGTTATGCTGGATGTGGAGTCCCTCTACACCTCCATCCCTAATGTCGTTGGTTTACGGGCTTGTTTTGCTTATTTAGAAAAAGCAATCTGAAGATAAAAGAGTCAGATTTATAACCACAGCAAAGATATGATATTGCCTGCAAAACGTCAAGTGATGTAGGTATTCTCCATTTATCTTAAGTCCTTTTGTCCCAATTTAGTTTGTTGAACAATTCTTCAAAAAAAGCTGAAAATAGTTTTGTGGAAATTATGTCTCCTTGTTGGACCCCTTTTTCTATGTTGATCTGGACTTTGTCATTGTTTACCTGTATTGATGCAGTTACATTTTAATATATAGATTGGAGGATACTGATGTATGCTCTGTCTATTACTTGGATGATCAGGGCATCAATTATTGCTTGCTTTTTCACTGAGTCACAGGTCTTTTCATAGTCAATGAAGACTATGCATAATGAAAGGTTGTATTCATTATGTCTATAACTTGTTGCACTGCCTGGATGCGGTCCATTGTACCGAAACCACTCCTGAACACTGCTTGTTCCTTAGGTTGTGCCTACAGCACTACTACGTTTTCCAAATGCTAGCCATCCCAACTGTATTTATCTCTCAATTTTTATCATGGTGCCGCATTAAGTATTGTGTCCATTCTTCTTGATAGTACCTTTGTGAAAACCTTGCAGACCACTGGCAATAGGCTTATTGTTCGGTAGTTTTTAGATCCTCCTTGTCACCTTTTTTTGTGCAGTAGGATTACTTTTTTCTATGGTTCAGAAACTTTGCAGAGTATTAGGCATTTTAAGAATATACAACTACTATCTGGCGCTATCCGTGTTGTTTATTTAAAAACATCAGTTTTACTGTTTATATTTCATAAAACAACACCCAACAGTATAAATTGCTAAATTTTATTTCTGGTGCTTCTGTCATGCGTCCATGACTAAAGCGTCCTCAATATATCCTATATAATAATTCGCTAGGATGTTTGTCAGAAGCCATCATGCACAGTACAGACTGCCTGAAGGCACGGAATGTTGGGAGCACAAAATACTGGGAGCACAGAATGCTGGGAGCACGGAATGCTGGGAGTTCTGTGCTGGGAGCATTCTGTGCTTTTGGGCAGTCGCTACAATGCATGACTGCGTTGGTGGCAGGATGCAGAGCAGGACCGGCCTCTTAACCCTTTGAGTGCCAGAGGGGTACGCAACACATTGCAAAGCAATGTGTTGCGTACCCCTCTGGCACTCAATAGGTTAACATCACCCGGACCTTGGCCCGTGCACACGGGCTTTTACACTAGTAAAGGATAAAACAACAATTTGGAATCAAATAAAATGCAAGTGATGGGTAATAGTAAACAAATGAATCTATTCCAAAATCATCATCTCGTGATACAAACATTTACCCAGTTTATAATTTGAAAGAATACACCTCATCAACAGCACATTGCTGTGATATGTACAGTATGTATTCAAACCAACACCTTTAAATTCCACCATTAACCCTTTCAATAATTTCTAGATCTTAAAAAGAAAGAAAGATCATTACTCAACAATACAGTGATAAGCTACACTCCTTCCTTAAATTATTGAAATATAGAGAAGAATATAAAAGAGTCACTCACTAATTTTGCAGCAAAATTGCACCTTTAAATGACCCACATATAGTTATAATCTTAGTGTCCAAAAAACATAAAAATCGATCTTAAACAATATCAAAAATTTCAAATAGTCCCATTTTTTATTAGGATACAATATCATCCACATTAATGTATAAAACGATTTTAAATATAAAGCTGGGATCAAATGTCCTCCAAGCCAACAAATTTAACTTTTTCTGATACTTGTTTTGACAAACTTGGTTTATTTACTCTACAAATATATGAGAGGTCAATACAAGGATCTCTGCTGTGAGCTATTTATTCCAAGGCCTAATCAGATGACCTTCAGATTAGAGGAAAGGAGGATTAGACTTCAGCAGAGGAAGGTTTTTTTTTTTTTTTTACAGTGAGGTCTGTTAAATTGTGGAATTCTTTGCCCAAGGAGGTGGTTAAGGCAGATACAATGGATACATTTAAGAGAAGATTAGATACATTTCTTTCAAAAGGGAGCATACAGCGTTATACTGTTTTTTTAGTAGGCAGGTCAGGAAGGTCTGATAAAGACTAACTTATTTGGTAGCAAGAAAGCTATAAAATTACTGGGGTATGAGGAGAAGGTTGAACTTGATGGACTTGTGTCTTTATTCAACCTAATTTACTATATTACTATGTATATTAAATACACTTAGATGTTTTTATCACAACAAATGTTAGAAAAATATCACTTTCACCTACACATAATAAACCATATGCAGGCTACACAAGGGTAATTAATAGATTATTTTATACACTCACGGATACCAGATCTCATTCTGTGGACCGTGGGTTCCCACTTTCTTTTAAGTATTCACTGTGATTTCTTCCTCGGCAGCTTTCAGATACTGTGTCCCCTATTGTGTGTCGTTGGTTTAGTGAATTTCTCAGTGTCTTCTTTGTTTGTTTGGCGGGGCTCTCAATCAACACCCCCCGCTTTGTATACTTGACCTTCAGCTTTATGATCAAAGTTCCATTGGTTCTATCAGAATCCTCAGCTTTTTTTTCAAGTGGGCTTAGCTTAGCTAGGCCTTTAAATAAGGGTTGACCTCCGGCTTTCAACATTTCAATAGTAACTTTATCAGGTACAGCTGCTTTGCCATTTTTCATTGATTTTATTGCAGATTCTACTTCTTCTACTAAAACCTCTAGCATAGCTTCAACCTCTGACACTGCATTTAGCTGTTGTCCTTCATCCTTATAAAGATTTCAATAAAATTCTTCCACTCATAGTATTGTACTATCTTCAAGATTTAATGCAAACATTTGGCTCCTATGTGTGGCCATCTTTTGTTTTGCTTTCTTTAGCCCTTATTTTCTTCCAGGGTCCTTTTGATGAGCTCAACATTGAACTTGTGTGTTTCTTCTTTAAAGGGATAGTAATACTTCGTTTTAACTTTATTTTATTTTGTAGGCATTAAAAAAACATGAAGAATGCTATAAGTCTTATATCTCAAACCTTTATGGTTTATGAGATATTCACAAGCAAAGTTTCCCCCTCCCTCCCCTTTTACCTAGTGTAAGTCATCTCTTCTCAAATGGGGATCTGGTTGTAAGACCAGACAGATAACAGCAGGGGACAATCTTCTTACAATGAAAACAATGAAAGCCCTTCCCCCCTTGACAAGCTTTTCAGGTTTTTCCCTTATCTTAATTGAAGATTGTCCCTCTCTGCAATCTACCTGGGCACCTTCCTTCTGCCCTGGCTGAGAAGTGTTACATCAGTAAAAGGGGCAGGAGGGGGACACTTTGCTTGTGAATATCTCTTAAACCATAAAGGTTTGAGAAATAAGACTTGTATCATTCTTCATGTTTTTTTAATGCCTACAAAATAAAATAAACATAAAATGAAGTATTACTATCCCTTTAATGCTCCTCCTTATAGTCTTACACATTTCTGCATATTCTACCATCTACCCTGTTTCTAATATTACCGTTTTGCTTCATTTTTTGTCACTTTGTCATCATGGTAATTGTTTCTTTTGATATTTGGGTTGTTTTTTTCTTGTTTTACAGTAGGTGCAAGAACATGGGTGGCTTCTACTACAGTCTCAATAACTTTTTAATTGTGGGTTGAAATGTCTGTGTCTGGAAGGTCTTTCAACACAATGAAGCGATTAGACAGTGTGATCTCAAAATTCGTAGGATTTTTCAATAGCTGGTTAGAGTCTATCTTTACATTTGTTGATTTGATCATTCTCCTTCTTTCTTTCTTGTTTATTTTGATTTTTGCTCTCACTAGCCAGTGGTCACTTCCAACATTGAAATGAATTAAGACTGAGCAGTCAGTGAAAATCATTTTATTATTTGCAAGTATGAAATCAAATTCTCTTGTATTACCATTAGAACTTTTCCATGTCCATTTTCTGTGGGTTTTTTTTTCTTTTTCCTGTAGAATGAATTCATGATGGACAAATTTTGTTCTGCAAATTTGTTCAGTTAGTTGCCTCTGTTATCCCTATTTCCAGTTCCATGTGGTCCCATTGATTTTTCTCCTTTTTGGATCTTACCAATTCTTGTATTGAAATCTCCCATTATAAATTTGTACTGGTAATTGTCCTGTTTGTAGAGGTGTAATAAATCATCATAAGATTCTTCAACTTCATCATCACTGTGGCTGCTTATAATGGCATAAACCTGAATCATTTGAAGAACATAGAGACTATTTAGTTTGATAACACAGGAAGCGATTTTTTCTGAAATACTTTCTACTTTTATGATTGAGTCTGAGCGTCTTTTGTTACTCAATAATTCAATTCTGCCACATCGTCCATCATTGGTTCCTTTATAGTATAGCCAGCGTCCATCTTCTAATTTTGCAAAATCTTGCCTTGTTTATGAATCTCATATAAGCCAATGATGTCCCAGCTGATGTACAAGTTCCTTTAAGAGTGAAACCTTACTCATAGATCGATTGTTAAGCATTCCAGGGTCTAAAGACCAAAGGCAGCCTGGTAGAACCCGGTGATTCTTAGCACCCTCTGCCATTGAGCTGATCTTCCTGCTGCCGTAGGTAGTATCTCACAATGAGGTCCATTGTTTTTGTTGTGAAGCCATGCTGAGGGAATGGACCGTAATCTGACAGGCTGGTCCAGCGCAGGTTGGCAGATTTTTGATATATTTAGTTTAGTGTCTTAGCTTTGATCAATTCACCTTGAGGGTGATTATCTAAAATAAACATATTAACAATGTGGGAAGGCATTGCCTGTCATTTTATGAACGTTGGGCTTACATTTCTGAAATGTAGACACACTGATACACCCAGACATATGCAACACACAGGCAGACACATACACACACAGTGAGCAGACATGAGTGCACACACATACCAGAGATGCACACATGTACACACAAAACACATGTAACAGAGATGTACACACATATGTAACAGAGATACACACACACACACACAGCAGACATGCGCACACACACAGGCAACAGACATGCTCACATACAGGCAACAGACATACACACACACACACAGAGAGGGACACTGGCACAGTGATACCCCCCTCCCGTGTCTGTAGGTTCCGGCTCTTGCTGGCGCCCTGGATCTGTGTGTGGGCAGTGGCTACCCTGCGATTAGTGTAGGAGCTTTACAGTGATAAGCAGGTAACAATCTGGTATTGAAGTGAATATCTGCAGCATTCAGAGAGTTAGAAGCCAAATGTAGACGTCTAAGGACCAAAGAACATCGCTTCACAAGGTGTTGCAGACACCCCTGTGGTCTTGAAACTGTTAAATCAATGGTATTTGTTATTTCCTTTACTTTAGGGCAGAATTGCAGTATTATGCCTCTGTGTGTTTGGCATGTAGATGTGGAAAGCAGAAAATAAAAGGAGATTCTGTGAAAGAGAGTTATACCAGCATGTTAAGCCGTAAAGTGCTATGCAGTATACACTGGTGTGTCATGTTAGAGTTAACCCTCTGAGACTCAGAGTCTGAGTGCTGGAAAGGAATCCAATGCATTGTGGTGCAATGCTTTAGTTACCTTTCTAGCAATCAAAGGGTTAAATAATGTACAAGGGAGGGAGGAATGTCAACCGCTCAAGCTCCTTAAACAGTTAACCCTTGGAGTGCCAGAGGGGTACGCAACACATTGCTTTGCAATGCATTGAAAAACCCTCTGCCACTCAAAGGGTTAAAACCTTAGAGATTATTGAATTTGTCCTGTGTCACCATGTTGGGGTTTTTTAGAGTCTTTTTTGTTTTGGAGATGGACTGCATGCCCAGGATCTCCAGTCTTTCCTCAACTCCCAGACGCACAGCACGGCCTCTCCACGGCCGCTAGCCCCACCAGCCCCTAGGCTCAGGCCTGCTCCTTCAGTCTCAATAGCTTCTTCCTCCAGCACTGGATCCAGACATTGCACGGCACACTGTGGGGAGAAGGGTGTCTTCACTGTACCGGGGCCAGTAATGTGGGGCACTGAATCTACATTATTTATGTCATCATGACAATAAAGAAGACACATTATGCTTACTTCCCTTCGAAATTGGAAGATGTCCAGCAGTGCCATCAGCTCAAAACTGGCAGAATACAGTGGGGCCCTGGTACACCCAACTACTGTCTGGAGAAGTCTGGTCAGAAGTGGTCTTCTTGCAAGACTTGCAGCCAAAAGACATCCTCCGACGTGAAAAAAAGGCCAAGCGACTCATCTATGCACGAAAACACTGGAACCGGGGTGCATAAAATTGGCAGCAGGTACTCTGGACAGATGAGTCAAAATCTGACATATTTGGCTGTACCAAAAGCCAGTTTGTTTGCCAGGATAGATCTCCAAGAGACCTTTTGAGAAGGCCTTCATGGTGAATACAATGAGTGTGAGGTTTATCTATAGGTTGATTTTCTGGCCACTAGCGAGCTCCCCAAACCCAACTCCTTCCCCCCAAACAATAGTTAAATTGTAATGACTCTGCAAAGATGCATCTGTCAGCAGTAGGGAGTATTCTTGTTTTACACAGCAGGAAAAGTCTTAAAATATATATATTTTTTTTTAAATCAAAGAAAGTTGACTTGACTGCAGAGCCAGATTTCCCAATAGGAAGGGTAGGCAACTCTCTAGCGCTCCAGATTTTGAAAAACTCCTCAGCGCTGTTGGTCTCACGCACATCCTGAATTGTGGGTGTGGTCAGAGCATACTGAATGTCCCTGCACCACTTTTATATCCCATTGCAATCTATTATTTAACCCCTTGTATGCTATGGAGGTCTCCAGTGCATTGTTGCATACCTCTGGCACTAAACGAGTTAATCTTTGTGAAGTATATGTATGAATGGAATTTCAAGCAAGAAAAAAAGTTTTTGTGTCCTCAAGATACTTTTTTTCTTCCTTATACCAGCAATAAGGGTTGTGTTAAGGGCTTGTTCACATAGAAGTTGTGCTCCCAAATTGTACTAATGCATCTGTACATAAGCACAGAGACTCCATTAGTAAAGGTATATAGAAGCACCTCTCATACACTTACATTTAACCTATTAGAGCTGGACAAAAATTCCACTAGTACACAATTATCCTATATAATAAAACGCTAGAATGTTTGTCCAATGCAGTCATGTGCAGTAGAGAGTGCCCGAACACACAGAATGCTGGGAGTTCTGTGCTGGGAGCATTCTGTGCTTTCAGGCAGTCTTTACAGAGCATGACTGCATCGCGTGTGCTGCCAGTGAGGTTGTGGCAGTACGCAGAGCAGGAACGGCCTCTTAACCCTTTGAGTGCCAAGGGAGTACCCAATATTGCGTACACCTCTGGCGCTCAAAGGGTTAACATCACCCAGACCTTGGCTCGTGTACATGGGCTTTTACACTAGTAAAAAATAAAAAGTGAACTTATTGTTTTCAGACGGACAGTTTATATGTGGTTATGGGGCATCACACTTCAGCCTGATGAGTAGCAGCTCAGTTCATAATTAGATACAATAACTGCATCCCAGTATGTTACAAGAAGCAGAATCATTGACAACTGGATGGTGGCTATGTAAGTGTTAAACTGAGTTATAGTATTTTCCACATGAACAATGCATTATCTGTGTGACCACAAAAAAGTATATATTTTAGTTCTCAAAACATGAATAATTCCATTATGTACTTTGAAATGGAATTTAATACAAACTTTAAAGTGATAGGTAGTGTCAGAGTCTAGGTTGATGGGTGTTGGCATATGGCTATGTCAGGTGCTTGATAGATTTACTTCCTGGGCCTTATGCTCCAGTTTTCTCTTCTTCATATCTCTCGGAGTCTAACTAGCAAAAGTTAGGCACTCCAAACTGGTTTAAAATTATGTACAATTTATCATGCTTAATTTAATGTATTTGTCATGTTTATTTCACCGCCCATTGTATGAAGAATACATGAAATGCAAATAAAATAATTCCTGGGAATCAAAAACAGAAGAAAAAAGTCACGTAGCTTACATTTTTCGGCAATGCAGCAGAATGTTCTATGGATAGACATATAGGTGTTTTATCATCCTATGAATCTTATTAGTGATCAAGACTTGAATTTCTCAAACATTCATCTCACAGCATCAACAAAAGCAATTTCCACCAACGCTGCTGAGTGATTTAGATGATGTCAGTAATATATTATAATAGGACGTATATACTTCTGCTCCCCAAGTCATCATTTCCCCTTTATTTAGCACAACTAAAAATTACCTAGTTTGGAGTGATAGAACAGCTTTCTAGTGAATAATGTTTTTGTCAAGTTCAAGAAAAATGATTAACAAGTTTATTATATTTGATCCAGAATAGGTAATCAGAGAAGCAATGAATGTTGTTAAGAGTCACAATGATAAATTGTCTCAAACAATTCTGCTTGTCTGATTTCTTGCCAAGCCTGAATCCCCATGCAACTATTTGGAGAAATAAGATTTTACATAATTAACAATTTGGGCCCTGTGCACAAATAAGAGTGTCAATTCTGGAGCAGACAAACTGTACTATAGGGGAAAATATAAATGTGTTTGATTAAAATGGGGCATTTAATCGATTGAATCCAGTGCACTGCAAAAGCAAGGTGCTAAGTCTCTCTCTACAGGGATATTTCAACCCTTTGAATGCCACACAACATCTTGTGGAGTAATGTGTTGTATACCCCTCTGCCATTCAAAAGATTCATGCATGGATGCTCCCATCATTCTCTGGGGGGGGGG
The DNA here is from genome assembly GCA_037306005.1 of Rhinophrynus dorsalis. Lineage (NCBI taxonomy): Eukaryota > Metazoa > Chordata > Amphibia > Anura > Rhinophrynidae > Rhinophrynus > Rhinophrynus dorsalis. The sequence goes on along the minus strand of CM074718.1, from coordinate 91,146,899 downwards.
AGGTGTAGTTTTAGTGGCCCTCACCTCATGAACATTCATTCCCAGGAACTCTTTACTCAGCGCTGAGTGAAGAACAAGATGTCACCCATTAAGACTAGAGGAACTGCACTTTCAACTAAAACAAAGGCAGGGATTTTTTTAGAGTAAGGTCAGTAAAGTTCTGGAATTCTTTTTCTCGGGATGCTGTGCTTGCAGATACTGTAATTGCTTTCAAAAACGTAATGGATACTTATGTAGTACAGAACAATAGTCGGAATTATGACAGTTGGCCTCTAAGCAGATAAGATGTTAATCCAGGAAACTATCTGACTGCCGTTTGGAGTTAGGAAGGAATTTGTTCACCCACTTGGGGCTCAATTGGAAATGTTTTATTTTGTTTGCCTTCCTCTGGATCAAAAATTATGATATGTTAATACACCTAAGGAAATCTACAAAACTACTACACTACTACTACTACAAAACAAGGGAATTCTAAACATATTGCTATATATGGATGACTCCATTCACAATTTCACCAGGGAATGCAAAGGCTCTTAGAACTTTCCAGCCTCACTAACATTTAAGGCAGGGATGTCCAAGTTCGAACCTCAAGATCTAACAACAGTACAGGATTTAAGGATCTCCCCGTTTGAGCAAAAGTGGACCTATCAAAATGAATTAGCCACTGAGTAAGGGAAATCCTTAAATCCTGGCCTGTTGGGGGCCCTTGAGGATCAAACTTGAACACCCATTAAGGCATTAAGGGCTCGATCCAAATGTTGGCATTGGCAGAAAAAACTGGCAACGGTGGGTTTGAAAGACAAATAAGCGATGCAAATGTTCCGACAACAAAGAACTAACGACAGTTTTGAAAACACGACGGCCATCAAAATATCGTCCATTGAGGGCAATGTAAAAGCTAACCCCAGAGCCATTCAAATGTTTACAGTAGGGACAACGAGCAATACATTGAAACATTTACCAGCAGAAATGTAACACCTATTTTTTTAGCTGCAAAATACACAACTCAGAGTAAAAACCACCGTCGGAGAAAACAAAACAGAGAAGCAGTGCATATACGTTCATAACCCAAGCATACAGAGGTCAAATATTAACCCCTGCAATAGATATTAATTTAGGTGAGGTTGAGGTCAAGCCACCTACCAAGATATTTGTAGGAGTCGACCAGGGCCAAGTTACAATTAGATTTTGTTACGAGTATTAAATGGGAATTGCTGAGTCTGAGTAGTTTGTGCTTTGTAACAAATACCATTGTGACCATTTTGTCAGTATTTAAGAACTGAATCATCTCAAATTGTGACATGTTTGAATTTTTAGTGTAGATTATAGTGGTAGCTGCATACATATAGCACAGATGATGCTTTGCAAACTGTGGGCAGATTATTTATAAATAGTAAAAACAGAAGAGGGCCATGAATGGAGCCTTGGGGAACCTCAAACAAATATTGTCAGCAATAGACATATTGTGTTCTGTATGATGAGTAGGATTAGAATTTGTTTAGAGAAATTTTACCCAGTCTTGAACTTCTGCTCTTACTTATCAAAATATGTAACAAACACCTTTGCAAGATCAAAGAAAATAACTCCAGTAAGTTCACCATTTTCCGTGCCAGTCTGGATATCATTGTTTACTTTTAGGAGTGCCGTGACGCTTGAGTGATTTGGACAAAAGTCTGATTGAAGATGGGTAAAAACAGTCAGTAATACTTATGAAGTTGAATGTGGACACATTTTTCTAGGACTGTAGATAATGTGGGGAATAAGGATATTGATCTCTAGTGTGGTACCACATTTTTATTCCCACTTTTGTGTATAAGCACAACTCTATCCACTTTCCAGGCTTTAAGGAGGCATTACTCAGGGATGCTATGAGACAGGCAGTGACCGACATCTAAGCTTTAGTAACATTGATGGCAGATGCTCAAAGCCTAGACTGAGATTCCATTTTTGGGTTGAGGAGGTAGATACTGGCATTAAATTAAATTTAGCAATGCTGTCAGTCCAGGGGGAAGGTGATTGAGACTGCATGTTTCTTATCAGGAAAGTGGCAAAACCTACAAAGTAGTTATTGAATATAATTAGCTATTGATATGGGGCATTGTTTTGTTTCATTGCCTATTTATAATTGAGGGGTGAGAATGGTTAGGGGGTTATAAATATTTTTAATATCCTTACAAAATGTGGTCGGTTTTGATATGTTAATGTTCAAGTTGTCAGTAAAATATTGAGTTTTGGCTAGTTTTGTTTGCTTTGTGCAGGTATTCTGCAATTATCTGTAAGCAGTATGTTCATAAGTGGAGCCAGTTTGTTTAAATTTTGCACACAATACATCTTCAAAACTGTATAACTCATGTGATTAGCAGAGACCCACGGTAGATGGGCCCCCTTATCATAACCTTCCATACGGGGGCATGGGTATTACAGGCCTGCAAGAACTCAGAATGAAAAAAGTCAGTGGTTGAGTTTAGGTCAGGTATTAAGTTTATTCTATACCATGGGAAATTTCTTAGAAATGAAGGAAAGACTGGAGATTAAATTATCTTAATCATCAAGTAACTATCATATTGGGACAATAATTGATTGCCTTAATTTTGCAAAAAAACAGTAAACCATGGTGTGATCGATCATTAAACACATTTGCTAGTACACCTGAATTCTGATTCTGCTTGGGCAGAATGACAGGATTCAATCCAGCAGTGTATAGTTGGATTTGTTTTGATTTATACAAATAGGGGGAGAGATTAGTTGCAATAAATTCAATATCTTAAACAATGAACAGAATCTGTCATTACTTGGGTCCAGCCAATTAACATTAGAGTCTCCAAAAAATCAACAACTCACTTTTCTTGTTTTGACTGGCAATCTCATTGAGGAAATGGACTATGTTTCAAATGGAAATGGACTATGCCAGCAATTACGATTTGTTTTGAGGAAGGAAGAACAATTTTGACAGCAATATATTCATATTTGATACAGGTACAAGAGTGATTTATAAGAGTAAAGTTTATACATTCTTGTGTGTAGATGATTATGCCTCCTCCTTGCTTTACTCAGTCTTTCCTTAAGCATGAGTATCCTTGAATGAAAAGGGCAGAACATGTTTAGCCCCTAACTTCAGAGAAGGTGAGTTAATCTTCCTCTTCAGCAGCTTAAAAGAATAGGGGATTTCATACTAGGTGGCTCTCTGGCCACAGGTAGCACATCTACATGTGTATGGGGGGCTCTAAATAATGGTTCACTTTCAAAATGTCATCCGCTTTTGGGGGACTAACTAAACTGTGCATTAACCATGTCGCTGGCATGAAAAGAGTGACATGAGAATCTCGCCTGCATCAAAAGGGTGAGATTCTCATGTTGCTGGGTTAAGCGTTGCACATTTAATCAATGTAAACTGACAATATCACAGATCTTGTTGCAGACTCACAGTATAACAACCTGCCTATAATGTCAATCACAGGATGTTACCCCATCTGTATGTACTCTCGCTCTCCTTCCCCTCAGTGTCCGCGGCTCTTATTAAAAAAAAAATAATAATAATATTTGTGAGAAGCGTTCAACAGGCACTCAATTCACCCCTACAGTATGTGCATTTATGTATATACATCCAACCAGCTTGAGCTATATTTTAACACCTGGTCGGATGTATATACATAAGTGCATATATTGTAGGGGTGAATTGCACGCATGTTGAATTCTGCTCATAATTATTATGCACAATGGGTTGTTTCTGTGGACTGCACCTGCCTATCGCCTGTATACAAAACTAGTTCAATTTTTAAATGATCACTTAGTGTTGCTTTCTCCCTGTCCCATATTATTTACTAAGAGGTCACAGAAGAAATGAGCACAAAACTCTTCCTCTTTTATGCCAGAAATCCAGGTTGTGTAAATGGTTTGTTCACATACAACTTGTGTGTAGGTATATTTTAATTATCTTCCTTTGCTGTGCTCTCTTCCTGTCACCTTCTGCTGCCACCGATCCGTTCCTGGCCGCGGCCGGGTCCCCGCTTCAGGGCACCGCCAGGACCTTGCTTCAGCGCATGCGTGTATTCTTCCGGCTTTCTCAGCCAACGCGCAAACGCCCGTGTCAGTGTTTGCTGCGTGCGGACGTTTTTACTGTGCATCGGCTGTCTCTGCTTCCTGTCTGCCATTGGGCACAGTGTCATAGCCCAATGGGAGTGTGGTTTATGTCTGTGCCCATTGGACATGCTATAAAGTGCATTTGGGCATTTGGTCCTAGTCTGTTCTGATTGGGCTAGGTAGTAGCCCATTTGGACTTGCATCCTCCCCCTCCTCCTATTGGAGGGTTACTGTATAAACAGTGGTCAGCCCCCTCTGTGTTTGCCCGTTCCACGAGCTTGTTCAGTTTGATCTATTGTATTGCTGCTATCTGAAACTCTGACCTGGCTTGTCTGACCACCGCTGCTCTCCGTAACCCTGACCTGGCTTGTCTGACCACCGCTGCTCTCCGTAATCCTGGCCTGGCTTGTCTAACCACCGTTGCTCTCTGTAACCCTGACCTGGCTTGTCTGACCATCGCTGCCCTCCATAACCCTGACCTGGCTTGTCTGACCACCGCTGCTCTCCGTAACCCTGACCTGGCTTGTCTGACCACCGCTGCTCTCTGTAACTCTGTCCTGGCTTGTCTGTTCCTCCCTCAGCTGACCTCCTTGTTCTGGTTAACACAGTTCCCAGTTACTCCCATCCTGGTTGCACCCCGGCTCAACTGGGGTGGAACAATATGGTTTTGCGACCAGCACATTTATCCAGCTTTGGCTGCAGCAAGGGAGTACCTGGCAAGCCATCCACGCACCCAAGCATCGCACTCTAGCGTCGAACCCAAGTATCAACAAGTACCTAGGCTGCAAGGGTCCCTACACCCCCCACTAGTGACACTTCCTCCAATTCTCCCTGCCCCAAGCCGTGCTGAAAGGAGACTGAGAGATGGATCTGAGAGGAGACTGAGATCTGTCATCTGTCAGGAGGAATAGCACTGCTTGGGGCAGTGAGAAGTGGAGGAAGAGCACGGTCTGGTCTTGCAGGGAATGAGAGACCTGGCTCCGGTTTGAGAACACAGTCCAGGGAAAAAAAACAAAAATAGAAAGCAGTCCAAAAAGGGAGGTTTCCTTTCTCAACTAAAGGACAGGAAACAGAAACCACCTTGGCCATGGGGGAAACTAATTTATAATTTTGGAGAGTTTGTCAAATTAAAGCAGAAATTATGCAGCTTTATAACGACAAGATCACAGTGGAAGTCTTAGCAATGATAAAAGAGGATTTTAGTCTTACCTGTTAAATACTTTTATCTTAGTCCATACAGGTTACTGGTAACTTTGGGGTAGGCGATCAGCCTCTTTAAGTAGGCAGGAACAATTCTGAGAAGTGAATACAGGGGGTGGAGCCTACCTTCCCTCCTTGGCTGCTGCTAGCCAATCAGCCTCAGTAAGATTTGAGACACTAACTATTGACTAGGTAGTGAAAAGGAAAAGAAGACTCTTGTGAGCATGAGCCCCAAAGTACACCCACGTTCTGCCACAGGAGAGCTAAGCATGGTCCCTTGACAGGGTGGGAGACCAGTAACCTGTATGGACTAAGAGAAAAGGATTTAACAGGTAAGACTAAAATCTTCTTTTCTCTGTCGTCCAATACAGGTTACTGGTAACTTTGGGATGTCCGACCATTAAGTTTCCCAGAGACAGAAAGTAAGGCAAGGACCAGGCGAGGGCCCCAACATCACCAGAGCATATATGAACCATCAGATCAGAGATAGCCCAACAAAAACAAATGAAGTGTCAATGGACACTGAACAGGGGTAACAGCACCCCAAAACTGTTACACAGCACACTGAACTAGAACCAACAGGGCTCAAAAGTGAAGGAAGCACCAAAGAACCAAAGAAGATCCTAGACAGGCAAGACAGCCTCCAGGATCTTCCTCCCAAAGCTGGCATCAGCCGATGCCAGCACATCAACACGGAAGTGCTTCGAAAAGGTGTGCACAGACCACCAAGTGGCAGCCTTGCTCAACTGATCAGTGGAGGCCTGATTCTTGTAAGCCCAAGAAGCCCCAAAGATCTAGTAGAATGAGCCGTGACCCGAAAGGGAACAGGCTTCTTCCTTAGCTCGTAAGCCTTACAAATAGTGGACTGGGATAACCACCTGGTTCGCCTGGCGTGTCTCAATCCAGAAACACACAAAAAAAAATTAAGTTTGATAAGCGTCTGCTTCCTGGAAAACATAGGCAGGAGAGTACTCTCATCCTCTGTAGCCTCACTAATCAGATCCTTAAGATCTGGCCCAAACAGAGAAGTGCCCTGAAAGGGCAAGGAGAGCAGTGCTTTCTTAGAAGCGGTGTCAGCAGACCATATCTTGAGCCAAACAGCTCGTCTGGCAACCACAGACATGGTGGAAACCCTTGCCACCAACAGATGTCATCAACAAGGCAGCAGAGACCTAATGCTGGGCTTCAGAATGTTGGCAAGAAGTCTCAACATGGCAGAAGCAGGAGCTCCCTGATGAACTGCAAGCGTGAGCTGTTCAGTCCAAACCGCAATGGCCCTATACCCAGGCCACAGCAAATGCTGGACGTACGGAAGTACCAGCGTTGACGAAAATGGACTTGAGGGAAGCCCCAAGTTCTCGTCAGACCAGTATTTAAGAGCAGAGGCATCAGCAACTGGCAAAACAGTGGATTTAGAAAGCCTAGAAAACAGGGGCATCCACCTTGGGGCGATGAACACACTGAGATAGTGCCGCATCAGAAAAGGGGGTAAGGCTTAGCAAACTCCTTGAAGACAGAAGGCTTTCTGTCAAGAGACTACCACTCATCAGACACTAACTGGTCAAGAGTGGGGTTAGGTGGAAAACAAGTATAGGGCCATTAGGGCTCCAGAAGTACATCCGAGGGGTCCGAACAAACCTCTTGAACCATGGGAATGTTTAGGGTGTTTAATACGGCTCTGATCAGGCCTTCAGCAGAGGGATCAGGGTCAGCCTCAAAGGGGGGGGTCTCCAAAGAACTGAGATGAGACCACTGCAGAACATTCCTCAGCATCAGAATCTACCAACATTTCCTCATCAGAGGAATCCGATACGTCAGGTACTCCCTGCGGTTTCAGTAGGGAAGATCTGACAGAAGTAGGGGTCTGTCAGGAGCAGAAGACCCCCTGTAACTGGGATGGAAGAGTTGTGTATACTGGAGATTTCTAGTAGGAGCCTAAACTCTTGCACCCAAACTGGCTCTAATGCATGGCTGGAGGTCCCTGGGGGAAACACAGGGACAACAGAACATGCTGGGCATAAATGACCTGAGAATTCTCTAGGCAACCCTGATTGACATGAGGATCAATGCGCAAAGGGGGACACAGAGACCCCAGCGTCCTACTCTTAGTCCTAGCCCCAAGTTCCAAAGGAATAGACATTCCCACAGTGTCAAAATGTATAAGGTATCACCCAAATACAGTGTGTATGATTAAAATTTCACCCCAGAAATCACTAAAATACACTTATCTGGCAGGCGAAGGGTTAATCTGCTGAGGAGAGAAGGAGGGTCCAAGCCCTGCATAGGATACTCGTTCTGGGAAGGCACAAAATGGCTGCCATGACAGGAGCCAATTGGGAACCAGTGCACGATGCAAGCAGTTGTTGGAAATGTAGTTTTCCCAGAAAAAGTACCCCAACAGTGCCAAAAGCCCCCTGAACCCCCAACACACACTAAACATTGACCAGATAGTAGAGCAAGGGCAGACAATTAAAATGAGCCATCTCTGAAGTCGCTACGTTGAGCGGTTGCAGATAAATGTTCCAAACGGTAAAGTCCCATAGAAGTGAATGGAGCAACGTTGTTTATGCGGTAAAAGCAGGAACACAATTTTTGCAAAGTTGTAACTGTGAAGTAAATTTGGACCAAACATTACTAAAACATGTCACTAGACCCAAGAAACACTGAACCCAGTAGGGAAAGTGCTCAAAACCCACCAAAAGATGCTAAACCAGCAACCAAATGGTTAAGTTACCACAGAAACTTGCTCCAAAACACCCAACAGACATACAGATAAACCCATACAGGAGTATGCAATAGGAACTCCAAAAGAGACCCCTGTGCAGAGCAGCAACATGGGACATGTGGACCTCAGCACCCAAAGGGTTGCTCACCTTTCCTGCAGATCTTCTGTCTTCAAATTACCATGTATCAAGAAGAAGCCTCAGTGGGCAACTCCTGAGGAAAGAACTTGCAACCAAGATTTTCCCCCCAGGGCTTAAGGTCCACAAAAGCACCTGGTAAACTGAGCTATCCACATTTGAGTGATGGGAATTGTCAGTGATGGTAATCCGCCTAATGGTGGTATCCAACATCTAACAGAAAAATAATAAAAAGCTAAAACTATAGCAGAACTGTTCTCTTGCCTTGTGTCTTCAACAAGGAACAAATCTTACTGAAGCTGATTGGCTAGCAGAAACCAAGGAGGGAAGGTAGGCTCCACCGCCTGCATTCACTTCTCAGAATTGTTCCTGCCTACTTAAAAGGGCTGATCACCTAACCCAAAGTTACCAGTAACCTGTATTGGACGACAGAGAAAATTTTACAAAACTATCGGATTGGAATTGGTCAGGACCTACTTTTTCAAGAGGCACATCTGAACACAAGATTCAGAGAAACTATGATTTGTCTTATACCCAGAGCTGATAAGCATGCTGAAAATCCATCACCCTATAGACCAATATCTCTTATTAATATGGACTATAAGATTTACACCAAACTTTTAATGGATCGACTCAAAATAACTGTATTCACATATTTTATAAGGATGAGGCAGGCTTCTTTTTAGATAGATGCTCCTCAAACAACATAGGAAAAGTGAAAGAAAAAATGATTCGCTGTGATGCGCTGGGTTCTTCTTCGGCAATAGGGCGGTTAACTTGCTATGAGCTTCTCCAGCGCTAGGGGCTTAATTTTTATGAGAGTTACTGTGTGCAATAAGGGAGAGAAGGGAGAGATGGAGCAGCAGGCAAAACGACATAGGAAAAGTGAAAGAAAAAATGATGTGCTGGGTGCCGCTTCGGCAATAGTATATGGTTAATTTTCATAAGCTTCTCCAGCACTGGGGGGTTTATTTTTATGAGAGTTACTGTGTGCAATAAGGAAGAGAGGGGAAAGGTGGACAGCAGGCAGCAGAGGCAACATGATGTGTCAACACTGCAGCTTGCGATATTGTTATTGCGGTCACTTCAACCAGTGACATGTTTAATGCACCATATGGTTGGTCTCCCAATAGTGGGCGACATTTCAAAAGGATACCCTAAATAATATGGCTCTAAATCCTCCCCACTCTTCCCCACAGTACTCCACTGCCCTCAAGCTCAGGAAAAGATTACTTTATTTCCCACAAGGTGTTTTGGGAATATATTACATACACAGTGATTACACAGCAAAATGATGGCATGTATATAACATCATTTCATTTACAGACATTAGCATTTCTTTAAAAAGCAATTAATAGTTTTTCACCAGTTACACATACACAAATTAAAACATTTATCAATTGTTTATAAACACATGCAGGAAAACATACATATTACCTTTAACCCTTTGAGTGCCAGAGGGGTACTGCAATGTGTTGCATACCCCTCTGGCACTCAAAGGGTTAAAGAAGAACTAACAGCTCCAAATAATGACCTTATTATGATCAGAAAATCCTAATGATCTCTAACGTACAGTTGTGTCTTAGTTCAAGAGATAAAATCTTCAATCACCCCTGTGTGTCATCCATGTAGGCAGACATGACAGATGCTGGCAGTTCCCTTAAGATTACCATGTTCATTGGGTTGAATCTGAGGTCCTGTGACCTCAGGACTGATTAAAGGGACAGTAATAATTTGTTTTCACTTTGAATAAAATTGTTAAAGGGATAGTAATACTTAAAATGTAAAAAAGAATATGTTGTAGGGTTTATCCCCCTGAGTAAAACAAGGGTACTCCCACTGCTGAAAGGTGTTTCATTCAAAAGTTATTAATTTTCAAAGTTGAATTTTTTAGGTGCAATATCACAGTGGCCTGAAATTGTACAGTGGCGCTGTTGCTACACGATCCTATGGATAGCTCTGGTCAGTTGACCATAAATCTCCATAGGATGGTGTAGCAACAGCGCCACTATACAATTTCAGGCCACTGTGATATTGCACCTAAAAAATTCAACTTTGAAAATTAATAACTTTTGAATGAAACACCTTTCAGCAGTGGGAGTACTCTTGTTTTACTCAGGGGAATAAACTCTACAACATATTTTTTTTTACATTTTAAGTATTACTATCCCTTTAAGTGTAAAAAACTAAATCATACCGTCTGTGTCTCTCTGCCCTCATTTCTATAATTATTAAGCTTTTGCCACTTATAGTTTCCCCCAAACACCCCTTTTTAATACGTCACAGTTTCAGGTCTCTGCTCAGAAATATCATTATATAGAAAGAAATATTTCAATGGAACAGTCTGCAAAGTGTGTTTGCAAACCAGGCACACTTTGTAGACCGTTCCAAAGAAGTATATCTTTCTATATAAAGCTATTTAGGCTCTGCTGAAGAGCCGTCAGCTGGTTCTGGGACCAGATTCCTAAGCTGAGCCCTGAAGCGGTGACGTATCAAAAGGGGCGGATGGGGGGACTATAACTGGAAAACGCTTAATAATTATAGAAGTGAGGGGAGAGAGACACGGATGGGATGATTTATTTTTTTACACTTAACAATTTTATGCAAAGTGAAAACAAAGTATTACTGTCCCTTTAAAAATGTAACCTCTTGAAAGGGGAAAAATATACCAGCCATTAGGATTTTCTGACCATGATAAGGAAAGTGGGGGATTAGAGCAGTTAGTTTCTCTTTTCAGATGACCTTTATATGTCAGAAGAGCTATGACTATAGAATAATGAAGTTCATTCCATTGAGAGTCACTCATTATAAAGAGGTGAAATTGTTTATTACATATTACGCATGAGATATTTTACTTAAAGGGATAGTAATACTTCGTTTTAACTTTATTTTATTTTGTAGGCATTAAGAAAACATGAAGAATGATAGAAGTCTTATCTCTCAAACCTTTATGGTTTAAGAGATATTCACAAGCAAAGTTTCCCCCTCCTGCCCCTTTTACCTAGTGTAAGCCATCTCTTCTCAGATGTGGAATGCAGTCCATAGACCAGACAGATAACAGCAGGGGACAATCTTCTTCCTATGAAAACAATTAAAACCATGCCCCCCCTTGACAAGTTGGCTGAGCAGTGTTACATCGGTAAAAGGGGCGAGAGGGGGATACTTTGTCATTGCATTACTCTTGAACTATAACTCTGACAGAATTGAAATAACACTCTCCAAAGTCCAAATACTATGATGATTAATTAGAGCTGCTTTTATTATAAAACATTACTATCCCTTTAAGGTCTTGCAGTGCATTGGCAATGTCTCTAGCATCCAAAGAGTTACTGGCTGCAAATAATATATAGTCTGCTAATTTTTTTGCTCTGCACAAAAACTACAGGAATGCCAACCAAAAATGTATATTTTACACACAAGAAAGCTCATTTTAATACATAAAGTTCACACTCACTCCATGCTTGTAATATAAATTACCCAATTATTATACAGATTGCATGCCTAGTGTAGATGCAGTTGGAGTGTAGCATAGTATTTTGTTTATATAAATCAGCTGATCGGGGGATAGTCTGCTGTGTACATGAAACAGCTGACCAACCAGTTCAGGTACAAACAGAACTGCAGAGTAGCAGTTACATATAACAGCTGATCTACCACTTTTATGTGTATTTTTGAATGTTCTAACCCTTGAGTGCCAAAGGGACATGCAATGCATTGCAGACCATTGCACATTCTTATGACACTCAATGGGTTAAGGGAAGACTGGTGGTGTTCTTGGTGCTGAAGTCCTCTCTTCCCCCAACTTGCCCTCCCCAACATACCACCAGGATTATGTTAATGGTTAAGGCTCTCCCCCTGCCCTTGCATAGATAAATGTTAGTAAATATAGCAAAGTCTGTTGTGATCTCCACACATCATCAGACATGTTTTGCCATTGCATTAAAACTTAGTGCATCTACCCCCCAGGTCTTGGAGGCTACAACTCTCAACTTGCCCAACCAACTAACAGCTGGATGATGAGGGTTGTAGTCTCCAAAAGCTGGAGTGCAGAAGGTCTATACCACCGGTGATCTATGCAATACACTTCACTAAATGATATAAAGGAAGAGATTCACTAAGTGGTGATAAAGTGGAGATGACTTCTCCAGTTTATTACTTCTCCATTTCCAATGTTATTCTATGGAGCCTATGCACTAAGATCTCCAAAGCTGAAGAAATCTTAGTGCATAGGCTTCATAGAATAACATAGGAATTGGAGAAGTGATAAACTGGAAAAGTCATCTTCACTTTATCGCTGCTTAGTGAATCTCCCCCAGTGTGTTTCAGACCTCTTTCATAACAAAGGTCTTTGAAGATCTCTGTTTTTCTTTTGCATAAATAACAAGAGTTTTTTTCCCACTGAGCTGTGTGTTTTCTAGCCCAGTTAATAGGTATGCTGGACCGTCAGTTGCCATTACTAAGAATGTCATGTCAGTTGGTTTGGGTAAGAAAAAGACTCATCACTGTTTCACAGCTATAACACAATTCCTGTGTGACATGACATCCCTTATAATAGTAGGAGACAGGCCGCTGTACACCTATTAACTAAGAACATGGAACTGAAACCTTATTTCAAGATGCAGGCTTCTCATTTATTTCATGCCTATCTCCTTGTCTGCCCACTAGAGATTTCACAAAGATACTTTGATTTTTTTCTTATTTATTCATTGTTTGAGAAGAAACAATAACACAAACATATCTATACTATAAATATGCATATCCTACAATAAAACAAATGTGGTATGGGGTTAAATCAGTTTACGTTTGTATCAGATGGTCAATATTTTAAACCACTGGATGTTAGAGATGTCTCCAGTGCATTGCTGGTTAAAAGACAGCCTTAATTTGCAAACTAAGAGGTGAATAATTTTAGTTGTAACCATTTCCTGTTTTGTGCTATCCATTATGTTGATTAAGCATCTAGGGCCCTCTTTATCAAACTGCAGAGCGATTCTGGTGTAAACTGCAGAATGGAAAAAGGATTGATGAGCATGTAGAATTGCTCATTCTCATGTGAGTTAGTAAATAGGAGAATGCTACATGAGTGCTTTGGAACAGACAGCTGGAAAACCAATACTCAAGCTTTTTATATTCGTTAGGAAATCCCAGTCATCGAGTTGCATCTGCCAGTTCTGTAAGTTTGTATAACCCTGATTGTCCATACATTTTGCTAAGATTATACAAATCTAATTAAAATCTGTTTAAACCCTCCAACTTTAGTTATTTCTAGATAAAGGGACAAGGTATACAGCATGTAAACCTTTTGAGTGCCAGAAAGTTTGCAATGCATTGTATACCTCTCTGACATTCAAAGGGTTAAAAAGTGTGTGTTTTTATTTTGGCCCTTTATTCTCTGATATAGAAAAAATAATACATTTAGCAATGGCAAAAGGAGAGAGTATTTGCTCTCAATCCCAATTATTCTTCTGATGACAGTTATGGAAATTGCACCCAGATTTCTCAGATCTTGCAGTTCCTTTATCTTTTCTTCAGTGCAGTTGTCACAGTTGTCATCAGTTAGAGGTTTAGAGTAGAAAGGGAACAAGAGGAGACCAGCAGCAGCTGTTGTTGATCCACTGCAAGATGAACGCCTCCTTAGTAAGTCTCCAACAACTTCAGCCCTGTGCCTTTTGTTACCACTGGGCCTTTAGTATCGAATGGAATCAATTCCAAAATTAATTAAGTCCATCTACCATCAGGTCTTCTTGCTATGTGGCCTGCCTATTTCCATTTAATGCTCTTTACTCTTTCAATGTTATCATGGACATTTGTTTGCTGACAAATCCATGCACACGTTTTCAGTCTCTTTTTGTTATATTTAGAATTTGCTGTTCCATACTTCTCTGTATAAATGTACATTTTTGTATGGCTTTGGCATTCAGTGTCCATGTTTCACAACCATACGTAAGGACTGTGAGGACACATTGGTCAAAAATCTTTCGCTTGAGGCAGAGTGGTAAATTTGTCTTAAAGACAGTACCAAGGTTTCCAAACGTTTGCCATCCCAGTTTTATTTGTCGCTCAATTCCCATCATGGTGTTTCCATCTGTTGACATTTCCTGTCCAAGATAAACATACTTGTCAACTTCTTCTAGTTCTTCTACTGAGATTATCCATGGTATAGTAAATTTGTTAAACATCACTTGCATTTTGTTTATATTCATTTACAGAACAACATTTTTTCTTTCCTGTTGTAGATCTTCAATGAATTCATGCAGTTCTTCTGGACTTCTGACATAGAGTATATCATCTGCAAAACATGTGGTGTAGGTAGTCTCCATTGATCTTAAGTCCTTTGTCTGTCCCAATTTAGATTGTGGAAAATTTCTTCTAAACAAGCAGAAAATAGTTTTGTGGAGATTGTGACTTCTTGTCAGATGCCCTTATATATGTTGACATGGGCTTTATCACTGATTCAGCTGCATTTTCATATATTGATTGGAGAATATTGTTGTAAGCTCTATCACATGCAGATGTACCTCTAGAAGTGACCTCTTTGACTAATTCCATCTAGCATCATCAGTTAATTCATTGACGGGCCATCCATCCATCACATCATTTTCATCTATCATTACTCTCATCTCAGACCATTCTATTTCATCAACTTACAAATAACTTGTGAAAGACTTTATGAACTAACTTCCTTTCACTTCCATCTGGAATGTGGTGGCCTACTGTACAATAAGAATACTTACTGCTACTCGATTTGTATTTGCATTTTGTACTATTATTCACTCATTTATATACATTTTCTTGCTTTCTATGTGTCGTAGTTTGAATATTGTAGGGCCATTTATTTTATGAACCACTGCAGTTTTTTGTTTGATACAATTAGGTTGGAACCCCTCCTTTTCCTAGGGGAGAACCCCATTGTATCATACTCAATATCACTCGGTACTTTATTATTTACTTGGTAGATAGTATATATATCATCCACTGCAGGTTTATTTCACAGTTGTACAGACAAATCTCTCTCTCTCATTTTTCGCCTATATTTCTTATAGATACTACAATTCCCACTGTAATATTACTTCTTCTGAGGGTTGTAGTTTTGAAATAAGTGGCTGAAAGTAAAAACTGTGAGTCCTACAGCAACATATGGCTTGAAAATTGTGTTAGCCCTCAACACTAACTTCCTGCTTAAAGGGATAGTAATGTTTCATAATAAAAGCAGCTCTGATTAATCATCATAGTATTTGGACTTTGGAGAGTGTTATTTCAGTACTGTCAGAGTTATAGTTCAAGAGTAATTCAATCACAAAGTGTCCCCCCCCAGCCTCTTTTACTGATGTAACACTGCTCAGCCAGTGCAGAAGGGAGGTGCCCAGTTAAGATAAGGGAAAAAGCTTGTCAAAAGGGGGAAGGGCTTTCATTGTTCTGATAGAAAGAATATTGTCCCTTGCTGTTATCTGTCTGGTCTATGGACTGCATTCCACATCTGAGAAGAGATGGCTTACACTAGGTAAAAGGGGCGGGAGGGGGAAACTTTGCTTGTGAATATCTGTCAAAACATAAAGGTTTGAGAGATAAGACTTATATCGTTCTTCATGTTTTTTTAATGCCTACAAAATAAAATAAAGATAAAACGAAGTATTACTATCCCTTTAAGTGACACTGGCACATATTCATGATGATGCCAAGTAATAAAAAAAAAATAAAGTACAACCTACAATGTGGCAGATGTGTATTGTGGTGGATGGAGGTGGTGGGGGACTGGCATGGTGTGATTTGCATATGTATATTGTTTTTATCATTGTCATACGCTATCCCCTTCTCATATTATTGACAAACATTACTTATCGGTCATAGCAGTGGTCCCAAGTGGGGTAGATGGTAGCAACCCTTCTTCACACCCCTTCTCCGTGCAACTGTTAATATATTTGTACTGGCTTTGTCTGTCATGTGTGGTTTCTGCTACCTGATACTCAGATGGTATGAGATGTTTCATTTTTAAGAATGTTAGTCTCCCAACATTGTTGTTTGATAGCCGCGTCCTGCAGTCATTGACAGTGTAACCAGCCGCACTGAAAACCCTCTCGGGCTCAATGCTTGATGGAGGACATCTGAGGGCTTCCACTGCAGTACATGTCAATGCTGGCCTCACACACTTTATTTGCCAGTAGTCCATGGGGGTCATTGTTTTTACCTAAAACATGGCTATTCTGCAAGTATGCAGAAACCATATCACATGCAGTGGGACCACTTCTAGGAGCTACACGGTGTTCCTGTGTGTCAGTTATCAACCCATACTCAGGGAGCAGGTCCCAAAGAAATGTGCTGCCACCACCACCAATGTTGGGTTTTTGCAGCCTCTGCTGAGACCCATGAAATACCCTGTGCTCTGAATGGGATATTCTGGTTGATGATGTAGCTGCTTCTGCTGGTTGAAATGCTTTGCTGCCTCCTTTTCACTATACTGTCTAGATGTTTGTTGTGCCCTCACTTTCTCCCTCTCATCCCCCACAATGAAACCCTCCACTCGATCAATAAGCATATCTCAATATTCCTTGACAGAATCTGATTCCTCAGAGTTGCAGCTGATTGCCATGACTCCCTGTCATGACAAACTGCTGATGGCCCTTTGGCAGAAATTCTGTGTTTGAAGTGGGGGTCCAGAAAAGTGGCAAGAATGTATTCCTTATTGCTTTAAATCGACACTATGTGAGGATCTTGTTCAAAGCACTCTAACATGTCCTTTACCAGCTGGTGCATGTCTATGTGCATGGTAAGAATCCTCAGCCATGCTCCTCATTTTTTTCTGCAATAAAAATATCAGTTGTAGAATTTCACTAATTCCTGCCCCAATGCGACTCACCAGCATGGTTGCCTCCTCAAAGAGTTTCAGCAGCTCACATACATTGCACATTAGTTGCCATTGGTCAGGTGACAAAGAGGCTCCCACCAAAGCCTTCCGGTTTTGCATGGTGTACTCGCTAATGGCCTTATTCTGCTTGTGCAAATGCAAATGCATGGTGATGCTGCAGGTTGTTACTCTCTTGTATAGAATAAAGAGCATTGCGTGCACTGTAGGAGCGACTAAAATGGGCACAGATTTTGCGGGCAATAGTAAGCATTCCGATTCTGCCAGGAATCTGGTCACAACTAAATTTAGTACATGCACCATAGTAGGGTACATGCACCATACCACCTATTCTCAAAGCAGCAATTATGTTGGAGCCATTATCAGAAGACACAAAACCAGCTTTTAAGGAGTAGGGTACAAGCCATTCCTCTATCACCTGCTCTAGCTTACTTAGAACATCTATAGCTTTGTGGGACTGTCTTTAAAAACTCTGAATGCACAAGGTGGCGTGACGATGGTATGGGCTATCCAACTGCTGCTGCTGCCGCCTTTTAATCACACTGCCACAACAGGAAGTACGATTACTGGCTTTCACCTGATGCTGTAAGTTAGTGTTGTCCACTGTTGGTGCTGGGAGGGAAACCTAGTGAGCAGTCACAGTCATATAGTCTGTGCTCTGTCCACATATCTGTTGTCAGGTGGATTTTCTTGCCATACACACTTTTTAACCCTTTGCCCACCACACTAACCACCTGCTTGTACAATTCAGGCACAGCCATCCTGGAAAAATAACTACTTCTTGGGATATTCCAGCGTGGAGCTACACATGATATCAGTTCTCTGAAACCTCGGTTTTCTACAAAAGAATATGGCAGCATGTCCATTGCCAACATCTTGGCAACCTTGCCATTCCACAGGAGTACTTTGGGATTGTTTTTGTGAAGTTTTTGACTCCTTCCCAGGAACTCAGTCAGTGTGGGTTGGTAGGACATTGCAGAAGAAGCCTGCAACTTTATTGCTTTAACAACATAACTAGAGGAGGTGGTGGCAGTAGAGGCAGTATGTGTGGGCAGTCTATGACTCTTGCCATCTTCTACAGCAAAGCCGGACTCATCATACTCCTCTGCAGCAGGAGTCATAGGTGTTATTTGGACTGAACTAACTGTTGGCACTGGCAGTAGCACACTCTCTGACGCATAAATAACTTCACCACTTATTTTTTCTGCCCTAGAGACTTTTTAAACCCTTAACGACCCTTGACGGTCATAGTACGTCAAGGGTCGATTTGACTTAACGACTGATGACGTACTATGACCGTCATCGAGTTCCGGGCTCCCCCCGTGGCTGCACGCCGTTCGGGGTGTCCGGAACGCAACGGAGCAAAAAAAAAATTTTGCTCCGTGGTCGTTGAGTCGCGTCTTCGGCCGGATTTCCCGGTCCTTAAGGGGTTAAAGTGCTTCTGCTGCTCTGGCACCTTTAGCCTGCTGATAGTGTGTCTCCCAGTCAGACCTGTGGTTGTGCTTCAGGGGGGATATCATAGAGGAGGTGCCTAGGTGTGAGCCTGCTTTCCCCCTGCTCACTTGCTTTTTGCACAGACAACAGATAGCAACATGCTTAGATTGAGGATCCTGAGTGAAGTATCTCCATACTGTGGAATTCATGGAATGAGGGGTTCCTGAGGTAGTGCTGCTGCTACTACCTCTACTGGGGCTAGATGTTGATGCAATTCTATTGCCACTACTACTAGGTGTCAAAGATGTGTGGTGCTGTTGCTGGGTACTCTAAACAGGTGTGTGTGGCAGAGTGGGACATGGGCTTTGAAGAGGCGATTATGCTGATGATGACTGATAGGGTGACTGTGTGCTTTTTGACATCTGTGCTTGCCCAGGGTCAGACTTTACAGTGTCTTTCTCAAACAGATTATAGACAGGCACAGTGCTCCTTAAAAGTGGTGGAAGATTCAGCCTTTATCATCCTCACTCTCAAATACAACTGCAACCATACAATGAGAGTTTGAGCAAAAATAACTTAGAATAAAATATCTCTCAGCAGTAGAAGTACCCTTGCGTTACAGAGTAGGATAAACACTGCAATATATATTTCTTCATAGCATGAATTAATATCCATTTCAAAATTTAGACTAGATAAGTAGATAGGTAGGTAGATATGGCCTTGTGCATTATAGCACAAAAAGGAGGCCATTTATTTATGGTCATTAATGGGTAAAGAGGCATTCATTTCTAGATCATATTTTTCTTTGAGAAATGTTTTTTTCAAGTTGGAGACATGGACAAGGGACAAGCTACAATCATACATTTACAGAAAGATCTAAAGTGGCTCCAAATATGCAGTGTACTTTTGCAGTGGGCTGGAAACTGTGACTTTAACACATTTTGGTGTATATTGTAATGTTCATGTTTTTCATACCTGTTGCTTATATAACAGGATTCACTACTGGGTAAGTCCCTTTGAGATTTCTCTCTTAAGATTTTAGAAATCTTTAGAAGACTAGCTGACTAGTGGAGAAGTTGATGAGAGGTTGGTCAGAGGAGGGCATGTCCCTCTCTGGCTGCAGTCAAACAAGATAGAGGATAGGATCCTGTCAAAAGGCCTCTATGTACTGCCTGGAAAGTAGAATTCTATAAACTATCTCCAAGGTATGGCAAAATGGATTAGAATGGAGTAGAAAACCCAGTAGTGAAGAAGTGATCTCCGGGATGGGATTTCAGCCTTGATCAGCTTGTGGGGGTAGTTACTAGGTACTTCCCCAAACTGGTGAGATTCGCCTTTTTTTCCTCACTGCTCCATGGTCTGCCCTCTATGAAATTGCCATGGTGTTAATGAAATAACAGGGTTTACTTATAAAAGGTTGTATGTGAAAGAGTGTGAGAACACATGACACATGAACCATGTCTTTGTAACAAAAAAGGCAACATGAAAATCACGCACTGCAAGACAGCAAGAGAGTCTCATTTCGGGTAGTGAAAGGTCGCATTTGTCCCTTTTGCGAGCTCAGTGCAGTTCTGTCCTGCAGACTGCCAGTCCCTGTTAATCTACCAGCTGCAACTTGCTTCTCTGAGTACAATCTATCCTCTGCTGCAGCATTGTTGTACTCAGAGGCGTAACTCGAAGTCACGGGGCCCTGGTGCAAGAATTGCCATGGGCCCCCCTCTGACCTCATTGGCCCCCCTCAACCACATTGGCCACCTCTACATTGCCCCTCAATCTCCACAAGGCCCCTTCCACAATGCCCCTCATTCTCCACATTGCCCCTTCATCTCCATAATGCCCCCTCCACATTGCCCCTCATTCTCCACAATGCCCCTTCCACACTGCCCCTCAATCTCCACATTGCCCCTTCAAAAATGCCCCCATCACAATGCCCCTCATTCTCCACATTGCCCCCATCTACACATTGCCCCTACTGACCCCCTCATCCTCCTTCCTTGAGTCCCTGGTGATCTAGCGGTGTGCCGAATGAGGCACAGACCTCTGGAACCAAACTCCCGCGCGGTTGTTAGTAATGCAGAGCGCTGGGAGATTATGTCATCTCCCAGCGCTCTGCATTATTAAAACGCCGGCCGCTGGGAGATCAGCTGTTCTGCGGGCGCGTTGCAAGGAGGTCGCAGGGGGCTGCCGGGCCCCTGAGAGTGACGGGCCCGGTCACAGGTGCGACCCCTGCGACCCCTATTGTTACGCCACTGGTTGTACTTTAGAAACAGATTGAGGCAAAAATACACAGAAAGAGACAGAGAAAACAAAACGGAGGGAGGGAGAGGACAGGACAAAAAAGTGCATGAAGAGAGGAGACAGAATGCAAGAAGGGACACACAAATAAGATTAACCTTTTGAGTGCCAGAGGAGTAAATAACCCATTGCAAAGCAATGAGTTGTGCACCCCTCTGGCACTCAGAGGATTAAAAGGGAAAGGGAGAGAGAGTGCAGGAGAGCGATACAGTGAAAGCAGTTTCAGAGCCTCAGGAAGCCTGGAATGTGGCCTTTCACCACCCAACATGAGAATCTCACTCTGTCATGCAGTGCGAGATTCTCATGTTGCCATTCTTATTATGGAGACATGGTTAATGTGTTATGTGGTGGCAAGCTCTTTTTTGCATGCAACCTATTAAAAGGATGCCAATACAGGTGGTGTAATCAACAATGGCTCTTTTAAGGTAGCAAACAGGAACAATCATTTGTGCAAATCACAATCTCTTCTCATGCTCTGTGTACTGCTGGGTCTCCCTCCCTGAAGATCACCTTTTCCTAACTGGGTCTTCAACCCCGGAGATCATTTGTTCCCCACTGGGTCTCCCACTATGGAGATCACCTCTTTAATATTTCTCATCCTTGGAGAAAGGTAATAGTGTTATCATTTCCACATAATGCAGAGAGGGGTCACAATCACCTGTCTCTCCTCCTCCTCTAACCAGTCTCTCACCTACTTTTCAGTTGCCTTCATAAACAATATATGTAGGCTCCTCCTACTAAGCATAAAATGAGAGAACGCTTACAGGGACCTATCTAAGGTACTGTATTATACTTGTTCTTGAGAGATTTATTGATTAGTGCAATAACTTCACTTTAAGGGGATGTCTGCAACAAAGTGCAGTGGTAGCATTCCAAGAACAATAATCATTATTTTTGTTCTTATTTAGTGTACCTTCATAAATAAACACTCATGCAGGTGAAATAAATGATAAATAATAGGAAGGAGATCATATATAATAATAAAATTATAATACCTCTTTGGTAATGGAACACAGGGGAGGGCTGGCCTGGGGGGCAGGGGGGCAATTGCCCCCTGGGCTGGTCATGTGTCTGGGCTGGTGGGCCACTGCACCTCACTAAATCTCCCGATTGTTGCCGTAAATGGAGCTACACTAGTGATACCACAGAGCTTACAATTGAAAAGGCACTACATAAAATGATACCACAGAGGAACAATCCAAATGGAGTTAAACTAGTAACAAACCATTTCCCTTGTAAACTCTATAGTATCACTAGGTAAGCTTTACTTAAATTGTAAGCTTTGCAGTAGTGCACTAGTGTAGCCTCAGTTCAACTGTAAGCTCTGTGGTATCACTTGACTTATGTCACAACATTAATGCCAATTTTAAAATTAACAAGAGGGGGTGGGCTGGAACAGTGGGCTCAGGTGATAGTAGAAATGGGCCAACTTAATGTATTTGCCCCCTGGGCCACAAGTTGCCAGCCCTCCCCTGATGGAACACTTGTTCAATAGTTATTTTTTTTTATTCTGGACATGCTGTAACATAGATTTTGGTAGGCCAGTGTAATTAAGAAATGGAAAACCTCATGAAATCATTATTGGGACAGGGGAACTTGAACTGGAACATTAGAAACATGGGTCATATAGCTTCACTGCTCTTACAGAGTACAAAAATGGCTATGCACCCTGGGTAAACTGGCTGTTCTACATTCCATATTAGACCCATATAGTAACAGCCAAAGACCCAAGGGAAATGCTTTATTCTAAAGTCAGGTTATTGCAGGAATGAGAAATCAACACGACTGGAAGCACTCAACTATGATGCTCAATATCAAAAAATAGGCTGATACACCGCTCCAATCCTCTTAAAAAACATCAATTTATTCATTTAAAAATAAAATGAACATGTACATATGTCACAACGGGGAAAAGGAAAGACACCACTATTTGCACCTAGTATAGGATGTCATGTAAGACTGACATGTTTCGCGCCCCACGGCGCTTAGTCATAGATAAATGAGTACACCTGAAATTGCTACATTTAAACCAAACAGTGGGCCATGATTGGACTAAAATCAAATCACTGAAAGATCTAACCAACCTATCCTGATCCCAAGAAACAGGGAACGGAAACTCCGTCAATCCTCTCGATCCCTCCTCACCACACATTCTATCTCATTCAATAAATAACTTCCAGACATATATATTTCACTGTTTCCTTCCTCGGGACCCACAAGTACCCAGCGAAAAAACAACAGTGAACCTATTTAAAAAGAAGGAAAGGAGAGAAAGAGAGGAAAAAACAGGAGAAACACTGTATCTCAGTTTACACACATGATACACATTGTAAGATAGAAACAATGTAAATGTTCATTTGTAGCAGATGGAGAAAAAAAAACAAAAAAAAAACCAGTGCTCAGACCAATAGGAATAGAACTTAGACCTAAATAACTGCTGGATAACAATCGATTGTCCAGAATAAAGGGATAAAGGGACACAAACGCCCCAAACAACTTTAAGCATAGAAATCACATACCAAATATATGCGCATATTAAAAATAAGAAACTGGAAACCTAAAAAACTAAAAAATATGCGCAATATCCCATTCGGCGTTCAGTCCATTAGGGACCCGAGTTCTTAGGGTCGAAATCCAAAAGGCTTCACGCTCCTCTAGCAATCGATTGATATCGCCACCTCTCCATGGCAAACGCACTCGTTCTATACCCATAAAGCTCAGGCACGGCATATCTCCATCATGCATATCGTGAACATGTTTGGCTACAGCTGAATCTGGGAGATGTCTCTCTGTTTGGTAGACATGTTCCCTAATTCTATGCCGAACCAGTCTGATTGTGCGACCCACATATTGAATGGAACATCGTGTACAGGTAAATAAATACACAACACAACTAGTAGCACAATTGATATAACCATTAACATTATACTCTAAATTCGTGATTGTGCTTTTGAATTTGGTTGCCTGCCATATATATTGACATACACTACATCTGGATGACCCACAACTGAAAAAACCTTTGTGGGTCAACCATGTAGACTTGGATTTGGCCTCCATAAACAGACTTGGTGAAACAAGACTACCAATGGTAATACCACGACGCGCAACAAAAGCACAACCATTCTTCAAAATATTAACCAATTGTGTATCAGCATTCAAAATCGGCAAATGCCGATGAATAATATTACAAATAGATTTGTACTGTGCACTATACGTCGTAATAAAACGAACCTGTTTGTTATTTGGCTGACAATCTGTCACAGTACGTTCATTCAATAGACTCTCCCTTGGAGTCCGCAAAGCAGACTCATATGCCTGGGTCAGTAAATCCTGGCTATAGCCTCTTGCTTGAAATCTCCGAGTCAGGTCACTCGAGGCTTCCACAAAATCCTCCTCCAGACTGCAATTCCTGCGTAAACGCAGAAACTGCCCCTTTGGAATGTTAGTGACCTGAGATTGGAGATGAGCAGACCGGGCATGCAACAAGGCATTGCCAGCTACCGGTTTTCTGTATATGGTTGTGACAACCCTACCCGTATCACACCTTCCCAATAAATTTAAATCCAAAAAAGGGACCGATTCCTTATTAAACGAATGGGTAAAGCGCAATCCATATTGGTTGTCATTTAAACACTCTACAAAAGAGGCTGCCTCAGATTCACTCCCCAGCCAAATGAACAAAAGGTCGTCAATATACCTCCCATACCACAGAACCCCCCCCCCGATGGGCATTCTCAGCTCCAAAGACACGGAGACGCTCCCACCATCCCATATAGATGTTGGCTAGGGATGGGGCAAAACTTGCCCCCATAGCGACTCCACATCTCTGAAGGTAGAAACGCCCATCGAAGGCAAAGAAATTGTGGCACAGGAGGTATTCAACAGCTTGGACCAAAAACATCTTCAAGTTACCTGAATATTTGGAAAAAAGGTCCAATTGTTGTTTCAAAGATATTAAAGCCCAATCATGCGGTATAGAAGAATACAATGCCTCTACATCAGCAGTCAGCCAGGAACAATGTTCATCCCAAACAATTCGTGTCATCTCAATCAGAACTTGTTTCGTGTCCCTGAGGGCACCGGGCAATGCTTCCACCACCGGCCTAAGGTAATAATCCACCAAATCAGATAAAGGCTCATTGAGAGAGCCTATTCCTGACACGATGGGCCTGCCAGGAGGCGAAATCAAAGATTTGTGGACCTTAGGCAGGTGGTGGAAAATAGGTACTACCACGGCCTCAGGGAGCAAAGCTGTCCGCTCACGAGGATTGATAACCCCCAACCCCTGACCCAAATTAACAATCTTTGTAAGATCCTGTTTGAATTTACCAGTAGGATTGTAACTCAAAGATTCATAAGTAACACAATCCTCTAACTGGCGTAATGCCTCCTTCTTATATGAAACCGCATCCCTGACCAAGACTGACCCCCCCTTATCCGACATCTTAATGACTATATCCTGATTATGTTGTAACTGAAATAAAGCCTACTTGTCGGAAAGGGACAGATTATCAGTGGTGGACATAGATGGAAAAACAGCATCAAGTTCCATCAAGTCACTCTCTACCAATCTCTGGAAGGTATCCAGATATGCTCCCTTCACATGTGTTGGAAAAAAAGTTGATCTTGGACTTAAACCTGAATCCATGGGGGACATCTGGATATCCTCCAGGGACACGGAAGATTCCTCTCTTAGTTGTTGGAGATCTACAACTGCACACACATCTTTATAACTGAAATCCCTAAAAGAATCATCTACCATACTTCTAGGATGCACTAAATAAAGGCTTTCCCTCTCAGCCGCTTCATTATTAAAATACTTTTTGATGGTCAAAGACCTAACGAAACGGTTGAGATCCAAGATAGTGTGAAACAGAGTGAATTTCCGATTAGGCACAAAATTTAATCCCAATTTTAATATTCTTTCCTGTGCTGGTGTGAGTGACAAATTGGATAAATTGATAATTTCTAATGATTTGGGGGATTGGGAATTAAAGTCCTCCTTGTCTGATACGATCTTCTTCCATTGTCTTCCACGGCGGCCCCCCCCGTCTTGTCGGGGTGCTCGCAAAGATTTTCTCTTCTTCTTTCTGCCTCTCGCCCCGTTTTTTGGTTGCTGAATCTGGGTATCTTGATCCTGTAAAGGATGTTCCTCATTGATATTATCAATAACAGTACCCGAATGGGATACAGAGGAAGCCCCCAATGTGTCTCGATCTTCCTCCTGGCAGGCCCATCGTGTCAGGAATAGGCTCTCTCAATGAGCCTTTATCTGATTTGGTGGATTATTACCTTAGGCCGGTGGTGGAAGCATTGCCCTGTGCCCTCAGGGACACGAAACAAGTTCTGATTGAGATGACACGAATTGTTTGGGATGAACATTGTTCCTGGCTGACTGCTGATGTAGAGGCGTTGTATTCTTCTATACCGCATGATTGGGCTTTAATATCTTTGAAACAACAATTGGACCTTTTTTCAAATATTCAGGTAACTTGAAGATGTTTTTGGTCCAAGCTGTTGAATACCTCCTGTGCCACAATTTCTTTGCCTTCGATGGGCGTTTCTACCTTCAGAGACGCGGAGTCACTATGGGGGCAAGTTTTGCCCCATCCCTAGCCAACATCTATATGGGATGGTGGAAGCGTCTCCGTGTCTTTGGAGCTGAGAATGCCCATCGGGGGGGGGGTTCTGTGGTATGGGAGGTATATTGACGACCTTTTGTTCATTTGGCTGGGGAGTGAATCTGAGGCAGCCTCTTTTGTAGAGTGTTTTAATGACAACCAATATGGATTGCACTTTACCCATTCGTTTAATAAGGAATCGGTCCCTTTTTTGGATTTAAATTTATTGGGAAGGTGTGATACGGGTAGGGTTGTCACAACCATATACAGAAAACCGGTAGCTGGCAATGCCTTGTTGCATGCCCGGTCTGCTCATCTCCGATCTCAGGTCACTAACATTCCAAAGGGGCAGTTTCTGCGTTTACGCAGGAATTGCAGTCTGGAGGAGGATTTTGTGGAAGCCTCGAGTGACCTGACTCGGAGATTTCAAGCAAGAGGCTATAGCCAGGATTTACTGACCCAGGCATATGAGTCTGCTTTGCGGACTCCAAGGGAGAGTCTATTGAATGAACGTACTGTGACAGATTGTCAGCCAAATAACAAACAGGTTCGTTTTATTACGACGTATAGTGCACAGTACAAATCTATTTGTAATATTATTCATCGGCATTTGCCGATTTTGAATGCTGATACACAATTGGTTAATATTTTGAAGAATGGTTGTGCTTTTGTTGCGCGTCGTGGTATTACCATTGGTAGTCTTGTTTCACCAAGTCTGTTTATGGAGGCCAAATCCAAGTCTACATGGTTGACCCACAAAGGTTTTTTCAGTTGTGGGTCATCCAGATGTAGTGTATGTCAATATATATGGCAGGCAACCAAATTCAAAAGCACAATCACGAATTTAGAGTATAATGTTAATGGTTATATCAATTGTGCTACTAGTTGTGTTGTGTATTTATTTACCTGTACACGATGTTCCATTCAATATGTGGGTCGCACAATCAGACTGGTTCGGCATAGAATTAGGGAACATGTCTACCAAACAGAGAGACATCTCCCAGATTCAGCTGTAGCCAAACATGTTCACGATATGCATGATGGAGATATGCCGTGCCTGAGCTTTATGGGTATAGAACGAGTGCGTTTGCCATGGAGAGGTGGCGATATCAATCGATTGCTAGAGGAGTGTGAAGCCTTTTGGATTTCGACCCTAAGAACTCGGGTCCCTAATGGACTGAACGCCGAATGGGATATTGCGCATATTTTTTAGTTTTTTAGGTTTCCAGTTTCTTATTTTTAATATGCGCATATATTTGGTATGTGATTTCTATGCTTAAAGTTGTTTGGGGCGTTTGTGTCCCTTTATCCCTTTATTCTGGACAATCGATTGTTATCCAGCAGTTATTTAGGTCTAAGTTCTATTCCTATTGGTCTGAGCACTGGTTTTTTTTTGTTTTTTTTTCTCCATCTGCTACAAATGAACATTTACATTGTTTCTATCTTACAATGTGTATCATGTGTGTAAACTGAGATACAGTGTTTCTCCTGTTTTTTCCTCTCTTTCTCTCCTTTCCTTCTTTTTAAATAGGTTCACTGTTGTTTTTTCGCTGAGTACTTGTGGGTCCCGAGGGAGGAAACAGTGAAATATATATGTCTGGAAGTTATTTATTGAATGAGATAGAATGTGTGGTGAGGAGGGATCGAGAGGATTGACGGAGTTTCCGTTCCCTGTTTCTTGGGATCAGGATAGGTTGGTTAGATCTTTCAGTGATTTGATTTTAGTCCAATCATGGCCCACTGTTTGGTTTAAATGTAGCAATTTCAGGTGTACTCATTTATCTATGACTAAGCGCCATGGGGCGCGAAACATGTCAGTCTTACATGACATCCTATACTAGGTGCAAATAGTGGTGTCTTTCCTTTTCCCCGTTGTGACATATGTACATGTTCATTTTATTTTTAATGAATAAATTGATGTTTTTTAAGAGGATTGGAGCGGTGTATCAGCCTATTTTTTGATATTGAGCATCATAGTTGAGTGCTTCCAGTCGTGTTGATTTCTACTTCAAGTTACAAACAACGTTTGGAGAGTTGTCTTTGGTGAGCACCCTTGGATTGCCGGTGAGTCCTATATTCCTGCATTTTAGATGAACTTTATATCTCAACGTGCAGCACCTGATCTATCTTTTGCTGTTATTGCAGGAATGACTCTCAATTCTAGATTGTACCCAAGTACAGCTGAGGAGGCAGAAAGTGCACTAAAGGGTGATTACCCTTCTAGTTCCTAAACCAGATCCAAGTGTGTGAAATCGCATCAAGAGCATTTCTCCTGTTTTACATTCACTGAGGTTTTTTACAAAAGTGGCTATAGCTAAGCAGTAGGGGCTAGGGGGAGAGAGGATGATTATACTTGACTTTCTATGAATGAGAAAGGACGGAATTATAGACAATGGGTCATGATAAAGTATTTGGGATATGTCATGAAAACATTAATGACAACTCAAAATAGCAGCTAATGAAAGAAGAGCTAAAGAAAGAGGACTCAAGGTGTGGGGCTTGGGATATGTATTATGAGAAGGTGGGATGAAGCATTATGGGGGGCACAGGGTATGCATTAAAAGGAGAAGTGATTAAGCCTGATGAGAGTTGAAGTGTGCATGAGGAAAGGGAGTAATGACTCATGATTAGGGACTTGGGATGAGCATAAAGTAAGATGACCCATGATTTGGGACAGGAGATGCAGGAGGAGAGAGAGCGGAGTGATAGTGAAGGCTTGAGAGAAGCTCGAGGAGAGAGTCATGACTCATGATTAGGGTTGTTACCAAATGGATGGATAGATAGCTAGATAGACAGATGTATAATACACAGATCTATTTTCTCTTAGTCCCAGAATATCAGTGATTAGCCTGTTTCTAGGACAGGTGGGCCACAGTTGTGCTAATATGCTGATGTATTTTCCCTTAGTCCCAGAATATAGGTGGCCAGCAGTTGTGCTAATACACAGATCTATTATCTCTCAGTCCCAGAAGATCAGTGGTCAGCTTGTTTGTGGACAGGTAGGCCACAGTTGGGCTAATGTTTTCCCAAGGAATTTATGTCCTTATAGACTGTGCAAAACAGTGTAATCTTATACTACCTAGTCATAGAGGAATGGTAAATTAATGCATGGATATTAGTTATAATGGGATGTACAAATATGATTTGCAGTATATACATAATGCTGATACCTAACAATTATTCTGTAAATACAGATGGTCACACTAGATGTATAAACCATCCTTTTTGTCTGTGTCCATTTCAAAGAAGCAATTAACACCTGTTTACAAACAAGTCAAATGGGACATATATAACACTGGGTTTGCTTACCTTGTGCTGACCGTTCAGTTCTTAAATTATCCTTTAGATAAGTGGGTATTTTCAGAAGTGTTTTAAAGCGGAACTTTCAGATAGTACTAAGTCGCCATGCATTCATTAAGCGCATGATGACTAGCTTGGAAATCAATGTCTTACCTTTAAAAACTAGCACATTCTAAAGACATCCTTGCTGTTTGGAGACTGACGGGCAGGTTAGTGAGGTCTGCGAGCCTGCGCTGTCAGTCCCTTCTGGTTACCATGTGGTCAATGCAGTGCTACTCAAAGGAGACCGGGACTAACAGCCAAGATGTCTGCGCCGTAGCCTGGATTGCGGTCTCCAAACAGCAGGGATTTCTTTAGAATGTGCTATTTTTTAAAGCTAAGACTTTGATTTCCGAGCTAGTCACCATGCGCTTAATGAATGCATGGCGATTTAGTACTATCTGAAAGTTCCACTTTAAATATAGAGGTTTTGCCAGCAAAGCTAAGCACCCACACCAGTTAGATGTGTGTCACAAAAGTGCACTGTCATGTGTTTTAGTCCTCCTCACATTGTAGCAAATTGCTAGTAAAGTGTATAAAAAAGGGCATTAGATCCCATTTAGGCAGAAAGGCGCAGTGAACAGAGGAGAAGAAGGGGCAATGGAGGAGAGCAGTAACAGAAAGATTTGCAGGAGGAAAATCTGTCCTAGGTAATTATGCCAAAACACATAGTGCACTTGTATATAGAAATGTGTTAATGTTTTGTGTTTTTCTTAAATGTATCTTTGTAGTTAGGATGTTAAGATCTGTTTAGTCTTTGTTGTGCATGCTGTACTTCCTTATAAGAAGTATAGATTAACCTGCCTTGTGATCTAGGACTCTAACTGGTGTTCTAATAAACTCTGTTTTTGATTGAACCATCTCTTTTGCTCCTGAATCCTCATAACCAGAAATATTTGTTTATATGTACATGTAAAATTATATTTATATATACATATTTCTCTGGGTTACGTTATTGCTGACCCAGTTAAAACAGGTAACATGGGCTTCGAATATGGATGAGGGGCTTGGAATATGGATGAAGGGAGAGAATGATACTTAAAGGGATAGTAATACTTAAAAATTACTATCCCTCATCTTGTAGGCAATAAAAAACTGAGTAAAATGACACCAGCGGCATCTCTCAAACCTTTATGGTTTGAGAGATATCCACTTTCAAAGTTCCCTCTCCCCTGATGTCAGCATTCTAGCTGACAGAAAGGGAATCAGGTCCCGGGTCTGGCGGCGGCTCTGCAGCAGTGCGGAGATCGCGTTAATAAAAAAGAAATCCTTAACTTAAAAGGTCATCTACATGTGCTTGCAAACCAAGTAAAGGATTTCTTTTTTATTAATGCGATCTCTGCACTGCTGCAGTGTCGCTGGCTGATCCTAGGAGAGGATTCCCCTGCTCTCAGCTAGAATGCTGACTTCAGGGGAAAAGGCAAACTGCTGAACTTTAAAAGTGGATATCTCTCAAACCATAAAGGTTTGAGAGATGCCGCTGGTGTCATTTTACTCAGTTTTTTATTGCCTACAAGATGAGGGATAGTAATTTTTAAGTATTACTACCCCTTTAAGTTGTGGGTTTGGGAGATGTATGAGAAGAGGGATTGATGATATGAGCACCTTAGTGGATGCAGTAACCAAATGAATGGTGACTCATGAAGAAGGCTTGACAAATGCAGGAATAATAACTCATTATGAGTGGTCTACAGTGTGAAACACAAACATATGTTTCACAATATTGCAGTTAATAGAGCAAAGTTATTTCATTATAATGGTTTACTTTTAACAAGTTATGTTTTATTTTCAGTCTACTGTGTAACAATGTGTATAAGTAAAGAGTAAGGGTAAAATGTTGTTTTATATTTTTCATCTGGAGATCTGAGAGAATAATGCCCACACTGATAAATGTATTCAAACATTGTCCTGTTGTTTACCCTCATTAAAAGAATAGTAAAGGTTTTTATGGAAAAAAAGTGTAAGCAAAACATGCATGGCTTTTCCTTTGAGAGAAGAGGCTCCCCTGCTTTGTTACATTGGTAGTCACAGACCCACACATACACTGTCTGCCACCCCATGCTTGTTCCTGTGTCCCACACAGGGCCGGATTTGCCATTAGGCAAAGTAGGTACCTGCCTACAGGTGCACGCCAACGAGGGGAGCCTGCCATTTGCCGGCGGCACCCACTCACATTGCCCGCCCCCCAGTCTTGTACCTGATGGAACTCCCTCGTCGCCTCTTTAGGAATGCAGAGCGCTGGGAGATGATGTCATCTCCCAGCGCTCTGCATTCCTGAATAGGAGACCACGCGGGAGCTCCGTCAGGTACAAGACTGTGCCAAAGGAGGCACAGACAGATAACAGATCTCCTACCAGGGAGGTAGGAAACGGACAATGGGAGGGGGGGAGGCAATGTGGAGCTAATGGGGTGCAATGTGGAGCCGATGGGCAATGTGGAGGTGATGGGGTCAATATGGAGCTGATGGGGGGCATTGTGAGG
Source organism: Rhinophrynus dorsalis (assembly GCA_037306005.1). Classification (NCBI taxonomy): domain Eukaryota; kingdom Metazoa; phylum Chordata; class Amphibia; order Anura; family Rhinophrynidae; genus Rhinophrynus; species Rhinophrynus dorsalis. The sequence goes on along the minus strand of CM074718.1, from coordinate 91,114,728 downwards.
GCAATGTGGAGCTGATGGGGGCATTGTGAGGGCAATATGGAGCTGATGGGGGGCAATGTGGAGCTGATGGGGGCATTGTGAGGGCAATGTGGAGATGATGGGGGGGCAACGTGGAGATTAGGAACATTGTTGAGGTATCCAGTGCAGATGGCCACGGGGGGGGGGGGGGCTCCTGAGATGTAAATCCAGCCCTGGTCCCACAGGTAATCAAAGAACCTCACATATGCTGTCTAAGTTTAGGATTAGATTATCAGACCTCGTATAAATAATTACATTACACAAATGCTGGAAATACTTTGTGGAGCAGAGTGATGTGGAACTGAACGTGCTGGACAAATGGGACAGTATGCACATATATTTTGTGGACATGAAGAACTTGTGTGCTACCTCCTCGAGAATGTAGGGGCTAGAAATAGGGCAAGCTTCTGGTCCGGCACCCTCTATGACGGTGTAAAACCAAGAGTGCAGAAATGTGTTGAGATTTTATGCTAATTGAATGCCAAGAAGAGGAGGAAGGAGTCAATGAAAATCTGCACAAGCCCATAAGAGGACAGTGTGGTAATCATACACTGGTGACAATCCACCATACCTGGGAACTTTCAGGGTTTGACCCTGAGACTAAGGGTTTTGACCCAAATCTCAGGGTCTCAGGGTGAAGATCCAAAATCTCAGGGTGAGGAGAGTCCAGGGTTATCTACTCAATGATCTGCACCATATAACTGCTTCCATTGTCTTTAAATTGGTGCTATTTCTAAGAGAAAGGAAGAGAGAGACGTCCTAGTTGTCTTATGTGGGATTAGGCAGTGATGACTTTAAGTTGAAGCATGTTAAAAGTTCCTTGTAGACTAATTGTATCACCCTGAATTAGAGCATATATATGCATATTGCCGAGATGTACTTTCTGGGGAACGTAAAGGGTTATAATTTCAATTTCTCAGGGTCAGCCCATTTTGAAAGCTCCCAAGTATGCAATCCAAGTTTTGGACTGTTTAAAGACTCATGGACCTCTCTCAAGGTGCTTCTAATCATCTATTCAAGTATGGGCTATCCATTAATTGAAGCCCGTTTGTCCATCCTCCCTGTTTTCCTGCTATATTGAAGTGGTCTACTGCACATGTCAAGTAAGGGTGCATAACCCTATTTAGCAGAGACTTGGTTTATTGTTAACAAGAGACATTCACCTGTTTTTATTTATCTACTGGCTAAAGCAATATGCTATCATATACATCCCATTAACCCTTTCAGTGCCAGAGGGTAAAGGGTTAATGTTTCCAGCAGGGGCCAAACGCTTTAGGCGGGTGGTCTACCAGCCAGACTGATATCTGTCAAGGTGGATTGCTCATATTCCTTACCACGTTATTGTCTTTTGATTAGCTTTCCTGTGTTGCTATTTTTTCTTTATTTGTTTTATGTTTAATAGCATATGCAATGTTATATTGGTACTGCTTATTTATTGCTATTATTGTTTTATATTGCAACCACTATACTTAGAGAGCCTTTTTTGTGCTGTCTTTTTTCCTTTGCCCTGTTTTCTTTTTCATGTTACTTTGTCGACACAATCTGAGAAGACAATCAAGACAAGCTAAATAGGGGACTCTTTATTTGCTGGGTGCAAGGCAGGGTTCATTTAGGTCTTTCTTTCCCATTTTATCACAATATTCCATCAATAAAATCTGTTTATTAATGTGCATTAGGTTTGTTTAGATACATATTTTTTCCATTCACCTAAGAGTTGTTTTAATAGAGCTGTTTCTAGTGCCTACAATTATAGTGGATTTCCACTGGTTATCACCTATGCATACATACACTGATACTCCAGTCTTATTCCACTGGTAGTCACATAGCCACACATATGCTGTCTGCTTACCCGGCCTTCTTTTACTATCTGCCACCCCAGACTTTTCCACTGCCCCACTGGTAAGCAAAGACCCACACACATGCTGTTTGACACCTCAGTCTTGTTCCACTAATACCTACAGAGCCACACATGCATACACTGCCTCACACCCAGCCTTGTTGCACTGTCCACTGACTGTCATTCTTACCATGTTCAATGGTACCACCGGTAATTAAAGAATCACACATACCCTGTCTGCCATTCCTCCCCACTCCCCTCCAGCCCAATGGAGTCACCAGAAAGGCAGTACACGGAGAGGCCAGGCAGCCGCACAGCAAAACTTACCAGGGACATGGGGCAGAATGGAGGAGAAAATGTATGTGGACAGATGACTGAGAAGTGAAATTGTATGAATGTTAACGGAGGGCTGAAAGGAGAGAGAGGGCTGCGCTGTGTGACTGTGGGAGCCATCGTAATAGTATGCATATGGACAGAGAGGACTGAAGAGATGCAAAAAAATGAAGTCCAAAACAGAGGTCATAGGCAGCACTGGTGCATTGTCCATGTCAAATAACAGTGTCACAAGGCAAGCAGCACAGAATCCTAAACGAGAGTCATGTTTTTTCTCAATTAGTCCCAAAAAGTGGGAGTGTCTGCAGGTTTGTGATTAGCAATTGTGCTTAATTCAGCAAAGCAATTAGCACACATTTTCATACATCTGGCTAACTTTGCCATTAATTTAGTAGCATGTGCTATTTAGTATCATGACGATATAGGTTTCTTGCATCAAAATGTGAGAAATTGAAAATAGCACATAAATGTATGCCTTTTATCAAATCGCGAATGCGCCACTTTCTTGCATTCTGTCCCCAGGTCTCTTCTTTGGGCATAATAAGACTAAAGGCTGAATACACAATAAATAATATTGCAATATATTCATGCAAATTATTTTAACATTTAAATTTCAATGGCAGTGAATAGTCTTATCACTATTATCTATATAATTTATTCCCTAGGCATAAATAGAGTCTCTTTGTAGTTGTGATGTGATACAAACAAGATTTATTACCTTTTTGATGCTCCAGTGAGCTTTAGTCTTTAGCTAGAGACGGCTAAGTCTATAGAATGTATGGGTTAGCCCTCTGAGCACCAGAAGGGGGTAAGCAGCCCATTGCTACCAATGAGTTGCACAGCGCCTTGGCACCCAAAGGACCCAAAATATGTTTGTGTGGAATAATGTGACATAAACTCCTTGTCATGGTTCAAGCTAGATATAGATTGAGCACTTCTCTGGTGATTGGAGGGTTAACCCCTACATTCTATAGACTAAGCCATTTGTGGCTATGGACTAAAATTCACTGGGGCATCAAAAAGGAAATAAATCTTGTTTATATCACTTAATCAACTACAAAGAGATTCTACTAGAGCCTTGGGAATGAATTATATAGATAATACTGATAAGAATATTCCCTGACAGTGGAATTTAGCCCTTTGAGTACCAGAAGGGTATGTAACACATTGCAGAACCATGCATTGCATACCCCTCTGGCACTCAAAGGGTTAAAAAAATCTCAGTTAAATTGGGCTTTTAATCCCTTGAATACTAAAGAGGTCTTCAATGCATTGTGAACCAATGCATTGGAGACCTCTCTGGCATTCAAGGGTTAACATGCTCTATTAAAATGCTTGGTGATTTAGGAATTTTTATTTATCCTCTAGGGTGCAGTTGGTTTATCAGAATATCTCCACTTTGTTTTTATAAATGAGCCCTAGTTCCTTGAAAGCTGGCATCATAGAGACAATCAGTTAGCCAATCCTATATAATATTTTGCTACAATGTGTGTAACGATGCAGTCATGTGCAGTAGAGACTGCCCGTGACCAGGCTGATACAGAGAGGGAAGCTGCGAAGGAGCGTCCAGCTCTGTATCAGCCGCGGTGCGGACAGTCTCTACTGAGCATAACTGCACCGCGACTGGCTGGCACTGTATCAGCCACTGCGTGGGCAGTCTCTACTATGCATGACTGCCCTGTGACCGGCTGGCAGTGGCACTGTGGCCCGTGTAACGGGCTCTTCAACTAGTTAAGGTATAATAGGTAACGTAAAATTTCAGGTATAATACGCACCTGTGTATAATACGCAGGTGTATATTATGCCCAAGATTTTAGGGGAAAACAAGAGTGCCTATGTATAATACGCACCCTTGTTTTCCCCCTTACTTAAAAAAAAATATTGCTGCCAGCTACCTTCCTTCCCTCCCCCCCCCCAGTACGATCCGATGTCAAGAGAATCCTTACTTTATTTTGCTGCCCTTGAATACCGCACTCTGTCTGGTTTAAGCTCTGGTCCCATCTTCCCATGCGGACGGAAGGCTTGCATTTGCCGCCCGCTTTCTTCAGTGGACTTTCAGGACCTTCCACCTCCAGCCAATGGTATTGAAAATACAGTATTAAACCCTTTGAGTGCCTTTGGGGTATGCAACTCACTGCAAAGCAGTGTGTTTCATACCTCTTTGGCATTCAAATGGTTAAAACAAGACATTCATTTGAACTTTCTATACCACTCAGCTATATTACTGTTTTTTGCTGGCTAGTAGGCAATAAACCCCATTGCAGATAGTGTGATCTGTATTTAGGTAGTCCTCATCAGAGCAAGAATCTAGTTTTGGTGATTTTATTTTGACACACCACTCCACTGTTGAATGCGAAACATCCTTTGACCTGTTTTCAACTTGGTTTCTATGGTGTTTGCCATAGAAGACACTAGGCTATATACAGGGCTAGACATTTCTACTAGCCTGTGACTAGTAAAAATTATAATTCAGCAGAAGAGTTAAAAACAAAAAAACAAAAACAAAAGGAAAATACTGTTCTCCAAGGTGTACATGGGGAAGACAAGTAACTTTTCACCTCCTCACTAATAACGTTTTTCTCTGACTAGTAAATCTAACTGATATTTTTCTTGACTTTCTGCCCAAAGGAAGTAGATTCCAGGCAGGTCCATTGCACCATTGATTTAAATTGACCTTTTAATTCCATAAATGCTTCACAATGTATTGGTGTTGCAATCAAAAGGTGAAAAACCACATTTAAATCATCGTGAGTTTTTATTTGTTACTTATGATGCAGTTTTTTCCCCTATAATTGCTCCCCAATTTCTTTCTGGAGAGAGAATGAAAGAGAAAATGCAGTCTTTTTGTTTCATCACTTCATGATTCTACATTAACCTTTTGAGTGCCAGAGGGGTATGCAAGGCATTGCACAGCTCTCTGGCACTCAAAGGGTTAAAACATATTCTGCAGAGTGAATTATGAAAAACTTGACATTACATAAAACAATTGCACAATGATTCCTAAATATTAAAAAAAAATATTAATACTGCAATTTTTGGATTAGGGGGACTTGAAGCTGGAGCAGGGTGCCATGTTGCACCAGGCATTGTCACAGTTCATGCTCCTCCAATCCCTGGTCCCTGTCACAAGCATTCTAGAGTCTTGGGAACAGTCAGTGCTTAGGATTTCAGGTGATGGTGTGGAACCTTGAGTAGAATTATCACAGTTCATGCTCCCCCAATCCCTGGTCCCCGTCACAAGCATTCTGAAGTCTTGGGAACAGTCAGTGCTTAGGATTTCAGGTGATGGTGTGGAACCTTGAGTAGAATTATCACAGTTCATGCTCCCCCAATCCCTGGTCCCCGTCACAAGCATTCTAGAGTATTGGGAACAGTCAGTGCTTAGGATCTCAGGTGATGGTGTGGAACCTTGAATAGAATTATCACAGTTCATCTCCCCCAATCCCTGGTCCCTGTCACAAGCATTCTAGAGTATTGGGAACAGTCAGTGCTTAGGATTTCAGGTGATGGTGTGGAACCTTGAGTAGAATTATCACAGTTCATCTCCCCCAATCCCTGGTCCCCGTCACAAGCATTCTAGAGTATTGGGAACAGTCAGTGCTTAGGATTTCAGGTGATGGTGTGGAACCTTGAGGAGAATTATCACAGTTCATGCTCCCCCAATCCCTGGTCCCCGTCACAAGCATTCTAGAGTCTTGGGAACAGTCATTGCTTAGGATTTCAGGTGATGGTGTGGAAGTATAGAATTGGTACCGTGTTAGCCGTAGAAATACAGGAGGCAAATATAGTTTTTGATACCTCAGGCCTGAGGAAGAGACTGAAGGTCTTGAAAGCTTGCATTTAAATCTGCTTAGTTAGCCAATAAAAGGTATCAAAAACTATATTTTCCTCCTGTAGAATTATGACAGTTGCTGTTCTCTGTTACTCACTGAACCAGTGAATTTTCAGAGTATCTGGAAATAGTAGTTAAGATAATTATGATTTATCTGTGTACATACAATGACAGTACCCTAGGGATATATCTCCTTTATCAGTATCAAATAAGCAGGGATTCTGTGCTGTTGTTTTTTTTTTTAACTGAATCATCATTGTTAATGGTAGCAAGTCAATGGTAACAGCATGCACTGAAGCCCAAATCTATTATTTTAAGATGAATCTCTGTTGTAGATCATTTTGTAGGAGAATACATATATATATATATATATATATATATATATATACCAAGGTGTTGAACACTGTGTGAGTATGTTTAGCATGCAAGTATCTGGCAAAGGTGTGACACAGATTAAGAGGTGATAAGTAGCTATGCTCACGCCTCAGTAATATGTAACACAAAACCAGTATCTATGTTTACTCCATTATCCATAGGGCTGTATGTCCAAAAGAAACATAGAATAATTCTGGGGCAAACCAAGTGCACTGTGGTTTCACAGACTGTTAACAGTACAGATAAATCTTATTGTCATAATAGAATATGCATCCCTGATTTACTGAATAAGATCCCAAAGGAAAACACCGATAGAATGGTGTTCTCAACGGAGTACCTTCCTGGATGTGAAACACTCACCAGTAAACTACATACAAGCATTGGAACATTCTTTCATCAGATCCAAGTCTGTCATTTTTTGAAAAACCTCCTCCAAGGAATGCATACAAAAGAGGAAGAACATTAAAAGACTATCTGATGCGACCAGATCTCAGCGACAAACCAGCGGGACAGCAGAAGAAAACAAACTAAAAGCAACCACTGGCTGCTTTCAGTGCATTAACTGCATAACTTGTAACAGCGTGCTTACCACCACAGTCTTCAGACATCCCCAGACCAATAAGTCCTTTAAGATTAAATATAAACTAACATGCATCTCTCACTACGTGATATATATTTTGATGTGCCCATGTGGCAAATATTATGTGGGGAAAACGGAGACTACCTTTTGCGAAAGAATGGAGAATCATAGCTCATCAATACGTCTGGCACACTCGAGTGGCAGTACAGATACACCTGTAGACAAACACTTCTTGGACTACAACCATTCCATATCCTCACTTAGAACTATTCTAATAGATCATGTACCACCCTTAAGAAGAGGAGGCAATTGAACTAATCTCTTGTTACAAAGGGAAGTATTCTGGATACACACACTGGATACCTTGGCCCCAAAAGGCCTTAATGAGGTACTATCCTTTGCACCATTCTACTAATTATCAAGAGGATACACAACAGGACTGAAGTCCAATATCCATTTTATACAAATGAACTAGATTGGCTTCTTCTGAAAGAACTGCACTTTGAGAGCAACTAACCAACCGGGATGCATAACCGAATGATATACCAGCATCCCTGTATCTATGGAGTTAGAATGTTCTCACAGGAAGACACCAGTTCTAATATGCTGGAGACACCAGTACACAATGAAATGGTGCAGGCGCAGAATGCATAATAGGAACATTAACCAGCATTCGTTGTCGGCCGTGAAGACAGTTCCAGTTGTGTTTCCATGCAGAAATGTACTGTTTATATAAACAGGATTAAGGCGGTACTTCCCTTTTACCATCACTATTGTTAAAGATTCCTCAAACCTACCAAGATCAAGGATACTCCCCTGCTCTTAACGTAGCATAGGTGGTACGTGTTCTATCAACCAACGGAACTCCATAACAATTATTGTCTATTTAACGAGAACGCTTAATTTATAAACACTGTGAAATATGGGACAGAAACTCAACATTTCCCATTACTACAAGGAGGATGGGACTAGACTGTTATGGGTGAACATTAAATAATGAGCATGCTTGAATAGTTATGAATTATTTGAGACGTTTTACATAATTGCAATATATTATTCGATATCATACTCTGTTCCCGAAATAGGGATGCATATTCTATTATGACAATAAGATTTATCCGTACTGTTAACAGTCTGTGAAACCACAGTGCTCTATATTTTTATTAGTGGTTCATTCCCCTGTTTAGGGCCATATCTTCTAGCGCTGTAATTCGAGACAGTCAAATGTGGATTAGTGACACGGACTCTTGATAGAATATGCTGGATTAATTCCATATGTGTGCTTCAGCTCTACGACAGCTATCAGTACAAACATATTCAGAGCAGGAGCAGCACCGGTTGCGCTGATTCATTAATACATGTGGCTACTAATATTGAAAATGTATTCGAGTGAGTCCCTATTTAACTAGTATCAGCTTTGATGACTCTGATCTACATAAAGTTTGTAGTCATTTAAGGACAGAAGGAATGAGTGAAGACACTGAGGATCACATTATGTACAGAAGGATCGTGAAGATGATTTGATCACCTACGTATTTCTGAATGTGAGCATATTAAACCACTGCATTCAGTCTTCACAGTCTTTCCATTAAGTCTTTCTCACTTTTTTGTTTATTACTACCATCCAGTGTTTTAGTATTAAAGTTGGCCCCGACAGAAGTAATTGACCTACTAACCTATGATCTAGGATTAAGAGCTATTTTTATCCAAACCACCAATATCTTGAGTAGAATCCCTCAATTAGAACTGAAGATCGCTGCTCTATTAATGGCACACTATTGAATTAATGTCACAGATCATTTTATATGTTATGTTTATTAATTGTTACTATATATATGATCGTGCACCAATGATGTCACAGCAACACTAGGATGCCGGCATCAGCGTTAACACTGTTCACGGGGTAATTGAGGGGAGCACTTTTCACTGTACTGACATCTTGAGAAAGGCTGCTCTAACGTAGCCGAAACGTTGATCATTAAATTTTGAATTTATTTCATCACAGTATCGAAGTCCTGAGCGTGTGTTCTTGCTCAGACTGTACTTTCATATATATATGAGAAAGAGAGAAATACCTCAGTTGGCTAAAACATGAGCTATGGAATCTGGTCAAACATTAGGGTCGCAGGTTCTACTCCTCGGCAGGGTCAAATATCTGCCAATACGCACTGGCAGAGTTCATACCTCAGCTTGCTGTGGATTGATAATGGTTGCAGCTTTATATATATATATCCTATAACATAAATGGTAGAATGCGTCACTCACTGTGAGCCGTAACTGCACATGCGCAGTAGAGAGTCTCAACTGTGCATGTGTGGTTTAGCACACAGGGAGCTTCGCTGTGAGCCATCTGGAGCTCCCCACTAAGGATCAGCACATTTGGCGAGTCTCTACTGCGCATGACTGTAGTCATGCGCAGTAGAGACTCGCCAAACGCGCTGCCCCGCTCCAGACAGCTCATGTCCTGTCTCTGCTCCCAGCTCCGGGGCAGCAGGGTGCACTTTAGCCCATGTATACGGGCTTTCATACTAGTGTATATATATATATATATATATATATATATATATATATAGATATATATATATATATGTGTGTGTGTGTGTGTGTGTGTATTAGAATAAGAATGCAATAACAATTCCTAGAACTTGTGTGTGTAATTCTACAATAAAATGCCATTGCAGCTTCCTGTGCAGATACCAGGGATGAGAAAAAAATTGACTCATCCAGCTGTTGTTGGACTACAATTTCCATAATTCCCAGACAACCAGTGGGCAACAAGTAAACAATTATTTCTCATTACCAGGGTGATAAATATTTCTGGTCTGGTAGGGCCAGTAGAGTCCAACGGGAGTGTTTGGACCACTTGAAACCCCATGCAGGTGTGCTCTTGGGGAGAGCAGCAGACCCAATATAGTTGGCTAGATCCAGACTACAGGGCAGGTTAAACTGCAATTCACAGCTTCAAGCAATAGCAGTGTGTGGCAGAGGGCACAGAGCTGCACCCTGAAATACTCGTCCAATCATAGACAGTCCCACTCTTAGTAAATAGCATGCCTACTTGAGGCGGTGACAAGAAACTGTCTGCTCTTTTGTGTACACGGCGTGCCCAGACTGCTTATCATCCTCTGTTCATTACCACTTCAAAAGAAGTGAAGAAAAGGCAGGCGCTGGACAACAATGCACACAAATAAAGGATACCTTGGATGCCAAAATGATCTCCATTACATTGCAAAGATACCTTGGATGCCAAAATGATCTCCATTACATTGCAAAGCGTTGCAATCCTCTCAACCATCCAATATGTTAAAACCATACAACAGGGAGATGGCTAAGTTCATCCCACGGCCACACAGTTGACACGAGTGGAGAATTCCCCCCATCCCATGTGAAGAAGACTACTAATGAGGTAACACGTAATTTGCTAAATGTGGCTCTCCAGCTGCTCAGTACTACCTTTGATGGCTGGGGATTGTAATCTTGAACAGCAGAAGGGTCAGTTTGCCTATTCCTAGCATATCACTTTTACCAGTAAAATGAATTAAAGCTAGCAAAGCTAATGAAAGAGTGCGTCCACTGTTCAGGAGTGCACTTTACCCACTTAGAAGCAATGTACTTTTTGATGGTGGTCAGTGGAGTTAAGCAGTTTCCTGCCCCCTCCCGGGCACTGTGTGATCTCGCCAGTGCCAGCGAGTTGTACAAGACTGGGCAGCCTTTAGGTTATATCTCACTACAGACTTCAAGCACCTGGCTCTGAGCACCCAGCAGAGAGATCAGTCAGCTCCAAGGCAGCAGCTGCAAGACCCGCCTCTTCCCCCATCATCATTAGCAAATATTACCCTAAACACTTGCTCTTTACCTCCCTTCTCCCTCCAGGCATTGGAGAGGCCGGCTGTCAATCAGGCGGCACCCCTGCACGGCTCAGCAGCAGTGCAACAGCAACAAGAAGACGAGCAGAGGGAAGGGAGAGCACTGAGAGATGGAGGAGGAGATGCAGCAAGCAGAGGAGGGGCCCTGCATCCCTAAAATCTACAAACAGAGGAGCCCCTACAGCGTCCTAAAAACCTTCCCCAGCAAAAGGTCCCTTAGCAGGAGATACGACAGACCCACCATGGTGGAGATCCCACATCTGGGGGCACCTACAGGGCAACAGCAGCGCGCACACTTTCAACACCATCCAGCCTCCATCAGCAACAGTGAGCAGCATCATTACCAGCAGGCTCACAGCTCCTATCAGAATGGGCCCATCAGAGCAGCCACATCCACCTCCTCCCAGTGCCAGCAGAGGGGAGGTGCCCCAGCTGGGCATCTGGGCTCCTCTAACAGGTTCTGCCAGCAGCCCGCCAGCGAGGGCACACTTGAACTCAGTGCAGGTAGGTACCTCCCACCCCTAACATCTCGCAATTGTTAATCATAACTCATCCCCAGTGAGTCCTTTGTTACTGGAGTCACTGACACTCATTTTCAGATACTGGAAAATAATCCCACACTGGACAGTCATGGTAACTCGTTTTTTTAATTGGTAATCACTCTCACATACTGGGGATCGCTGAAACTCGTTTCTAGTTATTATGAGTCTTTCACTAAAACTGTGACTAGTTTTAAGAATTAAGTAATTGGGCATTAGACATATCTCCAGTAAGTTCCACTCACTGGGGAGTCACTATAACATTATCAGTTACTGAATTAGACTCACTTATTGGCTAGTCACTGCAATTCCTTATCAGCTATTAAATCAGTCACACTAATCGGGAGCAACTGCAACTCATTCTCTTCTCTGAATCAGCCTAATTCACTGGGAGAACACTAACTCATGCTCAGTTATGGAGTCTCACTCATGAGAAGGCGTCACTACTATATCAGTCTCACTCATGGGGGGTGTTACTGTAGCTCATTATCAGTTACTGAATCATTCTCACTACTTGGGAGTCACTGTAACTTATCAGCTACTGAATCATCACTCATTGGGGAGTCAAGACTTTAGTTTTCACACCTTTTAGGGAATTACTCCTTTTCAGCTATTTAAGCTATTCTTTCTCTTTACCTAGTTATTTTGAGTTACTGAAAGGCATAAGCAATTCTATTTCACTGTTTATACATCAATTACAATGTCTGGGAGTCAGTTTAATGTAAACTCAGCTACTATACTATACCATCTAAACTGCTGATATAAATATATATATATATATATATATATATATATATATATATATATATATACACAACATGATGTAGTTATGGGGCAAACCAACAATTCTGAAATCCCATTTATTCAGATTGGGGTTTTAACTAATTGAATGCCAGAAATATCTCTGATGCACTGGAGCCCTCCCTAGCTTTCAAATGGTTAAAATCCCAATTTTAGTTCATTTATCCACTAATTGCTCAAGTACCTGTCGTAGATCACAGATCACTTATGTAAAGTCATACCCAGCCATTCCCAGTTATGAGGAAAGTCATTTTAGTACTTGCAACTCTTTTCACTCAGTTTCAGTAAGTTTTATTTTTTTATTGGTCTGGTGTGGTACTGGTTTGATGTGGTATGCCTTGTATGATACTGGTGTGAAACTATATGCACTTAAATATTTACTGTTTACTTTCATATGGCTAGAATGGTAAAGCTGAATCCAGTGTTGGAAAAGTATCTGTGGGGTAATACATGAAATTTGTGAGAAATCCCAAAAATTCTCATATGTTACAAACTGCAAAATCCTCAGCTCTTTATTTGCCATATTATATGTTAAGATTTTAATATATTCTTTTATATAGTGCAAAAGCTAATTACTGTTGGCTTGCTATAATGAGATTCCTGGGAATGCAAGGTGCACTAAAGCAATGACTTGCAACAAAATTCACACCAAGAGCCGCACTGGCCCCCTAATCCACTATAGGGCCATTCATTATGGTTTACAATTCTAAATAGGGGTTGGAAAAGTAGATTAACTCCTTGGATGCTAAATGAGTGAACAACTTGTTTTTTCACAATGTGTTGGAGACCTCTCCTGCACCCAAGGAGTTAAGGTGGAACAATGTAAGTGTAACAATATTTGCTGAGAAAGATAGAGTATGTACTTTTTTTTGGGGGGGGGGGGGGTAGGGGGTTTGTATGTGATGTGGTAGGGGGAATTGTCTCCTTTTCCCACTGTACCAGAGAACAGATTAGGTCATACAGGGATGCATGAGGCCTTAGGGCCGTCAGTTGCCAGCCACTAAACCAAGGTGCCATTAACCATTAAATGGATAGTGATACTTAATATGTAAAATATATATATTGTATGTTTTATCCCCCTGAGCAAAGCAAGGTACTCCCCTTTCTGAAAGGTGTTTTATTCAAAGGTTATTACAGCTCAAACTTGAATTTTTTAGGTGCAGTATAACAGTGGCGCTGTTGCTGCACCATCCTATGGACAGATCTGGTCACTTGACTATAAACTTTCATAGGATGGTGTAGCAACATCGCCACTGTACAATTTCCAGGCACTGTGATACCGCACCTAAAAAAATTCTAGTTTGAGCTGTATTAACTATTGAATAAAACACCCTTCAGCAATGGGAGCACCCTTGTTTTACTCTGGGGGATACACCCTACAACATTTTTTTTTTTTTTTGTACGTATTACTATCCCTTTAAGTAAGATAAACTTGTTAGTTCTTATGTTATTTCAAGTGACCAGTGCACGAACACCTCTCAAGCTGTAGAGATCTTGGTGCATAGTCTACATGCAATAACATAGGAATGTGCTGAGCAGGCCATTCTGCTGCCAAGCAGCCATATATCCATTTGGAATTATACATGCCATTTGTAACACATTAATTATTTTATTCCTTATTAATTTCAGATGATGATATATGCGTGAAATCACTTTCTTTTTTAAATAAATGAAAAGTGTATTAGAGGGGTAAACAGCAGAAATTGGTTGGGTGCAATGAAAGGCATGTACAATGATACAGATATGTGCTTCACATCAATCCCTTCATATCAAGCTCTGTCAGGAGAGAAAGGGGTCAGACTTATATTACAGGTGCCCCCGGAAATGCATATTAAGTGCCTCAAGCCCACCCATAGCCAATCCCAGCTTCTCATATGATTCCACTTAGATGCCCTGTTGTCTGGCACAGAACATACACTTAGGACCTTATGTTCTAAAGGAAAATGAAGTATTTCTGGGACAAATCGACTAAACCTAGAGGACAAATAAAAATTCATAAACTCCTCATTGATTTAAATGGGGACTTGAATGCTAGAGAGTTTTCCAACTTATTGTCACATTCAGTTGGTTAAAGATATAGTAATGTTTCACAAAAAAGCATCTCAAATTAATCTTCATATTATTTGGGCCATGGAGACTGTTATTTCAATACTGTCAGAGTTGTAATTCAAGAGTAATTGAATGATAAAGTATCCCCCTCCCGCCCCTTTTACCTAGTGTATATCGCCTCCCCTCAGATGTCGAATCTGGTCTCTTGATCGGACAGGTTGCAGCAAGGGACAATCTTCTTACTTTGAACATAAGGAAAACCCTGCCCCCCTTGACAGGTTTTTTGTTATGCTATCTGAAGATTGTCCCTCTCTGCGATCCACCAGGACAGTCTTGCTGCTCTGAGGTGAGCAGTGTTACATCAGTAAAAGTGGCGGGAGGAGGATAATTTATCATTCAATTACTCTTGAACTACAACTCTTACAGTATTGAAATAACACTCTCTATGGACCACATACTATAAAGATTAATTGCAGCTGTTTTTATGTGGAACATTACTATCCCTTTAAAAGCCCCAGTTAAACTGAGGGGGATTTGTATTTGTTCCCATGCTGCAGCTAGTTTGACCCAGAGTTATTCCGTATTTTTGTTGAGTTTAGTCAGTAACATACAGTCTATTAAAGCATCCGGAACGGTAGTATATGCAAGGGTAAATAACCTAACCAAATTTGCTTATAAGCTGGACATTACAGCAGTACATGACCAGGTCAATAAATTGTCGTAAATCAATAGTGTATGTCTGGTGCAGCAGCATTGGGACTGGATGGCCACAGATATATTCAGCAGGGTGGGTGTGGCCAGCATAAGAGGCTCAGCTCAAGATCTACAAATCTAGACAGTAGCTTGCTCTGCCTACTGGTAAATTCAACACCTGAAATTCATTTTTGCATATATTTGGCTCTACAGTTGTATGTAAAAAGTTTGGACACCCCGGCCAAATTAAATGTTTTGTTGATTTTCTAAGTGAAAAGAATTTAACACCACCTCTATAATGAACTGACTTAAACTTGACATATTTATGCAAATTGTAATGTAATAAAAACTTGTATTTATAGTGTGCCTTTCTCCCAGTGGGACTCAAAGTGCTTTCAGCTCATGCTGTCGGAATTAACCGAATCAGCAGCTGAATAATATATGTTATTATTACCCAATCAATGGTGCTTATTTATTGACCTCGGAAGGATGAATGGCTGAGTTGACCCTGCTGGGATATGAACCTGCAACCTTGAGGTCTGAACATGCTCTGTAGTCAGGGCATTTACCACTGAGCTATCTCACTGGTCTTAAAGGTATAGTAATGTTTCGCAAAAACAGCACCTCCAAATTTTCATAGTATTTGGGCCATGGAGAGTTTTATTTCAATGCTGTCAGAGTTGTAGTTCAAGAGTAATTGAATGATAAAGTATCTCCCTCCCACTCCTTTTACCTAGTGTAAGCCACCTTCCCTCAGATGTGGAATCTGGTCCCTTGACAGGTCAGCTCACAGCAAGGGACAATCTTCTTACTGTGAGCATAAGGAAAACTCTGCCCCCCTTGACAGGTTTTTCCTTGTGGTTACTGAGGATTGTCCCTCTTTGCGATCCATCTGGACAGTCTTGCTGCTCTGAGGTAAGCAGTGTTACATAAGTAAAAGGGGCGGGAGGGGGATACTTTATCATTCATTTACTCTTGAACTACAACTCAGACAGTATTGAAATAACACTCTCCATGGTCCAAATAATATGAAGATTAATTGGAGCTGCTTTTATTGTGAAATATTACTATCCCTTTAATGTACACATTTCATACTGAATTTAACAGGCTGAAAAAAAGTAAAAGAAAATATGGCATCTGCAAAAGTTTGGACATCCTTCCAGTTGATCCACTAGTGTTATTTTGTGCAAGGTATCAGAACTTCATTGACTCTTTCGGGCTTAATCTAAGTTAGACAGTTACAGTTCCAGAGCCTAAAAAATTCTCTGACTCTTTGAATGTCTCTCTGGGTGTTGTGCTTACACTCAACAACACTGGGCTTCCCTAGCAGCTGACTGAGGATCAGAAAATCGAGATAATTGACTCTTATAAAGCATGGGAAGGTTATAAAAGATATCTAAACAATTCCTGCTTGCAATTTCTATTCTCTGAAACGTCATTAACAAATGGAAGTTAAGGGGAACTGCTGAAGTCAGACAAGATCCGGAAGATCATGACATAACTGCTTGTAGATTGGTCAGGAATTCCAAGCAAAAGCCCATATCACTGAAAAGGACCTGCAGGAAAGTTTAGCTGGCATGGAAGTATTGGTGCACCAGTCCACTGTGCAGCATTTGTAGCACAAACATGATCTGCATGGACAAGTCAGCAGAAGGAAACCTTACCTGGGACCTCATCTCAAAAGTCAACATCTGAAGTACGCAACACAACTCTTAGAGAAGCCAGAGGCATTTTGGAACCAGGTGCTTTGGTCTGATGAAGTTAAAATGGAACTCTTTGGCTACAATCACCAAAGGTTAGTTTGGAGAAAGGAGAAGCATTTGTAGAAAAGATTGCCTTGCCAACTATTACATTATGGGGTTAAGTCTTTTATGCTTTGGGGTTGTAGGTCAGCCAGTGGTAGGAAATAGTGTGTGGATAGTGGAAAGAATGTATTCTACTAATTATCATCAAATCAAGGAAGATAATGCCACACAGTCAGTGGAGAAACTGAATCTTAAAAGAGGCTGGATATTACAACTAGACAATGTTCCACAACATACCTCAAAATCAACCATCAACCACTTCAGGAAATGAAAGCTTAATGTTTTGGAATGGTCTTCACAGTCCCCAGACTTGAATATTATTAAATATCTGTGGGTAGATCTCAAACATGCAGTTCATGCAAAACGACCTAAGAATATTTCTGAACTATTCTGCAAGGAAGAGAGAGGAAAAATTCCTGAAGCAAGAACTGAACGGGGAGATACACCAATGGGTGATAAAGAGGAGATAAAGTGGAGATGACTTCTACAGTGATATCATTTATCAAATTTCTATGTTAATTTATGGAGCCTATGCACTAAGATAAGTTTGGCACGTTCCACATTTTCTGTTATAATTTTTCAGTCTGTTAATTTCACCAAATAAATAGCAACTGTGCATCAAACCAACTGCACTATATGGGACTAATACCAGTTCCCATATTGATTTTACATTTTAAATTGAGTTTTTAACAGTTTGAATGCTAGGAAGGTCTCCAGTGCATTGATTCACAATGTGTTGGTGACCTCTCTAGCATCGAAGGGGTAACAAGCCCATTTAAAGGGATAGTAATGTTTCAAAATAAAAGCAGCTCCTATTAATCTTCATAGTGTTTGGGCCATGGAGAGTTTTATTTCAGTGATGTCAGAGTTGTAGGTCAAGAGTAATTGAATGATAAAGTATCCCCCTCTCTCCCCTTTTACTGATGAACACTGCTCACCTCAGAACAGAGAGGTGGTGTCCAGATGGCTTGCAGAGAGGGACACTCTTCAATTAGCATAAGGGAAAAACCTGAAAAACCTGTCAAGGGGGCAGAGTTTTCATTGTTCTCACATTAAGAAGATTGTCTCTTGCTGTGAGCTGTCTGGTCTGTGCACCAGATTCCACATCTGAGGGGAGGTGGCTTACACTAGGTAAAAGGGGCTGGAGGGAGATAATTTATCATTCAATTACTCCTGAACTACAACTCTGACAGTACTGAAATAACACTCTCCAAGGCCCAAATACTATGAAGATCAATTGGAGCTGCTTTTATTTTTAAACTTTCCTATCCCTTTAAATCATTGGGAAGTTTTATTTGTCCCCTATGGTAACATTGCTTTGATCCATAATTCAACCAGTTTGTCTTTATACATATGGACCTTTAGGTCAGGAAGCTCAGGTGCAATTCTGAAGAAACCCAACTGCACCAGGGGTTACAAATTAAAATTCCACAAATTCCCATGTATTTAAATGGGTCTTTTAACCCCTCGAATGCTAGAGATCTCAAGTGCAATGATTTGGAGACCTCTTTTGCACTCAGTGGTTTAAAAGCCCCCTTGAAATCATAGGGACATTTTCATTTGCCACCTGTGATGCAGTTGGTTTGCATCAGAATTGCACCTCTTCTCATTGAATATGGCCCTTTATGCTTGCTGCATACACTCCCAAACAAATATGAATGTGAGGCTTCCACATAAATGCAGTGGATTTAGTTTTAAAGGGATAGCAATACTTTAATATTACTAATCCCCATAGTGTAGCTCTTTAAAAATAATGAAATTGCTCCCAGGTTCATCTCTCAAACCTTTATGGTTTGAGAGAAAACCGTAAGCAAAGTTCACCCCTCCCTCCCCCTTCCCTGAAGTCAGCGTTGTACTGACTGCAGGGATATCTGGTTTTATTTTTCATCAGGCGGCTCTGCAGCAGAGCAGCGATTGAGTTAGTAAAAAAAAAAAATTATTTCACTGAAACGGTCTTCTATGTGTGCTTGCAAACCAAACACATGTAGAAGACCGTTTCAGTGAAATAATTCGTTTTCATTAACGCGCTCTGGGCTCAGCTGCAGAGCCGCCTGATGAAAAATAAAACCTGATATCCCTGCAGTTAGTACAACACTGACTTCAGGGAAGGGGGGAACTTTTCTTACGGTTTTCTCTCAAACCATAGAGGTTTGAGAGATGAACCTGGGGGCAATTGAATTATTTTTTAAAGAGCTACACTGTGGAGATTAGTAATATTAAAGTATTGCTATCCTTTTAAATATGATTTCTAACAACTGATTTTCACCTCTGAATTTTTTGAAGCCACCTAAGTGAAAAAAAAACAAAAAAACCTTTTGCTGCTAGTGTTTCTTGCTTATCACTCCAGAATCAAAGGTGTTGGCGTTTTATTTCATGGATCAGAAAACTAGTTACTGTATTTAAGAAGGGTTATGAGAGCCGAAGATTGTAATCATCCGCACGTCTTTCTGACAGAGGACTGATGAATGATCAGAGTGGGATTGTCAAGGCAGAGATATGGTGGTATCTGACATCAATCTAATTTTTTTTCTGGCAGGCTGCACCAAGGGTGGACAACATGTGAATTCCCAGTTGTTGATGGACTACAAGTTGGCTGAGGATGATGAGTTATAGTCTGACAAGCACTGGGGAAAAACCTATGGCCCACCCATGGTCAGCAGAGAATGATAGGGAAATTTGTTGATTAACAACAACTGAAGAGCCACAACATCTAGCTGATGATGATAGGTTTTGTAGTCTAGCAGGAGGTGCAGAGCCACATATTGCCCACCCCTGGTCAATTGAGGATGATGGGAATTATTGTAATCCATTAATATCTGTAGAGCCACAGTAGCCAGAGGAGGATAAAGATGGATGTAGTCCAGTAATATCTGCAGAGCCACAGGTTGCTAACTGAGGATGATGGGAATTCATCCAACAACAGCTGGGAGGTACAGGCTGGGAGGCACAGGCTGCCCACTTTTGATTTCGGATTGTAGGACCACATGGATGACACAACCAGGTTAATTCCCTTGAGGAGGAACAACAAAATTTAGAATAATTTATTTATTAACGATAAGTGATGTGATTTGCGAATGTGATAATTAGCAGTTTTCAGAACCATGCACATCTGCTACACTTAATGTTTCCTAGCACCATTCCTCAAATACCCCTATTGGCATCAAAGCTTGATTCCAAAAAGCTTATTGTAACTAAGCATTACATTTACAGAATACATGTTGCAAAAATTGACTGTGTTGTTTTGTCTACAGACTGGTGGAAGTAATATTCCTTTGCACGCCTCCCTTCCTGCTAGGATGTGTATACTTTTATATGTGCAACAGAGTGTGGAGTGCATAGAAGTGTAGTTTCACCCAGCAAGGGTATAAAACAGCACATGAATATTGTATAGTTGAATATATCTATGTATACACCCTATGCAGTGTGTTGGATATAACTCTGCACTCAAAGGGGTACAGGGACATTGCAACTTTATTAGGCACCTTAGTTGAACCTTCCACCTAAAGTAGGGTGACCAGACCTCACCTTTAACTGGGGACACATATGAAAAATATTCCTATGTCCTATGTGTTCCCAGTTAAAGGGAAGGTCTGGTCATCTTAACCCTTTCAATGCAGGAGGGGTATGCAACGCATGGCCTTGCAATGCGTTGCGTACCCCTCTGGGACTGAAAGGGTTAACCTAAAGCCCAAAATAATTATTCCCTGTTGCAAACCAGCAGCTCTTAACTTTATGAGTGTCAGTGAACCATAGGTTCAAAGAAGTAGTGAAATAGCTTTTGTCGTTTGTAACGACTTTTCAGAGTACAGTGTCGTTGGGATCAATAATATTTTCAGAGAGTATTGTCTGTGATCAGAAATTTGTCATTTGTCTTGACTGAAATTGTCGTATGTAACGACAAAAAAATGTCTTAACTAAGAAAAAAATGTCTTAACCTACGATAAAAATTCTCACATTCAGAACTTCATACTCCCTCCACTTTTTCTTAACGTATAAATTTTGTCTTTTGTAAGACATTTTTTTTGTCATTAGTTACGACAAATTTTCTTTCCTCTATACAACACTGGAGAATAGTTTAGCCACGTCCTTGCCCCGCCCCTTTACCCGTCAATTCTGGAGTTGTGTCGTACACAAAGGACATTACTAGTTTTTTGTTGTATACTCTATAGAAAATATGTTGTTCATACATACAATTACTTATTTTTGTCTTTCATATGACATTTTTTGTCGTTATCCGTTTGAACATATGGCCCAATGTGTTGGATACCCCTTTGGTATTCAAAGAGTTAAAGAGCGTTCACAAATAGCGCCTTATAACAAATACAGTTTCTCTAGTAATAATTTCAATTTTTTCATTTGAAAAAATAGTGTAGGGGAAGAAAAGAGCAAAATGCAGGGGATCTGAAGACACCACCACCCTTCCCTAATTCCGCTGTCCTAGGAGGCTGCCTAGCTTGCCTAGTGGTTGTGCCTATATGTATATCATATATGGTATAAAAAGTAGGGGTGCACTGAAATTTCAGTAGCCGGAATGTTTCGGTCGAAAATGGCATTTTTGGCAAAAAGCCGAAATAAAAAAAATGGCAGAAAATCCGTGGAGACAAGAAATAGTAAGTACCTTCACTGAAGGTGTGGGCAAGCCGGCAAAAAAGTTCTGGCAGTTCAGGCATATCGCTCAACAGCTGATCCGGATGACATCTGGATCTGTCATTCTCCCCGTCAGAGGTCATGTTCTGGTTCCCGTCTCACTTCTGGTTCCAATCCTATATAATAATTCGCTAAAACATGTGTAATGCCGCGTCATGCGCAATAGACACTGCTGTGTGTGCTGCAATCATGCGCAGTAGAGACTGCCCTTGCCGTGGCTGATACAGAGCTGGACGCTCCGAAGGAGCGTCCAGCTCTGTATCAGCCGCGGCGTGGGCAGTCTCCACTGTGCATGACTGTCCGGCGACCCGGTGGCATTGTCACTGTGGCCCGTGTAATGGGCTCTTCAACTAGTATAATATAAAAAAGTTGTTTTCGGCCAAGTGCATCCTGAAGTTTAGCTTTCGATTTCGGTTCAGAATTTGCATTTCGGTGCACCCCTAATAAAAACATATAGTCTATAACTGTGAATGCAACAATATGTTTTCTTATATATATGAACATCTTGGGCTTTATACATAAAAGAAAACAATTTTTGGGTAAACCGCACCATAGGAAAAGAATAACAATTCCCAAAATTCACTTTACTTTGAATAGTACTTTTAACCCTATAATTTCCAATGAGGGCTCCAATGCATGCAGCTTTCTAGCAGTCACACAGTTAATAGCTCATTTAAATCAAACAAAGTTTAGCTTTTCCCATGTGGTGCAATTGGTTGCTCCAGAATTGCTCAACGCCACTAATGTCAGATTTTAATTTTTTTTTCTCAAAGGGTTAAGTGGCCACTACCTCACTGCTCCACGCTATGCAGTCATGCGTAGTATAGACAGTACAAACTCAGGCAGTCTCTACTGCTCATGACGGCTTCTGACAAACATCCTAGAGAATTATTATATAGGATTACCATCCTGCTCTATCACCTCTCCATCAACATTTTGAGCATTTCTTCGGGGCTCTTTTACATTATCACAACAGCTCTAAGGTACTGTTTTATACTGACATTTCTTAACCCCTTAAGGACTAGCGGTCCAGGGAAATTACCTTCCCTTAAGGACTGCTTTGATCCTTGCCGACGCGCAGGTACACATGACCTGTTACGCATACCGACACACTGCTTTGGGGCCTAAGAGAGATCGCTCCGGTCTTGGAGTGGTCAACTTTAGGCCCGTTTTTACTTACATCTCTCCCGGTAGAATGTTGTAAGTAAAAAGTACTTGACATGCTATGACCGTCACCGGTCCTTAAGGGTATAAGGACAGTAACGGTCATAGCACATCTTCTGGTCCATAAGGGGTTAAGTAATAATAATACTAATACTAACTAGTATTTATATAGTGCCTTTTTCCCAGTGAGACTCAAAGCACGCTCTCGAAATTAACCAGATCAGCAACTGAATAATAGATGTTATCATCACCCAAACAATGGTACTCATTTATCGACCTTGGAAGGATGAAGGGCTGAGTTGACCCTGCTGAGAATTGAACCTACTACCTACAGGTTTGAGCAGGCTCTGCAGTCAGAGCATTTACCACTGAGCTATCTCATTGGCTATACCACCTTCTAGCAAACATTTCTTGGACTGTTTTAAATATTTATTTATATTTGCGCTATTTTTTCTTTTTAGAGACAAAACATTGTCTAGCACATTGGACACTCCTCTGGCACTCTAAGGGTCACTAATTAGACCAGTGATCTCTCCCATGAACCCCGTCACTTATCACAAGAGAATATCGAGTCCGGCATAGTTCCCACAAATATATTTCTTGTGTATATGCCCTCTGCCAAAAGCAAAATTTGTCACTTTGACCTGAGGCAGTGTATTTGCTATACCCCATTTTGGGGAGGTTCAGCCTTTCCAAGCCTTCCTTTTTGTCTGTCCAGGCGTGGTGATTTGCCATGTGAACTAATAATTAGATACAGTATGAAAGGGGAAGGTGAGACGCTGTGATCATTATATGTTGTTGGTATAAAGTCTGCCACTGTGTGGTATTGGTGTGTCTGCAGTGAGGTTAATAAACAGGCTAATGTCAAACTACTTAACCCTTTTAATGCCAGAGGGGGACACAATGCTTTGTTGCTTACCCCTCTGCACTCAAAGTGTTAATAGCAGTATATATCAAACTTTTCCATAGCAGATTACCTTTTTAATCTTTTTTTAAACTTATGTGAGGTTTCACGGTTATGTAGACATTTGCAATACACTTCTATATGGAGAACTTTCAAATATGGAAACCTGTGAAGTATGGCAAACCTTATGCAAGTATACTAAAATTACATGTGTAAGCTGAGGACTGCATAGATAGCTGTAACAAAATTCACAATATGCCAGACTCAGGCAGGCAAATTTGTTTATGTGAGTGCCGACATCATTGCCAACTATCTACTCCTTAGCGCAGTGCTTTCCAAACTGTGTGTCTTGACACATTAGTGTGTCGGCTGCAGTGTGTAAGCGTGTCACTAGCAAAGGTGCCATTTACACAGTGCGAGATTATCATTCAACCCAAGCACGAGCTACACTGGGAGCTGAGATAAAACACTACTACTTAATGGTCGCATTAACACACGGGAGATTGCCTCCGTGTGCTGCATTCAGCTGGAGCACCACAAAAGGTTTGTAACAGCTGGAGTGCCTCTGTGTGCTGCATACATAATATGTATGCAGCACACAGAGTCACTCCACCTGTTACAAATCTTTTTGCGGTTCAGCTGTTAAAATCTTTTGAGATGCCACCTCCTCTGTACCTCTGTCCTCTCTGCGGGCTGCCAGACTGGAGTGTCCCTGTGCGCCGAGGCTGCCTGTCACACGGCTGATGCTTCTGTTTGTGGCGCCGATGAGACAGGAAAGACGGACAGTACTTCTAAAATCAGTTATGCGCTATCTATTTAATAATGTGACATGAGAAGCTTATATGTAGCTGAACATTCTCATGTCGCCATTTTAAAAACCACACGAAATGCTTAATGCCTTCCGCAGTATGAATGAAAGGTTTTCATGAGATATGTAGTATCCCCATACATCTTGTTATTACAATTTAAGTATGTGTCCATATCTCTTATAAGGGATTATTAGTTTAACCTCCGGTTTGCTAGCAAAACTGAATTACTGTGTCAAGAAATGATGTATGTCTAAAAAGTGTGTCACCAACTTGAAAAGTTTGGAAAGCTCTGCCTTAGCGCATGTGACAAATATCCTTATTAATATAAAACCACACCTTCCAGAACATGAACATGTCTCATGACATCAGATTTACATATGCAAATAAGCTTTTGGTGGAAGAGTGACTAAACTTCAACTAAGTCACAACAATAGACACACACAGTCTACTTTAACTAATAACACACAAACAATTATACATTCCCATGACCTTGAACACAGCGTGTATGCGTTCATAGTGTTGAGGGAAAAAAGAATGTGAACCATTACATTTAATAACTGGTTGACTCTCCTTTTGCAGCAATAACCTCAAACAAACATTCCCTGTAGTTGTGGATTAGACCTGCACAAGGGCCATGAGGAATTTTGAACCATTCCTCTTCATAAAACTGTTTCAGTTCAACAATATTCTTGGGATGTTTGGTGTGAATCATTCTCTTGAGGTCAAGCCACATCATCTCAATCTGGTTGAGGTCAGGACTTTGCCTTGGCCACTGTAGAAGGCATATTTTCTTCTGTTGAAGCCATTCTGTTGTTGATATACTCCTATGCTTTTGGTGATTGTCCTGTTGCATCACCCAACTTCTATTCAGCTGCAATTGGAGGACAGATGGCCTTATATTCTCCTGCAAAATGTCTTGATAAACTTTGGAATTCCTTTTCCATCAATGATAGCAAGCTGTCCAGGCTCTTAGGCAGCAAAGCAGCCCCAACCCGTGATGCCCCCTCCACCATACCTTACAGATGGTTTGTTGGTGTGCTGTGTCTTTTTTTCTCCTCACATAGCATTAAGCAGTGGCTTCTTTCTTGGTGTTCTCCCATGAACACAATTCATGTTCATTGTTTTACATATGGTAGACACATCATCAGAGATGTTGGGATGTTCCAGACTTCAGCTGACACTCTAGGATTCTTCTGAACCTCATCAAGCATTCTGTTCTGTGCTCTTGCAGTCATCTTTGAAGGATGCCCACTTCGAGGGGGTGTAGCAACAGTGTTGAACTGTCTCCATTTATGTACAGTTTGTCTTACTGTAGACTGATGAACATCAAGGCTTTTAGAGATACTTTTGTAACCCTTTCCAGCATTATGCAGTCTTAGGACTTTTGTTCAAGGCGTGGTTCACAACAGGCAATGCTTCTTGTGAATAGCAAACTCAAAATTTATGAGTGTTTTTTATAGGGCAGGTTATCTCTGACCGACACCTCCAATCTCTTCTCATTGATCGGACTCCAGGTTATCTGATCAGATCAGTTTTAATGACCAGTTTATGCAGAAATCCTGGTAATTCCAAAGAGTTCACATACTTTTTCCTGCAACTGTATGTTATTGCATAGGCTCCATAGCAAAACTTAGCAGAATTTAGGACTTGGATAGCTGTTTACACCTCTTAATCATGCCTTGGCGTATAACCCCCCCTCCAATTCTTCTTGGTACATCAGCATATACATTTAAGTATAGGAATTTACAATTTGTTATTTTGTCTTTATGTACACAGCATGTGTTCAAATAATCTTACAGGCACAAAGCCTCGCTTTCTTATGGATTTACGGAGGATTTTTTTCAATTACTAATCTCTTCTTATTTTTAAGAAGTGTAGCATTTCATAACCCTCTAGTGTAAAAGCCCCGTGTACATGGGCCGAGGTCCGGGTAATGTTAACCCTTAGAGTGCCGGAGGGGTATACAATGCATTGCTTTGCAATGCGTTGCGTACCCCTTTGGCACTCAAAGGGTTAAGCGGCCGCTACCTCACTGCTCCACGCAATGCAGTTTTGTGTCGCCTCACTCACGCGATACATTCATGCGCAGTAGAGACTGCCTGAATGCACGCAGTCTATACTGAGCATGACGGCTTCTGACAAACATCCTAGCAAATTATTATATAGGATACTAGCAAAATTTCCGACTTGTTGCATCTCTAGCATCCGAGAATTTAAAGGACCAATTAAAAACTTCAAAATGCACTTCAATTATTCTTCTAAGTATTGTCCCTTTAAAAGGAAAAATAAAATTCTTCTTAACCCCTTAAGGACTGGAAAAATCTGAGGTCAATTTCAGTTAAAGGAGCAGTAAACTTTTTTTTATGAAAACACATAATTTTTAGAGCATTTCCTGCTGAATAAAACAAGGGTACTCCTATCTCTGTCAGATGTTTTATTCAAAATTTATACCAGTTTAAATATTCAGGAAGTGAATTTACTGTGTTTACTTCCTGATAGTTCTAACAGGAAATCTAATTAGAATTTGACCACTAGAGGGCACTGCTAATGTAAAAAAAACATGGGTTTAAACTGTAATAACTCTGGAAATATAAATTTCTCTTCAGTGGGAGTACCCTTATTTTACTCAGTAGGAAAATCCCTACAATATCTTTTTTTTTCATAAAAAAGACTGTCTTTGTTCATTAGTGTTTTCCATCTAAGTACTTTATCTTAATCATGAAAATTATATACCATTTTTTTACGCACAAATAGGGCTTTCTTTTGATACCATACTTATATGGATAGTCCACCATTTATTTTAGTAAAATGGGATAATTTGGGCACAATGGGTTAAATTTTTATGGACACTGCATGAAAGGTATGACCGGTCAGTCATACCTACAAAATGGGCAGATTTAAATGGTCACTGTCCCCCCTGGGTGAAAAACCCCATGTCCCTTTTTCCCACCCTATTTTCCCACGTTTTTATTGATGACATTTGGCGGTGTGTATTTCATGGCTCCAAAACAATCACACTTCCTGTTTTGGTAATTGACATGTTTTTTTATTTAAATAAAATTTTTGTTAAAAAAAATAGACCTGCATTTAGCAAGCCTCCAGCACAGCAGTGAAGGGGTTAATACCCCAAGCTGCTGCATTTTATTTGTTAGTAGGTGTCTCCTCTCTGCTTCTCTGTCCTTTACTTTGATAGCAAGGGACAGACAGCTGAGAAGAGACACTAGAGGCAGTGTAGAACACTGCCTCATTCAATCTTTCACAATGCCGGTACATGGGATCACTGCTGCAGCAATCCCATGACCTGGCACTTGTGAAAGTGGCTGAGACTGAATGCTCCGGTCCCGGAGCGTTCAGTCTCAGCCGGGAATTAATGATAGCAGCATGCACGGAGGCGCGCTGCTATCATTTAAGCCATGATGGTCCAGGACTGTCATGGGTCCTTAAGGCAAAACAACCCATGACGGTTGTTTTGGGTCATTAAGGGTTTAAGCAATACTTTAAATTTAAATCTGAATTGTACTCCAAGGAGAAGTGGCATTTAGGAATTATTCACACCTGAAACTCAACAACATTTGTAATGTGACTGTTCTCACATTGGTGAGAGCGGCCTCGTAAAACATCCAAATGCAGAATTCTGCAACTTCCCTGCTTTCAGTGTAGAACATGGGGACACTGTGGCAGAGGAAATGTGTACACAGGACCCTTCATTCATATGGCTGACTAAATTGTTCAATGCTTATCACAAGGCAGACATGGGACAGCCACCAGCCTCATCCCTCCAGCAACAAGATTGCTGAAAGAACACAGGGCAGCACCTGTAACATGGTTGTTTGGAACATGAAAGCATCACTGATGCATTCCAATCCCCCATGAGAACCAAGCCTTAAACTTTTGAGTGCCAGAGGGGTATGCAACGCATTGCTCTGCAATGGTTTGCTTACTCTTCTGGCACTCAAAGGGTTAAAGGAACTCTAACATCCCACATAATAATAATAAACACCTCCTTACTTAAATAAAGGCAAAATATCATAATGGCCACTTTGAATCAATTATGTGTGTATTGATTCTCCAGAATGAATCTACCATTACTATATCATGTCCGTGGTGGCAGTACTGCAGGATTCAGGGATTCCAAGATCCTTCAGTTGAACTATATAGAGGCATATCCGATTATTCATTATACCTTTTTATAATGCTCCGTGCTGTTCTAAGCTTCCATATCAGCATAGTTTGATTGTAATTTTATTGTAAAGTTTCCCTTTTCTTCCTTTCATCCACTGACCAGACAGATAGTGATGAGAGATAATCTTGTCTCTCTCTGTGTATAAGAAAACCCTGCCCCCTTGGCGACGGTGAGCAGGGATTTCCTTATGCTGACACAACATTGTCCCTTGTTGCGATCTGTCCAGACTGACTTTCTGATCTGAAGGTAAGCACTGAATTAATTTTCACCATGCGTTCACCATGAGTTCTCCAGCTGTATGTAATGAAGTATGCTAGAGACTTAGGCCCATATTTATAAAAGCAAACTGGCGTTATTCTGTTGTAAACCAACTGCACCACAGGTGACAAATAAACATTCCTAAATTCCTATGCTCTTGAATATAGCTTTTTAACACTTTGAATGCCAGAGAGAGGTCTCCAATGCTGCTCTGCAATGTATTCGAGACCTCTCTAGCATTTAAGGGGTTAAAAGCCCAATTTTATTTATCAGCCATTTTTAATTGTCCCCTATGGTGCAGTTGGTTTATGACAGAGTAACTCCAACTTTTATAAATATGGGCCTTACTTTCATCCCAACCCAAATTTTACTATTATTATTATCATCATCATCATTTTAAAGATATGGCACTCAAAAGGTTAAGGGACAGTTATGAGTTATCACATGTCGCTTAACTTTTTGAGTGCTAGAGGAGTGGGAGATGCATTACTCTTTAATTTTTCTGGCAATCCGAGATTTTATATCAGCGGTTCTTAGCACGCAGTCTAGAATTTTCAGGGAACCCTTAAAGCATTCCTATTACTTTAAAAATAGTTTTGCCTGTTAACCCTTTGAGTGCCAGAGGGGTACTTAAAGGGTTAAAAATGAAAAGTTTACTTTAAAGTGGATATGTTACCTATGTATAACATAGCATAAATAGTTAGTCTACATATCGAATACTACTAAAACGGTCTTCATTTTTTTAATTTTATTTTATTTAGTGTAAATGTAACTTATAAAGTCTGGGCTGCAGCTGCTTTTGCATAGACTGCGGTTACCTGCTCTGTAACCACAGTCCGTCGCTCTGCCTCTGCTCTCTTCCAATGACGGAGGCTGCTGTCTGTAAGCTGGAGCGGTCTCATTGGCAGAGAACAATATCTAGCCAATGAGACCACTCCAGCTTACAGACAGAAGGAAGAGAGCAGAGGGAGAGCGACGGACTGCAGTCTGTGCGGAAGTAGCTGCAGGACTGAGTTTATAAGTTAAATTTGCACTAAATAAAACTTACTAAAATGGTCTTTTTTATCTTTTATTTTTTAGCTTATATGGTACCTATAACATTTGATTGGTCATTTATCAATGTGGCATAAGGTATAAATAATATATATATAGAGGCTAAGCGCTCCGTATCTCAATTGAAAGAAAAAATACAATACACAACAATGTCCTAAAAAACACCAATATAAATGTGAATACAATCACTAAATATCTGGTACCAGTATAAACAAATGACGTCAAAAACAAATGAAATGTGATATATAAGCTATCAGGTCTAAAAGTCTGTATTGAATCCAGTGATTCTAAATCTGAATAAGTCTGTTAAAAAGAGGGCAGGTGCAAATGCAGGCAAAAGTTAACTCTCCCGTCCTTCTCTGGTGTATTCTGACAGTAAACAACACCAACCTCCAGGCTATAACAGCTCTAACTTTGTAGAGGATAGTTTTGTGCTGTGATCTCCTCCTTCGGTTGTATGCTCTGGTTATTCTATGGTTTGGTGGTTTGTACGGCTGACTGGTGAATGATCCGCAGTATACAAGAGCAATGCATAGTCCATTGTTAATTAGTTGTTCAGCTCCATGTGAGCTTGCCACAAATACCATTTTAATTATTCCAGCCATACTCTGCCTACGTGATCAGGGCAATGTGCAGCCCGGGACAGGGTATCCAGGAAATGCAATGTACAATTGTTATACGTCATTTACTTTCATATCAGTGGAACCAGTGCAATATACTTTGACTACAGCACAGCAAGTGATGGCAAGAGGTCCGACCATTATATCTGCAAGCATAATTTTGTACTGCCTGTCCAACGTCTGTATGCCTAATAAACAGATTTAAATAAAATAAAGAAAGGTTGCCTGGTGGGCGTCAAAGTGGAACAGGGAGGGTATCTTTGTCTCTGAGAGCATTTTAAGGAAATTCCCCTGTCCTCCTGGCCAGAGGATACTTTACCCCATGGTTCCTGTGTTCCACATGGACCAAGAGAAAAGGATTTATCAGTAGGTACAGAAAAATCCTGTTTTACATATAATATCAGAATGACAAAAAGCAGCATACTGTGCAGAGCATTTTCCATAAATATGCATTTACAGGGTTAGTAATGTTTCCTTAACATTGCAGCTAGGATCCGTCCGTATAATGTATACTTTAGCTCCTTTATCTTCCTAATGCCGACATCGCAATATTTCCAATGATATTATATCATAAATTGTCCCACTTCTGCCCCTTTCCCTCAGATCTGAAGTCCGGTCACAACAGGGGACAAGCTTCCTTCATCCAGTGTAAGGAAAACCCTGGTCTCTTTGATGAAGGAGGGCAGGTTTTCCTTCTAGTGAATTAAAATTGTCCCTCGTCGCAATTCTCCTTCAGATCCGACCAAAGAAGACTGATGTCAGCATAAGGGGTGGGAGGGGGACAATTTATTATCTAATATCATCGGAAATATTGTGATGTCGACATTAGGAAGATAATGTAGCTAGAGTACACATTATATGGTGGAATCCTAGCTGTAATGTTAAGGAAACATTACTCAAGTTTCCCATATTTGTCAACCTTCATAGAAAGAGAGTGGCACCCTAAGCTGGTGCCCACTGTACTCCAAAGTGCCACAGAACCTTGCTTCCGGATCACTGTTATACATGAACACTACCTGTTATAACCTCTTTAAAAAATGTTTGAACATACTTCACTTTTTTACACTTCACTTTTTTAATGCAATTGCCTCTATATCCTTTGCTTGCAGAGCAATGAGTTACCAGGCAGTACGGCATACACAGATTAGTTGTATAGTTTAGCACCCATCAATCGCTTGTTCTACGTCACAGGAAGCTTGAATTTAGAATTGAACACCAATGGAACCACATCTGTACCAGTGTTGCAAACCAAGGACAGGCGACCTGCTGAGGCCCTCCAGTTGTGGAGTAATATAATTCCTATCATCCCCATGGGAACTGTAGTCTACAGCTGGAGGGTCTCAGTTTGCCCATCTTTGTTGTAAACAATATCAGTTGTGCTTTGGCAGTGGCTCATAGTTATGTCATCTAAAATTGATTTCAGAGCTCTCCCATCTGCAGCCTGTGGTTCTTTGTATCACAGTCAAATAATCAGCTGTAATAGTGTGTCTTTGACATTCTGTTTTTATGGTTTTGTTCCGGAGATGATAACATGTGGCTCTCCAGCTGTTATTGGACTACATCAGTTGGGCAACCACAGATAAAATATTCAAAAGGCTGGAAAAGCCTTGTCTTCTTGATTTTTTTTACTTATTATCGACTAGTGGAATATATATTCCTGCATACAAGTTAAAAATGATGTTGTTCTCCAGGGACATATTTCATAATAGGCAGAATAGGCAACTGCCTAGAACTCCAGATTTTAAGGGGCACCTCAACTATGCTGGCCACACCCACATTCTGAATTGTGGGTGTGGCCAGAGCAATCTCAATGTCCCTGCACCGGTTGCATACTCCTTTACAGGCTATTATTTGACAAGCTGTATGCTACAGATATCTCCAAAGCAAAGAGTAAACCTTTTTTCATTCTAGCTTGTTATAGGCCAAGGGTATTTTCTGTGCATGGAAACAGTGGATGGAACTAGGGGCGGGACCACGTGAGGAGCAGGGCTGTGGTCATGGCTGGAGCTAAGGGCATCTAGAATACCTTGCCTAAGGGTGCCTGGGATGTAAATCCAGCCCTGCTTTTCTCTACATTGAACCCTCTGAATGCCAGAGGGGTATGCAATGCATGTTAACATTCTGTGAACTAGTAACTTTTCACCTGTTGACTAGCTACTTTATCTGAAATAATCATTCTCAGTCAATAGTAGTCTGAGGTGGCTGGAGTTGTAGTGCAACAGCGGGAAAGCCCCAGCGTGTCCACCTCTAGTGTAAACCGATATAGTCATAAATAACATAGATATGAATGTACTTATGTGATACTGCTCTAAACTAGAAGCTGGGACTAATGTTTTTGTGTTAAGCTGTAATGCCAAAAATTCTCCATATGTTGCTTTGCCATGTGAAGGGCAACAGAGGGGCTTTTTGAGGCATCCTGTTCCTATTTGCTTTGTTTTATGCTATGTACCAGCAAAATCCCTTTAGGACCGCAGCACATGCACGCGGCAGTCACTTAACCCTTTGAGTGCCAGAGGGGTACGGAACGCACTGCAAAGCAATGCGTTCCGTACCCCTCTGGCAGTCAAAGGGTTAAGGACCATGGGGCATTTTTTTTTTTAGAATCTGATTTCGGACTCCCCGAACGGAGTGCAGCTGTGCGGCGAGCCCGGAATTCCATGACGTACATGTATGTCCTTGATCCTTTAGGGACCACAACCTCATGGTGTACATGTACATCATGGGTCGTTAAGGGGTTAAAGTGGAACTATCATCAAAGTAACATTGCCCCCCAAACCCTTACTAACATAGCGATAGGCATACTTTCATTAGTCTGAATAAGTCTGGAGTTATTGAGGAAAAACAACTTCTTCTCTAGGCATCAGCTGCACAGATCTTACAAGAGAAGCTCTGTGCTCCTGTGCTGTCAGTCCCTTCCGGTGCCTTAAGGTACTAAGGAACACCACTCACCAATCCTGGTGGTGAATGGGACAGATAGTGCAGACTCACATGTACCTTTTCTCCAAGATGTCTGCGATGTTGCCTTCTGGTGCCTGCCGAAAAAGTTGTTTTTCTTCAGTAATTCCGGACTTATTCACCCCAATGAAAGTATGCCTTTGCCTGTCGCTACGTTAGTAAGTGTTTAGAGGGCAATGTTATTTTGATTATAGTTCAGCTTTAAAGTGAATACTTTCATCAGCAGAGAGAGAAACCCAAAATCACACTGATCTCCTATTTGGGTAAGAAAAGGGCAAGACCTTTTATTAACAGTTAACCAAACAGGAAAACAGTGCACCTGCTTCCCGGCATGTTCCCTGAGGCACAAAACACTTGTACCAAGAGCCAACGCCCTCACCCAAGCAGTTAGCCAGTGGGTGAGGGACTAACGCCCCAAAGCCCCATAGCACAAGATAAAGTTCATTAAATGCTGGTGAGGGCCAAAAACTGCCAAAGTATATTGTTGCAACGAAGGAAAACAGAAAGAATTAAGGAGGGAGGGAAACAATTTTTGAATTTCTCATGAGGCTGCTGTCACAAGTCCAGGAAGGAGACACCCACACCCAAGAAAAACCAATACCGTGGCAAAGCCCCCAAAATATTCTCAGTAGGCTGGGAATACTCCCAGCAGTAAGCCATTCCTCTCCCCCTGTTCAAGCAAGTTCACATTCCTATTCTGGAGGTGTTCTGGGCTTGCTCACATTAAACACTGAACAATGGTGGACTACGTGCAGCATCCCTATGCGCTAAACCAGTCCAGTGCATTTTTATGTCCCTCTAAGTACAGGGCCATGATATTTATTCCAAGGTCTGTCCAGATAAAGTGAGCTGCACTGGCAATCTGTACATTCATTTATACATTCCCTCCATAGTCTTTACAAGTTTGAATACAGTTGTATTATAACGTTCATGAAGGAGCGTAACTACAGGGGATGCAGAGGGGGCAGTTGTGCCGGAGGAACAGCATCCCAGGGGGCCATCTATCCTAAGGTCCAATAGATTATGCTTACACATCTGTGAACTTTTTTTTTTTGGTTTAGAGGACCTCAAAAAATGTTTGCTCTGGGTCTCTCCAATGACTAGATATACCACTGTGTCCATGTCCTGTTTCATTATAAGGTAAAAAATTTAGGTGCTTTAAATTTCATTTGTCCTTAAAGGAGCAGTAAACCATTTTTAATGAAATCCTATATGTTATAGAGTTTTTCCTGCTGATTAAAACAAGGTCACTCCCACTGCTGTCGGTTGTCAAAATGTATAAAAGTTCAAATAATGAGGAAGTGAATTTACTGTGTTTACTTCCTGAAAGTTCTAACTGACAGGAAGTGACAGGCAGTTTCTATCACATCTGTGGAGAACTGTAAGTCACTGACTTTCCTCTCCATTACAATGTAACATAATAACTAAATGGAATCTGACCACTAGAGGGCACTGTTATAAAAGAGAGGTTTAAACTGTAATAACTCTGGAAAAGTGCATCTCTCAGCAGTGGGAGTATACTTATTTTACTCAGCAGGATATGCCCTACAATATATAATGTTACTGCTCCTTTAAGCTTTTTAATTTAGGTTATCTGTTTGTCTTTCTGTATCCCAAATACAAAGACAGTCTGGGGCATATACACAAAGACAGAAGAGGAGCAAACCAACTGCAACATAGGGGACAAATAAAAATCCCCATTGGTTTAAATGGGTCTTTAACTCCTTGATTGCTAGAGAGGTCTCTAACGAATTGGTCTTGCAATCAAGGGTTTAAAAGCCCCATTCTAAAAGCCCCAGTGCGTTGCATACCTCTCTGGCACTCAAAGGGTTAAATGATTGCCATTTTAGAGGTGTTTTATTCATTGCCTTTGCTGCAGTTGGTTTGCATCAGAATTAATCCAGGGGGGTTATGCACTGAGGTGCAGACCTCCCAACATTTCAAATGACCAAAGAGGGACACTTTTGTTTTAGTTGGTGTTTATGGGGGTGTGGCTGGTGGGCGGGGCTTTACCGAGAAGTTTTAGGATATTTCATGACCTATTGGCTCCTCTTTGTTTAACTGAATAAATTATTTAGAGCAATACCAAAGTATTTTATTTACACAGATGAATGTATAAACCCATATAATAAAAATGGACTACACATTTATGTGAGTTTTATTGCTGTGGAGCAAAGTAATACACAATACTCATTCTGATATCCTGAAAAGAGGGACAAAAGGGTAGAAAAGAGGGACAGAGGGATTTGGGTCTCAAAGAGGGACTGTCTCTCCTAAAGAGGGACAGTTGGGAGGTATGGAGGTGTGATAAGGAGGTGATAAAGCGGAAATAACTTATACAGTGATATCACTTCTCCAGTTCATGTGTTATTCTATGGAGCCCATGCACTGAGATCTCCAAATCTGGAGAAATCTTAGCGCATAGATTCCATAGAATAACATAAGAACTGGAGAAGTGATATCACTGGAGAAGGCATCTGCACTGTCCCATGTTTTACTGCATCTCCACCCAGATCTTTTAGTAGATCAGCCTCTTTCAGCATTCAGCAGATTGTTGATCCTTTAAGGATCAGGTGTGCAAGCATTGCTTAGCACCCTGGGCCATGAAGGGTTAACCACACCCTACTTTCCTCTCTGTGCAGCTTTGAGTTAACGCTGGAAGATGTTGCTTGTGCTTCTTCAAAGTGGCATCGGGAAATGGGAACTGCATCTTTAAGCAGCACACAATCAAAAATGAATTACAATAAATCCTATATAATTGCATAGGTCATTCTCTTTAATGAGATTTTATTAACCTGACTGTCAAGCTTTTGAGTCAGGCAGATATTTTATCTTCTTCAACTGATAAAAGTGTCAGCTATAAACCACCATATAAATATTCATAAATCTACACATCTGTGTCAGCCTATCAGCATCATTCTTTTGGACATTAAAAGCATTCTAATTACTTTCTGTCTAGCAGAGCTGAGATTCTGCCTGCGTATAGTATGTGCTTGGCAGGCATGATTGCTTTTGTTTGCCATCACAAATAGCAGCAACCTATTTCTTATACTGATAGTTCAGAAAATATTCAAGGCTTGAATGATCTTCTAGATGATATTTAGAAAGCCGCACTCGCTTTTCTATTGCACCAGAAATATCAAACATTTCTGTTAAAGGGGAACTACATCTATAGGAATAAGTGGCTCATAGTCTATATAACAGAAGCCCTTACTTGAGTAGATGAATTTCATATAGCAGTCAGATATATATGTTTATTTATTTTTGCACATTATCTGTAGTTCTCTGTATTTGTCATACACCACTTTAGGTCTGTATTTAGTTTTCACTTCCACGCAATAAACAATAGACTTTAGAGAGAGAGAGGCGAGAGAGACCCACCAGTGATTACATTGGGTAATGAAACCCTTCTCAAGGTAATAATATTGCCCTGTTCAGTTATAAACTACAGCAGAGTTCAAATGCAACAGAAAGTAGACATAACTTACTGCTTTGTGAAAGATGAATTCCTAAACAAGTCATTTTATTTCAAGCGGAACTATCACCAATATTGAAACCCACCCCCAATACTTTTAAAAGCATACCTCCCAACATTTCAAATTGCCAAACAGGGACACTTGTGTTTTAGGGGGAGTGGCTGGAGGCGTGGCTGGTGGGTGGGGCATTAGCGAGAATTTTTAGGCTATTTCATGACTATTGACACCTCCTTGTGTAACCTAATAAATGACTTATAACAATACCAAAGTATTTTATGTACACAGACTAATTTATATACACATATACTGATGTTTAAACAAACAATAATGTGTGTTACATTGCTGTAGAGCAATTTGATACAATTATATACACACCACACAGTCTGATTTCCTAAAAAGAGGGACATCAGGGTGGTAAAGAGGGACAGAGGGATTTGGGTCAAAAAGAGGGACTGTCCCTCCTAAAGAGGGACACTTGGGAGGTATGTAAAAGGCTATAGTAGTCCAAAATGGACTATTTTACCACTGTGACTTTTTTTGTCTTCCATACTTGATCTGGTCATTCATGGCATCGGCGAGGGAGAATGCTGCTTTCTTGACTATGTAAAGCATGATTGGCAGTGCTGCCCCGCCATAATCCCTGCCTGGGCCTGCAATCCTCTTTGGGGCCAGTGCTTAGCGTGAACAGGGCATTCTGTATTGGGTGGTGGGAGGGAATACCATGGTAGAGGCGACAGCCAGTATTGCAATTTGATGTCTGCAGTATGGTTTGTACCGTAGACAACCTCCTGTGAATGTCACCATCTTGAAATTTAAAGGGGAACTACCACCCCAACACAATGTAGTCTCTAAGTCTTTGTCTTCCTATAGTTATTAGCAATCCATAGTTAGTTTTCTCCAGAAAAGTGTTGTAAGACCACTATCTTTATACTAAATTTCTACCTGATGACGTCTTGCCCCTTGAATCCGTTCTGCGCATGACCGCTATGGAGTCATTCAGCTCCATTGTACCTCCCTCCATCTTGCCCATCACTCGTACATTACTGTCCTCAGCAACACGTGACCTGCCTCGCTCCTGGCATCAAGTGCGGTCAGGTCATTTCAGCCTAGTGGATGATGGGCAAGACGGAGGGAGGTAAAACAGAGCTGAATGGCTCCATAACGGTCATGCGCAGAACGGATTCAAGGGGCAAGACGTCATCAGGTAGAAATTTAGTATAAAGATAGTGCTCTTACAACACTTTTTTTTGGAGAAAGCTAACTATGGATTGCTAATAACGATAAAAAGACAAAGACTTAGAGATTACATTGTGTTGGGGTGGTAGTTACCCTTTAAGTACATTTTTCAGGAAGCCCAGCGATTTTAATAAAAACACTCACACAACTGAGACTTGATTTGGCTTTCTCTGTCACTTAGGAGCAGGAATCTCACAGGTGAAAGTCCCACTTTATTAACAAACTAGTTTTAAAGCCCATATGCATAGGCCAACACTGGTGGTGCTGCAGTCATGCACAGTACAGACTGCCCGAACACGCCGAGGCTGATACAGAGCTGGGCTCTCCGAATTCAGACCAGTGCGCAGAGAGGTTATGTCTTTCCTGCACTTAAACTGGATGTGTCAACTATGGACAACATCCCAAAAACAGTTAGGTGACACATTCAATACCATAAAAATGTTATTTATTTTTTATTTTAAACTTCGATTTTGTTTAAATTTAACTTACAAAGTCTGTGCTGCAGCCACTTCTGGGTGACTGTGGTTCTCTGCGGTTACAGAACTCTGCCTCTGCTCTCCTCCCTCCTCCAATGCCGGAGGCTTCTGTCTGTAAGCTGAAGCAGTCTCATTGGCAGAGATCCATATCTAGCCAATAAGAGCTCTCCAGCTCCCAGACAGAGGCCTCCGTCATCGGAGGAGGGAGGAGAGCAGAGGCAGAGCGTGGGGCTGCAGTCTATGCTGAAGTGGATGCAGCCCAGACTTTTGTAAGTTAAATTTAAACAAAATCGAAGTTTAAAATAAAAAATAAATAACATTTTTATGGTATTGAATGTGTCACCTAACTGTTTTTGGGATGTTGTCCGTAGGTGACACATCCACTTTAAGGACCACTGATGGTCCTGGCATGTCATTGAATTCAGGCGTCCCTGCACAGTAATGTCCCAAAATTTTTTTACAGTTATGTAGAGTTTAAAATAGTAATCAAATCGCTACCAAACCCTATCTCTCAAACCACTATGGTTTGAGAGATATAGGAATTCAAAGTCCCCCCCTCCCTCCCTTTCTCCTGATGTCAGCATCTAGCTGACAGCAGGCTATCCTGGTCCGGGGACCAGCAGGCGGCTCTGCAGCAGAACCGAAATCGCAGTACTTAAAAAGAATTAATTAATTGGAAAGATCTACAAAGTGTGCTTGCAAACAAGGCACACTTTTTAGACCTTTCCAATGAATGAATTATTTATAGATAACAGGATTTCATCTCTGCTGCAGAGCCTCCTTGAGTCGTACGACTCGATTCTTCTGCTGTCAGCTTTACAGCTGACATCAGGAGAAGGGGAGGGTGGGGGAACTTTGAATCCCTGTATCTCTCAAACCATAGTGGTTTGAGAGATAGAGTTTGGAGCGATTTGATTAATATTTTTAAACTCTACAGAACTGTAAAACATTTTTGGGGACAATAGTGTCCCTTTAAAGGGATAATAATGTTTCATAATAAAAGCAGCTCTAATTTATCATCATAGTATTTGGACTTTGGAGAGTGTTATTTCAATTCTGCCAGAGTTGTAGTTCCAGAGTAATTCAATGACAAAGTATCCCCCTCCTGCCCCTTTTACTGATGTAACACTGCTCAGCCAGATCAGAAGGGAGGTGTCCAGATAGACAGCAGAGAGGGACAATCTTCAATTAAGATAAGGGAAAAACCTGAAAAACTTGTCAAGGGGGGCAGGGCTTTCATTGTTCTCATAGGAAGAATATTGTCCCCTGCTATTATCTGTCTGGTCTATGGACTGCATTGCACATCTGAGAAGAGATTGCTTACACTAGGTAAAAGGGGCAGGAGGGGGAAACTTTGCTTGTGAATATCTCTCAAACCTTAAAGGTTTGAGAGATAAGACTTACATCGTCCTTCATGTTTTTTTTAATACCTACAAAATAAAATAAAGATAAAACGAAGTATTACTATCCTTTTAAATGGGACTGTTAATCCCTTGAATGTGCACTGAACTGCACTGGAGACCTCTCTAGCCTTCGAGAGCTTAAAAACCCCATTTAAATGGATGGGAATTTGAGATATTTCTATTTGGACCCTGTAGTGCAGCTGATTTGTTTCTTAAAGGGATAGTATTGACATATAATAACTGTAGTTAATCTTGCAGGTGGTAAAAAGTTAAACTAAATACCCCAAGTACCATCTCTCAAACCTTTATGGTTTGAGGGATATTCAATACCAACGTTCCCCCCTCCCTCCTCTTCCACTGACATCAGCTCTCAAGCTGACTTCAGGGGAATCTGGTCCTGGGACAGTCTGAGGCTCTTCAGCAGAGCCGCAATCACGTTACTGAAATGGAAATCCTAAACTGGAACAGTCTACAGAATGTGCTTTGAGAGATGAGACTTGGGGTATTTAGTTTAACTTTTTACCACCTGCAAGATTAGCTTTAGTTATTATATGGCAATACTATCCCTTTAACCTTTTATGTGTTTTATACCCCACTGGCACTCAAAGGGTTAAATGCTCCAGTTCTTCTTAGTGCATTAGCCTTTTTACCTATAGAAATAAGTGGCTCTTAATTTAATGGAAGCATTTAACAGGATTCATTCACACAGCGATGTGTTATAGCTATTTATATTTTGCTTACATTATATCTGCAGTTGTCTGTGTTTACTGCTCTCCAGTTTAGTCTATTTTTTGTTAAAGCCTATTGTTTATGGTGATACAGTGTGCGCACAGCCTGAATGAGGTAACCCACAGAAAAAGCACCACTCAGCGGACTAATTTCCCAAGCAAATGTCTAATGCATAACATGCAACAGTTTTGCTCCAGATTTATCAAAATGTTGCCTTGATTCAAATTCTTTGTGGTTCTTCAGAACCCTATATGCATTTTCAGATAGAGAAGTGCACTATCAATCTATAGCATACAATGTTTTTTCTCAGCTCCAGTCCTCATGATACACCATAAGATCAGATTTTCAGGATATCCCTAATTAAGCTTTGTCACAATGACTGAGCCATAGATTACTCACCTGTGATTAAGCAGGAATAACTTAACAAACTGAACTGTTGGGGTGCCTAATTGACTGGGTTTGAGATATACCGGCTTACAACGCCATCCTTCTCCATGTACAGAAAGAAAAATAAACAGATATAGCCAGTGCTGAAAATGTTCACTAGTCCACTAGTGGGAGAATAAGAAATGATAACCCATATTTATAAAAGTAAATTGGAGTTATTCTAGAGTAAGCCAACTACACCATAGGGGTCACATAAACATTCCTGTCAAATTAAATTGGGCTTTTAACCCCTTGAATGCTTGAGAGGTCTCTGCATTGGAGACCTCTCTTGCATTCAGTGGGTTAAAAAGTGCTATTCAAGTGCATGAGAATTTAGGAATATTTATGTGTCCCCTATGGTATAGTTGGCTTACTCCAGAATAGCTCCAGTTTGCTTTTATAAATATGGGCCGATGTGATTAGTAACTTTTTTTTCTCTGACTGGCATAGCTGGGAGCTTTCCGTATTTGCCCCAGAGACTCTAGTTTTTATTGCTAATTACTAGGTCTCTGGGGCAGAGGCTGATTCTCTGTATGTGGGAGTTTCTGATGAAACCCTGTCCACATCTGCTCTTTCCATTGTTTTCTTCCCACTTCCCGGCCTTTTCTCCTCCTTCCCTAGCTTATTCAGCATAGGTTTTTTTTGTAAGCTCCGCCCCCACTCACGATGAAGCACGGCCCCTTTTTGATGCAGATTTCTTCATTTTTCTCCTCCAGCGGTACTATAGGACTCCCCTCTCAGGGGAATCCTCAAAAAAAGTTCCCAGGTGTGCTGAATGGTGCATATCGTAGGTATTTTTCCAGCACTGGGTATAACTGACTGTGGTATAGAAGACTTCTAGGTATGTACTTCTGTAGCTAAACAAATTAAATTCCACTTATTCTATAAAGTTTACCTCTACGTTGTTGAAAGGAATAGTACCCTTTATTTTTTACTTTGCATATCCTGCAGTTACATAATATGTACAATACATTCAGCTGTACTGTAGAGTAAAATTGCCTATTATTTTTAAAACTCTTTACCTCTTTATAATTTTTTTTACATTTATGTCCCTAACCGTGACCTAACTGGATCTCTGTTTCCAACGAGTTTTCTTTTTGATAGACCATCAAAGCAGGACAGTGATACATTGTTACACTCTCTCTGCAGCACAGAATGCTC
Source organism: Rhinophrynus dorsalis (assembly GCA_037306005.1). Lineage (NCBI taxonomy): Eukaryota > Metazoa > Chordata > Amphibia > Anura > Rhinophrynidae > Rhinophrynus > Rhinophrynus dorsalis. Next base: position 91,072,500 of record CM074718.1, on the reverse strand, counting down.
TGTGTTCCCTCTTTTTTACATTAGTAATGTAGACCAGCTTTCCGTTTCCTGTCAGAAAGCTCTCTGCAAACAAATCCAGGTGGTTCATTTTCAAGGATATAAAAGTATAAGAAATAGGTGAAGCTGAAAAGGGAAAAAAATATAGGCAATTCGACTGTGCATTTTATGTATTTGCAGAATACGCAACGTCAAAGGGTTACTATTCCTTTAACAAAAGGAGCTACTAAAGTAGGAGCCTTTCATACAGCAGTCTGCTGTTATACCATCTACAAGCTTTAACTCATTGAGTGCCAGAGGGGTATGCAACGCATTGCAAAGTGGTAATTCTTTCTCACACTCTGCCATCGAGCTGGTCTTCCCATTGCTGTAGGAAGCAGCTTCCAAGCCTCCGGCAACGAGGGCCATTGTTTTTTGTTGTGAAGCCATGTTGAGGGAATGGGCTGTAATCTGCCATGCTGGTCCAGTACAGGTTGGCAGATTTTGAGTCTATTTATTCTGGTGTTTTAGCTTTGATCTGTCCACCTTGGGGGACCCTGCCAGAAGTATATGCTCCTGATGGCATAGTTCTTGGCTTCATTGACACACGCAAACACTCCCGCCAGATAAGACATTGACCCATGGGAATTAATATATATATATATTTATATATATATATATATATATATATATATAGATGGATAGATAGAAGAAGCTGGCGGGACGTGTGAGTGATTTCAATGTATACAGCTAGTGTCAGAAGCACACATACACTGTCTGACAGCGCAGCCTTGTTGTTTTCCACTAATAGTGAGAGAATGACACATACAGTGTGTTATACCCAAACCTTGTTCCGCTGTCCACAGGTATTATGTGACTGAGAACAGTGCTGCTACCTATTGGTGCACACACATTATGGCCTATGTTCTTGTATATTCAATGTTGCCACCTATTGGCTGAGGCACGGTTGTGACACACAGGTATTTTGTCACTGAGAACAGTGCTATCACCTATTGGTAGCACACATTGTGGCCTGTGTACTCCCTGACACCATCTATTGGTTGTTGCTGTTACATAGCAGTATTGTCTTTCCTGTGATAGTGGTCAGTAGCCTGGCAGTATTCAAACTGGTTACTTTTGCTATTTCTGTACCTCCAGAGACTTATGTCTATTCTGCCTTCATTCTATCCCCATCCTATATCGCACTAATGTTAAATACTGTTATGTTGGTTATAGGTTCAGTGTTCTCCAATTTATGGTATTTTGTTTATGTGCATTTTGTGTCACCCTAAGTTTTATGTTTCTTACTTCTGAAGAAGGAGAATAGGTTTTATTAATTGGGCCTCTTGTGAAAATACTAAGTGTGATAGTCATGAAGAGTAAAGTTTTGGGGTGTTTGGAGAGAGGTGAAAATACCTACAAATTTTGAAAGGAGTGGGAAGCTGCTGATTCCTATGCCCACTCCTGTCAGAAACATACCCTGAGGTATATAGAAGGCCTTGCAACTCCTTGCAAAGATTTTCACCTTGTCCCCCTGGCCACTCCTGAAAATCATGCTCCCATGAATGGACTTATGGGAGTACCAGTATAACCGAGATTTGAATAACTCCTCGTTACTGACGCCCCTAGTTGTGTGTGTGTGTGCCAGGCAGGCAGAATGTTGGTCACATGACCCTCTTCTTCTTTTTCATATATTTGCTGTACAGTTGTTGTATATGCACCCTGGGTGCAGGACACAGTCCCAGTGAGCTTTTCGTATACCTTGCAAGCTCATGAGCCAAGTTGAGCATCTCTGTAAGTCTGGCCATCTCTGTTTTAGACAGGAAAGGGTTAGTCCTTGTGGAAATATAAGATATGTATAGGGAGATGTCAAAATACAAAATTGGGGTTTACCACACTCTTGGTGAACCTAATCCAGTGACTCTTTTTTTCTGTCAAGGCACTCCTAACGTGCAATCTAAAACTTTCCAGGCACCCCTAGCTTTTTATAGTTTGTTTCTCAAGGGCTTAATGAAGGGGGAAATACATAAATATCAAGAAAGAGCATATTGTGCATAAATATACATTAGAACCTCAACTTTAACATTTTTGACAATGTCATCTTAGAAAAAGTGAGCTCCTAAAGCTGGTGCCCACGGCACGCTAAAATGCCACAGCACCCTGGTTGAGAACCACTGACCTTGTATCTGTAGTGTGAATCAGGTGGAACAGCTGCTGAGATGCTACTTTTCTAAAAGATCTCCAGTAAATCTGCACAACAATAGAAAAGCAGCACATAGCACATATAAAGAAGAAAGCGGGGTACAAAACTTAAGGGTAACCTATTATGGCCTCATTTGGAATTTCATTACAAACTCTGAAGTGCCAAAGTAGGCATGAAAAGGTCCAGTTTGTGGTGGTCATGGGTTACCCTTAAAGGGAAGTAACAGCTCAATAATAACCTCAGCTTATTTTACTGCAGACAGAAAATCTTATTGATCTCTATGAATTTTGTCCTTGTGTTTTTCCTCAGGAGATTATATTTTCAGTGCGTCCTAGGTGTAATGTCCATGGAGGCAGATATGACAGATGTTAATGGGTCTACAGGACCTCAAGCTCTGCTGACTCTCAGCACATGGTAACCTCAACCCTTTAAGGACTATGAATTGCACACTCTGATCCTTAAAGGATAGGATCATGGGTTCTGCTTGCTTGGTTTGAAAAACCTTCCAGCAACTGTCATGTTTGCCTCCACGGACATGACATCCAGGACTAATAGCAGATGTTATCAATTGAACAAAGTCACAAAGGCAACATTCATATGGGCCATTAGGATTTTCTGGCAGTAATAAGGTAAGTGGGGGTTTTTTACAAGGAGAGATAATCTTCTTTTGTACCCTGCTTTGTACTTATAATATGTTTTCTCTAAGCTATTACACGTTGCCTGTTACCTCCGATGTACCTCTCATCTCCATGTATGCTGGATTAGCATTGTCCATGTCCTGTACACTTCTATTTGTTTCTCTTCGATGATTAGTCCTTCCCTGGAGGTGTGGATTTTATTATTTTGATAAATATCCATAAAGAAAAAATGCTGTCTGCACTGTGCTGCAACAGTCTGCATGAGTTATCCTATAGAGAGTAACTCACACATGGTTTGTAACTGACGAGCAAAAGACTACAAAGAGACCAAATGCAAAAAGAAAAGCCTGTATGTATTTGTTTATCATACCTTCCAAGTGTCCTTCTTTAGGAGGGACACACCTTCTTTGAGACCCAAATCCTTTTGCCCTTCTTTCCCACCCTGGTGTCCCTATTTTTTAGGAGACCAGACTGTGTGGTGTGTATCACATTGCTCCATAGCAATAAATATTTGTTTGTAAATTAGTCTGTGTAAATAAAATACTTTGGTCTCCCTATAAATAATTTCTTCAGTTACACAAAGAGGTGTCAGTAGATCCTAAAATAACCTAAAAATTCTCAGTAATGCCCTGCCCCCAGCAACACTTCCTAAAGCAAAAACATCCTCTTTGGCCATTTGAAATGCTCAGAGTTGTGTGTGTCTGTGTGTATGTGTGTATATATATATATATATATATAGATATATAGATATATAGATACTAGTGTAAAAGCCCATGTACACGGGCCAGGGTCCGGGTGATGTTAACTCTTTGAGTGCCAGAGGCACTCAAAGGGTTAAGAGGCCGGTCCTGCTCTGCATCCTGCCACTGACGCACTCATGCACTACTGCCCAAAAGCACAGAATGCTTCCAGCATTCTGTGTGTTTGGGCAGTCTCTACTGTGCATGACGGCTTCTGACAAACTTCCTAGCGAATTATTATATAGTATATATATATATATATATATATATATATATATATATATATATATATATATACAAGGAACCATACAGTAGAATAAGGAAGCACTCACCTGTAACACTGGTCAGCATGCCTGAGTGCTGATCCAACATACCTGGGATCTTCCTCTTCATGAGCCCCAGGAGAGGGCTGTGTGCTGCTGACCAGGGAGATGTAAATTATGCAGTTTGTGTCATAAAGGGGTGGGGCTTCGGTGGGTGGGGCTTATAACACTTGTGTCATAATGTGGGTAGGAATGTGGACAAGAAGTGGGTAGGAAGTGGGCAAAACAGGGTAGGAATGAGGACAAGTGGGTGGGAAGTGGGTGGAACAGAGAGAGAGGAATGAGAATTGTGCAGAGTTTCAGATTAAACTCACCACCACAGAGAATCTGCCTCTGTCCCTGGAGACCCAGTAATTTACTGTAGCCCCTTAAGGACCGGCCGCACACGCATGCGGCGGTCACTTAAGGACCACGGAGCCCGGAATTCCATGACCGTCCTGGTACATCATCGGCCCTTCTAGCAAATCCAGCTATGCAGTACCAGGACCGTCAAGGGTCCTTAAGGTGTTAAAAAAAAAAAGTCTACAGGGCAAATCCAGAGAGTTTCCAGATATGCTACTATATAAAGCAAACATGCCTTCTTTGACCACTTGAGGACTAGTAGTGTGCACAAACGCGCAACAGGATCGCACTCACGGGATTTAAAAATGTATCAAAATTTTATTCAAATAATAATTTCAATAAAATTTTGGTACAGTTTTAAATCCATTGAGTGCAGTCCTTTTGCTTGTTATATTCTCTGATGTATCTGTAATCGTCTGTTTATACTTTTCACTTTAGAATGCATTTAGTTCACACCTTCTCATAGTGGACACTGTCCTCCATTGTCATCCGTTCTGTGGTGTTGTGGGGTAATATTTGAGCCTTCCGATACCAGGGTACTTTGCACAAAATAACAGGACATACGGTCCCACAGCCAGAAGTCATCAGTCTGTGACGAAGTCTGGTCAGCCCACAGACTGATGTATCACTGAGGTGCAATGGAAGGCACCTCTCAGTTATATACAGAAAAGGGTTAGTCCTTGTGTAAATAAAAGGTAAATATGTGTGTGTGTGTGTGTGTGTGTGTGTGTATATATATATATATATATATATATATATATATATATATATATATTTATAGAGAAAGAGAGACTGGAGCAGTCTTTTACAAGCCAACTGCTCCTTATGGGACAAATACAAATTCTGCAAATTTCTATGATTTACATTAGGCTTTTAAAACCCCCATTTAAATCATTGGGACATTTGTCTCTTGTATTGCAGTGAGTTTGCCCCAGAACTGCTCTACTTTGCCTTTTCCATAAATCTGATTAAATCAGAACTATCCCTCCAAATAAAGTGCCCCCCAAATAATTATTCTTATAGCGATAAGCATAGAAATACTAGTATTATACAGAATAAGTCCAGGGTTATTAAGAAATCCTACTTGATCCAAGACGAACCAGCAGGCATCACTGCAGACATCTTGCCTTAGAGACATCTGTGCTCCTGCACTGTCCGTCTCGGTCTCCTCCAGGGTTGGTGAGGAGGCGTAGCACTGTACCTTAAGGTAACAGGAAGTGACTGATGGTGCAGGTGCCCGTTCTGTTACGGGACTCCATGAATAGGAAGGGACTGTTTCTATGCTTACCCTCTTGCCCTTTTCTGCATTGTGGACACCAGAGGCTGTATTCTGTCCCTTGCAGTCTTCTATAACCCTTTAAAGGGATAGTAAAGTCTATTGTTACGAAAAGCTAATATTGTAGCTATTTCAATAATAAACTAAACAATGTAAGTCCTATCCCTCAGACCTTTATGCTTTGAGAGATATACGAAGATAAAGTTCCCCCCAACCCTTTCCCTGACGAGACCTGTAATGCTGTCAGCCCGAGATTCTATTCAGGCAACCAGACGAGGCTCTTCAGCAGAGCCGAAATAGTGCGATCGTGAAACAAATACTTCACTGGAACAGTCTACAATGTGTGCCTGCAAACCAGGCACACTTTGTTGACCGTACCAATGAAGTATTTGTTTCACTATCACGCTATTTCTGCTCTGCTGAAGAGCCTCCGTCTGGTCCTGGGACCAGGATATCCTGCAACCGGCTTTACAGGTCACATCAGAGAAGGGGGAGGGGGCAAATTTATCTTCCTATACCTCTCAAACCATAAAAGTTTGAGAGATAGGACTTACATCGTTTAGTTTATTATTGAAATAGCTACAATATTAGCTTTTCTTAACAATACAATTTACTATCCCTTTAAGACAGATAAGTCTTTTTCTATTACAATTTTGTCCTGTATCCTGTACTTGATGATTTCCTGGCTAGGTCTGAACACAAAGGAGACATGAGCAAGTTCAAAAGTACCAGGTCTTTAGGGGTCTCCTCATTAACCCTTTGGATTAGTTTTAGTCTTAGATTAGTCTTCCTAAGGACTCTAATGATTCTCCTCCTCCAGAGAGCCTTTTAAAGGGATAGTAAACCCCCCAAAAAACTGTAAGACAAATGATAGGAATAATAAAATCATACTTAACGCCCTCATTCCCATCTCTCAAACTGTTATGGTTTGAGAGATGTAAGAAAATAAAGACCTCCGCTCCCCTTTCTGCCTAACGAGCTGTAAAGCTGTCAGAGGCAGAATCCGGTCGCCCGGCTGTAGGCAGCTCTTCAGGAGCGCTGTCATCGGGATAGCTAACTATAATTACTTTATCGGTATGGTCTACAACGTGTGCCAGGCTTGCAAGTACACTTTGTAGACCATTCCGATGAAGTAATTATAGTTAGATATCTCGATGACAGCGCTCCTGAATAGCCGACGTCTGGTCCCGGAAGCAGGATCTCATGACGTCTGCTGTACAGCGGACACATGAGAAGGGGGAGGGAGCGAATGTCTTTATTTTCTTACATCTCTCAAACCATAACGGTTTGGGAGATGGGAATGAGGGCGTTAAGTGTGTTTTTATTAATTCCTATGATTTGGCTTACAGTTTTGGAGGGGTTTAACATCCCTTTAAGGCAAACGCCCTGCCCTCCTGGCCGGAGAATACTTTTTCCCGTGGTTCCAGTGTTCCAAATGGACTAAAAGAAAAGAATTTATTGGTGAGTACACAAAAATTCTTGTTTAAAACTATAGTTTATTAGATATTTAGCGTTAGTTCATTGTCAGCTTTATTTGTCATTTTATGCAAATCATCCAGGACTTATTGGCAAGAAGTGACGATTGGGAGGAAGACCAGAATGTTAGTATCTGGTATACTATTCTATGCCAGTCATTACTGCTTAATTAAAAAAAGAAAAACACATGAAGCTAAATATCTCCTAACCTATATTTTTAACCCTTTTAGTGCCAGAGAGATACCCAACACATTGCATTGCAATGTGCTGGGTACCTTTCTGGCACTCAAAGGATTAAATAAAGATATGTAGGTGATTTGAAAAACCTTCCAAAACCACATAACTCATTTTTTAAAGTGTTAATTTCACGTAAGACATTTCATCTTATTTATCCTTTGAATGCTAAAAACATCACCAACCCATTTTATAACTTTCACCTCTGGTAGATACAGAATTGTAAATAGCCCCAATGAAAATTGTCTTCCCTGTGCTACTTGTCACGCCTCCTGTAGGAGCTGAATTTGCCAGTGGCAGATGGGAGTGCCTTTACAGCAGCCAATAAGAACTATCAGCAGTTTCTCTGGAGCTCACTGCAATAGCTTTGGGGAGGAGAAGTTCAGGAGAGGATTGTACGCCTTTTGAGTGCCATAGGGGTATGCAACACCTTGAAAGGCAACGCGTTGTATACCCCTCTGACACTTAAAGGGTTAATAATACTGCCACACAAACTGTTAAGTTTCATTATGTTTGTTACCTTTTAACCCCTTAACAACTCATGATGTACCAGGACTGTAATGGGTAAACTTACGTTAAGGACCAGTGACGATCCTGGAACATCATGGAATTCAGGGGTCGCCTCGCAGCTGTACTCTGTCAGTTGTTTTATTCAAAAGTTTTAACTGTTAAAGGGATAGTAATACTTAAAATGTAAAAAAAAATATGTTGTAGGGTTTATCCCCCTGAGTAAAACAAGAGTACTCCCACTGCTGATAGGTGTTTCATTCTAAAGTTATTAATTTTCAAAGTGGCCTGAAATTGTACAGTGGCGCTGTTGCTACACCATCCTATGGAGCTTTATGGTCCTGGGACCAGAGCTGTCCATAGGATTGTGTAGCAACAGCGCCACTGTACAATTTCAGGCCACTGTGATATTGCACCTAAAAAATTCAACTTTGAAGATTAATAACTTTTGAATGAAACACCTTTCAGCAGTGGGAGTACTCTTGTTTTACTCAGGGGGATAAACCCTACAACATCTTTTTTTTAACATTTTAAGTATTACTATCCCTTTAACACTGTCACAGCTTGAAGGAGCTGTTACTATTTCATTCTATGGAGATCTCTCTTATAGAGTAAAATAACTATCTGGACACCAAGTGAACTGTAGGTGAACTATCTTGCCATAAGGTGGCACTGTTGATGTAAAAAAACAAAAACAAGTTTAAACTGTAATAACTTTAGGAATTCACATCCCCCAGCAGTGAGAATACCTGTGTTTAACTCAGCCCGAAAATCCCTACAATACATATTTTTTTCCTTTTACTACTCATTAATCACTTGAATTTAGGAAAAAATTAAAAGCCAATTATCATGTTTTTCAAAGTCTGTTTCTTTGGGGGCACACAGTAAAAAGCCCAGGGCTGCAGGAAAACATCTCCTGTCAGACATTTGAGGGGTCAGAAAACTGACACAAGACTGTCAGCAGAATGGAATGTAAGTATTGCGAAGTAAAGCTTTGCACACCACTATGGTGCTCAAGGAGTTAATGAAATTTGTGAGTAGATAAACTTCATTCTGTTTGACAGGTCCACTTGAATAAAGTAAGGCATAGAACCTTGCCTTCTGTCTAATGGGATTTTCCCATTTTTCTCTTTGCAGAGAGTCGAGTGATACTGGATGCTTTTGCCCAACAATGTAGCAGAGTTCTCAACCTTTTAAATTGTGGAGGGAAACTTCTAGACTACAAACCTTCACAGTCTTTGGTTTCTTGCGTAAAACAAGAGAATAACAGTTACAGTGAGAGGCCTGATCAGTGTCAGCTAAGTAAAGCTTTCCATTGCCAACCTTCTGACAAATCGGATGTAGAAATGCAGTATGTACACAAAAAGCAGCAGACCTCGGCTTTCCTGAGAGTCTTTACAGATTCACTTCAGAACTATCTTTTGGCTGGCAACTTCCCAGCTCGGAATACCTCATCTACAAGCGATTATGGCCATTTTTCTGACATGGATGCTCTGTCATCTTCTCCAGTGCATACGCTGGGAGGGTGGACATCCCCAGCAACCTCCGAGTCCCATGGCCATCCATCTTCTTCCACCCTTCCAGAAGAGGAGGATGATGATGAAGAGGAAGGTTACTGCCCTAGGTGTCAAGAGTTGGAGCAGGAAGTCATATCTCTGCAGCAAGAGAACGAGGAGCTGAGACGAAAGTTAGAGAGTATACCAGGTATTCTAGCTGTGTAGCTTCATTAATAAATGCCACCGTAGATGCTAGATAGGTCTTCAACTCATTCCAAAGCAATGCGTTAAAGACCAGTCTAGCATCCAAGATGGTTGATTCACTGTTGTGGTGTTTTACTTATTCCTAAATTACAAGAAAAATCCATCTGCTGTTATTGTAAGACAAATTCAAATAGTAAATGTACTGCATTACCACACAAGAATCTCAAACCCTTAACCCTTTGAGTGCCAGAGAGGTACGTAACGCATTGCAGAGGAATGTGTTGTAAATCTTCTGGCAGTCAAAGGGTTAAGGAGACCCTTTGGTACAACTATATAATTCCTTGAACTTTACTTTAGTCATCTGCTTAAAGGGATAAAAGCAATAAAAGCAGCTCCAATAAATCTTCATAGTATTTGTTCCATGGAGAGTGTTCTTTCAATACTGTCAGAGTTGTAATTCAAAAGTAATTGAATGATAAAGTACCCCCCCGCCCCTTTTACTGATGTAACCCTGCTCACCTCAGAGCAGCAAGACTGTCTGGATGGATCGCAGAGAGGGACAATCGGGTTTTCCTTATTCTCACAGTAAGAAGACTGGCGAGATGTATAGTACTGGAGTTATAAAGAAAGTGTCTGTAAAAGTGGCTCAAAGCGACATAAGTATATGTATAAACATCTAACGACATTTTGCTAAGTGCTTACTCCAGTTAGTTTACTTTTTGAAAAGTGGAGTAGAAATGGCCTTGGTCAGATAAGAATGGTGTCCCAGTGTATTTATAAAGAAAATCACTAATTGCGCCAAAAATAAAACCAATTTTAGGGATTAACCCTTTGAGTGCCAGAGGGGTACGCAACACATTGCAAAGCAATGCGTTCCGTACCACGCTGGCACTCAAAGTGTTAACCTTTTGAGTGCCAGAGGGATACAGAACGCATTGCAAAGCAATGCGTTCCGTACCCCTCTGGCACTCAAAGGGATAAATCATAACGCCAGTTATAACCTGTTCTTAATGGAAGTATATAATACCGCTGTGTGTGTGAAAATATATTTGCAGCCGCAAAAATATATTAGCAGCTGCAGATATTCACAGAATATTCTCAGATAGACATGTTGTGAATTTTAGCAGCAATTCTTAAGTATACACTAAGAAGGCTTTTTATATATCACCCCCATTGTCCCTTGCTGTGAGCTTTCTGGTCAAGAGACCAGATTCCACATCTGAGGGGAGGTGGCTTACACTAGGTAAAAGGGGTCGGGGTGATACTTTATCATTCAATTACTCTTGAACTACAACTCTGACAGAAATAACACTCTCTATGGCCCAAATACTATGAAGATTGACTGGAGCTGCTGTTCTTGTGAAACATTACTATAACTTTAAAGGAGCAGTAACATTTTCAATCAAATAACTGTAATAGCAATTTTCCTGTTGAGTAAAACATTGAAATGTTACTACAGATTAAACTTTTTTAATGAAAAGGTTGGCAAGAGTGCCAGCTAGACATCCAAGAGGAAATTTGTTTCTTTTTTATAATGCACCATATGGGAGAGCCTGAGTCACAGACTATGCCTCTTTGTATTAAATGATAGTTTAATCTAAAAAGTCTGAGCTATAACAAATTCTGAATTAAAAATCTCCCAGCATTGGGAGCACACTTTTACTCAGTGGGAAAGGTCCTATAAAATGTATTTTATTTAGAAAAGTTGAATGTATGTTTTAACCCTTTGGGGGTTAAGGAAGTGGAGAGCCCAGTACTTTATTTAGAATTGTATTGCAACCTTTGTTTTCAATCATTTCACTTGTATTTCAAAAATCTGTTGATAATTTACCACTTGTTAACCCCTTGAGGACCAGAGTGATGTGTAACACATTGATTTGCAATGTGTGGCGTACCCCTCTGGTGCTCAAGGAGTTAAAATAGTTATGTAGTTGAGGTAATCAAGTTCAACATTTGATAGAGACACTTTATGTTAATCCAGGGCAAAACAAGCAAATTAATAGTGAAGCCATTTTCTATTTTGCCTCCAGTGGACAGAAAAAAATCCTTCTTGGATCCACAATGACAGTCATATTTCTTGTTAGGACAACATCTTACCTACCATACAATCCCTTGTATATACTAATATTATTGCTTTTTTTCAACTCAGTTGAAGTGGTTGGTGCATATTATACACAAAAAAAAAAGATGATTGTAAAACAGCATGGGCTGGTGGAAGACATGTTTGAATTTGCTGCCCACTTCCTTGCCTGCCTCTCTAGGTCCTTTCAGATCCTGCCAGAACCTGTCTATCAGTGCAAAGACTCACAACTGTTTACTCTCTTATTAAAAGACTTGTCCTGGAGATGTAGGCAGGGAAGTGAGCAACAAATTCACACATGCTGCCTTCCAGACAGATGTTCTACTGCTGCTTCTGGATGGTTCTACAATAGTGAGGTAGAGTTAGAGAGGGAGTAAGAGAGAGATTGGGGGAGGGAGAGAGATGAAAAGAAAAGAGGAGGACAGAATCTCTAAGTGACTGACCAAATTCTCAGGGTGAGTCCAGTATCTCCTATTACATGACCTGTGCAAACTTTAGGCTTCTTTAGTATCTAAATTTGTGCCATTTCTATCAGAAAGGGTGAAGGAGCTTGTCTTGTGTGTGTCGTGATATTGCTGAGTTATGGCAAGTTATAGGTTCATTGAGAACTGATTGGAGCACCTCTGGGTTACAGCAAGCAACAATAGATCATCTATAATCTATGTTGTGGGGAAGCGCTAAACATTAATATTCTAACAATCTAAGTGTTAGCTAATTTTGAAAAGTTCTGCCTTTTTTACACTCGCATACACACACTCTCTCTTTTCAATGAGAGTGTTGGGTGTTGTGGGAAGGCTGGGATCATTGGTATTATACACAAGTACTTGTGTATACTTTTTTCCCTACAAAATTGGGTGTAAGTTACTCCTGTGTATTATACACAGGTGCCCATAATACCTGGGATTTCAAGGTATTCAGAATCCAATTGTCTTAATTCTATGGTTTGTTCTTTTTCTAAATATGTATCCAATACTTTTTTGAACATATCAATCTTCTCTTTTAATTTAAGGTCAGTAAGAACCATTTGGCCCATTCTCTATATGTTTTAAAAACATAGACTTATTTTATCCTTAAGTAAAAGGTGGCACAGTGTTATCTGTACAAAAAGGAGGAGACTGGTAGAGTAAAAATGATTAAGTAATGCATACAAATATGTGTGCTCACTCCTATTTTAGCCCATAGCTAGTATCCACAACGATATTCACCAGATGTAAGTGTTACTGACATCAAACAGCTTTGGTTCTCAAATGGGTGCAAAAATGGGCATCCCCCAAAAAGATCCCATATTATAACAGAACAAAAAACAAAACTTTTGCATCACCATTAATGAGAATACTCAAAGCTTTAAAATAAAAACATATCTTTATTCAAATGCTGTAAAATACCTCCAAACAGTGAATGTTGAATCCCATAGGAGAATGTACAATAGTCCAGCAGCTGTATCCAAAGGGGACTCTACATAAGATCAACGCGTTTCGCGTACAAGACGCTTACTCATGATCATTAAACATCATCTGAATGAACCACCCGAAATTTAAATTCTCATCATCCAATCAGCTCTTAGTTTCGCTAGCGTAATGGTGTCGGACCTGGTAGAGAACTTCGCTCCAAAATCACATGATCAATTTCATCCAGTCCCCTTCACCCTTACAAATAAGCGTCATCAGGAGCGGATAATGTAAATATTACATCAAGGGCTCAGCCAGACACGCGGACAACATCGCCCGCACCTCGTCCACACTCCACGGCCGGAAAGCGGGCAGAAGCACCGCAGCACCCAAGAAAAGCCGGCCCCAGCCAGACGCCCCGAGCCCCACCGTGAGCCCAAGCCCAACGGAGGACATCCGCATCCCAGCAAGCAGACTCGACTAAACCCAAGGTGCCACGGCGCCAACATCCACAACCGCCACCAGCCACAGAGAGAGGCTCCGGCCATTTGCCCTATCAGGGTTCACTCAAAATGTGTCCAATTAAACGAAATATACATACATAAACAATAAAATAAAATAAAATAAACAAGTCTAACCGTGTAAGTTAGCAAAAACCCCCATCACGTTAGATAACGTCAAAAGAAGAGAGAAAGGGCCAACCTAATAAACAATAAATAGAATGCGCACCCAATTACTCCATATATAATAAGAAAGGTTTAAAACATGTGAACACACATAGCCATATTGTCATGTAACACCCATAAGTCAAATGGATCACATGAAATATTTGCCATAAGAGTCAGAGAGAGAGGTACATTTTCCCAACTCTATAACAATATAAGTTTAAACATAACATGTAACATCATAGTTTTTATTCAGCCCCAGTGGGTGCCTAGTCTCCAATTTGAAGATCCAATATACCTCTCTCTTTAACAACTTATGATCCAAATTTCCCCCTCTTACACCTACATTAACTCTATAGAGTTAAATTTAAGATAAAATAACTGACATCAATTGAATCTAATCATGGAGAATGATGCACAGATTGTGATCAATATAAACAGCAGCAGATCCTTACGTGCGGTTGACGACAATGAAGAGAGACTTAATAATGTTGATCGATTATTTTGTAATGAAGAACCATTGAGTGAACCAATGCAAACTCCAGAACTTTCCTCTCTTTTCAAACAGCTTGAGAAAGTAATGGAACGTGAAACAAAAATTTGGTGGGAAATTAAAACTTTACAACAATACCTGAAGGTACAAAGAATCCCTAGGGGGCTCAGAATAAAGAAAGTACCCACCTTTATCAATGATGATGTCACGTTCATGAAAGAATGGAATTTGGCATTAACACAATGTTCAAATACATTGATGAACTTGATCATACATTATAAGGAGAAGGTGCTTTTATCTTTACAAAAAGAAATAAGAGAGAAACAAGAAACAATTAGCACCTTAAAGGACCAACCTGAATTTATTAAACTGGATGAACAACTTTCCATTTATTTGAAAAATGTAGAGAATACAGTCATGGAAATTAAGCAAAAAAAGTTTTTGAGGGATAAAGATGACTATGACACTGATAATGTTTATACTTGGAAGAAAGATTTTCCCTCATATGGAAGAAGACGCTCCCAAAGATCTATATTGAAATCCCACACTAAATCAAAAAGAGTTAGCTTTTCAAGTATAGATTTTGATGATTCCACTCATACAATATCACAGGCCTCGGAATTGCCCTCCTTCACCTCAGCCTCTACATCAGCAGCATCTTCTTCTTCTTTTTTATCACAAAATCGGGGGGAACAGGCTGTGAAAGTGTTTGCGACGGATGGGGAAGACGAAGAGGAAACGCCGCGGCTAAGGCCCCCAAAGAGATCTTCATCACGAATGAAGAAAAGTGGAAGGAAGAATCAAGCAAAATCAAAAGATGTAGGAGAGGAAGAAAAGGGAGTAAACAGAGACGATGGTGGAAAGACAAAGAAAGGCAGGAGATAACATCTGTGGTTAATCTTTCCAGCCATGAATTGTCACCTGTTGAGTTGAGTGTTTTGGAGCGAGGTCTCAACTTCGCCCCAACTAGACACTTCAACTTATTTGACACTATCGTTGACGTGAATAAATTTGTGCGCAAATTAACTTTAAAGAAGTTTTTTGACTCAGATTGTAGTCATGTTAATGAAGAGCCGACCAATGAAGCATCTTTGGTAATATCACCTCCTCAAAAGAAAAAGGAAAGTGAATTCCCGGTGTCTTTTGGCGATTCTTGTGTGCTCATGGACCTGCTTGATATGCGTCAGGTGAGTGAGCCCACAGAGCAACTGGACTCGCTAACATACACCGGGTCTAAACTTAAAACAACTTCTCATTTTTACCCAGTTTCTGCTCGAGGTAAATTTCTGGATATTTTTCAGGATCTAGTGGAACGAGATTTGAAGAATTTGAGCAATAACTGGATAAAAAGACGTCCGAATTTGCTTAAAACTGAGAGAGAAGCTCTGGAAACTTTGTCTGCGAATGACCGCATAGTGATTCGGAATGCAGATAAGGGAGGGGCGGTGGTGTTACTTGATGCTGAATATTATCAACAGGAGGCTTATAGGCAACTATTAGATACGGAGGCTTATGTAAAACTTCTTAAAAATCCTACCAGAGATTTTGCTCTCCTTCTGGACTCTCTCATAGATAGGGGACTAAGGTCTGGTGTACTAATCTCTAGAGAAGCAGAGACAATTCTTGTAAAGGATCCTATTATTCCAATTTTTCATCATTTGCCCAAGATCCACAAATCTTTGGAGAGTCCAGAGGGAAGACCAATAGTCTCTGGTATAGGATCCCTAAATGAAATCTTAGGGGAATGGATAGATCACAAACTTCAGCCTTTGGTTCACAGACTTTTCAGCTATTTAAAAGATACTACTAATGTGATTCAAAAATTAGAAAAAGTTGCTTGGTCTGATGAATACCTTTGGCTTAGTTGTGATGTAAAGTCACTCTATTCATGTATACCACATGAGTTGGGACTGTTGGCGTTGGAATACCATCTTACACGGTACAGCTCTTATTCAGCAATATTGGTTGAATTTATCTTGTGTTCTGTTAAATATCTCCTTACACATAACTTTTTTATGTTCTGTGGGGATTTCTTTCTCCAAAGGCGTGGCACTTCAATGGGGGCTAAGTTTGCCCCCACATATGCCAACCTCTTTATGGGGTGGTGGGAAGAGTGCCACGTCTTTGGGGAACGGAATCCCTACAGAGACAGGATTATATGGTTTGGAAGATATATTGATGATCTTCTCTTTATTTGGCATGGTCAGACATCTGAGGCAGAAGGGTTTGTGGCCTATCTCAACAATAATACCTATAATTTAAGTTTTACATCAGAGATTTCATCGGAATCCATCTCTTTCCTGGATCTTTTAATCACCGGTAATGCCACATTAGGTTGTGTGGCCATGGATAGTTATCGAAAATCTACAGCTGGAAATTCTCTTTTGAGAGCAGACAGCTGTCATCCTGACCATACGATCAGGGGCATACCGGTGGGGCAGTTTCTCCGTTTACGGAGAAACTGCACTGATGATCACAGTTTTGAGATTCGTTCTGAAGAATTATATCAAAGGTTTTTACAGAGAGGCTACAAACCTTGGATTCTTGATAAAGCATTGGAAAGAGCTAAAACAACCAATAGAGAAGAATTGTTGTGTTATAATAAGGATAAAAAACTGTCAGATGTGACATTGACTAATCAGAAGACAGTTGTTTTTTCAACATCTTTTAGCTTGGAGTTTAATGCTATAGTGAGAATCTTGAAACGCCATTTATCAATTTTAGATGGCGATGAGGGTTTGAGAAAAGTGATTGAATGTGGTTGCAAGTTTGTCTCTAAAAAAGCACCAACGTTATCAGATTTATTATCTCCCAGTTTGTTTTGTCCAGAGAAAGTTACAACTGGACACAACTGGTTGAGTGTTAAAGGCACATTTAAATGTGGAGGTATACGCTGTAAATGTTGCAATTATATAGAGGTTTCACGATATTTTGCCTCTAAGGTTACAGGTGCTCAATATGAGACAAAGGAATACGTCAATTGCGCCACAAAGGGAGTCATTTACTTGATTAAATGTAAAAAATGTAACATTCAATATGTAGGGAAAACTATTAGAAGTTTAAGAGAAAGGGTTAATGAACATTTGAGCAGCATCAGGAATGCAGATTTTCGCTCAAATGTTGCCCTTCATTTTAACTCTGATGATTGTAATATTAGTCATTTTTGTGTACAAGGATTGGAAAGAGTTAATGTAGGTGTAAGAGGGGGAAATTTGGATCATAAGTTGTTAAAGAGAGAGGTATATTGGATCTTCAAATTGGAGACTAGGCACCCACTGGGGCTGAATAAAAACTATGATGTTACATGTTATGTTTAAACTTATATTGTTATAGAGTTGGGAAAATGTACCTCTCTCTCTGACTCTTATGGCAAATATTTCATGTGATCCATTTGACTTATGGGTGTTACATGACAATATGGCTATGTGTGTTCACATGTTTTAAACCTTTCTTATTATATATGGAGTAATTGGGTGCGCATTCTATTTATTGTTTATTAGGTTGGCCCTTTCTCTCTTCTTTTGACGTTATCTAACGTGATGGGGGTTTTTGCTAACTTACACGGTTAGACTTGTTTATTTTATTTTATTTTATTGTTTATGTATGTATATTTCGTTTAATTGGACACATTTTGAGTGAACCCTGATAGGGCAAATGGCCGGAGCCTCTCTCTGTGGCTGGTGGCGGTTGTGGATGTTGGCGCCGTGGCACCTTGGGTTTAGTCGAGTCTGCTTGCTGGGATGCGGATGTCCTCCGTTGGGCTTGGGCTCACGGTGGGGCTCGGGGCGTCTGGCTGGGGCCGGCTTTTCTTGGGTGCTGCGGTGCTTCTGCCCGCTTTCCGGCCGTGGAGTGTGGACGAGGTGCGGGCGATGTTGTCCGCGTGTCTGGCTGAGCCCTTGATGTAATATTTACATTATCCGCTCCTGATGACGCTTATTTGTAAGGGTGAAGGGGACTGGATGAAATTGATCATGTGATTTTGGAGCGAAGTTCTCTACCAGGTCCGACACCATTACGCTAGCGAAACTAAGAGCTGATTGGATGATGAGAATTTAAATTTCGGGTGGTTCATTCAGATGATGTTTAATGATCATGAGTAAGCGTCTTGTACGCGAAACGCGTTGATCTTATGTAGAGTCCCCTTTGGATACAGCTGCTGGACTATTGTACATTCTCCTATGGGATTCAACATTCACTGTTTGGAGGTATTTTACAGCATTTGAATAAAGATATGTTTTTATTTTAAAGCTTTGAGTATTCTCATTAATGGTGATGCAAAAGTTTTGTTTTTTGTTCTAGAGTAAAAATGATACCTTTGTTGACTAAATGAATAACTCTAGGATGCAAGCTTTCAAGACACTAGGGGCTCGATTAATTTACCTCTGTTAGTAAAACCAAACTAACATCGGTAGTTATAAGTCACAGTTTGGTATTCTATTACCTGCACTGTGACAAACTACCGATTGTTAAAAAAAAAATGCAAGCAAAATTAGCACTCATTGAAAATAATGAAACAGCATATGAAATTAATATTCAAGTACATGCGGTGGCTAGTAATACACTTTTTTCTTTTTAGCACCTAGCAAATCTAGGCGTTGAGTCCCTAATGCGTGTTAAAAACCAATGATGTGTAATTGAAAATAGTAAAACAGACAATATACACATGCACAACAAGGCAATCCTACACTAATGATCTGCGGATGTATTGAAATGGGGCCCTAAGCCCCATATCAGTACATCCACGTTGCCAAAAACATGAGTGAAACCAAACAATAAATAACTGTTTGACTGCCAAAGGGCACTCAGATGATTAATTACCCTAAATCTAACATCATCCCATGGCCCATTCCCCACAACATACTCAATAAACACTTACCTTGAAGTCAGAGGAGTACTAGGTCTTCTGCTCCCTTCTCTCCCCTGTCTTCCTTCTTCTCCTTTAAGTCTTCTTTCTTCTTTTCTAAGCGTCTTTCTTACTAGTTCTTTTCTCTCTCTGAAAACAAAAATAATAAATCAAACAAAATTCCCGTTAAAGGGATAGTAATGTTTCATAATAAAAGCAGCCCTAATTAATCATCATAGTATTTGGACTTTGGAGAGTGTTATTTCAATTCTGTCAGAGTTGTAGTTCAAGAGTATCTGAATGATAAAGTATCCCCCTCCCGCCCCTTTTACTGATGTAACACTGCTCACCTCAGAACAGCTGGGAGGTGCCCAGGTAGATTGCAGAGAGGGACAATCTTCAATTAAGATAAGGGAAAAGCTGATAAACCTGTCAAGGGGGCAGAGTTTTCATTGTTCTCAGAGTAAGAAGATTGTCCCCTACTGTTATCTGTCTGGTCTTACAACCAGATTCCACTGAGGAGAACAGTGTTACACTAGGTAAAAGGGGTGGGAGGGGGATACTTTATCATTCAATTACTCTTGAACTACAGCTCTGACAGTATTGAAATAACACTCTCTGTGGCTCAAATACTATGAAGATTAATTGAAGCTGCTGTTTTTGTGAAACATTACTATCCCTTTAATGCTCTTCTCCGCTGCCAGAGAAAAAAAAACATCCTCCACTGCCAGAGAGAAAAAAAATTGTCATCCTTTTATGCACTTTGCTAGAGCCAAAGTGAGGGAAATCTGAATAGATGCTGGCTTTTATATGGTAAGCATCGGTTTAAATTTGTTCTCACACTTCCATTGGCTGGGATGTGGGGTGAGCCAGGGTGCAGAACTTGACTTGCAGTAACCACACCTCCCAGCCAATCAGCTTGTAGCTGCAGGGGTCACAAATGCGCGTTTCATCATCCCTCCAGCTATTCAATAATTAGCTACCTGGAGGGATTTCTAAACACTCATTAGTGCCCCCTCCTGCTAGAAGCTGATTGGCTGGGAGGTGTGGTTACTGCGAAATCCTACATTCTAGTCAACCGGAGAGTGGGAACAAATCTGAACAGAGACTGGCCATATAAAAGCCAGTCTCTTTTCAGATTTCCCTCACTTTGGCTTGGGCAGCGGCCCGAAAAGGTACAACAATGAGGATTGTTTTCCCCATTTATATACTTGTAGATCTGTGTAGGATTTTTCATGATCGCCTTTCTCATTCTCAATTTTAGGTAGCCTAGTTGATTGTTTGCAGATTCTATTACATTCTGTATATTTATTAAATGACGCATCTGACCCATCTGACTTAATTTAAAAGCATGCTTCTTATTTTTTATTTCCCTGCAAACCTCTTTATTATGCAATAGTAGGGGTTGCCACCCGACCGGTATTTTACCGGCACAGCCGGTAATTAGCGCACTGTAGCTGGTGCTGGTATAACTACTATACCGGCAATTGAAAAGCTGGTATTTTTGTGCAGCCCTATATTTTTTTTATTAGTTTGCATCCGTACTGTTGGACCAACACTTCCACTACAATGAAAGTCTGTGCACAATGACAAACAAACTGCTGTATTCATTAGAAACAAATATACATGTCAGACACGCTTTTCCCAAATCAAAGATGGCACCCGCTGGGCATAATACGCTAGACAAAAATCTCTGCATCACGTGAGACATACAGACGAGCTTCTGATTGGATGTCATCTCCCATAGCCCAGTCAGCAGTGAAAATCAAGGAGAGAGGTAAGAGAGCTTAATGGGTGCACGTGTGAGAAAATCGGTGGCTCTCTAGCTGCTGGGGGAGTATAAATCTCATCCTTATTTAGCTGTGGTGGGGTCTGTTGTAATTTAACAGCTGGGGAGATGGGGTTGTCTCTTCATAGACCTATGCTGTCTGGGAATAGGGTATTGGATTTTGGAATGGAATACTGGCGTATCCCATATGTAGTTATCTCACTGGATATACAATATAACACAGGGCTTACTGTTTATACACCAGATGGCTCGCTGGATATATACTAAAAGAATCACTGTATATCCAGTGAGCCCTGTGTTGTGTTGGGTATCCAATGAGCCCCATGTTGTGTATCCAGTGAGCCCTGTATTGTACATCCTGCACTGTTGTGTATTTAGTGAGCCCTGTCTTGTGTGTATATCCAGTGAGCCCTATGGTGTACATACTGTGAGTCCTTTGTTGTGTTGAGTATCCAGTGAACCCCATGTTGTTTGCTCTATCCAGTTAGCGCTGTGGTGTACGTCCAGTGTGCCCTGTGTTATATCAAGTGAGCCCTATGGTGCATATCCAGTGAGATTTGTGTGCCAAATTTACAAAGAAGCTAAGCGATTCTGGAGCAAACCAAATGCAGCACAGAGAACAAATAACATTTCCCAAATTACCGTTGAATTGACTGGGAGACCACTCTAGCATTCAAGGGATGAAAAAGACAATTTTTAAATCAATCAGAATTTTTATTTGTCCCCCTGAGATGGAGTTAGTTTGCCCTAGAATTGCTCCATTTTCTTTGTGCAAATGTGTGTGTGTGCGCTCTATACCCACTGTTCTTGCAGCATCCCAACTGACTGTTACCTCAATGCAGTAAGCTTTCTGACCCTGTACTGAGCCCTATGTTATATATAGGGCTCTTCACTGTATAAATGCATTGAACTCTGTATTTCACAGCCCTGTAGTGATTTCTGCTCCATACCTTCAGACATCGGTACCTGTAACAAGGAGCCTGAAGCTCAATTTTGTAGGGTCATGCAACATTGAGTGGTTCTGCCCCTTTTGTGGCTCCTCCCTTTTTTGTCCCCGCCCTCACTGACCCACAACTATGACCGGTATTTTTTTGAGGAAAAGGTGGCAACCGTATGCAGTAGTGGTCTAAACTGGCTTCTCTTGTATTTATTCCCCAGTGGTACATGTTGACGCTTGTATTTTTCTAAGAGCATTTTAAACAAATTCCATCTTTCTTGTGCATTTGTATCTCGGAAGATTACATCCTGTTGAATATTCTTTAATATTGGTTTTAACATTGAAAAAATTAGCATTTTTAAAGTTTAACATTATAAACCTTGCTAATGGGTTTCTCATAAATGTTTCTCATAAATGTTCCCTTACCTTTATATTGTTTACCATTTCAGAATTATTTGAGACCACTAAGTCCATCAAGGCCTATTTTCTAGTTGGCTCCTCTACTAGTTGGGACATGAAACTGTCACTAATGCCCCCAGTGTGTATTTCAACCCAGCATACCTACACATTCTCATTGTCTCCTTCATTAACATCTTCCCTAATGCTAGATTTCAAAGCATACTCCCCTCTTTTAGTAAATCTATCCATCTAAAAAAGTGAATAACCTTCTAGATTGACTGCCCAGTCATGTGTATCCTCTAACATGTTTCAGTCACACCAGTTATATCATACTGCTCATTTACTGCAATCCATTCCAATCCTCCCATTTTACCAGCCAGACTAAGAGCATTTGCATGCATACATTCTATGTTACTGCCATTCTGAAGAATTGCATTCTATGAAATAATTAATTGTTTTATTTTTTCGGGCTATAACATAGGCACCTCCCTATTAGATGAACTAGCCCATCACCCCTCCACCATCATGTCCTTCTTTAATTCTATTTCTTCAATGCCTGATCCATTCTGCATTGTATTTCCCTCCCCACTTTCCTAGATTAAAGTCTCCTCTAACCACCCTAAGCCCTTGCACAGTAGCCCCCTTTCCTCTAAGGTGCAATCCATCTTGACTATAAAGATTGATCAGTGCTCTGTAAACCTAAACCCTGCTTACGCCAAGTCTTTAGCCACACATTTAACTCCCTAATCTTCTATTACCTTTCTGGTGTAGCATGTGGCACAGGTAGTATTTAAGAAAATACTATCTTAGTGGGTTTATAATCTACCGTCACTTACATTTATAATCTAAATCCCTGCAATCCTTCTTAACAGACCTCCATTTCCCACTGACTTTATAATTGGTACCAATATGTACCATGACAGCCGGGTCATGCCCATCCCTTTCCAACAATCTATATGCCAAATTTTGACTCTGAGAGACAGCAAACTGTTTGAATATAGGGGTCCTGGCAACAGATTACTGTGTCTGTATTCCTAATTAGGGAATCCCCTACTACCACCATCTGTCTAGGTCCCAGATCCCATCAGCGCTAGAGGGGCTGTTCTGTCATAGAGAACAATAGTCTCCAGCAAGGGCATTCCTGTGCTAACATCCCCTGACATCATCACTTAAAGTCCTCAGTGTCCTCCCTGTTTCTCTGCCCCTCCTTGTGTTGTCTAACTGTAACCCATCTAGCTACTGGCTCATTCTTTGTGCAGTCTCCACCCCCAGTACTAATTATGCCAGCTTCTTTATGCTCAGCGAGCAGCATTTCCCTGCCAAGACTGGCCACCTCTCTTAAAGTTGCATATGCAGCTCTCCAATGTGATCTTGCTAATAGGTTCCCAGCTCACATCTACCACAGAGATATGAACCCTGGGACTATTGTTCCAGGTGTGTAAACATGTGGCAGCTTGTGCACTGAGTGAAATGGACAGTCATGCTACCAGTCATTATGCCAGTTACCGCACGTTAAAACGCAAGCAAGAATAAAAATATATGCTCACTTTTACACGAGAAATGAATTCATTATAGTCCCTAACATGTAACCCAAATTCCACAGCATATGTTACTGAAAATGAGGTAAGGAGGTTTGCAGCAGTGGGATTGTTAGCTTTAACCCACAGAAACCCTCCCATTGTTCCATGAGGTTTCCAAGTCAGTTGGGCTCCCTGTTATTATAGGCATTGTTTACTGACGCTGCCGAGCTGATAAGGAAATTAGCTACTCCTCTTTAGGCAGTACAAAAAGTTGGTGATGTTGGGACTGTGAACTCCAGTAGCAAAGGCTGCTATTGGAGCTTGGGGCACAAGGCAAACAACCACATTAATGTATAAATTCACCCACATGAAAATGACTATGGATTATGAACCTGTATTTCCATATGCAAATGAGCAGTTTTCAAACATGATAGTAAACCTGGTGAAAGGCATGACAGATTCATGGCGATGTTACCAAATTAGTGGTGGGTTCACAGAGATATGATGGCGAAGACACTTTACTATGTACTGTCAACACCACTGAGCCACTATAATGCCCTTTAGTGCCTGTCCCCCTGGACATAATGTTCATAATGAGGCAAGACAGTTTCTGGTATGTTTTTCTGTTCAAACAACACAGATTTCACAAAAAGAAACCTGTCTTGGGGCATCTCAGCCGTGCAACAAGATTTCCATAGACCTGAACATGCTTTGCAAAAAAGGGAATTTGCACCAAACACATTCAGATAATGGGTATCAGAACCTATCTATTATTTGTAGGCGAATGCCTACAGGAATAAACTTATTCTTTATAAAGAAAGCAGAGATCACGAAAAGAAACCCATTCTGGTGCACTGACTGATACCTTTTCTACTGAAGGAGGCAAGGTCCATAAGCCTAACACTTTAAAGACCAAAGGATGACTTAAACAGAGTAGTCTTGTTTTGTTTGATTAACCATCAGGACTGTATCTAATTCACGGTTTTATTAACTTATTTACACTTCACATTCAATACAATGTATAAAGAGTAACTTTAAACATTTACCTTGGTAAAATATACATTCATTTACTAGTGCATAGTGTTAGTTTAGCTTTGTGTAAAGGAACACAACAAAATCAAATTAGATTATATAATTTTAAATATCACATGCGTCCATTTGGCATCTGTAAAAATCTAGCTCTACATAATTTATGTTTAGATCCCTAAAATCTAATTTTAAACTTCCATTTTCTGCATGTGTAGACAATCCTCTTTAGACACAATTTGGTTAATTGTTTGTGCCCAAGTAATGCTGTTACTCTACTGAGATTAGTAACCACTGCTCTTCTGTTCAGAAAAGCTTGTGTCTCTTGCACAATAACAGGCAATAAAACTCTATCACATCTTAATGGGCCCAAGCACAGTGCAATTCAGTTGGCTGATTCTGACCAGTTTGGTAGAAATCAGCCAGATTGGCCAGTTATTGCACTGTGTATGAGCTACATCAGTCACGTCGGAGCGACAAAATTGGTGATTTTGGTCAGTTGCCCCGGCTTGAAATTTCTGATCACCTGGTGATTAGATTGCTGTGTGTGTATCCACAACATATATATATACCTGTAGTTCAAGCACTAAAAACTTCCTATAAACATATTATAACAAACATACAATGTGCACTGTTATATTACACTTATTATTTCTTTCAATCACCAGAAGTTAGCAAAAAACAGCCAACAGCTTGAAAATAAAAACAATCATCTATATCTATTGGCGGTTTTATACTGATGTTAATAGAAAACCTGTATTTTCTTGGGGGAGTATCGGGTATTGTTCATTTAAGTCCTTTCCCCCTGTTCCTTTTTACTTATTGGAATAGCTGCTGCTCAGTCCTGTTGGCTGTTGGACACGCCCTCTCCACGATATTGTGTTCTCAAAAAGAAAAGAAAAAAGGACAGCACAAGTCCTGGTTAAAGGGACTATATCAACCCTTCTTCCAACTGGACCCCTCAATATGGGTAGTCACCCCACCTCCTACTCCTTGTAGGGAGTATCTAATAGTTGGAGTGTTCTATAGCAGCTAATTTCCTTTAGACTAAAAGAAGGGTTACATTTTCAGGGAATTTTAAAATTGTGGTAATATATTTAAAATATACAGCAATCAATTCCCCATATTTTTTTGGAAATTTACTGACAAACTGATTATTATTGAAAGTAAATATGGTCTGTTCATCAATTTTTTGGAGAGGGGAAAGAAAAGAAAAAAATGCTTATTTCCTGAACTAGTGTAAAAGCTCGTGTACACAGGCCAAGGTCCGGGTAATGTTAACCCTTTGAGTGCCAGAGGGGTACGCAACGCATTGCTTTGCAAAGAGTTGCGTACCCCTCTGGCACTCAAAAGGTAAAGAGGCCGCTACCTCAGTGCTCCATGTGATGCAGTCTTGCTTCACCTCACCGAGCGAGGGCAGTCTCTACTGTGCATGACTGCATCATGACAAACAAAGCAAATTATTATATAGGATGATAATGACAAAATAGATACAAATGAAGAGAATATAAATTTAAAGGCAGTGTGTCAGAAACTGGAACACTTACAGCAGAAATGAAACATTGGTGGGACACCTTTTGTCTGGAAAGTTATATAGAGAAAGGGGTGATCCCGAGAAGCCTCAGGATGTTTAAACAACCCTGCTTTCAAAATCCAGATTTTATTGAAGGATGGCATAAAATTTTAGATGATAGTTCTTTTAATTTAATGAGGGACTTGGTCCAGTATAGACATATGTGCCTAAAAAATATAGAAGCAGGAACCTTGAGCATACAAAAGGAAACTGAACCCACACATCCAAATTTAAAGAACTAGATGGAAATGTAGGTAGATCATTAGCAAAGGTAGAGAAAGAACTGAAGGATAGGAAAGAACATAAGATGCAGAGGGATGAAATGGATTACAAATCCAACAATTTAAGACAATGGAATAGAAGAGGAACTCACAACAAATTCTATATAGATAGGAAAAATGGAAGAGGACAAAGTAAAGAAAGAAAAATAGAAAGTAGGAGAGAAGAGAACAGAATTTTAGATCCTAGCAACCCAATTCAAATGCAAGGTCCAGTAGAGGAAAATAGTAAAAATGTAGGTGGTCAAAACAAAAATGAAGATCATACATTAAGAGTATTGGACATTGAGAAACAACAGACAAAAATAAATGAGGACAAAGATAAATAAGATAAATAAGGACAAAGAAAATAAGCTAAGAGTTAGAGATTTAAAATCTGATATGTTAAAAATCCAGAATAGTCCCGGACAAGTGAAAAGAAATGAAATATTAGAAATGGGAGGTAATGAAAATGAGTTTACAATTAAGGTAAACAATGGGTTAGAGGTGCTGGAGTACTAAGGAGATAATAAAGAAGGTAGATGAAGTGGTCAGTGATGTGGAAAAATTAGTTTGGACCATGCCAACGCCATTAAAAGAAAATAATATGGTATTTGGTACAAATACTAATGGTACAGAATCCCCAGGTTCCTCTATGATGTACTCTCCTTTTTTGGACCGAGTCCAGGAAAATTCTGTAAAATCATTGAAAGGGAAGAAAGTAAAAGTAATACAGGATCAGAAAGGGAGAGTAACAAGAAAGTAATAAGAAGGAGAGTTAGAAGGGAGAAAGGGGGGCAGAAAGTGAAAAATGCAGGGAACAAACAGAGAGGGTGTATATAATCTATCTACAGTGAGAATAAAACCATAAGAGTTTAAAGTCTTGAGAAGAGGACTCAAATATGCCCCAACAAGTAAACCGAATGATTTCCAGTTCTTTACAGATCTTAATAGGTTTACAAGAAAATTATCTTTAAAAATATATTTCAAAATTAAAAGAAGAACAACAGAAGAGAATCTGAATGAGAATGAGGACCTTAGGGATGCTGAGGAGTAAACCAAATGATTTCCAGTTCCTTACAGATCTTAATAGGTTTACAAGAAAATCATGTTTAAAAAGATATTTCAAAATTAAAAGAAGAACAACAGAAGAGAATCTGAATGAGAATGATATCCTTGAATGAACAAGATGGAGAATGTTTGGATGTTCTAATGGAACTGAAGGGGGAGAATGAGAATGATGAAAAGATTACCCCTACTGGTTTCAAAAGAACATCCAAATTCAGTCCAACTAATTACAAGGGGCCATATGTAGAAACATTCAGTAAAATAGTGGTGGAGGAGTTTAACCAGACAATCAAAAATAAGAGATGTAAGAAATATAATATGAGTGAAGGAGAACAACAAGCAATTAAGAGTGCCTAGTAATGACCGTTTGATAGTAAGGGAGGCGGATAAGGGTGGGGCCTTTGTTATGCAGAACACAAGTGATTGTATCCAGGAGGGTTTTCGCATCCTGGGAGATCGAGATTCCTATCAACCATTAGGCCAGGATCCTTCTGCCTTTTTTTTAAGTCAATTAAAATCACTGATGGATGGGGCGCTCTGGAGAAGAATTATCACCAGGGACCAATACGGCTTCATAATGGTGGAGCAACCTGAGGTTGCGTTTTTCCACCACATTCCGAAGCTGCATAAATACCTGGTGAATCCTCCTGGATGCCCCATCATATCAGGAATAGGTTCATTTACTGCCAATCTCACAGCCTTCTTGGATCATCACCTCCAGAAATATGTTATTTCACTACCGGCCTTTTTGAGGGATTCTCAAACGGAGTTGTAGAAAATGAGAAACATCAAATGGAACTGTGGAAAACATCTGTGGGCTACATTAGATGTAGTCTCACTATATACATCGAAAGAACATCAATTGGAACTTGAGGCAGTGGCCTTCTTTTTGCATAGGGATGAAAATATGCCATTACAGCAAAAATAATTTTTATTTGAATATGTTGAAGGGGGGCACTCTATGTCGGATTTCTATGATGTGTACTGTATTCTGCACTGCTTTTGTTCGAACAACCATGTTTTTGAAACTGTTGTTGTGGCTTCTACGCCTCAACCTCTGAGGCGCATAATTCCCGACTTAAAATGTAATCACAAAACAGGAGCTAATACTGAGCGTAGGTAATAGAATGCTACTTGCACGTTGTTTTTAATTGGGCTTTTTTTTGACTGGTATGTATAATAACCACTGATTCTGTTTTCACAATTCGGGTGATAGGATACTAAAACCTGATTTAAAAAATCACAACGCCTGTTGTTTTGTTTTTTTTGTTTTGTTTTTTTTTTAAGCGCTGGTAATAGAATCGAGCCGTTGGTCTGTAGTCATTGAAAGGGCAGTGCTAAAATTGAGAAACCTACCCATGCGGAGGTTGCTTCAATATGGGTATATCTTGAAATCTCATACATTCTCTGGCTCCAGGGAACAAGAGAGATATATATAGGAAACCTTTTATTAACCCTTTGAATGCCAGAAGGTTGTGCAGTGCATTGATTAATTGCAACACTACTTATTTTGTTTAAATGCTCGCTTAGGGAAAACCAAGAGGAAATTCTATTTATGAACACCAACTGGACAATTGTTATTACAGTCTAAGTACACTAGTCAGGCCTATGTAAAAATGGACAATAAAACAATTCTAGTCTGGAGCTAGAGTAATTGTAGGGATCCCCAAAATAGAAAAATCAGTGACAACAGAAGACAAAAGGTATGTACACAGTATAGTATTTATTACCTCCAAATATCTAAGCACATCAAACAGGTAATATACCTCACATCATTAATGGAAAAGTAATGACAGTAAACAATATCACCACAAAGAGGATAAGAGAGACACGATTGTCTTAACGCCCCCCCCCCTAAAATGGAATATAAATTACCATATGGTAGATTCCTAAAAATGCTGGGTTCTGCATCTAGAGCACCACAAGTACACAAACAGATTAGGATGCCACAGATATATCTCTATATTTACTATAAACAATGTCGCTAGCAGGTAAAATTATTTTATTCTGTCCACTTGTAACAAAGTATTAGTGCGTATTGCATTAAAATGTAATAGAAACATATAACATGCCGAGGAAGGAAAGTGAATGGATATATATAATATGAACACTCTTCCACCTTTTGGTTTGAATGCGGAAATTGAAATTTTTGGGTTTCTGTAGTATCTTATAGGGATGACATGGATGACAATTGTGCAAATAGGATGTTTTGATGGTAATTTTGTTTGACTCTCTCCAAATTAGGTTATTCTTGGGTTTCACCTCATTGGGGACGTGAGTTTATTATTAGGATATAGTAGTTATATTTGTGTCCTTGCAACTGAATAATTTTAGATTAATAGAATAAGTAGATGATAGAGGTTTCTGTGTTTCAGAAATGTAATATATGGTATTGCATTTGTTTGTACTCTGATTAGTAATGAGTTGGTTAGGTTTATTATTTTTTGGTCCACATATATTGTTGTATGCCATCTTAGAAATTTATGTATGGACAAATTTTCACTTGAGGGTCATATAAAAGTTAGCTTTTTATATGCTCTTTACTTAGGGTAATTTATTTTGTATCTTTTTAGGTTAATACAATTTGTGGTATCAAGTACCTAGCTAATATTAGTTTAAGTATATTATATACATATGTACACATTTTTTATTGATGGATTTAAATTGGTGGTTATGAGTATTACACTTAGACACTATATTATCGAAGATATATTACACATTAGATTGTTAGGGTTGTTTTTAAGTCACTTAAGTTGGTGTCTCTGTGTCTTTAAGAATAAGTATATGGTAGTTATATATTATTTTCAATAGCACTTATGTCCCTGGTGAGTTGTACCTCTATACTGTAAGCTCTCACGAGCAGGGTCCTCTGATCCTTCTGTTCTCCACATTTGATTGTACTATTTTATACCTCTGTATGTCTACTCCCTACTGTAAAGCGCTACGGAATTTGTTGGCGCTATATAAATAAAGATTAATAAAGAACATTCATGTATATGAAGCATATAGGTGGTTATGCCTGCTATATAAGATATACATGTCCAGTTGTACTTGTGCTTCTCAACGAGCTGTCGGATGTGCTAGTGTAATGTAATGGATATATGTCACTATGTTATAATATATGCCACTATTATGTTTGAGATCACAGATAGTTAGGGTTTTTAGAATGTATCCTTTCTCCGGAATAGCGATAATGGATTAGGATATCAGGTGCAATTAATGGGGCGGGAGGAGTATAGGACTATATAGGAAGAGTTAGGTTATGTTGGCATTTGAACAGTTACTCCCTGAGGAAGAGACTAGAGCAGTCTTGAAACACGTTGGAGGCAGATGCAGAGTGGTAGCGTGTTAAAGCGTAAGTTGTTGGGTAAAGGATTCAAGCGTTTATACGACAGGACTGCACAATGATCGTTATGATTCAATTCAAATAAGAAGACGTCAGTGAAACATCGATCACATGGAGGTGTAGCACAAGACGCCGGTTGACTCACCTGGTATGAGCCGGAAGAGGCTTATCGTAAGCAACAATAGACATTGTAGCCGAAAAGTTACGACCGCATGAAGGTGTAAGAATAGTCACCGGTTGATTCACCTAGTGCAAGTTACTGGCAACGAAAGGCACTGCAGTCCTAAGCCAAAATGAATACCGGACGCATCAGATAAGTAGAGGGCTGATAAATATGTATAAAATCAACCTGTGGGTATTGATAGCTATTATATGCTGCACATTATTACACTATATCTCTGGAATTAACCCTAATGGAAACGGATACTCCTGGATGCTTATAGGAATTGCTTTTAAGAGAAATGTATTTTTGCACGTGTAACACAAGTGAACACGACACATGGTGGGGAGACAAATGTATCTGTGATATAAAGTTCATGTAAAGAAGTGGACTGTGATAAAATATTATTATTTAATCTGTGATATATATCACCTTTAAAAAATCATTGTCTGAGAGATTGTGCCATGCGGGTTGGGGTAACAAGTGGATTGTTACACAATAACATAAAATAATTTGTTTTGCATATCATCTTCAAGATATTGCTGGGTGAGAGACCTTGCTACGTGGATTAGTGATTTTGAGACGCTCCACTCTGCATTTTTTGAATATTTTAGATTTTTTTTTTAATTTATTTTTTTACTTTTTCATTTTTACATTTTTTTAATATACCGTTATATAGATAGGGATAGGATGCGATGGGGTTAGTGATAGTGTAGGTATCATATTATATGTTTTTATTACATTTTAATGCAATACTTTGTTGCAGGAGGATAGAATAAAACAATTTTCTCTGTCTTCCAGTACAGGTTTCTGGTAATTTTGGGTAGGAGATCAGCCCCTTTAATAGGCAGGAACAATTCTGAGAAGTGACTGCTGTGTGGAGCCTACCTCCTCTCCTTAGGTTGCAGCTAGCCAATCCCCAACCAGTAAGATTTGTTCCTTGGTCAAGACATAAGCAAGAGAACAGTTCTGCTATAGTTTTAGTTTTTTATTATTTTCTGTTAGAAATGGAATACCACCATTAGGCGGATTACCATCACTGACAATTCCCATCACCTAAATGTGGACAGCTCAGTTTACCAGGTGCTTTTGTGGACCTAAGCACTGGGTGGAAAATCTTGGCTGCAAGTTCTTTCCCTAGGAGTTCCCCACCAAGGCTTCTTCTTGATATATGGTAATCTGAAGACAGAAGACCTGCTGAAAAAAGTGAGCACCCTTTGAGTGCTGAGGTCCACATGTCCCATGCTTTCCCTCCACACAGGGGTCTCTATTGGAGTTCCTATTACATACGCATGCATTCATTGGGTTTATTCTGTATGTCTGTGAGGTGTTTGGAGCAAGTTTCTGTGGTAACTTAACCCTTTTGTTACTGGTTAGCACGTTTTGGGGGGTTTTTGGACACTTTCCCTACTGGGACCAGTGTTTATTGGGTCTACTATTTTGTTTAGAGTGGCCTTTGTGTTGTTTTACGTGTTGGTATTCACCTCCCTTCCTCCTCCAAGGACCTTTGTTTCTTGTTCTCCCTTGGGAGCAGAAAAGAGACGCCTTTTCGAAGAAGCTATACAGGCCCTTCTGGACAAGGGGGTCTTGGAGCCAGTTCCCCCTCAGGAGAGGGGGTTTGGATTCTACTCCAACCTCTTTGTGGTTTCCAAAAAGGATGGGGGCTGTCATCCCATCTTCGATCTGAAGGACCTCAACTCCTTTGTGGTCAGGTCCCAGTACTGCCAGGAGTCTCTGAGTACAGTGATAGCTGCCATGTCTCCTGGGAAATTTCTGACCTCTCTGGACCTTCAAGATGCCTATCTGCACATCCCCATTCATCCAGAGAGTCGGCAGTATCTCCACTTTGCCTGCGACCGAGGGCATTTCCAGTTCTCTGCCCTCCCCCCTGGCATGACCACGGCTCCACAAGTCTTCAACAGAGTCCTGGGAGCCTTGATCTCCGTCCTACATCAGAATGGCATCAGAGTGACTCCATATATGGACGACCTCCTCCTGAAGGCCTCATCTGTGGATCTCGTTCACCAGCAGGTGCGAGACTGCATTCATGCTCTCTCCCATCGTGGGTGGATCATCAACTCGGACAAGTCGGACCTTGTTCCTTCTCAGAAGATGGTCTTTCTGGGCCTCCTCTTAGACACTCAGAGGGGGATGGTCTTTTTGACAGATGAAGTGGCTCTTCAGATAGCACTGAAGGTTCAGGCTATCCTGTTTCAGGATCTGGTCCCAGCCAGGAAGTTGTCCTCCTTGGTGGGGAAGTTCATTTCCACCATAGAAGCAGATCCGTTTGCCATGGCTCACACCATGGAACTTCAGAGGTTTTTCATCATGACCTGCAAGGGCCATCCAGATCTACTGGAAAGATCCCTGTCGCTCCCTCTTCAAGTGGAGCAAAGTCTCTCGTGGTGGCTCAACCTGAACAATCTCCTGAAAGGCAGACCCTTTCTGGTCCCCTTTTGGACCACAGTGACGACGGATGCCAGCCTCTCCAGATGGGGAGCGGCGCTGGGGCACTTGAGTGTTCAGGGCCAGTGGTCTCAGGAAGAATCTCTCCTTCCCATCAATGTCTTGGAGCTTTGGGCAATAGTTCATGCCCTACATCACTGGACACGACCACTGCAGGATTGCCCAGTAAGGGTGCAGTCGGACAATGCCACAGCGGTAGCCTACATCAACAAGCAGGGCGGCACAAGAAGTCTCGCAGCTTGGTTAGGGGTCAAGGCTATTTTATCATAGGCAGAGGAGCATGCCTCTGCTATTTCTGCAGTTCATATTCCTGGCATAGACAGCGTTCTGGCAGACTTCCTCAGTCGACACACAGTGGACAGTGGAGAGTGGGAGCTGCATCCAGAGGTGTTCAACCTCATCATCAAGCAGTGGGGTCTACTATGCACCGACCTGATGGCAACCAGACACAACAGAAAGGTTCCAACCTTCTTCTCTCGCTGGGCGGATCCCATGGCTCTGGCAGTGGATGCCTTATCGATCCCGTGGACATTTCCTCTGGCTTACATCTTCCCTCCTTTTCCTTAGTTGACCAGAGTTCTTCGGAAGCTGCAACTGGAGTGCTGCCCAGTCATTCTGATTGCTCCGTACTGGCCATGACAAGCTCGGTTTCTGGAGCTTCTGGACCTCTCTGTGGTGGAACTTCTTCCACTTCCTCCCCATCCAGATCTTCTTCTACAGGGTTACCTCTGGAAGGAAGACGTTTATCATCTGGCTTTGACAGCTTGGAGATTGTATCCTCAATTTTGAAGAAGAAAGGATTTTCTTCTGGGGTGGTGGCTACTATGCTTAGTGCCCGCAAGCCTGTTTCATTTAAGACCTACCATCTGGTTTGGTCTACCTTCCTAGCTTGGTGTGTGACAGAGACCTGTCTCAGGATTTTGACCTTCCTACAGTTCTTTCCTTCCTACAGGATGATGTGGATAAGGTTCTCAGTCTGAGTTCTCTCAAGGTTCAGACTTCTGTGCTTTCTGTCCTTTTTCAGAGGCGTCTTGCTATCATTCCTGATGACAAGATTTTCTCCCAGGGTGTTGCTCACACCCATCCGGTGTTTAAGTCCCCTGCTCCTTAGTGGGATCTTAACCTGGTCTTGGGAGTACTCCAGCTTCCTCCCTTTGAGTCTTTGGAAACCATTCCTCTACATCTGCTAAAGTGGAAGATGGCCTTTCTCCTGGCTATTGTTTCAGTTTGCCGAGTTGCGGAGCTGCATACCCTGTCTTGTAAACCATTCTTTCTGGTATTCCACAAGGACAAGGCGGTGCTTCGCACCTCCCAAGAGTTTCTCCCAAAGGTTGTGTCCTAGTTCCACTTCAATCAGGAAATTGTGGTTCCTTCCATCTGTCCTAACCCTACTTCTGACAAAGAGAGGAATCTTCATCTGTTAGATGTTGTGCTTTGTCTCAGGTTCTTTTTGCATTGTTCTCTGTTACCTTCATGGTCACGGCTCATTCTTCGAGATCTATTGTGGCTTCTTGGGCCTACAAGAACCAGGCCTCAGCTGATCAGTTGTGCAAGGTGGCCACTTGGTCATCTATGCACACTTTTTTTAAACACTAGGATCTCCTTGGTTTCTCAGTACTCTTTCACTTTTGAGCCCTGTTGGCTCTAGTTCGTGTGCTGTGCAACAGTTATGGGGTTTGTTTTTCGCCTGTTCAGTGTCTGTTGACACTTTACGGTTAGTGTGGAGCTATTCATGATCTATAGGTTCATTGGTGCTCTGGTGACTTTGGGGGCCTACTCCAGGTCCTTGCCTTTCTTCCCGCCCTGGGGAACTTAATGGTTGGACATCCCAAAGTTACCAGTAACCTGTATTGGACAACAGAGAAAAGAGGATTTTAGTCTTACCTGTTAAATCCTTTTCTCTTAGTCCATACAGGTTACTGGTCTCCCACCCTGTCAAGGGACCATGCTTGGAGCTCCTGCGGCAGAACGTGGGGGTCCTTTCCGTTTCCTGCTCACAGGAGTCTTCCTTTACCTTCTTACTACCTAGTCAATAGTTAGTCTACAAATCCTACTGGAAGGGGATTGGCTAGCTGCAAGCTAAGGGGCTGATCGCCTATCCAAAGTTATCAGTAACCTGTATGGACTAAAAGAAAAGGATTTAACAGGTAAGACTAAAATCCTATTTCACCTGCTAGCGACATTTTTTATAGTAAATATAGTGATATATCTGAGGCATCCTAGTCTGTTTGTGCACTTGTGGTGCTCTAGAGGCAGATCCCATCATTTTTAGGAATTTACCATATGGTAATTTATATTCCATTTTAGGGGGAGGAGTTAAGACAATCGTGTCTCTTATCCTGTTTGACTGTTGATACCAATTTTCTGCATGATAACTTGTGAAATAAGTGCAGACTTCAGTGAAGATCAGTGAATACAGTAGTCCTAAAAAACAAGCTCTGCCAACAGGAACAAATCCCACCCCTGTTACCCTGACCAGTTACAGCCAAATACCCCTGAACTCGTACCAATCCCAGACAAATTTTCCCTCCCCTTCCTGCCCCTTACAGCTCCCTGGAATTATTTGCCTGGATTTATCTCACTCACTGTTTTCTGTTCTCATGAACAGCAGGGGCTAAAAGACTAGAGATGGGGTAGACAATTGCATTTGGGGATTACAAGTCCCATTATCTCCAAAGTTACGGATGGTGGGAGTTGTAGTCCGCAGCATTTGAAGGTCTAACAGTCGACTACCCCTGGACTAGAGCATTCATTCCGGCAATCAAGTTTTCCAAAGAGGGACGCTTGTACTTTTTTTGTTCTCTGTTCTGAGTGCTGCATGTGGCTTTCAAAAACAGCAATTTCAATTAATTTTAAACCGGATTAGGTGTGACATGCAGCCCGATTACTAAGAGACCTTTTTGATGCAAAGAGAGCTTGAATGTTGGGAGTTAAATAATAACAACACAGCTTTGTTTGACTGTCAGCTGATAGTTACAGAACCTTGTATACATGATCTTACTCCCCAGCCTTGTTCCATTACCCACTGGTAATCACAGAACCACACATGCACTGTATGACACCACAGACTTGTTCCACCATCCAGCTGTAATTCCTTACCTATACATATAGTCAGCCACCCCTGCTTTGTTCCAGTATTAGTCACAGAACTAAACATACATTGTATAACAACCCAGCCTTGTTTCCTTGTCCATTGGTAGCCATTTATCCACTCAAGCACTGACTGACACCCCAGACTTGTTTCCCTGTCCACTGGTAGTCACAGAATCACACATACATAACTACACAGTGAGACTCCCCAGCTTCATTCCAGTATTAGTCAAAGAACCATACCTACACTGTCTGATGCCACTCACCAGGGAAGAACTTCCTGACCCTCTGGAGGCAGCAGCAGTGATGATAAGCCCTCTTTGAAGTCACATTAGAATTCACTTGGATGCTGATTCACATGTAATCCCAGCCATGTTCCACTGTCCACTGGTAGACACAGAACCACACATTTTCTGACTGATACCTCAGCCTTCTTTCACTGTCTTCTGGTAGCCATAGAACCAAATGCATACTGTTTGTCCCTGTTCACTAGTAATCACAGACCCCATATATACAATGTGTGCCACCCAAGCCATGTTCCACTATTAGTCAAAGAATCACGCATACACTGCTTGCCACCACTCACCAGAACAGTACTTCTTGACCCACCAGGGGATATCCTAATGGAACATGCAGGACTGAGAAGAAATATGGCTGCTGTTGCAGGTGCAGTCATGAGACTTTTTTCTGACTGCATGTAGAAGTCCCTCACATCAATGAAAGTGTAAGGAAGAGAAAAAACAAAATGGCTGATTTTTATGTAAGTACTCATAATTAAAAAAGAAAGAGCCGTAAAATAATATAAATTTAAATATGCTATTAAAATAACGATGGCTAAATT
The DNA here is from genome assembly GCA_037306005.1 of Rhinophrynus dorsalis. Lineage (NCBI taxonomy): Eukaryota > Metazoa > Chordata > Amphibia > Anura > Rhinophrynidae > Rhinophrynus > Rhinophrynus dorsalis. Next base: position 91,035,144 of record CM074718.1, on the reverse strand, counting down.
AAACATTGCTATGCTGTCAAATGTAATGTAATGTTATAATGCTGTAACTGAATGCCCTGAGGTGTCATGCTGGATATATGTCTATTTTGTTTCTTGCAGTGCCCTGTCAGACAGTATTAGACTATTTGAAGACTGTACTTCAACATCACAACCAGCTAGTGATACCACAGCCAGTAGAACAACCAACAGAGGTAACATGAGATAATAACTGTAACATTAATCTGCCTCTGTCATTTATGATTCTAATAGCAATGCAAATGATCTATCACATTGATATATGAGTGTAAGTTGCTGAAATGAATTGTTTATTCAAAGGGGGAAGCTTCTACATAGCGGGAATATTTACAGAATAGATTCTTCTCAGTACGCATGTGTCTGCCTGTCTGTCTGTCTATCTATCTATCTATCTATCAGTCATGTTTATTAAGTAAGCCAGAGTGAGGATTTAAACACACCTGGGGTTTAAATTCCCTCAATACCATGTAACGCCTCTGTGTGTGATTGATAGATCGCTAGATAGATAGATAGATAGATAGATAGATAGACAGACTAAGCCTGGGAGGCCAAGACCAAGCACATGACAGGACATAACTGATTGGAAATAAATCAGTGTATTTGATTCAGTCCATTGAACTGAATACATTGATTTATTTTCTATCACGGGTATGCTGTCTTGTGCTTCATCTTGGGCTCCCAAGCTGAATATATCTATATATTACTTAAGCTAAATGTATCTGTTTATATTTATTTAGAGTGCCACTGTCTGTAACTCTTTACCCCTTAAATGCTAGAACATCTCCAAAGCATCCTATATAATAAATCGCTAGGATGTTTGTCACGATGCAGTCATGCGCTGTAGAGACTGTCCGTGTTTTGCCAGTCTCTACTGCGCATGATTGCATCGCGTGAGTGAGGCGACGCAAGACTGCATCGCGTGGAGCAGTGAGGTAGTGGCCTGTTAACCCTTTGATTGCCAGAGGGGTACGCAACGCATTGCAAAGCATTGCCTTGCGTACCCCTCTGGCACACAAAGGGTTAACATTACCCAGACCTTGGCCCGTGTACATGGGCTTTTACACTAGTTTCTTCATAAAGAATCTGAGGCATCTCTAATGTTCAAGTATAATGAAATAAATTGGTAATATTTAGTGCATCGTAGAGTACAGCATTGTACTTCTGTACAGTCAGATGGTGCTGTGCAGTCACATCCTTCTTTCTTTCCTGGAACATTAGTTGGATAAATCCACTACTGCTAATGTGTTCTTTCCTTTGGTTCTGCATCTTCATCAGCTAACAAAGGGCCGTATGTTCCAAATTAAAGTGAAGGCTTTCTGTGGAAAATTGCTCTATGGGGAGAACTAGAAATTCTAATTCCATTGATTTAGATGGGGATTTTAGCCCCTTCAATGGTAGAGAGGTCTCCAGCTCACTGCTTCACAATGTGTTGGATACCCCTCTAGCAATCAAGCAGTTATAATCCCCATTTAAATCAATAGCAATTTTTAGTTCTCCCCTACAGTGCAAATGTCTTACTCCAGAACTTCTTTTCTTTTGAACATATGACCCTAGGTCCTTGATTCCATTGAGGTTGTTGATTTTATCACTGCTTCTATCTACAAATCTCCCCACTGATGTCCATAGGAATTGGAGAAATAAAACCAGTGATAATTCTAGTGCATTCTGTACTGCTTAGACTATTGCAGTGTCCTACTAACTGGCCTCCTGGCTTCACATCTTTCCCCTATGCATGAATCACCACACTCCCCTCAAAAACTGAACCTGTAGTCACAACATTCTTAGACATCTGACATGGCTCCCTCTTCATCAGCGGAGCACTTACAAAGTCCTTTTTCTTACCTTTAATGCTCTCCAAACTGCTGCCCTCTTATATCTCTTCCCTCATGTCCTCTTATGTAACAGGCTGCTTACTTACTTAGTGCACAAAACCTTTTTTGTTACACCATCTGCCCTCTCCCGTCTCAAATCTGTTTCACTTTCTGCTCCCTACCTATGTAACTCCATACCACTTTAGATTGTAAGCTTTCGGGCAGGGACCTCCCATCCAATGTTTCACTCTAAAAAAGCACCTGTAACCCTATATTGTTTAAAACCTTAAATTGTAAAGTGCTGCATGCACTTGTGGCGCTATTTAAATAAACATATTCATTCATTCATTCATTCATTCATTCATACCTCTCTCCCTACATCTACAATAATCCCCTCTGGCTTTAAAAGAATAGTGATGTTTCAAAAACAGCATATCCAATTAATCTTCATAGTATTTGGGCCATGGTGATTGTTATTTCAATTATGTAGTCAGAGTTGTAGTTCAAGAGTAATTGAATGATAAAGTATCCCCATCCCACCCCTTTTACCTGGTGTAAGCTGCCTCTCCTCAGACAGCTCACAGCAAGGGACAGTCTTCTTACTGTGATCATAAGGAAAACCCTGCCCCCCTTGACAGGTTTTTCCTTATGTTCACTGAAGATTGACCCTCTCTGCGATCCATCCGGACAGTCTTGCTGGTCCAAAGCGAGCAGTGTTACATCAGTAAAAGGGGCGGGAGGGGGATACTTTATCATTCAATTACTCTTGAACTACAACTCTGACAGTATTGAAATAACACTTTTCATGGCCCAAATACTATGAAGATTAATTGGAGCTGGTTTTATTTTGAAACATTACTATCCCTTTAAGTCTACCCTGAAATCCTGTCTTCCGGAGCACTAGCACCATGCACTCAGCACTTGATACCCTCATACCCTGTTGTTTGTCTCCTGTTACCCATTTAGAGCCAGATTCTATTGCAGGTGCTAAATGTTAACACCTGTTTTATAAAATGTTTTCCTATTGAAATCTATGGAGACAACTAGAGATAAAAGCAGAGATAAAATTAGCACCTGTAATAGAATCCAGCACTTAGACTGTAAGCTCCTTGGGACAGGGACCTCTCTTATTGTTTCTATGACTGTGACTCTTATTGTATCCCCATTTATTCACTGTAACATACTACTGTTGTAAGGCTGTGCGTACACTGTGTGGTGCCACATAAATAAAGATATACCTACATGCATACATACATACATACATACATAACACTGCAATGGAATCCAGTCCTAAGGAGACCTGTAACAAACACATACAGGGACTGATGTATTAAGAACTGGAGTGATTTTGAAGCAAATCAAATGCACTACTGTGGATAAATAAGCATTCTCTTTGAATTAAATCAGGATTTTTTAAGGTAAGAGAGATCCCCACATATTGCTTCACAATCCTTTTGTTACCACTCCAGCATTAACTGGTAAAAGTGCAATTTTAAATCAATAAGTATTTGGGATTTTTTCCCCCTGTGGTGCAATTCTTTTGCTCCAGTTCATCTTGGAACATAAGCAACAATCAGATTCTCACACTTATGCGACAGGGTTGTGAAATGAGGACCGTGGACTAGGGCCCACTGGTGGAAGTACCACCCATAATGTAGGAAAAACTATGAGTGTCATACAACAGCGTTTACAACCATCTAGATCCTCCTCTCACAGATGTTTATGGGAACACAATAAAATCTGATCTATGTCCAAAGCCAGATGTGGAAACTCATCACTGTGTAGGATTGTGTGAAAACACGGTCTGCATGGTTACTATAGGTGAATGTGCTTAGAATAGTGTGAACCTAGGTGTAAGCACACAACATTATTAAGCTGAAAATTGTGTGGCACTAGATACAGATTTTGATAGCAGACATGAACCTTTTGGCACACCCATTCTTCTCAGCATAGACTTATTGGCATTCTTGAATCCCCTCACGCGATTATTCCCTGTCACCTCTGCTGGGAGGCTGATGAGTCTAATACTGTTTCCTTATAGTAGTACTTGTGCACATTCCTTCTGAGTCTTCCACCCTGTAATTTTAGATTATGTCCTTTTGTACTAATATTCTTTTTTTTTTCCTGACAGAATGCTCCCTCCAAAACTACATTAAATTACCTAATTTAATTAAATGTTTCTATCATATCAGACATTTCTCTCATCTTTCACTGTATAACTTTTACATTAATTCTTACCTGGTCCCTTTGTCATGAGAACCTGCACCATTTTAGAGGCTTTTATTTTAATTGTCACAATGTATTATTGTGCTTCCGAAGATGTGGCCCCAAAACTGTATACAATACTTCAGGTGAGGCCTTACTAGTGATCTATAGTGTATTGCCAGTCTCTCTCTCTTTCAGCTGCTACTTCCTCTTACACAACCCAATATCATTTTAGCTTACCCTGCTACTTTACTGCATTGTATTGCCTACCTTCATGTCTTCAGAAATAATAACACCCAAGTCTCTTTCCTCTGATCTTGTTCTCGGGGACACAAAGTGGGGCCTCCCTAGATTTTAGAAATCTCCAGTGCCTTGCTAAGCAATGGGATAAGGGTGTCCACTTTATCCGGGGCCCAGCAGTTGTTTAAAATGTCCCTGTCCTTGAGATTTACAGTGCTTTACCCTTTAAGTTAACTTTGAGGAAAGTTTGCATATTATGTTGACAAAAATAAAACAATATGGTAATGTGTTATTTGTTCACAGAGTTTGTGATGGTGTCCATTTAAGGATAAGTATTTTATCTTTATAATTCCACTGGGTGCTCCACTGTTATGAGAGGTGGAGCAATCTGGAGCTTTGTAAAGTAGCTAAATCCCATATCACTTTGATGGAAGGTGTCTTTATATATTATTTGAAGTTCAAATCATCTCTTTTAGCATATCTTTAATGGCAAAAGAAATTTTTCTCAACTCCCATTAGATTTTAGTTGCATTTGATCAGTCAAGCTTCTCAGAGCATCTCCAGTGTCAGTAATTGTTGAGATCCTTGAGTTCTTTGTGGGCTTGTATTTGTATTATCAGTGTGTACACTTTTTGGGCTTTTTCACCAGAGTTACATAATTATGTGTATATATTTTAACCCCTTCGATGTTAAACACATCACCACCACATTGCACAGATCTACAGTGAAGATGTCTCTCAAGCATCTAAGGACTTCATAAACCTCAGAAAAATGAAAAAGACCATTTAAGAATTTTGCTATATTTTCCCAGGAGATGAGACATTAGATACCTCTCTGTTGCTCAAGGGGTTAAATGTCCCAGTTAAATAAATGTGAATTTTTATTTTATCCCTTAGGTGTAGTTAGTTTTCTCCAGAATAGAACATCTTTAGCTACATGAATAAGGCCAAATGGGTCACATGGATAAAAGACAAGCAATTCTGGGGCAAACCAGTGTGTAGCAAGGTATTAGAGTCTCTATAGCATTCAAGGGGTTATAAGCCCTATTTTAAATCAATGGGAATTTGTATTTCTTCAGTGTCTCCAGAGAGAGAGAGAGAAAGAGAGAGAGGCCCCTCCCCTCCTAGTTGGAACAAGACAGTTTAAAAAGGGACCTCACTCCTCACCATCCCCAGTACTTTTCTGTTCTACACAGGTCAGGCTACAGGTTCCCTTTTTACTCACTGTTAATTATTTTCTGGAGATCCAGCTGGGCAACCCTTGGGTGACTGAATGAGTCACGATGTGGGCCAGGCACAGTGGGGGCTTGTCTCCTAAGCTATTCCCTTGTCCGGCGTTGCACCCCCCACTAGGGTGTCACTTCTATTGTGCATTCCATGGCAGTGTTTCTCCACACCAGAGAGTGCATATTGGACCCTCTTATAAAGC